>JBBPBT010000850.1:4959626-5006895 GCA_037974875.1 Cicer bijugum
AATCACATGGAATCATCTTGACGCGACAATCCCCACACAGACAAAATGAACCAACAAATTACAATTTACCAGGGTGTAGTCTCTCACGGACAAACACCTGTGCAGTCTCTCACAGACAAACACAATTTACCAGGGTGTAGTCTCTCACAGACAAACACTTGCGCAGTCTCTCACGGACAAACACAATTTACTAGGGTGTAGTCTCTCACGGACAAACACCTGTGCAGTCTCTCACGGACAAACACAATTTAAGTAAAAGCAGATATTAAAAGATTCCCCGTTTTTAATATCCATTTAACTCTTACAATTCGAACGACAATCATTGGGTAAACAAAGACATTAAGAGATTCCCCATTCTTAATACTCGTTTAACTCTAAAATGATTTTCAAAACAAACATTAAGTAAACAAGACATTAAGTGATTCCCCATTCTTAATACTCATTTAACTTAAACGATTTTCAAAACAAACATTAAGTAAACAAGACATTAAGAGATTCCCCATTCTTAATACTCATTTAACTTAAACGATTTTCAAAACAAACATTAAGTAAACAAGACATTAAGAGATTCCCCATTCTTAATACTCATTTAACTTAAACGATTTTGAAAACAAACATTAAGTAAATAAGACATTAAGAGATTCCCCAGTCTTAATACTCATTTAACTCAAACGATTTTCACAACAAACATTAAGCAAACAGAAATATTAAGAGACTCCCCATTCTTAATACTCTTTTAACTTAAACGATTTTCAAAACAAACATTAAGTAAACAAGACATTAAGAGATTCCCCATTCTTAATAATCATTTAACTTAAACGATTTTCAAAACACACATTAAGTAAACAAGATATTAAGAGATTCCCCATTCTTAATACTCATTTAACTTAATGGTTTTCAAATTCCACACAAAACGAACTCCAACATATTATCAAATTCAATCCACGATTCACACCAAAACACATCAATTCATTTCTCCACAAAATCTAACCATACACATATCAAATTTCATCAGTATTAATTAAGAACATGTCAAATACGACGAACACAAATCATGACAACATACCACTCAATCACATCAAATTTCATTTACTCAAAATCATACATAAATGAGTTAAATTCATTTTCCACGAAACACTCATCAATATCACCAAAACCCCACATTTGAATTTCACCCATAAAAGCATTAAATTCATTTTCCCCAAATTAACACTTCAACCTTAACAAATTCTTTTCCACACAACCACAGATAAGTCCCTAAATGCAAACAAGAAGTTTGGAAGGAGCCCTTACCTTCACGTTAGCTTTCACGTGCGATTACGGTACCGCGAGTAAAATCTCCGCTCGCAACGTCGCTTCCAAAGTTGGTCCCCTAGCACTGTAGCATAGTGGTGAGCAACTTTCCCTTCTATCTCCTCGCGAAACGAATCTTAGATCTAGATGAAACGGGAAGGTTTGTGTTTGACGGTTTTGAAATCCCTAATACCGTTTTCCTTCGTTTTCGAAACAAAGAGGAAGTATGAAGATGAGAAATCCTAGTCTTCTCACTCACCAAGCCTTGGGTTCCTATTCTTGAAGCCAAAGGAAGCAAAGAAAGAAAAACAAAAAGAAAGAACGAAGAAGGACGATGGGTTTGCTGCGTGCTCACTGCCTCTGTTTCTTTCATTTTTCCTCCTTTCCCTTTTCTAGCTTATGTATATATATATATATTACTTACTATATATATATATGTATTACTTATAATATATATTCATATATTTGTATATATATATATATATTATAATTAAAACTAAACCAATAAATATCTAACAACTCTCATATCCATCACCTCACTCATATCTCAACTATTTTGATAAAAATATCTACTCTCGTCATAACTCAATTGTTTTCAGCAACGAGTGATATTTTTAACTAAACTGTCCGAAATTACATTCTTTGTAATCTAAATAAATTATTCTTCGACAAATATTTTTAATCCAATTTCCAAAAATATGTTTTTGGCATTTAACCCACTAAATACCAAAAATTGGCTAAGAGTTTGAGAAATTCTACACAAAATACCCTAAAATTGTATAATTTAGGATTTAAAATTAAGGGTCTTACAATTTACATGAGCTGAACTGAACTGAACTGAAAAAGAGCCTTAAATATAAAAATAAAACAAGGAGGCCTTTTACAGCGCTTATTTGAAAAAGCGCTGTAAAAGATCCTTTTAAAAATAAAATAAAGAGATCTTTTAGAGTGCTTATTTGCAAAAGTGCTGTAAAAGGCTTTAAAAAAACATTCATATAACATAAGAAAACAAGGAGACCTTTTACAATGCTTTTTCAAATAAGTGCTGTAAAAGAGCCTTTTTAAAATAATGTAAGGAGGCCTTTTAGAGCGCTTATTTGCAAAAGCGCTGTAAAAGGCTTTAAAAAAACATTCATATAACATAAGAAAACAAGGAGGTCTTTTACAATGCTTGTTCAAACAAGGAGTTGAGTGCTACTGTCATCAACTTGTACATAAGGTAAAAAATACTTTTAACTGCATTTATTGGTAATTAATTAAATGTATTGGTAATTAATCTAGTTTAAAATTTTCATTGAAGGTTTTTGTATGAGAAGGTTGTGTGCACGCACAAATTGTCAAATAAATACTGATTATTGTCTCCGCATAAGCTGTCAATGTGCAAACTTGATCCAGTAAATGAAAAGAATTACATTGTAGATATGTTATTAGGAAATATAGAAAAGGATAAATTGTTCTTCGCACTATATAATTCAGGGTACATAATTATATATTATTTATTTATATCTTTTTTAATTGATGAGATTTTAATTTATTAGATGTGTATAAACAAAATTGCTTAACGAAACTTTTGTTGTTGTAGGGCACATTGGGTGCTATTTGCATTCAATGCGACCTCTGAAGTTGTATACTATTTGGATGCCTTTTATGGCAATAACAACAATCACTCCGATATAAAGACTATGTTTGACACGTAAGTAATATTCATTTATTTCTTATATATATATATATATATAAATAATGTGTTTATTAATGTTATAATAGTCACATTTATTTATTCGATAGTGCTTTACAAGTTTTTCGAGCTCAAAGAGGTGCAACAGTGTCGAAGCAAAAGTCTAATAACATCACATGGATTACAATAAAGGTTTGAAATATATGCCTTTAAATTTTCATTTACAAATATATGCCTTTACGATCAATGCACAAATATTTTATTGACTTATATGTTTTATTTTACAGTGCCCTCGTCAAACAAACAACATTGACTGTGGGTACTATGTATTGCGATTCATGAAGGAGATTGTTGACCGAAATAAAACTATTATCTCAAAAACGGTACGGTATTTTCATTATATGATTTCCATATATAAATTATCTATATATTTGATTCTAACTTAATATGTTCAATTTTTATATTGCACAGTAGTTTGACAATTCCAGTTCATCATACTTTGAGGAAGATCCAATGAAATTAAAGGAAGACTGGTGTCAGTATGTGCTTGAAATGAACATTATTTGATTTTCTGGGAAATAGCATGCAAGGGATCTGAATATTATATGGTAGCTAGTTATATTATGTGTATTCTGTTAGTTATATGTATATGATCATAGGACACAATATATGAACATGTATATGAATATGTGTTGTTGTACAATATCTGTCCAATGTATATGTAGTTAATTAAGTTATATATATGTATTTGAATGTTCTGTTGTAAATTAATATATAAAGTAAAGTTACATAGTTTTGTTTTTGTCTACTAATTGTGTGAACTGATTCTGAATATGTTTTGTTGTTGTGTGAATTGATTCTGGATCAAAATAATTTTGGAAAAAAAATTAAAAGATAGCGCTTTCTAAAAAAATGCCATAAAAGCTAAAAAGCGCTTTTAAAAAAAAATTAATTTACAAAGTTTTTTAAAAAAAAAAATTGGACCTTTTACAGCACTTTTTTTGAAAAAGCGCTGTAAAATATGCACCTATAATTCATATTTTGGGTGTGCATTTTACAACGCTTTTTCAAAAAAGCGATGTAAAAGGTCCAATTTTTCAAAAAAACGTTGTGGAATCGAGCCCTGTAAAAGATACAACATCGCCTTTTTTTTAAAAAAAAAAGTGCTATAAAACATGTAGATATAATGCGCGCTTCTTATGCACATTTTACAACGCTTTTTCAAAAAGCGCTGTAAAATGTGCACCTATAATGCATATATTGGATGCACATTTTACAGTACTTTTTTGAAAAAGTGCTATAAACGGCGCACCCAATATATGAATTATATGTGCATATTTTACAGCGTTTTTTCAAATAAGCGCTATAAAATGTGCATAATAATGTATATTATGTGCACGCATTTACAACGCTTTTTTGAAAAAGCGTTGTAAAATGTGCATAACAAGCGCACTTTATATCTACAAGTTTTATAGCGCTTTTTTTTTTGTAAAAAAAAAAGCGATGTTATATCTTTTATAGGGCTCGATTCCACAACGTTTTTTTTTTGAAAAAGCGCTGTAAATGTATTAAAAAAAATGCTGTAAAATCCTATTTTTCGCGTAGTGTCTACGTGAATACACAACAATTAAATCACCATTAGTTAAATATTGTTAATATATTTTACTTTTTTTTTCTTTACATCTCATAACAAAAAAAAAGTAAACAATTGATTTTGTATTTCATTTTTAATTCTACACGTGAATTTTGCAGAATATGCTCGGACATAAAACTTTGAACCTCTTAACTTATGTGTCTACAACAACCTTAAATTGTCTTAAGATGACCACAAAAGTAAGAATTGGATGGTGATAACTTTATATCCACAATCACTTCTTAAAGAAAATCAAATCTATTTTAAATTTGCGATGGTTAATAAAAATAACTTAGTTCACGTTTCTAAAATTAATATGAAATAAGGCGTGTGTATAACATTTGACTTTCGTAAATCTATCGTCTTACCAAGAGTTTATAAGTTTATTAACAATCACAACTTTAACTATCTATATATTGTTGATTAACTTTTTTTTAAAGTTTAATTTAATATTTCTCTTTTTTACATAATAATTTAATTGCGTAGATTTCAACCTATAGTATTGTGCTTTGATTATAGCAACAATTAACAATACAATATTATAATTTATTTTAATATTTTAGAAAAACACTAAAATGAAAAAAATTATATTTATATAATTATATAATTCAATCAACAATTTAAAATAGCATGTCATAACTATTCAAATTATATTTAACTAATTATTTTATTCACAACACATATTTTAAACTAAAAAATAGAATTTGTGCATATTCACGGATCTCTTACCAGTTTATAATTTGAATAACATACGTCAATTGTTATTTTTGAACTGAGGAAGTATTATCATACAATATACACAGCCAGTCTTGAATTTATTAACTTAAGATTAATTAAATATAGATTTATTAAACAACAAAAGTTCAAGATAAAATTAACAAATAAACTTAAAAATCAAAATTTGAGTTTTTTTGGATAAACTTTTTTAAATAGTTGTATAAATGCTTACAAAAAGTAATTATAAATATATGTTGATTTAATAACATGAACTACAATTGTGTGCATGATAATTTTATAAGGATTAAACTTATTGTCTAATTGTGCCTTATTTTGTTTACTATTTTGTCTATTTACTGTTTCATTGTCTTTTGTTTATAAAATTGTTGTAAGTGTGTATGACTTGCAAATTATTAGTCTATGAAAAAATATTTGGATGTTTCCTTGATACTAAATGACTATGTGAATGTTTTGTCATTGTTGAAATTTTAAAAATAGTTTTCTATTGATATTTTTGAAAACGAGCAAGATATACTCGCTTTTTAAATTTTGATGTACTCCAAATGACACCAAAAGTTAACCCGAAGTTTTATATATTGACTATAATGAGAATTGATGTCATTATATTTTTTAAGCTGAGGAACAAAAATTTTGTTAGACAAAAATTTATTCGCGACATTTTGAAAAGTTTAAATTTGTAGATTTATTATAAAAATTTGAAGTTATTGAGAAATTTATTCATCAGTGAAATGCAAGTCGTTTTTTATTTTTAATAAAATAAAATAGTAAAACCTAAAAGGAGTCTAATGGGCTTGACCCATTTGTGTAAATAATTTAAATTGTTAATAAAGAGGAAACCAACAATAATCGTATCGTTTGACACCACTAAAATCAAGAGGAAACCAACAATAATCGTATCGTTTGACACCGGCGATCCATAACTGTCCCAGAACAGTTTCTCTGTTTTCGTCCAAATTTTAGTATGTTGTTTTACTCATTTATCTATTCAATTAAATAAAAAATTTCAGATTTTAAACAACCCGAATTTCTCCCTAAAATACCCGATTTCTCCGTTTACAGAAATCCTTATTTTGCATCGTTCTCCTTCACCGTAAGTCCGATTTTAGTGAAACCAACGCCAAAACGACCGTGTGAAAAGTGGCTATACTATCCACTGATTGGTTTTCTGATTTTTGGTAATTTTCTTTGACCGAATTTCGAAATCATTTTTTAGACTATTTTCTCATAATTTATTTTTGACGTTTACCCATAAATTGTCGAGTTAGATCGATTGAAGGACAAAAAGTCAAAGAACAAATATTGTTTGCTCGTGGAATTGTACTCGGGTGAGAGAACGTTTGAATTCATGAGTATAATATATTGTGAGATGAACAGGAAAACCGTATTTCCCAACGATTCATCCGGGGCTTGCTACGTACGGCAGTAGCCCTTTGAGAGATAAATTGATTAATTTGAAATATGAGAATTGTGAGATTAAAATGTGAAATAGAAATTTTTATAAGGTGTTGATTGATTTAATTTTCGATACTTGTGTGGTAGTTGATATTTGTTATTATTGTGATGTTGGATGTTGAATGAAATTATGTGTACATGTTTGCTTAGATGAAATTATGTGATGTGATAATAAAATATGGATGCATGGTTTGATATATGCTTACGTGATGATAATGATGATTTTTGATTGATGATAATGATGTTATAAAATTGTGATGAGTTTATACGATGATCATGATTATTTATGATTAATGATATTATAAAATTGTGATGAAAATATTGAAGTACCCCATGCTTGATGAGATAGTGATGATTCTTAAATATGGTGCTCTTAATGGAGTAGTCTAAGCTAATGGGGGAGAAAATAAATATTGTGAATTGTGAAGTGAAGATTATTTTGTCATCATATAGGTAGAGCCTAACAAGCCTAGTGATTCTGGGGAAATATTGGGAATTATATTTTTTTCTTCCAAATACTCACATTAAAATATTACCATCAGAGAGTATTCAAAATTATAAAATAAAAAAATATAACATCAA
Organism: Cicer bijugum; assembly: GCA_037974875.1. Classification (NCBI taxonomy): domain Eukaryota; kingdom Viridiplantae; phylum Streptophyta; class Magnoliopsida; order Fabales; family Fabaceae; genus Cicer; species Cicer bijugum. The sequence continues at coordinate 4,967,000 of JBBPBT010000850.1, forward strand.
AACTTTATATTAATTAATTAATTATAATAAATATATATAAAATCACAATATCATAACAAGTATATTAAAATAAAGGAAATTAATTGCAATGTTACTAGCATCTCAAGATGATTATTTATCAAATAAATAATTAAAAATGTAAACTAGTTAGAAATAGTTGAAATATAACTATGTGTACACTTAATATCTTTCAAACGCTCAAAAAATATCACATTTACTAGGTACACAAATATACACATCAAATCGTTTAAAATCTTATTATTTAATTTATTACACTAAAATACTATTATTTTTTAAAAAATATATAAAATAATATCATATTTGTTATTTATATCATGCTTTTAGTAGAATATGTACAAGATTAGCAAATCATAGAAAGCCCACATATAAAGAAAATTAATCCCAAAATAATCAATATATATTCTAAAATAATTTTAACACCAAATCAATTATTAAAAATTCTATTTCATTAATCAAATAATTTATTATAAAATTTGAGGTGTTACAACAATCATTAGTTTTTTTTTCACTCAAACCAACTTAAAATAAAAAATATGAACTTTCTGGTCCAAATTAAAACATATAGCTAACTGATCAAAAATTTATTTTTAATTATTTGCATTAAACAAGAGAGCCGAAAATCATAGTTAGGTATACAAGCCCCAAGTCCACTAAATATGTAATTAATGTAATCATGTCAACAAACACAATTTACTCAAATCTTAACAAATACACATCACAACAAGAAAAAGCAAGAAGTAAACAGTTAACAATTATCTTCAAAAATAAGAGAATCCACAATACAACAAGAATAAGCAGGTAGATAACAATTAATAATCAACTTTTAGAAATTATATATTGTAATAGAAAAATACATAGCACTTAACACAAGAATAATAGGTTAATGTTTTAGCATTAATAGGGAATACGTATAAACACAATTGGGTCAAGGTTGATAATTGACTAATAGACGACATACACCTAACCGACTTGGTCTTGTAACACCCCAAATTTTATCATAAACTATTTTATTAATTAAATAGGATTTTAAATAATTAATTTAATGTTAAAATTATTTTAGAATATATGTTGATAAATTTTGTGACTAATTTTCGTTATATGGGTGTTTTCTATTATGTGTTAGTTTCATAAATATTATATTAAATGAGCGATATAAATAATAAATGTTTTATTTTATTATTTTATATATTTTTCTAAAAATAATAATATTTTAGTGTAATATTTCAAAGAATAAAATTTTATGCGATTTAAAGTATATATGTTAGTTGGTAATTAATGTGATATTTTCTTATATGTTTGACTAATGTTAAGTGTGCACATATTTATATTTTAATTATTTCTAAGTATCTCTTATTTTAATTATTTACTTTAGAAATAATGATATCGAGATATTAGTAATGTGCACATAACTCTTTGGTCATTTATAATATTTTTCATTGAAATACTTTACTTATAATTTTTTTCATTGCAGACTACTTTTGTTCTTGATGAGGGGAGAAAGAGTTTGTAACACCCCGTTTTTCAAAGCGAGGGTGTATTTTTTTTCAAAAGAAATTAAAATACAATAGAGAAATAAATAAGGTAAAATCTTTGGATAAGTAATTTAGTCATTATAATTTACAAACAACGGAAAAGTTTTTCAAAATATAAATCCAAAGCATGTCCTGATGTCAACATTAGTACATGTACATCCTTCCAACTTAACATAAAGGTAACCCAAAAGAAAGACATGTGTGTCCTGAGTGACAACCTAGTCTGATCATTCTATACATAACAAAAAACTATACTCCTTGAGTAATCTCCACGCGCCCCGTGAGATTCTCCTAACGTAGCTCCAATCAAGCACTCCCATCCACATTCCCATCCGGAGGGTACGAACCAGTAGGATCATCCTGACTCTCATTTGAGGGCAAAGCCCAGATTTCCACAATAGTTGTAAAGGGTCACCATCCGAAATTAACAGGTAACACATAACATTTAAGCTTTTCAATGCACAAATAACCTTTTCAATTTATCATACATCTTAGAAGGGTTTTCCACATGCTAAAACTTCATGTAATGCTTGCCAAATATAATGAAATCAAAAGAAGGTTCTCAATCCATCAAGTAATAAATAACTGAACAAAACATTGATAAATTAATTGAGCAATCAATTATCAAACTCAAAATAAGATTTTCCACTGAGCCAATCGATTGGGTAAATCGATTTTTGGCAAGGGAAGTTCCTATAACTCATCAAATCGATTGTGCAAATCGATTTCGTGAAAGACAGAGCCCCTGTAATGAATCCAATCAATTTGGCAAATCGATTTCTTGAAAGACAGAGCCCCTATAACTCAGCCAATCGATTGGGTAAATCGATTTCGTAAAAGATAGAGCCCTTGTGATGAATCCAATCGATTGGGCAAATCGAATTCGTGAAAGACAGAGCCCCTGTAACCCAGTAAGTCGATTGGGGAAATCGATTCCCCTACATATTCTTCCAAAAATTCATAAACTAACTCAATCACATTTAAACACCACTCCAAACCTTAACACTTAGCAATACCCATACAATCACCACGACATTATGAGTTTCAAAAACGTTTTACAATCTAATTTACTATCACACAATTCCAAAACATAACTCTTAGAACAATCAACACAATCACAATTTGAATCAAACACACTTTTACATAGTTTAAAACCATAACACTTAGCAAAATCAACACAATCATAATTTGAATCAAACACACTCGTGTGCCAAGCACCCTAATGCAATGCGTATATGCCAAAATGCATAGACTCGGAATTCCAAACCAAAACCCTCCTCGAAGGGCCGTAAATCATAATTGTACCGCCTATCGCAGGCCAAAGTACCAATTACCGAGGTGCCACCTATCACGGGTCAGCATGATTTACTAAAAGCGTAAATCGTAAACGTACCACCTATCACGGGTCAGTACTGTTTACCGAGGTGCCACCTATCACGGGTCAGCACGATTTACCAAAAGAAAAAGCGTAACTCGTAAGGGTACCGCCTATCACAGGCCAAAGTACTACTTACCGAGGTGCCACCTATCACGGGTCAGTACAACTTACCAAAAAGTAAATCGTAAACGTACCACCTATCACGGGTCAGTACAGTTTACCGAGGTGCCACCTATCACGGGTCAGCACAATTTACCAAATGAAATGCATGAGCATACACTAACTTCATTCACAACAATCGTTAAGTAAATGCAGATATTAAAAGATTTCCCATTTTTAATACTCATTTACTTAACCGATTTTTCACAGCAAAACATTAAGCAAAACGACATTTTAAGAGATTCCCCATTCTTAATATACTTTTGACTTAAACGTTTTCCACAACAAAACATTCAGTAAACAAGTCGTTAAGAGATTCCCTATTCTTAATACTCATTTCACTGAAATGATTTTCAAAAACAAACATTAAGTAACCAAGACTTTAAGAGATTCCCCATTCTTAACGCTCAGTTAACTTAAATGATTTTCAAACAAAATTAAGTAACTAAGACATTAAGAGATTCCCCATTCTTAACGCCCAGTTAACTTAAACGATTTTCAAAACAACATTAAGTAAACGAGACATTAAGAGATTCCCCATTCTAATTCTTATTTAACTTAAACGATTTTCACAAACTCACATTAAGTAAACGAGACATTTAGAGATTCCCCATTCTTAATACTCGTTTAACTTAATGGTTTTCAAATTCCACACAAAACCAACTTTCACATTCAATCCTTACTTCACTCCAAATAATTTTCCACACAGACCACTCAAAACAAACTCAAACATACTTTCACATTCAATCCACAATTCCCACCAAATCATTTTCCACACAGACCACACAAAACACAACTCAAGTTTCATCAGTATTAACTAAGAACACGTCAAAAACAACGAACACAAATCAACGCAATCCACCACTCAGAAACACAAGTTTCATTCACTCAAAATCATACATAAATGAGTTTAAATTCATTTTCCACGAAGCATTCATCAATATAACCAAAACCTAACTCTAAGATTTTACCCGTAAAGCCTTAGATACATTTTCCCAAATCAATACTCTAACCCTATCAAAATTCTTTTCCACACAACTACAGATAAGGCCCTAAATGCAAACTAAAAGTTTGGAAGGAGCCCTTACCTTAACGTTTGCTTTAACGTCGATTTACGGCGCCGCAATCAATTCCGGTAAAAACATTGCTCGCGACGTCGCTTCCAAAGTTAGCTCACTAGCACCGTAGTGTAGTGGTGAACAACTTTCCCTTCTATCCCTTCGCGAAACAAAGCTTGGATCCAAAAGAAACGGCGAGGTTTGTGTTTGACGGTTTTGAAATCCCTAAACCGTTTTTCTTTGTTTTTGGATCAAAGAGGAAGAGTGAAGTTGGGAAATCCTTGTCCTATCACACACTATCAATTTCGAACTCAAAGGAAAGAAAACAAAGCAAAAATGAGCAACAATGGAGGAAGGGAGAGGCTAGCTCGCGTGAGGCAGAGGAAGAAGATGGAAAAATGCTATTTTCTCTCCTTTGTCTTTCTTTCCCTTGTTTTTCCTTTCTTTCCTTTTCCTTCTTTCCTTTTTATATCCTTTTCTTTTCTCCCCAAACAAATATATACATATATATATATATATATTTATATATTTTAATTACTTTTAACAAATATCTCAAAATATCTAGATATTTGTTAAATTACTATTTCACCCGTAACGCATTAAATACTTCTGAAAGGATTCGCCGCAGTTAATTTAATTTATTTATCGACGAGTAATTCTAATCGGGTTTCAAAATATCTTTTTGATCATATAAACTCCAAAATATTAATAACTTGGCTATAAAGCCCCTGAGTTCAATACCAAAATCCATTAAAATACATAAGGTATAATTTAAAATTGCGTATCTTACAGAGTTATGTATTGAGAGTTGCTGGGAAAATCCACTGGGGATTTAGATCTCACCTCTCTAATTTCTATCTAAAAGATAGAGAAGGAATTACAAATGCTGAATCTCCAAAAATATATAAACATTATATATCAAATGATGAATGGAGTGCATTTGTATCCAAACGTTCGAACCCCACATTTGTCGTAAGTGATTAATTTATTAGCATTTGTGTTTTATTATTCATATTCGTAGCGTATTTAAAATTTTTACACAATTTCTATTTTTTTTGTATAGAATATTAGTAAGGTAAATCGCGAAAGGGCAAGAAATCCAACCCACCCATACAAAAAATCACGAATGGGATATGCACGTCTTGATCAGATACTTGTAAGTAATTAAACATCACTTTTATATAATGCATTTGTATTATAAACTATAGTGTCTAACTAATATTTTGTTTATGATCTTAACGAATAACGAAAAGACACCCAATCAGATCAACCGTTGGGTCGTCATATATTGTGGAAGGAAGCGCGTGTAAGTAAAGACGGAGTGGTTGACAATGAAAATGTCCAAAAAGTAGTAGAACTTTGTGTAAGTATATTATCACTTTAATATTTTTTAATATTGTATTTTATCACTTGAATACTTTTTAACATTGTATTTTAAAAATGCTATTGAACTTATCTTTCTAACCCTACATGTATTTTAGGAGACTATCGAACAATGTTTTGAAAATCAAGAGGGAAACAAGGATAGTTGCAAGGACATTCTGGGTAAAGTGTTTAATGTCCCTGAGTATTCCGGTCGAGTTAGGGGGAAAGGATTTGGCGTAACTCCCAAAAGCTATTTTTCTCAAGAGAAGCGCCAAAAACCTTTTAATGAGGAAGTATTAGAGAATCTCAAAATCCTTACAGAGCAAGTGGCACTTTTGGTGAATACGAACAAAGACAAGCAACTCCCGGATCAGCTCCAACATGAAATACAAATGGAGAGTGAAATCGCGAGTTGCAACGTCAGTCTCAAAAGTATTCTCGAGGTAATTAATTACTTACGTACTTATGTAATTACTTATGTATTAAACAAACTTATATATTAACCGTACTTATGTTTTAACTATTGATTTAGGGTGTCACTGCATGCGTGCTATACTTGTCCTCCCCTACTCATCGGAAGGTGGGAAAAGGAAAATTGTACAATACTTCTGGAGAAGTATTGCACAATACTCCGATCCCTGCTGGCCATGTCAAAGTATCACCTGTTGTTACTTTCGAACCAACTGCACCGTTGCCGATACCAAACAACGATGGAGATATGCAATTATTGGGCGAAGCTATTGGTAGTTACACGACATGGCCCACACATCTTGTTGCCCTCGATAAGGTATACTTTATTAATTGAAATGTATGTTTAGTTGATATGGATATTTAATTGCTGATTTTTTTCCGCTCCTAACTTTAATTTCACATTTATATTTAGATGCTGAAAAAGCCTAAAGGGAATGATAAAAAGATTCCCAGAAATGAATCAGTTACATCTCCCAAAAAGGTTTGTCACATTTATTCCCTAAGGTTTGTCATTTTTTCAGATTCAATAAACTAACATTTAACCTCGTTTTTGTAGATCCAATTAAATAAACCACTCGTACAACCAAAAAAAGCCAGCAAACCTCAAAAATTGGAGGGTCATAGAGTTGGCAAACTACCAAGGCTGGAGGGTAATAAAGCTGCCAAAGTTGCAGCAAGAAAACTGGATCGGGGAAAATCGATCGTTGCTGCTGCTGCTCCTAAAATAAGTTAGTCGTGCCTTGCTAAATACGGGGCGTGTCTTGACACCCAAGTAAAACAGAACATGGGCAACAACGATTATTCGCGCATCATACCCATGAATAAAGCTATATTCAGAGATGAGTATGATGAATTTCTCGAAAAGGGGCACATTTACGAACTTCTCAACCATAAGGAGCTTAGTGCTACTGTCATGAGCTTGTACATAAAGTAAAAAATACTTTTAATTGCATTTATTGGTAATTAATTAAATGTATGGGTAATTAATCTAGTTAAAAATTTTCCTTGAAGGTTTTTGTATGAGAAGGTTGTGTGCACGCGCAAATTGTCAAATAAATACTCATTCTTGTCTTCGCATAAGCTGTCGATGTGCAAACTCGATCCCGTAAATGTAAAGAATTACATTGTAGATATGTTATTAGGAAATATAGAAAAGGATAAATTGTTCTTCGCACCATATAATTCAGGGTACGTAATTATATATTATTTATTTATATCTTTTTTAATTGATGAGATTTTAATTTATTAGTTGTGTATAAACAAAATTGATTAACCAAATTTTTGTTGTTGTAGGGCACATTGGGCACTATTTTCAATCAATGCGGTCTCTAAAGTTATATACTATTTGGATCCCTTGCATGGCAATTACAACAATCACTCTGAAATAAAGACTATGTTCGACACGTAAGTAATATTGATTTATTTCTTACATATGTATATAAATAATGTGTTTGTTAATGCTAAAACAATTATATTTATTCATTCGATAGTGCCTTACAAGTTTTTCGAGCTCAAAGAGGTTACAGTTTCAAAGCAAAAGTCTAATAATATCACATGGCTACCAATAAAGGTTTGAAATATATGCTTTTAAATTTTCATTTAGAAATATATGCCTTTACGATTAATGCACAAATAGTTTATTGACTTATATGTTTTATTTTACAGTGCCCTCATCAAACAAACAACATCGACTGCGGGTACTACGTATTGTGATTCATGAAGGAGATTGTTGACAAGAATAAAACTATTATCCCAGAAACGGTACGGTGTTTTCATTATATGATTTTCATATATAAATTATCTATATATTTGATACTAATTTAATATATTCAATTTTAATATTGCAATACTTTGACAATTCCAGTCCATCATATTATGAGGAAGATCTAATGGAATTAAAGGAAGAATGGTGTCAGTATGTACTTGAAATGAAAATTATTTGATTTTTTGGGAAATAGCATGCTGTTGGGCAAGGGATCTGAATATTATATGGTAGCTAGTGCATATTGTGTATAATCTGTTAGTTATTATATGTATATGATCATAGGACACAATATATGAACATGCAGATGAATATGTAGTTAAGTATTGCAGCTTGATGATTATCTTTTCATCATGACGGGTAAAACTTATTGTATTCACTCCATTACTTTTCCATTTATACAAACCTTAAATTTCTACCTTGAACCTTGATACATCTTCATTATAGTGATTTCAATAAATCAAGCCTTACTAGTTCCCACCAAACTTTTCCAGTTCGTGCTCAATTCTTCCCTATCAACCAAACATTAAACTCTGTTGATTGGCGAACACAATAAAAACCCCCATGACATGCACTTAATTAGTGCCTTTGAATCCTTCGCATACCCTTATAATAACAATATCTAAATCACGAGTGAGATAACTCCTTTCATGAATCCTTAATTGTCATAAGCTACATCTCCATGTGTTGTTCTGACACGTTTTCTTGGCACATTTTCCAAAATTTGGTTAACTTGTTTGATTCTTATTCGTTCCCAATAAGCATCTCCTAAGGAATAATTATTTATAAACCTCATCCTCATAAATTTGCAGTAAAATATCTCAAAGACCCAGATACCTTTCATCGTCATCTAGTCACTAAAACACTCATTTTAAATTTTAACGCTTGACTTCTCAAGATCAACATCTAAACCATAAATCATTTGTTACACTTCTTCTTTTTCATTATCTATCATTAAATAAAATTCTAAAATTGGATCCTCGAAATCTCCAAATTATCATCACACCATCTAATTCCATCCATTTCATCTCAAGAAACAATACGAGGTCGTATTCATCATTGACTCTAATTGTATTAGTAATCTCACTAATTAAAACTCATCTATTCATAACACAACATTTTTAGGAAATCTTCAAAAACTCTCATACATAACCTTGTGGATTTTAAACCATCGACTTGAAGATCAATCGTCTTAGGGTCCCAAATCAGATCTTGATGAATCCCTCTATCCTATCAAAATATTAACATTCTCCTAGTAATTTCCATCCTTTAATAGACTCTCAAAACTTACATCACCACAATCTCGAAGTATTCTCGTACTCGATACATCAAATTCCACTTAATGGTGACATATGGTTCAATACATCAAGGCTTAACCCGTTATGTTTATCCAGACATCACCAAAATTTTACACTTACGCGTTTATAGTTTCATCTAAAATTACTATCCATACTTACCATATCCTAAACCACACAGATATTTGTCACTTATCAAAGAAATATATATTCTCCCTCTTATAATCGTCATGAGATTCATACTTAACAATCTAAGTTGTGAATCTAGTTTAACTCGAATGCTCGACCTTACCCCTCAAGGTATTGACTATTCCTCAAAGCGTCATTTTCCTACCCAAGGTAGTATTCACCCCTAATGTGCGGTGCCCCTTGACTTTAATACAAGCCTCTTCCTGGACATCTAAGCCCCAAATGCTATTCCAAAAGGAAGCCTCGTCTTGTCAACCATTTCATGATGTTCACATCTCTCTGATAGTTATCAAACTTCATCTAGTCTAATGTTAATCCATTCATACCCATCATCTTCGAGTTAACACCAACACATAGCTTTCGTGTCCTTGGAACCACTTCATAATTTTCATGTGGTCATGATTCGCTTCAATTTTGCCTAACAATCAGTCATCTCGAAGATCTTTTCCACTTCATGAATCCATTGATCATCTTTTTCTGACTTCTAATCCCCTTGACGTAGCAGCACATATCTCTATTTCTCTCTTCTCCAGATCTCGCAGAGTCTATGCAGCTGTTTGTGCAACAAATGGAACGTCCATGTTATTCATAGCCTTAACCATTTGATCATCCCTATTAACCTTCACTCTTGCAGCATCGTTCCTTCTTGGAGCTATTGTTTCCTCAAAACAAACATCAAGAAGAAATCTTGTAACACCCTGATTTTTAACAGCGAGAGTGTATTTTTTTTTTCAAAACAAATTCATAAAATAAAGAAATGAATAAGGAAAATACCTTTGGATATATGTTTGAGTCATAACACAACGACAATTAAGTCAATATAATTTACAAGCAGCGGAATAGTTTTTGAAATATTTACACATCAAAAAGTGGTACATGGAACCCATCGAAAGTAAAATGTCATGCTGACAATATTAGTATAGGTACAGTCTTCCAATTCAAGATAAACACATTCCAAAAGAAAGACATCTAGTCCCTATACGTCAACTAATATGATCATTCTACAAAAAAAACTATACATCATGAGTGATCTTCACGCGCCCCGCAAGATCCTCCTAACATAGCTCCAGTCAGGTGTTCCCAACTACATCCCCATCCACAGGGTACGAACTGGTAGGATTGTCCTAGCTCTCATATGAGGGCAAAGCCCAGATTTCCACAATATTTGTAAAGGGTCACCAACCGAAATTAACAATTAACACATAACATTTAGCATGCATCTTGAAAGGGTTTTCCATATGCTAAACGTTCATATAATACTTACCAAGTAAAAAATGAAATCAAATAAAGTTTTTAATCAATCAAGTAATGAATCAACTGACCAATCAATTGATGAATCAATTGGGCAATCAATTGTCTGACTCAGAATAAACGTTTCTACTAAGAAAATCGATTTCGATTTTCTTAAAGGTTTTTAGTGAAACCTGCATTCTGGGTTTAAATCAGTCGATTGAGCAATCGATTGGGAAATCGATTTTGATAAATGGTTGAGCCCCTGTAACATGCTGAATCGATTGGCAAATCGATTTTATAAATAGCTAAGCCCCTGTAACATATCAAATCGATTGGCAAATCGATTTTATAAATAGCTAGGCTTCTGTAACATACCAAATCGATTTTGACTAAATAGTTGTGCTCCTGTAACATATCAAATTGATTGTCAAATCGATTTTGACTAAATAGTTGAGCTCCTGTAACATATCAAATCGATTGGCAAATGGATTTTGACTAAATAGCTGAGCTCCTGTAACATATCAAATTGATTGGCAAATCGATTTTGAATAAATAGCTGAGCTACTGTAATAGCCAAATCGATTGGCAAATCGATTAGTTCAATATTTTTTCAAGATTCAAGAAAACAGAAAATGTAATAATCGATTGGGCAGTCGATTAAGCTGGTATTATCTTCTCACAGAATTGATTGGGAAATCGATTGTATCTGAGGTTTTTCTAAAACTACATAACTGAATCGATCACCATTACACACAATTCCAAAATATAACACTTAGCACTTATAACACAATCACTACGACATCATGAGTTTCGAAATAGTTTTGCAATCAAACACACTATCACAATTCCAAAACATCCACACTTGACAATTTAAACCCCAATTACCATGACAACTTAAGTTCGAACACTCAATCATAATCTTGAATCAAAACACTACTCGCGTGCCAAGCACCCTAATGCAATGCTTATATGCCAAAATGCATGGACTTGAAATTCCAAACCAAAACCCTCCTCGAAGGGCCGTAAATCATAATTGTACTGCATATCATAGGCCAAAGTACTAAATTACCGAGGTGCCACCTATCACGGGTCTGCACGATTTACTAAAAAGCGTAAATCATAAACGTACTGCCTATCACAGACCAGTTCTATTTACCGAGGTGCCACCTATCACGGATCTGCACGATTTACTAAAAAGAAACATAAATTATAAATGTACCGCCTATCACAGGCCGAAGTACTATTTATCGAGGTGCCACCTATCACGGGTCTGCATGATTTACCAAAAATGTGCAGTCTATCGCAGACATACACGACGCGATAATCCACGCAAGGATAAGATGAACCAACAAATCACATGGAATCATCTCGTGGCCCATCCGGTCACCACTATCACCATGGCCCATCCGATCACCATGTACTATGAAATGCATGAGCATACTCTGACTCTATCCACGACAATCGTTAAGTAAATCCAGATATTAAAAGATTCCCCATTTTTAATACTCGTTTGATTCTAATGATATTCACGACAAACATTAAGTAAACAAAGATATTAAAAGATTCCCCATTTTGAATACTTGTTTAACTCTAATGATTTTCAAATTCCCCACAGAACAAACTCAAACATATTCTCAAATTCAATCCACAATGCACACCAAATCACTTCAGTTCATTTCTCCACAAAATTCATACAAACACATCTCAAATTTCATAAGCATTAATTATGAACACGTCAAATACGACGAACACAAATCATCACAAACCACCACTCAAACACATCAAATTTCATTTCCTCAAAATCATACATAAATGAGTTAAATTCATTTGCCACAAAACACTCCTCAATAACATCAAAACCCAACTCTAAGATTTTACCCATAAAAGCATTAGATTCATTTTCCCCCCAAATCAACACTTCAATCCTAACAAAATTCTTTTCCACACAACCACAGATAAGTCCCTAAATGCATACTAAAAGTTTGGAAGGAGCCCTTACCTTAACGTTAGCTTTAACGTGCGATTACGGTACCGCGAGTAAATCTGGTAAAATCTCCGCTCGCGACGTCGCTTCCAAAGTTGGTTCACTAGCACCGTAGCGTGGTGGTGAACAACTTTCCCTTCTATCTCTTCTCGAAACAAAGCTTAGATCTAGACGAAACGTGGAGGTTTGAGTGTTGATGATTTTGTTTTTGCGTTAACAGAGAAGAAGAAGAAGAAGAAGTTTCACGCAATGACTTTCTCTTTTCCTTCCTTGGCTTTTCTTTCCTTGTTGTTTCCTTTTTGCTTCCTATTTCCTTTTCATTTCCTTTCTATTTCCCTCCAAACAAATATATACATTTATACATATATAAATTATAACTTAACAAATATCCCAAAATATCTAGATATTTATTAAAATTACCATTTCACCCATAACCTCTCCATACCACTTTTAGTTAAAAATATCTACTATCGTCGCAACTCAATTGACAGATACAATTTTTAGCAATTCGAGATATTTTTAACAAAACTCCCTAGAATTAAATTCTTCGTAAAAGATTCACAGCAGTTAATTTAATTTATTTATCGACGAGTAATTTTAGTTGGGCCTCGGAATATCTTTTTGGTCATTTAAGCTCCCAAAATATTAATAACTTGGCTAAAAAGCCTACGAGTTGAATACCAAAATCCACTAAAATGGGTTTATTTGCTCTAATACTGCTTCTGTTACACAACTAATATTTGCTCAATATTTGCTCTGATAGCTCTAATATTAGTTGATACTTTTTGATATTTTCATATAGCTCTGATATTGGGGTTGATACTTACTTACTTACTCTGTTACTCTGCTATGATTGATCAATCTGAATTGCTTTGCTCTGATTCTGACAAACTGATCCTATACTCTTGCACTACTGCAAAATGCTGATCCCATACTCTTGCACTACTGCAAAATGCTCTGACACAATCTGTTGTTATGTTATCAATTGCTCTGATATAATTTGATACTGTTATGGCATTGATAATACATGATATATGTCAGATATGTCTTGTTGTATAGCTCTAACCCTAATTTCAAAGTATGAATAGCATGACTGCTCAAATTTAGGGGGAGCTTCTTTTTTTTATTATGTTATTCCTTGAAATGTTTATCAAGTTAAAATTGTATGTTTGTCACTTAATCTAACATTTTAAACTGAGTAAAATTTCAGGAACCACAACTCAACCCTACAAACTTGAGACAATTGCTTGGAACACAAGAAATCAACAAAAGTTGGAAAATTGACTTGCAAATCGATTGGAAAAATCGATTTTGTAATAGGGTTGTTTCATATTGAAAATTATGTGATTAGGAAATCGATAAGACAAATCGATTTGCACAATTATTGAAATTAAAGTGTGTAAGTCAGTAGCATGCTGTTTTGCAGACTAATCGATTCGACAAATCGATTGTTCCAATCACAAGTTCATTCTGAGTGTTTAAATCGATTGACACAATCGATTCTGAGAGTTACAGAGCCAAGCCAATTATTGACAAATCAATTAGGCAAATCGATTTCATAAAATTAGTTTGAAAATAAACTTGGCCTGAGACAAGCACAATCAATTGGCACAATCCATTGAACTATTTCTGTTGTAACAAGTTTGGCACCAATCGATTTGGTAAATCGATTGGATGACCCAACTGATAAACTGTTCTTCAGACAAAAGTCCATAATCGATTAGGCACATCGATTAACATGATTTAAGCTAACTCTCTGTGATATGGCCACATCGATTAGGCAAATCGATTCGTTGAAAACCACTGAGTCCCTGTGACCAGTGAAATCGATTGGCACAATCGATTGGAACAAAAGTTTTAGTAACAGAGAAGACTTAGCATATGGCCAAATCGATTATGTAAATGTTTGAATCGACTGCGTAAATCGATTGTTTTGATCTCGTTTTTGTAAGAAAACATCATAAATTGATTATGCAAATCGATTCAAATATGAACTGTTATTCAATTCAGAAGAATGTATTAAAATAATCGATTGGGTAAATCGATTAGTTTATGTAGTTTCAAGATTCAAGAAAAAGAAGATTCGCAAAATCGATTGGGTAAATCGACTGAGCATGCTTTATAACTTTAATGAATCGATTGGGAAAATCAATTCATCTGTTGTTTTTCCTGAATCTATATAAACTGCTTTCTAGTTCTTCTTCTCATAATAATAAGAATAATAACTACCAATGCACATTGACATTGATAGAACTTTCTGATATCACTTTCTCACATTGAAATAACATTGAACATTGCTTTTTCAGACTTGAACATTCATCATTCATGATCAACAAAGACTGAAAAAGATTGCAAAGAGAAAGAACTTTTGAGAAGAAGACAGCAATCGAAATTTCTGTATATTTCTGTTTTAGACTTTCAGTAAACGAATTCTGTAATCAAATAACATTGAGAAATCTAGTTTGAAACTGGTGGTGATCTTCTGTGTTGAGGGACTTCATCAAGAAGACACTGTACTGAAGTCTTGGAAGAGTTTATGGGAGATAAACTCTGGGATTCAAGGAGATAAGAATATAATATGAAGAGTGGTTTAAGATTGATAGGCGAGGAGCTGGAACATTTGTAAACTGACTCTGCGAGATTCTATTGAGAAGCCTAAGATCGGATTTAATCTTTGGACTGGATGTAGGCTGTCACATCGATAGCCGAACCAGTATAAAAATTACTGTGTACATTTTCCTTCCCTTATCTCTTTTATTTTTGCATTGCCTATATGATTAATTGTGAATGCATGAAATAGTTGAATTCTGCAATAATTGCTTTTACATGAATAGTTATTATTAGCATGCTTGTATATGAGTCGATATATTGAATCATAAATTGTATTTACTGCATTCTATTAGCCAATTACTGTTCTTGTTTATCTCCTTGTAGGATTGATCTTTTGGGACCTTGGTATATCTTTTGTTTAATAAATTTTTCAATTTAGTAAACTGTTTAGCATATTGTTGGAATAGGCATTATTCTTTACATTTTTCTATTAAATCTGAGGCCATACCATATCAATTGGCATCAAGAGCCTGCTTTTTGTTAGAGTAATTCTCATAAAATGACCATGACCTCATAATTCCTTAGTGAGGGTGCTTCATTGGCTAGGCCTCCTGCCTTTAACGGGGCCGCTTATATGTTCCTGAAACATAGAATGCTGATTTTCTTAGAGGTTGCTAGCATAGACATTTTAGATGTTGTTTTGGAAGGACCTTATGTGCCAAAAATTGCAGGAACTGATAATTCTTTCATTCCTAAGCCTAGGGCAGACTGGTCTGAGGATGATAAGAAGAAGGTAGGTTACAATGCTAAGGCTAAGAATATTATTACTTCTGCTTTGTCAGCTGATGAATTTTTCAAGGTTTCAAACTGTAAATCTGCAAAAGAAATGTGGGACAATTTGTAGCAGACACATGAGGGCACCACTGATGTCAAAAGAGCTCGTGTAAACACCTTGATGCATGAATACGAATTATTCAGCATGGAGAAAGACGAATCAATAAATGACATGCAAACAAGATTTACACACATTGTCAACAACTTGAATGCATTAGGAAAGGAAATCGACAATGACCCACAAATCAGCAAAGTCATGCGATGCCTAACCAGAGAATGGCAACCAAAAATTACTGCAATTGCAGAATCAAAGGATCTTGGAAGCATGGCGATAGCTACACTGTTTGGTAAACTGTGGGAGCATGAAATGGAATTACACAGACTCAATGAGGCAGAACAAACTGACAGAAAGAGGAAAAGATTGTCGTTGAAAGCTCAGACACATCATTCTAAATCTGAACAAGAGAGCTGCTCAGATGAATCAAGCAGTGAGGATGATGAAGAGCCTGAGATTGGGTTACTCTTCAAGAAGATTAAGAAATTTCTAAAAAAGAAAGACAACAAGTTCAGAAAACCATCCAGTTCTAAGACTAATGACAATAAGATAATAACTTGCTATGAATGTGTAAAAACAGGCCACATAAAGTCTGAGTGTTACAAGTTGCAAAATAAGAACAGAACTACGAAAAACAAAGGCCAGGAACCAGCCCCCAAATCCAGAAAAGCTTATGTTGCATGGAACGATAATGGCAACGAATCCTCTTCGTCTTCAGAAGAAGAACAAGCAATTTTATGTCTTATGGCAAAAACCGATTCAGTTTCAGATAGCGAAGTAAGTTCGTCTAATCCTTCTTATGATGAGCTGCAAAATGCATTTTGTGAGTTACATGATGAATATGTTAGTACCATTAAAAAGTTGATTAGTACTAAGAAGTCACTAGATGAGAAATGCATATTGTATGATGAAATTAAACTTGAGCATGAGTCTTTTAAAGTCATGTATGAAAATCTAAAAAAAGAGAATCATCCACTGCATTGTGATATTGAAAAGTTCAACAGTGGCAAAACCAAGTTAGATATGCTTCTCGAAAACCAAAGAAATTTGAATGAAAAATCTAGACTTGGTTATAGGCCCAATGTGAATGTTAAACATAATCACAATAAACATGGCATTGGATATAGAAATGTTAAGCATAACCAGAAGTTTGGTAAATCAAGTCATATGCATAATGTCTTTGTCAAACCAAAACAATATGCATCCTCTGCTGTCACTTGTCATTTTTGTTGTAGAAAAGGACATTTTGTTTACAATTGCAAATTTAAAAAACTTGCCAACAAAGGATGTAAACAGATTTGGAAGGTCAAGACACAAACTGTTGAAACTAACCCCCAAGGACCCAATTTATGTTGGGTACCTAAAATAAAATTTTGATTTTATTGCAGGTATGCTTGAGATCCACAAGGCACCAATGGTACCTTGACAGTGGATGCTCAAAGCATATGATAGGGGACAAATCAATGTTCCTGTCCCTAAGCCTAAAAGAAGATGGATTTGTTAAATACGGTGATAACAATAAGGGTAAGATATGTGGAATTGGTGACATTGGCAGCGAATCAACTACTGTTATCAAAAACGTCTTATACGTTGAAGGGCTAAGACACAACCTTCTCAGTATAAGTCAGTTGTGTGATAATGGTTTTCAAGTAAGCTTTTCACCACTTTCTTGCATAATTGAGAAAAAGGATGATATAAGTATCAAACTGGTTGGTGATAGAATTAACAATATTTACATGCTGGATTTACCTGTTGTGCCTGCTGATTCTGTTTGTTGCTTATTATCAAATGCTGATGAGACATGGTTATGGCATAAACGTGTTGCACATATTCATATAGATCATTTGAATAGACTTGTTAGTAAACAGCTAGTTATAGGACTCCCTGACAAGAAGTTTACTAAGGACAGGTTATGTGATTCTTGTGAGCAAAGTAAACTTGTCAAATCTTCTTTTCCCCCAATAGACTTGGTCAAAACCAATAGGGTTTTGCAGCTGATTCACATGGACCTCTTTGGTCCATCCCAAGTGAGAAGTTTTGGAGGTAATATGTATGGCTTCGTGTTAATTGATGACTACTCGAGATTCACCTGGACTTACTTTCTGACTCATAAAAGTGATGTGTTTTCTGTTTTCAAAAAGTTTGCAAACTTGGTACAAAATGAAACAAGTCAGAAAATAATGTCCATCAAAAGCGATCATGGAGGTGAATTCCAAAATGATTCTTTTGATACTTACTGTGAACAGAATGGTATTCATCATATGTATTCAGCCCCTAGGACACCACAGCAAAATGGTGTAGTGGAAAGGAAAAATAGGTCTTCAGAGGAGTTAGCTAGGACTATGCTTAAAGACTCAAATGTTCCTAAGTATTTCTGGGCTGATGCAATTAACACTGCCACACATGTTGTCAACAGGGTTTTGATTAGGCCAATCCTTAGGAAAACTCCTTATGAGTTGTACAAGGGTAGAAAGCCAAATAATCTCCTACTTTAGAGTCTTTGGTTGTAAGTGCTTTGTGTTGAACAATGGCAAAGAACACGTAGGTAAGTTTGATCCCAAGGCATATGAGGGTACCTTTCTAGGTTATTCCCAAACTAGCAAAGCCTATAGAATCTACAACAAAAGAACAAAGACCATAGAAGAGTCAGTTCATGTTAAGTTTGATGAACTTTTTAAAGAAAACTTGAACAACACTCCTTCTATGGTTGATGCCTCTTTAGATGATGTTGTAGAATTTGAACCTATAGAACCAAAGGAAACTGGTCCTCCAAACAACAGTGATTGTATTGAGCCTATTAGAGTAGATAAGTTACCTAGAGAGTGGAAGTTTAGTAGAAACCATCCCATAGATAACATCATAGGTGACATCTCTAAAGGAGTGGCAACTAGGAGGAACCTTAGGCATTTTTGCAACCTTACAACCTTTGTATCTCAGATTGCACCTAAGAACATTAAGGAAGCCTTACTAGATACTGAGTGGATACTTGCTATGCAAGAGGAGTTGAACCAATTTGAGAGAAACAAGGTCTGGACTCTAGTACCTAAACCAGAAAATAAGCACATCATAGGAACAAGATGGGTGTTTAGGAACAAATCAGATGAGAATGGAGTCATCACTAGAAACAATGCTAGATTAGTGGCCAAGGGTTACAATCAAGAGGAGGCAATAGATTTTGATGAAACCTATGCCCCTGTAGCTAGGTTAGAAGCCATTAGAATACTACTTGCTTATGCATGTATAATGGACTTTAAGCTTTATCAAATGGATGTGAAAAGTACCTTTCTCAATGGTGATATCCAAGAGGAAGTTTTTGTTAGCCAAACACCTGGTTTTGAGAATCCAGATTTTCCTAATCATGTATACAAGCTAACAAAAGCCCTCTATGGGTTGAAACAAGCTCCAAGCTCTTGGTATGAGAAGCTTAGCAATTTCCTCATTCAACAAAACTTTTTAAGAGGAAATGTGGACAAGACACTTTTCATAAAAACTAATGGAAATGACATCTTGCTGGTCCATGTTTATGTTGATGACATAATCTTTGGATCTACAAACAATAAGTTGTGCAAAGATTTTGAAAATTTAATGAAAGGTAAATTTGAAATGTCAATGATGGGTGAACTATCTTATTTCTTGGGATTTCAAATTAACCAAAGCAAGCAAGGCATTTTCATTAGTCAAACCAAATATTGCAATGATTTGATAAAGAGATTCAGTTTTGATAACTTCAAGTCCATTGATACTCCCATGAGTCAAGGAAACCACTTAGATAGAGATGAGAAAGGTAAACCAGTAGATGTTACAAGGTATAGAGGTATGATAGGATCGTTGCTCTATCTCACTGCAAGCAGGCCTGACATCATGTTCAGCGTTTGCATGTGTGTGAGATACCAATCCAATCC
This sequence comes from Cicer bijugum, assembly GCA_037974875.1. NCBI lineage: Eukaryota > Viridiplantae > Streptophyta > Magnoliopsida > Fabales > Fabaceae > Cicer > Cicer bijugum. Next base: position 4,986,788 of record JBBPBT010000850.1, read on the forward strand.
TAAAGAGTCTCACCTTAGTGCAGTGATGAGGATATTTAGATATCTAGTTGGAACTAGGAGTCTAGGCTTATGATATCCTAAAGGATCAAACTGCACTTTAGTCGGGTATTCGGATTCAGACTTTGCTGGATGCAAACTAGATAGGAAAAGTACCTCAGGTACTTGTCACCTACTAGGAAACTCTCTTGTGTCTTGGTTTAGCAAGAAACAAACAAGCATTGCACTTTTAACAATTGAGGCTGAGTACATTGCAGTCGGAAGTTGTTGTGGTCAGATTCTTTGGATGAAACAACACTTATCGGATTTCGGTGTTGATTCAAGAACCGTTCCTATCCTTTGCGATAACACAAGTGCAATTAGTATCATTAAGAACCCAGTGATGCACTCAAGAACCAAACACATTGAGATAAGGCATCATTTCATTCGAGACCAATTTCAAAGTGGAAATATCAAGCTGGAATATGTCAACACTGCTGATCAGTTGGCTGACATATTTACCAAAGCCTTGCCAAGGGAAAGCTTCCTTCACATTAGGATGAAACTAGGTATCATAGATCCTAGTGAGATCTGATTTCTGTGTCAAATCGATTGGTTAAATTGATTATCCTGTGGATACACAGGAAAATGGCTTTATGAAATCGATTCCTTAAGTCGATTTATGCCACACTGTGTCTATTTTCTCAAAATAGAAACACGAAATCGATTTGGTAAATCGATTTGCCTTTCCAAGGAAGCTTCAGATGCTTTAACTTTCCCATTTCAATCGATTAGGGAATTCGATTGACTACTTGATATATTGTTTAAAGAATCGATTTGGAAAATCGATTAGTTTGGCCCCAAACATCAAAGCTGAAGATTTTTTTCAAACTCTGACTCGAAATGGATTTGGGAAATCGATTGTTTAAATGTGTTTGAGATCTTCACTCAAATGAATCAATTTGGGAAATCGATGCTGAGATGAGTTCCTTTCTGGACTGTTTTGAAAATTGTTGAACTGATACGAAATCGATTTTAGACATCGATTAAGTAACTAAGGGAATCGATTAGGAGAATCGATTGACATTATGATCGTTACAGTGTTTTACTAGCCGTTACAGTCTCAGTTGTTTTATCTTCCCCAGCAACAGTAACTAAATCGATTGGCCCAATCGATTTACACACCTGGTAGTATAAAAGGAACAGTTGCAATCGATTTCAACTACTTGTTTTCAAACCCTAACATCGATTTCGCCCTCGAACCAGCTTCATAACCTCTGCAAATCTCTGCTGTTTCTCAGTTCAAATCCATACAAACACTCCATAATCTTCTAAACAACTTCAAATGGCTAGAGTTAAAAGAACCTCACCTACTACTCCTTCCCCATCATCTTCATCTAGCGAAAGAACCCCTTCACCTCCTCCTACACTATCCAAACGTGTTCCAGTGCCTACACACAAAATATTGGCAAAAGACAAAGGAAAAGGTATTGCAATCGACCAAGGAAAGTCTAAGAAAAGAAAAGAGCCGCCATCGGAGAAACTACTGGCTGATGGGATAAAGGAAATAACTCAAAAGAAAAAAAAGAAGAAGAGTAGTTCCTCGACTCCACAGAAGAAGGCATCAGTTACTCAGGATAAACCAGCTGAAGAATTCAAGCTGCCTCCTGCCTTCATCAAAAGGAAGATTCATGAGGCTCGTACATTAGACTTCCCCTACTTCGATCAAGATGGTTTCACCTTTCAAAACCATCTACGATTTCACGGGTTGGAAGAGTTCTTATTCTGCTCCCTCGACTCATATCCAAATTTGATTCGAGCTTTCTATTCTACATTCAAGATGACAGACACAGGTTTCAAAGCAACAATTAAAGGAAAGAAGATTTCCATGTCTTTTGAGGAGTTCTCGAAGCTATCGGGACTACCTTATCATGGAAACTCTGTCGACGGAAGCTCCGAAGCCGACACAACTGATGAAGGCTGGGAAGCTTCCCTGGAGAGGCAAACAGCAATACAAAACCTGATGGTCGATGGGTTTGTTGAGTCTGTGTCACTACCGATCAGCCAAATGAAGGTTCAGCAAAGGATGCTGATGTATGCTCTCAAGATGTCCCAAGGTCTGGAAATCAAGCTGTTGTCCAAAGATTGGACATCACTCTGCTGTGGGGACTATGCAAAGAGCTCAAGATGATCACGAAGATTCTTGAGCACTTCAAAGTGTCGTTCAAGAATGAAGAATCGTCCAAGACAGTTCTTACATTTGGTGAATCCATTGTGAACCAAATGCAGCTGCGAAGGGTGAACGACATTTGGAAGCGACCTCTGACCAATGCTGAACAAACTCAGCAAAACACTGGACCAACAGCTGCTGAGCCATTTGCAGCAGGTTCTAAAGTCCTTGCCAAACTGCTGGAATTCATGGCAGCGCAGGCAGCTCACAACGCCAAAGTGGAGGCGTCAAATGCAAGAATGGAGGCTGCAATGCAAAAGCTTTAATCTGACTTGAACCTGGTTGCACAGGATGTTGCAGCAATCCAGGAACATCTAGGCATTAAATTGTCTTTTAGTGATGTTGCTGAGATTGGGAGACAAGCAACTGACGAACCACTTCCTACGCAATTAGATAGTGTTGAACCTCATGTTGAGGAGACACCTGCTGAGGGTAATACAGCGGCCTCAGCCTCTTCCCTAGATAATAATGAGGGACAACCAACTCTAGATGTTTAGGATTTTAGATTCTTAGTTGTATTGCGCTGACTTGCTTTTTCTGTGTAATGATCTAGTTGTTTGTATCATTTTGTGATTATATATAAAAAGTTGAATTTATGATCAAGTTGTGTGTTCCATTTTGATGATATCTATTATGTGCCATAATGTTTTTTTTTTTTTTGTGTTGCTCTGATACAACCTTGTTTTAAAACTGCATTTGTTACTAATCTGTTCTATATTGATGTATAGTGATCACCAGTATTCAGTTTTGCTACTAACACAGGGGGAGAAAACTTCTGCAGATTCTCCTTTGATGATTCTCTCCTTTTACTCCTTTTTGGATTAACTGACAAAGGGGGAGAAAATTTATAACTTGTTCTTGTATTACTTATAACTTTTTCTTGTATAACTTATTGCACATAGTCTGATTTTAGTGCAAATGGTTTATCTGCTATGATATATTCTGATATCTGCTCTGATACTGCTTCTGATTTTAGTGAAAATGGGTTTATTTGCTCTGATACTGCTTCTGTTACACAACTAATATTTGCTCAATATTTGCTATGATAGCTCTGATATTAGTTGATACTTTTTGATATTTTCATATAGGTCTGATATTGGGGTTGATACTTACTTACTTACTCTGATACTCTACTATGATTGATCAGTTTGAATTGATTTGCTCTGATTCTGACAAACTGATCCTATACTCTTGCACTACTGCAAAATGCTCTGACACAATCTGTTGTTATGTTATCAATTGCTCTGATATAATCTGATACTGTTATGGCATTGATAATACATGATATATGTCAGATATGTCTTGTTGTATAGCTCTAACCCTCAATTCAAAGTATGAACAGCATGACTGCTCAAATTTAGGGGGAGCTTCTTTTTTTTATTATGTCATTCCTTGAAATGTTTCTCAAGTTAAAATTGTATGTTTGTCACTTAATCAAAAAGGGGGAGATTGTTAAACATAAGTCCATTTTTGATATTATTGACAAACATACATCATGTGACAAATCTAACATTTTAAATTGAGTAAAATTTCAAGAACCACAACTCAACCCTACAAACTTGAGACAATTGCTTGGAACTCAAGAAATCAACAAAAGTTGGAAAATTGACTTAGCAAATCGATTGGCAAAATCGATTTTGTAATAGGGTTGTTTCATATTGAAAATTTTGTGATTATGAAATCGATTTGCACAATTATTGAAATTAAAGTGTGCAAGTGAGTAGCATTCCGTTTTGCAGGCTAATCGATTGTTCCAATCACAAGTTCATTCTGAGTGTTTAAATCGATTGACACAATCGATTGTGAGAGTTACAGAGCCAAGCCAATTATTGACAAATCGATTAGGCAAATCGATTTCATAAAATAAGTTTGAAAATAAACTTGGCCTGAGACAAGCACAATCAATTGGCATAATCCATTGAACTATTTCTTTTGTAACAAATTTGGCACCAATCGATTTGGTAAATCAATTGGATCATCCAACTGATAAACTATTCTTCAGACAAAAGTCCATAATCGATTAGGCACATCGATTAACATGATTTAAGCTAACTCTCTGTGATATGGCCACATCGATTAGGCAAATCGATTCGTTGAAAACCACTGAGTCCCTGTGACCAGTGAAATCGATTGGAACAAAAGTTTTAGTAACAGAGAAGACTTAGCATATGGCCAAATCGATTATGTAAATGTTTGAATCGGCTGCGTAAATCGATTGTTTTGATCTCGTTTTTGTAAGAAAACATCATAAATTGATTATGCAAATCGATTCAAATATGAACTATTATTCAATTCAGAAGAATGTATTAAAATAATCGATTGGGTAAATCGATTAGTTTATGTAGTTTCAAGATTCAAGAAAAAGAAGATTCGCAAAATCGATTGGGTAAATCGACTGAGCATGCTTTATAACTTTAATGAATCGATTGGGAAAATCGATTCATCTGTTGTTTTCCCTGAATCTATATAAATTGCTTTCTAGTTCTTCTTCTCATAATAATAAGAATAATAACTACCAATGCACATTGACATTGATAGAACTTTCTGATATCACATTCTCACATTGAAATAAAATTGAACATTGCTTTTTCAGACTTGAACATTCATCATTCATGATCAACAAAGACTTAAAAAGATTGCAAAGAGAAAGAACTTTTGAGAAGAAGACAGCAATCGAAATTTCTGTATATTTCTGTTTTAGACTTTCAGTAAACGAACTCTGTAATCAAATAACATTGAGAAATCCAGTTTGAAACTGGTGGTGATCTTCTGTGTTGAGGGACTTCATCAAGAAGACACTGTACTGAAATCTTGGAAGGGTTTATGGGAGATAAACTCTGGGATTCAGGGAGATAAGAATAGAATAGGAAGAGTGGTTTAAGATTGATAGGCGAGGAGCTGGAACATCTGTAAACTGACTTTGCGAGATTCTATTGAGAAGGCTAAGATCGGATTTGATCTTAGGACTAGATGTACGCTGTCACATCGACGGCCGAACCAGTATAAAAATTACTGTGTACATTTTCCTTCCCTTATCTCTTTTATTTTTGCATTGCCTATATGATTAATTGTGAATGCATGAAATAGTTGAATTCTGCAATAATTGCTTTTACATGAATAGTTATTATTAGCATGCTTGTATATGAATCAATATATTGAATCATAAATTGTATTTACTGCATTCTATTAGGCAATTACTGTTCTTGTTTATCTCCTTGTAGGATTGATCTTTTGGGACCTTGGTATATCTTTTGTTTAATAAATTTTTCAATTTAGTAAACTGTTTAGCATATTGTTGGAATAGGCATTATTCTTTACATTTTTCTGTTAAATCTGAGGCCATACCATATCAATTGGCATCAAGAGCCTGCTTTTTGTTAGAGTAATTCTCATAAAATGACCATGACCTCATAATTCCTTAGTGAGGGTGCTTCATTGGCTAGGCCTCCTGCGTTTAACGGGGCCGCTTATATGTACTGGAAACATAGAATGCTGATTTTCATAGAGGTTGCTAGCATAGACATTTTAGATGCTGTTTTAGAAGGACCTTATGTGCCAAAAATTGTAGGAACTGATAATTCTTTCATTCCTAAGCCCAAGGCAAACTGGTGTGAGGATGATAAGAAGAAGGTAGGTTACAATGCTAAGGCTAAAAATATTATTACTTCTGCTTTGTCAGCTGATGAATTTTTTAGGGTTTCAAACTGTAAATCTGCAAAAGAAATGTGGGACACTTTGCAGGAGACACATGAGGGCACCACTGATGTCAAAAGAGCTCGTGTAAACACCTTGATGCATGAATACGAATTATTCAACATGGAGAAAGACGAATCAATAAATGACATGCAAACCAGATTTACACACATTGTCAACAACTTGAATGCATTAGGAAAGGAAATTGTAAGACCCATAATTTTGAGTGTACTTTATGTATTTTAATGGATTTTTGGTATTGAACTCAGGAGCTTTTTAGCCAAGTTATTAAAATTTTGGAGTTTATATGATCAAAAAGATATTTTGATGCCTAATTAAAATTACTCGTCGATAAATAAGTTAATTAACTGCGGTGAATCTTTTACGAATATTTTATGCGTTTTGGGTAAAAGAGTAATTTAATAAATATCTATAAAGTTGGAGATATTTGTTAATTATTATTAATATATGTATATATATATATATATATATAGAAAAGGAAAAGAAAGAAATAAGGAGAAGAGAAGTAGAAAGGAAAGAAAAAGAGAGAAAGGAAAAACAAAGGAAGGAAAAACAGAATTCCATCTTCCTCACTGCCTCACGTGAGCAAATTTCTTCCTTCCTCCATTGTTGCTCGTTTTTGCTTCCTTTTCTTTCCATAGAGTTCGAAATTGATAGTGGGTTATAGGACAAGGATTTCTCAACTTCACTCTTCACCTTTGATTCGAAAACGAAGAAAAACGGTTTTAGGGATTCAAACTCAAATCTCTCCGTTTCATCTAGATCTAAGCCTCCTTTCAAGAAGTGATAGAAGGGAAGGTTGCTCACCTCCGTGCTACGGTGCTAGTGGACCAACTTTGGGAGCGGCGTTGCGAGCGGAGATTTTACCGGATTTGCTCACGGTACCGTAATTGAACGTAAAAGCTAAAGTGAAGGTAAGGGCTCCTTCCAAACTTTTAGTTTGCATTTAGGGACTTACTTGTGGTTGTGTGGAAAAGAATTTGGTTAGGGTTAAAGTAAGGTTTCATGGAGAATGAATTTTAAACCCATTTATGTATGATTTTGAGTATATGAAACTTGTTGTGTTTGAGTGATGGATTCTGTTGATTTGTGCTCGTTGTTTTGACGTGGTCTAAATTGATAACTGATGAATCTTGAGTTTGTTTTGTGTGGAAAATGATTTGGTGTGAAGTATGGATTGAATGTGAAAGTATGTTTGAGTTTGTTTTGTGTGGTTTGTGTGGAAAATGATTTGGAACGAAGTATGCATTGAATGTGGAAGTATGTTTGAGTTTGTTTTGTGTGGTTTGTGTGGAAAATGATTTGGAATGAAGTATGGATTGAATGTGAAAGTTGGTTTTGTGTGGAATCCGAAAACCGTTAAGTTAAACGAGAATTAAGAATGGGGAATCTCTTAATCTCTTATTTACTTGAAGTTGTTTTGAAAATCGTTTAAGTTAGCTGGGCGTTAAGAATGGGGAATCTCTTAATGTCTTAGTTACTTAATGTTTGTTTTGAACATCGTTTTAGTTAAATGAGTATTAAGAATGGGGAATCTCTTAATGACTTGTTTACTGAATGTTTTGTGTGGAAATCGTTTAAGTCAAATGAGTGTTAAAAATGGGGAATCTTTTAATAACTGCATTTGCTTAATGATTGTTGTTAATGGAGTCAGTATACGCTCATGCATTTTCATGCTTTTGTAAATCGTGCAGACCCGTGATAGGTGGCACCTTGATAAATAGTACTTTGGCCTGTGATAGGCGGTACATTTATGATTTACGTTTTTGTAAGTTGTGCAGACCCGTGATAGGTGGCACCTTGGTAAATAGTACTTTGGCCCGTGATAGGCGGTACATTTACGACTTACGGGTTTTTGTAAATTGTGCAGACCCGTGATAGGTGGCACCTCGGTAATTGATACTTTGGCCTGCGATAGGCGGTACAATTATGATTTACGGCCCTTCGAGGAGGATTTTGGTTTGGAATTCCGAGTCCATGCATTTTGGCATATACGCATTGCATTAGGGTGCTTGGCACGCGAGTTGTGATTGATGCAAATTTATGAGTGTGTTGTTTTTGCTAAGTGTTATGGTTTGAAACTATGTGTAAGTGTATTTGATTCAAATTGTGATTGTGTTGGTTGTTCTAAGAGTTATGTGTGGAATCGTGTGATAGTATGTTAGGTTGTAAAACATTTTCGAAACTCATAATGTCGTGGTAATTGTATGGGTATTGCTAAGTGTTAAGGTTTGAAGTGGTGTTTGAATGTGATTGAGTTAGTTTATGTATTTTTGAAAGAATACATAGGGAAATCGATTTACCCAATCGATTTGATGAGTTACAGGGGCTCTGTCTTTCACGAAATCGATTTACCCAATCGAGTTTGTAATATGTTTTTCAAAACCATTTAAGAAATCGATTTGCCAAATCGATTGGATTCATTACAGGGGCTCTGTCTTTCACGAAATCGATTTGCCCGATCGATTGGATTCAATACAGGGGCTCTGTTTGTCTGTCAATCGATTTACCCAATCGATTGAGTCAATCGATTTACCCAATCGATTGATTTAAGCCCAGAGTTCAGTTTTCACTAAAAACTTTCAGGAAATTGATTTCCCCAATCGATTGGTTCAGTGGGAAATCTTATGTTGAGTTTGATAATTGATTTCTCAATTGATTTATCAATGCTTTGTTCAGTTATGTATTACTTGATGGATTGATAACTCTATTTTATGTCATTTACATTTGGCAAGCTTTACATGAACTTTTAGCATGTGGAAAAACCCATCTAATATGTTTGATAAATTGAAAAGGTTATTTGTGCATTGAAAAGTTTAAATGTTATGTGTTAACTGTTAATTTCGGTTGGTGACCCTTTACAACTATTGTGGAAATCTGGGCTTTGTCCTCAGATGAGAGTCAGGATGATCCTACCGATACGTACCCTCCGAAAGAGAATGTGGATGGGAGTGCTTGATTGGAGCTACGTTAGGAGAATCTCACGGGGCGCGTGGAGATTACTCAAGGCGTATAGTTTTTTTTGGTTATGTATAGAATGATCAGACTAGGTTGTCACTCAGGACACATATGTCCTTCTTTTGGGCTACTTTTATTGTAAAGTTGAAAGGATGTACATGTACTATTGCTGACAGCAGGACATGCTTTGGATTTATATTTTGAAAAACTTTTCCGCTGCTTGTAAATTTTAATGACTTAGTTATATATCCAAAGGTTTTATCTTATTTATTTCTCTGTTGTATTTTAATTTCTTTTGAAAAAAAAAATACACCATCGCTTTGAAAAACGGTGTGTTACATTGTGGTATCAGAGCCTTGGTTTGGTTTTCTTTGGGGGCTGTGGAACCTTTAGTTATAGATTGTAGGTTAGGGGTTGTTGTCTGATCATGTGTCAGTTTAGGTGGTTTGAGTTGTCAAGTTCAGTATAATTATTATGTGCTGATATGGTCGAAATGTTATTTTGGAATTATTGAAGTAGTGCTAAGACTCTACTTGATGATGGTTTTATAAGAAAACCATGCCGCCAAGGAGGCAATAGGGATGATGGAATGGCGGAGGCTATGAATAACATGGCTGCTTCTGTTGCTGCACAGACTGCTGCCAAGACTCAACGCGATGATTTCCTGAAACTGCATCAGGGGAACATGATCGTGGGCGAATATGCCGCTAAGTTTGAATCACTATCGAGGCATTTCAGGTTTTTCCGTGAAGAGATTGATGAACCATTCATGTGTCATCGTTTCCAAGACGGACTAAAATATGAGATTCAAGACTCGGTCTTGCCCTTGGGAATTCAATGTTTCCAAGTCCTTGTGGAAAAATGTAGGGAAGTTGAGGACATGAAGAACAAGAGAGCTAGATGAGGAGGAAATTTTAATGCAGGAGGGCCCAGTCGGGCGAATTATCAGAACAACAAGGGGAAACAAATTGCTAAACCTTATGATCGACCACGAATTAGCAACAGTGGGCAGAATCGCCCAGGGAACCAGAATTTTGGGAGACAATTGGGACGAGCGGTGCGATGTTTCCGATGTGGGGAAGAGGGACATTATGCTAATGCTTGTATCCCTAATACTCCCACCTGCTACAATTGTCAGAAGCCATGACACATGGCAAAGGATTGCACGGCTCCGAAGGCGGAACCAGTTGTGAATGTAGCTAGGGCTACTCGTCCTACGGCTAGAGGGCGCATTTATTGTGTGAGTGCTGAAGAGGGGAATCCATCTGGCAATTTGATTCAGCGTGACTGTGAGATTGCAGGTAACACTCTAACTGCACTTTTTGACTCGGGGGCAACCCATTCCTTCATTGCTATGGATTGTGTGAATCGTTTGAAGCTATCTGTGTCTGCTTTACCTTTTGATTTGGTTGTTTCCACGCCTGCTAAGACTTTCACAGTAAATTCTGCATGTTTACATTGTCAAATAACTATTCAGAATAGGGATTTCTTGGTTAATTTGATTTGTTTACCTCTACAATCGCTCGAGGTCATTCTCGGTATGGATTGGATGTCGTATCATTATGTGATCTTAGACTGTGCTCGAAAATTGGTTCTTTTCCCCGAACCAGGAGTTGTTAAGTATTTAGCCGCTAACAAACTCCGAGTGTCGCTAAGTGAAGGGACTCATGAGTTTTTATCTCTGGCCCATGTGGAGGCAAAGATAAATGTGAACATAGAAGATGTGATGCTTGTCAATGAGTACCGGGATGTACTTCCAACGGAAATTCCAGGATTGCCACCGGTAAGAGAAGTGGAATTTTTCATTGATTTGCACCCAGGAACGGGACCAATTTCGATTGCACCGTACCGAATGTCACCATTGGAATTAAATGAGCTCAAAGATCAAATTGAAGATTTGTTGAAGAGGAAATTTATTAGACCAAGCGTATCGCCATGGGGAGCTCCGGTTTTGCTAGTTAAGAAGAAGGACGGAAGCTCACGCTTATGTGTGGATTATAGACAGCTTAATAAGACAACTATTAAGAATCGTTATCCTTTGCCACGCATTGATGATTTAATGGACCAACTGAGAGGGGCCGCGATATTTTCAAAGATTGACTTGAAGTCGGGTTACCATCAGATTCTAGTAAGGGAAGGAGATGTTCAGAAAACTGCTTTCAGAACCCGTTATGGACATTATGAATATCTCGTTATGCCATTCGGAGTTACCAATGCACCAGCTATTTTCATGGACTACATGAACAAAATCTTTAGTCCATTCCTTGATAAATTTGTTGTGGTGTTCATTGATGATATATTGATTTATTCAAAAACTGAAGAAGAGCATGGAGAACACTTACGTCAAGTTCTTGAGATTTTACGCAAGAAGCAATTGTATGCAAATTTGTCAAACTGTGAATTTTGGCTAGAAAAGGTGATTTCTTGGGACATGTGATAACCAAGGAAGGAATCGCTGTAAATCCGGCCAAGATTGAGGCGGTCCTTGCTTGGAAACAGCCTCAGACTGTCACGAACATACGAAGTTTTGTAGGACTGGCAGGGTACTACAGGAGATTTATTGAAGGTTTTGCTACGATTGTGTCCCCATTGACACATCTTACCAGAAAGGATCAACCTTTCGCATGGACGGAGAAGTGTGAGGAAAATTTTCAGTTACTAAAGACGAAATTGACGACCTCACCAGTGTTGGTGTTACCGCAATCAGATGAACCCTATGAAGTTTATTGTGATGCGTCTCACCAAGGGTTGGGATGTGTTCTGATGCAACATAAGAAAGCTGTAGCTTATGCCTCCAGACAATTGAAGATTCATGAGAGAAACTATCCTACTCATGATTTGGAGCTTGCTGCGGTTGTTTTTGCACTGAAGATCTGGAGACACTACTTATATGGGTGCACGTTCACCGTGTTCAGTGACCATAAGAGTTTGAAATATTTGTTTGATCAGAAGGAATTGAACATGCGTCAGAGAAGATGGATGGAGACTCTCAAGGATTTTGATTTCACACTGCAGTACCACCCTGGGAAGGCCAATGTAGTGGCTGATGCATTGAGTAGAAGAAGTGTATCGGTGTCTTCAATAATTATGGCTAGACAACAAGAGTTGTGGGAAGCTTTTCGAGACCTACACTTGAACGTAGAGTTTGCACCGGGAATTTTGAGACTCGGAATGATTAAGATTTCGAGTGGACTACTTGAAGACATTGCAAATTCTCAAAATCACGTCTTAATTCAGGAGAAGAGGAACCTAATAGTGCAAGGGAAGACAACAGAGTTCAAAATTGGAGTAGATAATATTCTGAGATGTAATGGGAGAATTTGTGTACCAGAAATTACGGATATGAGAAAAACAATTTTAGAAGAGGCTCATAAGAGCAAGTTGAGTATTCATCCTGGAGCAACAAAGATGTATCAAGATTTGAGACAGAATTATTGGTGGCCAGGAATGAAGAAACATGTAGCGGAGTATGTATCGACTTGTCTGACTTGTCAGAAAGCGAAGGTGGAACATCAGCGACCCGCTGGGATGTTGCAACCTTTAGATATACCTGAATGGAAGTGGGACAGCATTTCCATGGATTTTATAACTGGATTGCCTAAAACAAGGAGAAAGAATGATTCTATATGGGTGATAGTGGATCGATTGACTAAATCCGCACACTTTTTGCCAGTAAAGACCACTTATAAGGTAGACCTGCTAATGGAGATCTACATTGCTGAAATTGTGAGGTTACACGGGGTACCATTGAGTATTGTATCAGACCGTGATCCGAAGTTCACCTCGCATTTTTGGGGAGCATTGCACGAAGCGTTGGGAACGAAACTACGATTGAGTTCAGCTTACCATACCCAAACGGATGGACAGGCTGAAAGAACGAATCAGTCCCTTGAAGATCTGTTGAGAGCATGTGTGTTAGATGATAGAGGAAGTTGGGATGATGTACTTCCGTTGATTGAGTTCACCTACAACAATAGTTTCCACGCGAGTATTGGAATGGCGCCATATGAGGCTTTATACGGGCGCAAGTGTCAAACGCCCTTGTGTTGGTATAAGGACGGTGAAAATATGATCGTCGGACCAGAGATGGTGCAACAGACTTCACATGATCGTCAGAAGAGTTATGCGGACAAGCGTCGCAGACTTTTGGAATTCGAACAGGGTGACCATGTATTTCTGAGAGTCACACCTACTACTGGAGTTGGTAGAGCATTGAAATCGAAGAAGTTGACTCCGAAGTTCATTGGACCATATCAGATTTCTGCACGTATTGGGCCCGTTGCTTATCGGATTGCATTGCCTCCGATACTGTCCAATATTCATGACGTATTTCATGTGTCACAGTTGAGGAAATATCTTGCAGATCCATCTCATGTGATCGAACCAGACACAATCCAGCTAAAGGATAACCTGTCATTCGAAGTACCACCTGTGAGAATTGATGACAGGAAGATTAAGCGATTGAGGACCAAGGATGTTTCGTTGGTTAAAGTGATTTGGAATCCAATTACTGGAGACGCGACCTGGGAACTGGAGAGCAAGATGAGAGAACAACACCCAGAGTTATTTATTGACGCATAGTTTCGAGGACGAAACTAATTTTAGGGGGGTAGTAATGTAAGACCCATAATTTTGAGTGTACTTTATGTATTTTAATAGATTTTTGGTATTGAACTCAGGGGCTTTTTAGCCAAGTTATTAATATTTTGGAGTTTATATGATCAAAAAGATATTTTGATGCCTGATTAAAATTACTCGTCGATAAATAAGTTAATTAACTGCGGTGAATCTTTTATGAATATTTTATGCGTTTTGGGTAAAAGAGTAATTTAATAAATATCTATAAAGTTGGAGATATTTGTTAATTATTATTAATATATATATATATATATATATATATAGAAAAGGAAAAGAAAGAAATAAGGAGAAGAGAAGTAGAAAGGAAAGAAAAAGAGAGAAAGGAAAAACAAAGGAAGGAAAAACAGAATTCCATCTTCCTCACTGCCTCGCGTGAGCAAATTTCTTCCTTCCTCCATTGTTGCTCGTTTTTGCTTCCTTTTCTTTCCATAGAGTTCGAAATTGATAGTGGGTTATAGGACAAGGATTGCTCAACTTCACTTTTCACCTTTGATTCGAAAACAAAGAAAAACGGTTTTAGGGATTCAAACTCAAATCTCTCCATTTCATCTAGATCTAAGCCTCCTTTCAAGAAGTGATAGAAGGGAAGGTTTCTCACCTCCCTGCTATGGTCCTAGTAGACCAACTTTGGGAGCGGCGTTGCGAGCGGAGATTTTACCGGATTTGCTCACGGTACCGTAATCGAACGTAAAAGCTAAAGTGAAGGTAAGGGCTCCTTCCAAACTTTTAGTTTGCATTTAGGGACTTACTTGTGGTTGTGTGGAAAAGAATTTGGTTAGGGTTAAAGTAAGGTTTCATGGAGAATGAATTTTAAACCCATTTATGTATGATTTTGAGTATATGAAACTTGTTGTGTTTGAGTGATGGATTCTGTTGATTTGTGCTCGTTGTTTTGACGTGGTCTAAATTGATAACTGATGAATCTTGAGTTTGTTTTGTGTGGAAAATGATTTGGTGTGAAGTATGGATTGAATGTGAAAGTATGTTTGAGTTTGTTTTGTGTGGTTTGTGTGGAAAATGATTTGGAACGAAGTATGCATTGAATGTGGAAGTATGTTTGAGTTTGTTTTGTGTGGTTTGTGTGGAAAATGATTTGGAATGAAGTATGGATTGAATGTGAAAGTTGGTTTTGTGTGGAATACGAAAACCGTTAAGTTAAACGAGAATTAAGAATGGGGAATCTCTTAATCTCTTATTTACTTGAAGTTGTTTTGAAAATCGTTTAAGTTAGCTGGGCGTTAAGAATGGGGAATCTCTTAATGTCTTAGTTACTTAATGTTTGTTTTGAACATCGTTTTAGTTAAATGAGTATTAAGAATGGGGAATCTCTTAATGACTTGTTTACTGAATGTTTTGTGTGGAAATCGTTTAAGTCAAATGAGTGTTAAAAATGGGGAATCTTTTAATAACTGCATTTGCTTAATGATTGTTGTGAATGGAGTCAGTATACGCTCATGCATTTTCATGCTTTTGTAAATCGTGCAGACCCGTGATAGGTGGCACCTTGATAAATAGTACTTTGGCCTGTGATAGGCGGTACATTTATGATTTACGTTTTTGTAAGTTGTGCAGACCCGTGATAGGTGGCACCTTGGTAAATAGTACTTTGGCCCGTGATAGGCGGTACATTTACGACTTACGGGTTTTTGTAAATTGTGCAGACCCGTGATAGGTGGCACCTCAGTAAAGAGTACTTTGGCCTGTGATAGGCGGTACCTTTACAATTTACGTTCTTTTTAATAAGCCGTGCAGACCCGTGATAGGTGGCACCTTGGTAAACGATACGGGCCCGTGATAGGCAGTACGTTTATGGTTTACGCTTTTTAGTAAATCGTGCAGACCCGTGATAGGTGGCACCTCGGTAATTGGTACTTTGGCCTGCGATAGGCGGTACAATTATGATTTACGGCCCTTCGAGGAGGATTTTGGTTTGGAATTCCGAGTCCATGCATTTTTTGCATATACGCATTGCATTAGGGTGCTTGGCACGCGAGTTGTGATTGATGCAAGTTTATCAGTGTGTTGTTTTTGGTAAGTGTTATGGTTTGAAACTATGTGTAAGTGTATTTGATTCAAATTGTGATTGTGTTGCTTGTTCTAAGAGTTATGTGTGGAATCGTGTGATAGTATGTTAGGTTGTAAAACATTTTCGAAACTCATAATGTCGTGGTAATTGTATGGGTATTGCTAAGTGTTAAGGTTTGAAGTGGTGTTTGAATGTGATTGAGTTAGTTTATGTATTTTTGAAAGAATACACAGGGAAATCGATTTACCCAATCGATTTGATGAGTTACAGGGGCTCTGTCTTCCACGAAATCGATTTACCCAATCGAGTTTGTAATATGTTTTTCAAAACCATTTAAGAAATCGATTTCCCCAATCGATTGGTTCAGTGGGAAATCTTATGTTGAGTTTGATAATTGATTTCTCAATTGATTTCTCAATGCTTTGTTCAGTTATGTATTACTTGATGGATTGATAACTCTATTTTATGTCATTTACATTTGGCAAGCTTTACATGAACTTTTAGCATGTGGAAAAACCCATCTAATATGTTTGATAAATTGAAAAGGTTATTTGTGCATTGAAAAGTTTAAATGTTATGTGTTAACTGTTAATTTCAGTTGGTGACCCTTTACAACTATTGTGGGAATCTGGGCTTTGCCCTCAGATGAGAGTCAGGATGATCCTACCGGTACGTACCCTCCGGAAGGGAATGTGGATGGGAGTGCTTGATTGGAGCTACGTTAGGAGAATCTCACGGGGCGCGTGGAGATTACTCAAGGCATATAGTTTTTTTGGTTATGTATAGAATGATCAGACTAGGTTGTCACTCAAGACACATATGTCCTTCTTTTGGGCTACTTTTATTGTAAAGTTGAAAGGATGTACATGTACTATTGCTGACAGCAGGACATGCTTTGGATTTATATTTTGAAAAACTTTTCCGCTGCTTGTAAATTTTAATGACTTAGTTATATATCCAAAGGTTTTATCTTATTTATTTCTCTGTTGTATTTTAATTTCTTTTGAAAAAAAAATACACCCTCGCTTTGAAAAACGGGGTGTTACAGAAATCAACAATGACCAACAAATCAGCAAAGTCATGCGATGCCTAACCAGAGAATGGCAACCAAAAATCACTACCATTGCAGAATCAAAGGATCTTGGAAGCATGGCGATAGCTACACTGTTTGGTAAACTGCGGGAGCATGAAATGGAATTACACAGATTCAATGAGGCTGAACAAACTGACAGAAAGAGGAAAGGATTGTTGTTGAAAGCTCAAACACATCATTCTAAATCTGAACAAGAGAGCTGCTCAAATGAATCAAGCAGTGAGGATGATGAAGAGCCTGAGATTGGGTTACTTGTCAAGAAGTTTAAGAAATTTCTAAAAAAGAAAGACAACAAGTTCAGAAAACCATCCAGTTCTAAGACTAATGACACTAAGACAATAACTTGCTATGAATGTGGAAAAACAGGCCACATAAAGTCTGAGTGTTACAAGCTACAAAATAAGAACAGAACTGTGAAAAACAAAGGCAAGGAACCAGCCCCTAAATCCAGAAAAGCTTATGTTGCATGGAACGATAATGACAACGAATCCTCTTCATCTTCAGAAGAAGAACAAGCAAATTTATGTCTTATGGCCAAAACAGATTCAGATTCAGATACCGAAGTAAGTTTATCTAATCCTTCTTATGATGAGCTGCAAAATGCATTTAGTGAGTTACATGATGAATATGTTAGTACCATTAAAAAGTTGATTAGTACTAAGAAGTCACTAGAAGAGAAATGCATATTGTATGATGAAATTAAACTTGAGCATGAGTCTTTTAAAGTCATGAATGAAAATCTAAAAAAAGAGAATCATGCACTGCATTGTGATATTGAAAAGTTCAACAGTGGCAAAACCAAGTTCGATATGCTTCTCGAAAACCAAAGGAATTTGAATGAAAAATCTGGACTTGGTTATAGGCCCAATGTGAATGTTAAACATAATCACATTAAACATGGCATTGGATATAGAAATGTTAAGCATAACCAGATGTTTGGTAAATCAAGTCATATGCATAATGTCTTTGTCCAACCAAAACAGTATGCATCCTCTGCTGTCACTTGTCATTTTTGTTGTAGAAAAAGACATTTTGTTTACAATTGCAAATTTAAAAAACTTGCCAACAGAGGATGTAAACAGATTTGGAAGGTCAAGACACAAACTGTGGAAACTAACCCCCCAAGAGCCAATTTATGTTGGGTACCTAAAATGAAATTATGATTTTATTGTAGGTACCCCCCGCAAGATCCTCCTGACACAGCTTCAGTCACGTATGACTAACTACTTTCCCATCTCCAAGGTACTAACCGGTAGGATGATCCTATTTCTCATATGAGGGAAAAGCCCAAATTTCCACAATAATTGTAAAGGTCACCAACCAAAATTAACAAATATCACATAGCAAAATTCTTATGCTTTCAAATGCTCAAAAGAACCTTTCTTCTTAGCATACTCCTCAAAAGGGTTTTCATATGTCCAAAAATGCATAAACAATGTTGAAAAATGAAGTTTTGACAAACTGCATTGTTGTAGCCGAATACAATTGAGAAAATGCATATTTTCAATTCTAAAATGGCTCTAAAGCAATCAACACTTTAAACATTAATATTATCAATTATGAACACATAATTAACACCAAATTAATCTCCACAAATTCACACCTCAATCACATATCGAATATTCATTAAATCAATTATGAACACATAAATACATCAAAACTTATTCAACCCAACTTCACACCTCAAAGCAATTACGACAAATCACAACAACAACCAATTATATATATACAATCGTCAAAGTATAAAAAACATGACTCGCGTGCCAAGCACCCTAATGCGATGCGTATATGCCAAAATACATGATTCCGGAATTCCAAACCAAAACCCTCCTCGAGGGGCGTAAATCATAATTGTACAGCCTCTCATAGACCAATACTAAATACCGAGGTGCAATCTCTCACGGATCAGCATGATTTACTAGCGTGCATTTTCTCACAGACCAACACGACATACAAGAGTGCAGTCGCTCACAGACCAGCACAATTTTCTAGAGTGCAATCGCTCACAGATCATCACATTCTAAAGTGCAATCTTTCACAAATCAGCACGACGCGACAATTCCTGCAAGGATAAGATGAACCAACAATTCACATGGCATCATCCCGTGGCCCATCACGGTCACCACTATCACCATGGCCCCATCGCGGTCACCATGTACTATGAAATGCATGAGCATACATACTCTGACTCTTTTCACCACAATCATTAAGTAAATGCAGCTATTAAAAGATTCTCCATTTTTAATACTCATATAACACTAATGATTTTTCATATACAACGCAAGCATACTCAAACATATTTATTCATACCAATTTCAATTTCCACAAACACACATAAATCACATTTCCAAATTCAATCCACACAAATTAAATTAAATTCATTTTTCACCAATCCACACATAAATTGAATTAAATTCTCTTTCCAACAATCAACAAATATCTAGATATTTACAAATATCTAAATATTTTTATAAAAATCATCATTACTCCTATCACCTCGCATCACATCACAACCACTTTTTCAGAAAAATATCTACTCTCACCGTATTTCAATGGGCAGATTAATTTTTCTGAAAAATGCTGTATCTCGGAAATTTTTTTCTTCAACAAAAGATTCACCATAATTAAATAAAATTATTCATCGATGAATAATTTTAATTGAGTCTCAAAAAAGATATTTTTGGCATTTAACTCAAAATGCCATAAAATTGGCTAAAAAACCTCAGAAATTCAACACAAAATTCCCCAAAATACATAAATTAGAATTTCCAATTGTTTATTGATTTTTGAAAATTTTCAATAGTAATTTCTTCACTATTGATAGGTTTCTTTTTTTCCTGAGATGTTTTGGGTAGAATGAGTGGAAAAAGAAGTAGTGCTACAAAATAAGTTATCCGTATTAAAAAAAAATTAATTTGAAGAAACTTTCAAAGGATTCACTGCCCTAAAATGCCTGAATGTTGGCTCAAACACGGGACTTACTAACCATAAACTATCATTCTTCAAATTAAACTAACACATTTTTAAATATTTATAACGAATTTTATATAACTTGTCCCCTCACCAAGTTTGATACCACAAACATTATGGCTCAAACCCAAGACTTACTACCCAGAAACTATCATTCTTCAAATTAAACTTACAGATTTTTAAATATTTTTAATGAATTTTATATAACTTAATATATATATATATATATATATACATATATGAAACCTAGAAGGTAAAGGAAACATAAAACATTTCCATGGAAGCCTTGCTTCTCCCTTCTTTCTTCTTTCTGCCAGTTTCGAAAAAGAAAGAGAAGTATTAGTGGTTTCAACAACACAAAAGACAAACCTCCATTTTTGTTCTGAATCTAAGCTTCCATTCAACAAGTATCAGGAGAAAAATTTACTCCCTCTAAACTATGGTGCTTATGAGCTAATTTATTTATGGTGAAACACTTGATACGATGGGGGGGGGGGGGGGGG
>JBBPBT010000850.1:5006981-5035286 GCA_037974875.1 Cicer bijugum
ATGAGTAAAAATTTTGAGTTCTTAACAAATCCTTGTTGTTGTGTTGTTGTTGTTGTTGTTGTGGTTGTTGTTGTTGTTGCTTTTGTTAGTAATGGTTAAAAAAAATTGATTTTTGATGTGTTTGAGTTACGTAATGAGTTATGTTAAAATAAAAGAGTTTGAACTGAAGTTGAAATTTTACAAAAAAAAATTAGAGTTGTTAAAGTTGTGAAAAAGTTCAAAGTTTAACTAAGTTAAAAAGTTTGAGCAAAAAGTTAGATTGAAATTAAAATTTTTAGAGTTTAAAATGTTACTCTTTTAATTACTCTTGGGCTGAATTTAAAAAGAAAAAGTTTAGAGTATTTTATTAACTCATAATTTCAGTGCTTTAATAGTCGAGTGTGTGTATGTGTGATTTGGACAATATTTGTTTTATTAAGTTTTAACTAAATAAGGTAGATTATTTGTTTTTAAAAGTTTGGTATGTGAAAAAGATATAATTTTGGTATTTGGTTGTGGTTGGATAAATTTTAGTTGTGAACAAATTGTTATAAATATTTATGTATATGTAGTTAACTCCTTAAGTCTCAAGAAGGAATCGAGACCGTTAGCACCAAGTTAGTGGTGGAGAGAACTCTAATATATTAATGTTGTTGTGGTGATTAAAGAAAATATTTAATATATTTTGAAAGGAATGAAACTATTTTAAAGTGTTATAACTTTGAAACTAGAAAAAATATTTATTGATATCTTTTGTGTGGTTATGTAGTTATTTGGAACAAAAAAAATTAAAAAGGTTCGAAAAAT
Organism: Cicer bijugum; assembly: GCA_037974875.1. NCBI lineage: Eukaryota > Viridiplantae > Streptophyta > Magnoliopsida > Fabales > Fabaceae > Cicer > Cicer bijugum. The sequence goes on from JBBPBT010000850.1 coordinate 5,007,768, forward strand.
TGTTATTGAATTCGTTGAAAAATTATAGGATGTGAATATAGTACTATTAGTTCTTACTCATTGTAAACTCTTTTAGTAAAATATACTCTAAAGGGTTAGGAGTAAGAAAGAATTTGTAAGGTAGTTAAAGTTTAATTTGATTAAAGGTGTCGACACATCCAATATTTTTTCTGTGTTTGATGGTGGTAGTTATAACCTTGAAAAAGCTATAACTAAGGTAAGGGCTGCTTCTAAATTTTTAGTTTGCATATACAGACCCTATATGTGTGTTTGATGTATGATTGATGTGTCAATATGTGATAATTAATTTTGACGTGAATATATACTTTTGAGTGAAAATACGTGTGGTTACATGTTATGAATCGATAAGTAATTTTGACGTGATTACATATTCATGACTGAAAATATGTGTGGTTATATGTTATGAATTTTATTGAGGAAAATATGTGTTGAGTGTGCTCTGTGATAAGTATGAAAAATTAGTAGTGTTAAATGAGTATTAAAATGGGAATATTTTAATAGTTGCATTTACATAATAATTGTTGTGAAAAGAGTTAGAGTATGGTCATGCATTTCATAGCAAGTGGTGACTGTGATGGGCCACAGTGTCAGTGGTGACCGTGATAGGCCACAATGTTAGCGGTGACCATGATGAGCCATGAGGTTAAGTGGTGACTGTGATGGTTCCATGAGTTGATTGGTCCATCTTATCCTTACGAGGATTTACTAATCATGTAGATCTTTGATAGACTATACTCTAGTAAATTGTGATGGGTGGCACCTCAGTAATTGGTATTGGCCTGAGATAGGCAGTACATTTATGATTTACACCCCTCAAGGAGGATTTTGGAAATTTTGGAATCATGTGCATTAAGATATAAACATTGAATTAGGGTATTTGACACGCGAGTCAAGTTTGTTATAATATGATATTTATATATACATACTCTGTTATTGTTTGTTATCATGCTATAATTTCTGTGATCGGGACTCGCCGACTGCTTGGGAATATGACCCCATCTTAAGCATGGCTACTTATATCTAGACGGTGGTGAAGACAAGTAGGAATGTTTGAGCAATATACCTCACGGAGCTCACTAGTGAGAGATCGAGTTGAGTGGAGCATGGGAAGATGCAAAGGATTCTTCAGTTAGAGTTGAGGCGGAGGCTACCATACGAGCTAGAAATATAGTGGTTGGGCCGGGGACTAGCGGAAAGGATAAGGGGCCAATGTCGGTGGGAAGAAATATTGCAAGATCGTCTAGGTGGGCCGAGCAAGACCATCTAGGTGTAGGTGTATATGACCTCTGATTCTCTGAAGAATTATGCAGAATGATGTCTAATCTAATATGAATGCACAGCGGATTAATAAATTCAATTTTTATTTCACACCAAATTAAATACGGTCCCTAATTTACAATTCTAATGAATGTCAAAATTAAATGGATCATGGTAACTATGGAGAGATGCATTTGACAAGATTGATTATTAAGAATGCGTGTTTACATGCAATTATTATCAAGACAATTTATCAATGTTCGAAACGAAATAATTGCGGAAAGTAAACAAGATACGGAAAGAAAGATATCCGCAGTGATTTATACTGGTTCAGCTGTCCCTTGACAACTTACATCCAGTCCTGAGATCCAACAAGATCTCAGCCTATCCACTAGAACCTTTTTAGAATTAGTTTACAAATTATCACCGTGTGCCTCGCACCAATCTTAAACATGTAACACCCCGTTTTACAAAGCGAGGGTGTATTTTTTTTTTAAAAGAAATTAAAATAAAACAGAGAAATAATTAAGGTAACACCTTTGAATAAACAATTAAGTCATTATAATTTACAAGCAGCGGAAAAAGTTCTCAAAATATGAATTCAAAATATTTACATAACAAAGGTGGTACAATCTTCCAGTTTAAAAATAAAAGCAACCCAAAAGAAAGACATCTGTTCCCTCTGTGTCAACCTAGTCTGATCATTTTACAACACAACTAAACACCCTGAATGATCTCCACGCGCCCCGTGAGATCCTCCTAATGTAGCTCAAATCAAGCATCCCCATCTACATTCCCATCAGTAGGGTACGAACCGGTAGGATCATCCTGGCTCTCATCTGAGGGCAAAGCCCAGATTTCCACAATAGTTGTAAAGGGTCACCAACCGAAATTAACAGTTAACACATAACATTTACTTTTCAATGCACAAATAACCTTTTCAACTTATCATGCATCTTATAAGGGTTTTCCATATGCTAAAAGTTCATATCATGCTTGCCAAATAAAATTGAAATCAAAATAAAGTTCTCAATCCATCAAGAAATACCTAACTAACCAAGACATTGAAAAATCAATGAGCAATCTGTTATCTAACTCAAAATAAGAATTTCTACAAAGCCAATCGATTTCCAAATCGATTTCCTAAAGGTTTTTAGTGAAATTTGAATTCTGGGCATAATTCAATCGATTGGGCAATAGATTGACGGGATAGTTGAGCCACTGACTTAATGTCAATCGATTGGGCAATAGATTGGGCAATCGAGTGACAGCATAGTCTGAGCCACTGACTTAATGCCAATCGATTTCCCTGCACATTTTTCCAAAAATTCATAAACTAACTCAATCACATACACACACCACTCCAAACCTTAACACTTAGCAATACCCATACAATCACCACGTCATTATGAGTTTCGAAAACGTTTGTTACAACCAAACATACTATCACACGATTCCAAACATAACTCTTAGAACCATCAACGCAATCTCAATATGAATTAACACACTTACACTTAGTTTCAAACCATAACACTTAGCAAAAACAACACAATCATAAATTTACATCAATCACAACTCGTGTGCCAAGCACCCTAATGCAATGCGTATATGCCAAAATGCATGGACTCGGAATTCCAAACCAAAACCCTCCTCGAAGGGCCGTAAATCATAATTGTACCGCCTATCGCAGGCCAAAGTACCAATTACCGAGGTGCCACCTATCACGGGTCAGCACGATTTACTAAAAAGCGTAAATCGTAAATGTACCACCTATCACGGGTCAATACTGTTTACCGAGGTGCCACCTATCACGGGTTAGCACGATTTACCAAAAGAAAAAGCGTAAGTCGTAAGGGTACCACCTATCACAGGCCAAAGTACTACTTACCGAGGTGCCACCTATCACGGGTCAGCACAACTTACCAAAATGTAAATCGTAAACGTACCACCTATCACGGGTCAGTACAGTTTACCGAGGTGCCACCTATCACGGGTCAGCACAATTTACCAAATGAAATGCATGAGCATACACCAACTCCATTCACAACAAGCGTTAAGTAAATGCAGATATTAAAAGATTCCCCATTTTTAATACTCATTTACTTAACCGATTTTCACACCAAAACATTAAGCAAACAGACATATTAAGAGATTCCCCATTCTTAATATACTTTTGACTTAATCAATTTCCACAACAAAACATTCAGTAAACAAGTCATTAAGAGATTCCCCATTCTTAATACTCGTTTCCCTGAAACCATTTTCAAAAACAAACATTAAGTAACCGAGACATTAAGAGATTCCCCATTCTTAACGCTCAGTTAACTTAAACGATTTTCAAACAACATTAAGTAACTAAGACATTAAGAGATTCCCCATTCTTAACGCCCAGTTAACTTAATGATTTTCACAAACTCACATTAAGTAAACAAGACATTAAGAGATTCCCCATTCTTAATACTCGTTTAACTTAATGGTTTTCAAACTCCACACAAAACCAATTTTCAGATTCAATCCAAAATTCACTCCAAAGCATTTTCCACACAAACCACACAAAACAACTCACACATACTTTCACATTCAATCCCTACTTCATTCCAAATCATTTTCCACACAAAACAAACTCACACATACTTTCACATTCAATCCCTACTTCATTCCAAATCATTTTCCACACAAACCACACAAAACAAACTCAAACATACTTTCACATTCAATCCATACTTCATTCCAAATCATTTTCCACACAAACCACACAAAACAAACTCAAACATACTTTCACATTCAATCCATACTTCACACCAAATCATTTTCCACACAAACCACACAAACACATGTCAAGTTTCATCAGTTATCAATTTAGAACACGTCAAAACAACGAACACAAATCAACACCATCCATCACTCAAACACAACAAGTTTCATATACTCAAAATCATACATAAATGGGTTTAAAATTCATTCTCCATAAAACCTTACTTTAACCCTAACCAAATTCTTTTCCACACAACCACAAGTAAGTCCCTAAATGCAAACTAAAAGTTTGGAAGGAGCCCTTACCTTATCGTTAGCTTTAACTTCGATTTACGGCACCGTGAGCAAATCCGGTAAAAATCTCCGCTCGCAACGCCGCTTCCAAAGTTAGCTCACTAGCACCGTAGTGTAGTGGTGAGCAACTTTCCCTTCTATCACTTCTTGAAACGACGCTTAGATCTAGATGAAACAGAGAGATTTGAGTTTGAATCCCTAAAACCGTTTTTCTTCGTTTTCGAATCAAAGGTGAAGAGTGAAGTTGAGAAATCTTTGTCCTATCACCCACTATCAATTTCGAACTCAAGGAAGCAAGGAATAACGAAAATGGATGAAGATGGAGGAAGGAGAAAAAAAAAAGCACGCGAGGCAGGGGAGGAAGAAGATGGAAATTTTCATTTTCTCTCCTTTCTCTTTCTTTCCTTTGTTTTTCTTTTCTCTCCATTTCCCTCCTTTCCTTTTCTTTCTACATATATATACTTAATATATATATATATATATATAAATATATAACCAAACCAACAAATTTCTAAAAACTCTCACATCTCAAACTATTTTGATAAAAATATCTACTCTCGTCGCAACTCAATTGACAGATACGATTTTCAGCAACCTGAGATATTTTGAACAAAACCGCCCAGAATTAAATTCTTCGAAACTTAAATAAATTATTCTTCGACAAATAATTTTAATCCAATTTCCAAAAATATATTTTTGGCCTTTAACTCACTAAATACCGAAAACTGGGTTAAAAGCCTAAGCAATTTAACACAAAATACCCCAAAATTGTATAACTTAGGATTTAAAATCACGGGTCTTACAAAACAATTCTATCCGTTCTATCTTTTTCCCTTCCCTGAATTCCCAAGTTTAAGTCCCATAAACTTGATCAAGAATCCAGTCAAACGTCTCCTTGTTGACAGCCCTCAACCTCGAAGAACGCCACCAGTCGTAGCTGGATTTTTGCAGAGTAATTTCTTACAAACGAGTATTACAGAATATGAAACAATTCCAATATACAAATTTCTTGATCTTGCTTCTTCTCAAAGAAAACTTTCTCAAATCGGTCTTTTCCAATCCTTAATGATCACAAGTTGATTGTCCATGATTGAAAAAGAATGTTCAATTGATATTGGTTGAGAAAGAGTTATCTCATGTGTTGTAGCTCTGAAAAGAATTATCAAAGTTATTATGTTTGCTATTGTGTATTTTAACATTATGAGAAGAAGAGTATGAAAGCAGTTTATATAGTTTCAGGAAAAACAACATATGAATCGATTTGGCCAATCAATTCATTAAAGTTATAAAGCATACTAATCTATTTATCAAATCGATTTCGCGAATCTTGTTTTTCTTGAATCTTGAAACTGCACAACATAATCGATTTAACTAATCGATTCTTTTAAATGAGTTCTTCAGACTGAGATGAATGTACATGTCTGAATCGATGTTCATAATCAACTTGGGATGTTTTGTTCAAACAACGAGATCAAAACAGTCGATGTATGTAATTGATTCAACCATTACAGTCGTCTCTGTTTCTAAAACTTTTTGTGCCAATCGCTTTAGTCAATCGATTTCACTGGTTCCAGGGACACAGTGATTTTCACAAATCGATGTGCCTAACCGATTTTAAAATTAAGTCTGAAGCTCATTATAACCAGTTGGTTCAATCAATCGATTTACCAAGTCGATTGATGCCAACTTCAATATGACAGAAGTAAGTAAGTAGATTGAACTAATCGATTGTGGATGTTCCAGACCAAGGTAATTTTGAAATATATTTTGGTAAGTCGATTTGCCTAATCGCTTTATTAGCATTGGTTTGGTACTGGAACATTCACATTCGATTTGGTCAATCGATGTAGACAAAACATAACATAAAAAATGATTGACTAATCGATTTGCCAAATCGACTAGTTTGCAAGGTAAGCTATTGACTAGCGCGTTTTAATTTTAATAAGTGTTCAAGTCGATTTGTCTAATCAATGTAAACAATCAGTTCAGTCTTGGTGAATTAAACAATCGATCTGCCTAATTGATTTGTGGCAAATTGGCTTTCTGACTTGCACAATTTATTTTCTGATAAGTGTACCAATCGATTTGCCTGATCGATTGATAGCCTGTTTAAACTTTCATAAGGTGTTCAAATCGATTGTGCCCATCGATTGATTAATTCCAGACATTATAATATCATCCATCCCTTTTACAGAATGGATGTTACTAATCGATTAGCCTGTAGATCTTCAAGGTTTTTGTTGATTTCTTGAGTTCCAAGCAATGTTTCAAGCTTGTAGGATTGAATGGACTTTCTTGAAATTTTCTCAATTCACACTGTTAGGTTTATTTTAAGAGTGTATGTTTGTCAATAACTTCAAAAACGAGTGAACATATGTCAAACAAATAGCCATATGTCTAACAATCTCCCCCTTTTTGATTTAATTGACAAACATGCAATTTTTTTAACTTGATAAACATTTCAAGGGAATATGCTGAAATAAAACAGTCTTGTAAACACTTTGTAAAGCTCCCCCTGAATATGTGTACCCAAGCAAATTGCAGAGAACAATATATAAGATAAAAATAACCACTTTTAGTACAAGTCAAGTTATAAAATTTCTCTCCCCCTTTGTTAGTTAAGTCAAAAAGAAAAAGAGGAAAAGTAATCACAATTTTGCTCCCCCTGAGATGGTAGCAAAAAAAAACTGAAAAACTTGAATGGATTAGTAACAAGTGCACGAAATTCATTATGATTATAACCAAAAAGGAACTTGTATCAGTGCAATAAACAGAATCAAAACATATTAAGGCACGCATTGGAAGTCATGAAGATGAAATGAAATGGAATGCAGCAGCAATTAACACAAGCAATAAGCTTCAAACACTATTATATTCAGTTATCAACAGAGATTACAACCAACATAAAACTAAATTATATAGAAAAGCAAAACAGAAAAACAAACACTAAAAACAAAGGTCCTAAACATCTATGGTTGGCTGATCCTCATTATTAGCAGGGGATAAGGCTGAGACCGCTGTATTACCCTCAGCAGGTGTCTCCTCAACATGAGTCACAGCAACCTCTACATGAGTAGGAGTTTGCTCTTCAGCTGCTTACTTTCCGATTTCAGCAACATCGCTGAAGGACAATTTAATGCCCAGATGATCCTGAATAGATGCTATGTCCTGTGCCATCTGATTTTGGTCGGCTTGGATCTTCTGGATTGCAGCATCCATCCTTTCATTCAGCGCCTCCATTTTGGCGTTGTGAGCCGCTTGAGCTGCCATAAACTCAAGGAGTTTGGAGAGCACCTCGGACCCAGCTGAAACAAACTCAGCAGCAGGTGGTTCAACACTTTGCTGGGTTGGTTCAGCAGTAGCTTGAGGTCGACTCCAAATACCATTCAGTGTACGTAGCTGCATTTGGTTCACTATGGATTCACCAAATGTCAGAATGGTTTTGGACAATTCTTCACCCTTTAGAGAGACCTTGAAGTGGGTGAGAATCTTAATAATTAGCTGTGGATACAGAAGCACCAGCTTGCCTTGTGTTGCTTCCTGCATGTGGCGAAGCACAATCCATGCCCAGCTCATCTTGAGCTCCTTGCACAGACCCCACAGTAATACGATGTCCAACCGTTGGACAACTGCATGATTGCCGGAGCGTGGGACTAGCATCCGGGTGAGTGCATACATCAGCATACGATGCTGAACCTTCATCTGGCCAATAGGAAGTGAAACTGATTCCACAAAAGCTTCAACCATCAGGTCCTGCACGGCTGTTTGCCTCTCCAGAGTCTCTTCCCAACCGTCATCAGCAGTGTCAGCTTCGGTGCTGCCGTCGACAGAGTTTCCATGGTACGGAAGTCCCGACAGGTTCGAGAACTCCTCGTAAGTCATGGAAATTTTCTTGCCCTTCACCGTTGCTTTGAAACCAGAATCCGTCATTTTGAACGTGGAGTAAAATGCACGAATCAGGTTTGGATAAGCATCAAGTGAACAGGATAGAAAATCTTCCAAACCATGAAATCTGAGATGGTTTTGAAAAGTAAAACCATCGCTGTCGAAGTACTGGAAATCCAGAACTCTTGCTTCATGAATCTTGCGTTTGATGAAAGCTAGAGGAAGCTTGAAATCCTCAGTTGGCTTGCTTTGAGGTGCAGTGGCCTTTGGTGTCGGTGTTGATTTATTCTGGGGTGTAGTCTTCTTTTGTGGAGTTGAAGAAGTGCTCTTTTTCTTCTTCTTCTTCTAGGTTATTTCTTTTATTGCATCAGCCAGCAACTTCTCAGTTGGAGGGTCTTTCCTTTTCTTTGATTTACCTTGGTCTATTGCAATGCTTTTTCCTTTATCTTGCGCTGCAATCTTATGTGTAGGAATGGAGACCCGTTTTGAAATAGTTGGTGGAGGAGATGGTGTACTTGAAGAAGATGAAGTGGAAGGTGAAGATGGTGAAGTACGCTTAACTGTTGCCATTTTTAATGATTAAGCAGTAATCTGAAGTAGAGAGGGAAAAGAGAGGGGTTGAATAGCTCAAAACAAGGAGAGAAGTCTGAGATTGCAGAGGTTTGAGTGCTGAAAAAGAGAGGAATCGATGTTAGGGTTCGATTGAAACTGTTCCTTTTATACTGCTGGGTTCGCAAATCGATTGGTCCAATCGATTTAGTTACCGTTGCTGGGGAAGATCAAAAATCTGACGTGTAACGGCTAGTAAATTCTGTAACGGTAATAATGCCAGTCGATTACCCAAATCGATGTCCAAATTTACTTAATCGATTACGCGAATCGATTGCGTATCAGTCCAGAAGCTTCAAATGGCAGTTCAGGTAGAACTTCATCTCAGCATCGATTTCCCACATCGATTCTTTTGAGTGAAGAACTCAACCAAGTTTAAACAATCGATTTCTCACATCGATTTCGACTTTGCTCAGAGAGCTCACGAATCATATCAGAAGCTAACTTTTCTCAGCATCGATTACCCAAATCGATCCTTTAAATGAAAATCTCAAACCAATTCTAACAATCGATTTCGGACTTGTTCAGAAGTCTTTTATATCAATCCAGAGACTGAGTTGCATCAGCATCGATTGTCCAAATCGATTATTTTGAATGAAGATTTCAAACATACATAACCCAATCGCTTTTCCAAATCGACTTCGAGTTTAAAAATTAAGAAAATAGACATATTATGGGTAAAGTCGACTAGTGAAATCGATTTTATAAAGATAATTTCCTTTGTAACCACAGGATAATCGATTGGCCCAGTCGATTAAACACATAACTCAGATCTGATTAGGATCTATTATGCCCAGTTTCATCCTTATATGATGGAAGCTTTCCTTTGGCAATGCTTTGGTGAATATGTCTGCTAACTGCTCAGTTGTGTTGACATACTCTAACTTGATGTTGTCACTTTGAAACTGATCACGGATGAAGTGATGCCGAATCTCGATGTGCTTGGTCCGGGAGTGCATAACTGGATTCTTAGTGATGCTGATCGCACTTGTGTTGTCACACAAGATGGGAACAGTTCCTAAGTCCACACCAAAATCTAACAAATGCTGTTTCATCCACATGATCTGAGCACAGCAACTTCCAGCTGCAATGTACTCAGCTTCAGCTGTTGACAAGGCAATACTGGTTTGTTTCTTGCTGAACCAAGATACAAGTGAATTACCTAGCAAATGACAAGTACCAGAGGTACTTTTCCTATCAAGTTTGCTACCGGTAAAGTCTGAATCCGAGTAACCTAGCAGAGAACAAGTTGATCCCTTAGGATACCACAATCCAAGGCTCCTAGTCCCAACTAAATACCGGAAAATTCTCTTAACCGCACTAAGATGAGACTCTTTAGGATTCGATTGATATCTCGCACACATGCAAACGCTGAACATAATGTCAGGCCTGCTTGCTGTGAGATATAGCAATAACCCTATCATGCCTCTATATCTAGAAACATCCACTGGTTTGCCTATGTCATCTCTATCCAAAAGGTTTCGTTGACTCATTGGAGTATCTATGGGCTTGAAGCTATCAAATGAAAATTTCTTTATTAAGTCATTACAATACTTTGTTTGACTAATGAAGATACCTTGCTTAGATTGATTAATTTGAAATCCCAAAAAGTATGACAGTTCACCCATCATAGACATTTCAAATTGACCTTTCATCAAATTTTCAAAATTTTTGCACAACTGGTCATTTGTTGATCCAAAGATTATGTCATCCACATAAACTTGGACCAGCAAGATATCTTTGCCATTAGTTTGAATGAAAAGAGTTTTGTCAACTTTACCTCTTAAAAAGTTTTGATCAATGAGGAAGTTGCTCAGTTTTTCATACCAAGCTCTAGGAGCTTGTTTCAATCCATAGAGGGCTTTTGTTAGCTTAAACACATGGTTAGGAAAATCTGGATTCTCAAATCCAGGTGTTTGACTAACATATACCTCCTCATGGATTTCACCATTTAAAAAGGCACTTTTAACGTCCATTTGAAATAGCTTAAAGTCCATAATACTAGCATAAGCAAGAAGAATCCTAATAGCCTCTAACCTAGCTACAGGGGCGTAGGTTTCATCGAAGTCTATCCCTTCTTCCTGACTATAACCCTTGGCTACTAGCCTAGCTTTGTTCCTTGTGATCACACCATTCTCATCTAGTTTGTTTCTAAAAACCCACCTAGTTCCTATGATGTGCTTATTCTCTGGTTTAGGTACTAGCTGCCACACTTGGTTCCTCTCAAATTGGTTCAACTCCTCTTGCATAGCAAGTATCCACTCACTATCTAGCAGGGCTTCCTTAATGTTCTTAGGCTCAATCTGAGATACAAAAGCTGTAAGGTTACAAAAGTGTCCAAGGTTCCTTCTAGTGGCTACCCCTTTTGAGATGTCACCTATGATGTTATCTATGGGATGGTTTCTATTGAACTTCCACTCCTTAGGTAACTCATCTATCCTAATAGGTTCAACACAGTTACTATTTGTTGGAGGTACAGGTTCCTTTGGTTCTAAAGGGTCAGATTCTATAACTTCATCTATGGGGGCATCAACAATGGAAGGAGTGTTGTTCAAGTTTTCTTTAAAAGTTTCATCAAATTTCACATGAACAGACTCTTCTATTGTTTTTGTCCTCTTGTTATAGATTCTATAGGCTTTGCTAGTTTGGGAATAACCTAGAAAGATACCCTCATCTGCCTTGGGATCAAACTTGCCTAGGTGTTCTTTACCATTATTCAAAACAAAGCACTTGCAACCAAACACTCTAAAGTAAGAAATATTAGGCTTTCTACCCTTGAACAACTCATAAAGAGTTTTCTTAAGTATAGGCCTAATCAAAACCCTGTTGACAACATGTGTGGCAGTGTTAATTGCATCAGCCCAGAAATACTTGGGAGTATTTGAATCTTTCAGCATGGTCCTAGCTAACTCCTCTAGGGACCTATTCTTCCTCTCTACAACACCATTTTGTTGTGGTGTTCTAGGGGCAGAATACATGTGATGAATGCCATTTTCTTCACAAAAAGTGTCAAAAGAATCATTTTGGAATTCACCTCCATGATCACTTTTGATAGACATAATTTTCTGACTTGTTTCATTTTGAACCAAGTTTGCAAACTTTTTGAAAACAGAAAATGTGTCACTTTTATGAGTTAGAAAATAAGTCCAAGTAAATCAAGAATAGTCATCAATTAACACAAATCCATACAGGTTGCCACCAAAGCTTCTAATCTGAGATGGTCCAAATAAATCCATGTGGATAAGTTGCAAAACCCTATTGGTTTTGACCATATCAATTGGGGGAAAAGTAGACTTGACAAGCTTACTCTTCTCAACAGGATCACACAGCCTATCTTTAGAAAACTTTCTATTGGGAAGGCCTATGACTAACTGCTTGCTAACAAGTCTATTTAAATGGTCTACATGAATGTGTGCAATGCGTTTATGCCATAACCAAGTTTCATCAGCATTAGATAATAAGCAACAAGTAGAGTCAACAGGCATAGCATTCAAGTCCAGCATGTAAATGTTATTAATTCTATCACCTACTAATTTCATGCTTTTATCATGCTTGTTCTCAATTATGCAAGAAAGTGGTGAAAAGCTTACTTGAAATCCATTGTCACATAGCTGACTTATACTTAGAAGATTATGTTTCAGTCCTTCCACATATAGGACATTTTTAATTATGATAGTTGATTCGTTTCCGATATTACCTTCACCGCATATCTTGCCCTTGTTGTTATCGCCATATTTTACAAATCCACCTTCTTTTAAATTCAGGGACATAAACATTGACTTGTCCCCTGTCATGTGCTTTGAGCATCCACTATCAAGATACCATTGGTGTTTAGTGGATCTCAAGCATACCTGCCATACAATTAGAAACTGAATTTAGGTCCCTAATTCAAATTGGGTCCTGGGGGGTCAGTTTTAACATTTTTTGTCTTAATTTTCCAAATCTGTTTGCATCCTCTATTTGCAAGTTTTTTTAATTTGCAGTTGTAGACAAAGTGTCCTTTTCTACAACAAAAATGACAAGTGACAGCAGAGGAGGCATACTGTTTTGGTTTGACAAAAGCATTATGCATGTGGCTAGGTTTCACAAATTTTTGGTTATGATTAACATTACCATATCCTATGCCGTGTTTAGTTCTATTATGATTAGCATGCATATTCTTGTTATATCCAAGTCCATATTTTATATTGACACTTCTCTGGTTGCTAAGAATATCATTCAATTTATCCTTGCTACTAGAAAGTTTCAATAAATAAAACTTCAATAATGCAACAGAATTCTCAAGTTCAATGCATTTGGCAGATTTATCATGCGAGTCCTTTTTCAATTGTTCACACAAGTCCTCAATATTCCTATAATCAGTTTTCATTTGATCATGCAACATGCATTGTTGTTCAAGCATTTTCTTGGTATTAATTAATAGCTTAACAGATTTATCATATTCATCATGCAATTCATTAAATGCATCTTGCAGTTCATCAAAAGAAGGATTATATTGGGAATTTACCTCGCTTTCTGATTTAGAATCCGTGTTAGCCATGAGGCACAGATTAGCTTCTTCAGTTTCTGAGGATGTGGAGGATTCTTCATTGTCATTCCATGCAACATATGCTTTTCTATTTTTCTGGGCTGGTTCCTTGCCTTTAGTTTTGGAATTTCTGTTCTTGTTCTGCAGCTTGTAACAATCAGCCTTGATATGACCAGTTTTTCCACACTCATAGCATTTGATTGTTTTACTGTCATTGTTCTTTGAGCTGGATTGTTTTCTGAATTTACTGTCTTTCTTTTTCAGAAATTTTCTAAACTTTTTGACAAGTAGCCCAAGTTCAGGTTCCTCATCATCTTCACTGCTAGATTCATCTGAGCTGCTCTCATGTTCAGATTTGGACTGATTTGTTTGAGCTTTCAACGACAATCCTTTTTGTTTTCTGTCACCTAGTTCAGCTTCATTGAGTCTATGTAGTTCCATTTCATGCTCCCTCAGTTTTCCAAACAATGTAGCTATAGTCATGCAACCTAGATCTTTTGATTCTGCAATGGCAGTGACTTTTGGTTGCCACTCCCTAGTCAAGCATCTCATTACCTTTCCAATTTGCTGATCATTGTCTATCTCTTTGCCTAAGGCATTCAGGTTGTTGACTATATGCGTAAACCGGGTCTGCATGTCGTTCACTGATTCTTCTTTCTTCATGCTAAACAATTCGTATTCGTGCATGAGGGTATTTATATGAGCTCTCTTTACGTATGTGGTTCCTTCATGCGTCTGCTGAAGTGTGTCCCACATTTGTTTTGCTGTCTTGCAATTCGAGACTCTGAAGAATTCATCATGACTCAAGGCTGCAGTGATAATGTTCTTGGCTTTGGCGTTGTACCCAACTTTCTTTTTATCATCCTCAGTCCAATCACTTTTAGGCTTTAGGATTGCTGATTCACCAGTACCTGCTATGGTTGGCACAAATGGTCCATTTTCTACAGCATCTAGAATGTCAATACCACTAGCTTCAAGAAAAATTAACATACGTTGTTTCCAATACATGTATGCGGCTCCGTTAAATGCAGGAGGTCTAACTAATGATGCACCTTCTCCTAGGAAATCAGAAGTCATGATCCTTTTTGAAAAACAAGCTTTTTCTTAAAAAAAAGGCAGGCTCTTGATGCCAATTGTAGGTGTATATGACCTCTGATTCTCTGAAGAATTATGCAGAATGATGTCTAATCTAATATGAATGCACAGCGGATTAATAAATTCAATTTTTATTTCACACCAAATTGAATACGGTCCCTAATTTACAATTCTAATGAATGTCAAAATTATATGGATCTTGGTAACTATGGAGAGATGCATTTGACAAGATTGATTATTAAGAATGTGTGTTTACATGCAATTATTATCAAGACAATTTATCAATGTTCGAAACGAAATAATTGCGGAAAGTAAACAAGACAAGGAAAGAAAGATATACGTAGTGATTTATACTGGTTCAGCTGTCCCTTGATAGCTTACATCCAGTCCTGAGATCCAACAAGATCTCAGCCTATCCACTAGAACCTTTTTAAAATTAGTTTACAGATTATCACCATGTGCCTCGCACCAATCTTAAACAAATCTATCCGTTCTATCTTTTTCCCTTCCCTGAATTCCCAAGTTTAAGTCCCATAAACTTGACCAAGAATCCAGTCAAACGTCTCCTTGTTGACAGCCCTCAACCTCGAAGAACGCCACCAGTCGCAGCTGGATTTTTGCAGAGTAATTTGTTACAAAAGAGTATTACAGAATATGAAACAATTCAAATATACAAATTTCTTGATCTTGCTTCTTCTCAAAGAAAACTTTCTCAAATCGGTCTTTTCCAATCCTTAATGATCACAAGTTGATTGTCCATGATTGAAAAAGAATGTTCAATTGATATTGGTTGAGAAAGAGTTATCTCATGTGTTGTAGCTCTAAAAAGAATTATCAAAGTTATTATGTTTGCTATTGTGTATTGTAACATTATGAGAAGAAGAGTATGAAAGCAGTTTATATAGTTTCAGGAAAAACAACATATGAATCGATTTGGTCAATCAATTCATTAAATTTATAAAGCATACTAATCGATTTATCAAATCGATTTCGCGAATCTTGTTTTTCTTGAATCTTGAAACTGCACAACATAATCGATTTAACTAATCGATTCTTTTAAATGAGTTCTTCAGACTGAGATGAATGTACATGTCTGAATCGATGTTCATAATCGAATTGGGATGTTTTGTTCAAACAACGAGATCAAAACAGTCGATGTATGTAATTGATTCAACCATTACAGTCGTCTCTGTTTCTAAAACTTTTTGTGTCAATCGCTTTAGTCAGTCGATTTCACTAGTTCCAGGGACATAGTGATTTTCACAAATTGATGTGCCTAACCGATTTTAAAATTAAGTCTGAAGCTCATTACAACCAGTTGGTTCAGTCAATCGATTTACCAAATCGATTGATGCCAACTTCAATATGACAGAAGTAAGTAAGTAGATTGAACTAATCGATTGTGGATGTTCCAGACCAAGTTCATTTTGAAATATATTTTGGTAAGTCGATTTGCCTAATCGCTTTATTAGCATTGGTTTGGTACTGGAACATTCACATTCGATTTGGTCAATCGATGTAGACAAAACATAACATAAAAAATGATTGACTAATCGATTTGCCAAATCGACTAGTTTGCAAGGTAAGCTACTGACTTGCGCGTTTTAATTTTAATAAGTGTTCAAGTCGATTTGTCTAATCGATGTAAACCATCAGTTCAGTCTTGGTGAATTAAACAATCGATCTGCCTAATCGATTTGTGGCAAATTGGCTTTCTGACTTGCACAATTTATTTTCTGATAAGTGTACCAATCGATTTGCCTGATTGATTGATAGCCTGTTTAAACTTTCATAAGGTGTGCAAATCGATTGTGCCCATCGATTGATTAATTCCAGACATTATAATATCATCCAACCCTTTTACAGAATCGATGTTACTAATCGATTAGCCTGTAGATCTTCAAGGTTTTTGTGGATTTCTTGAGTTCCAAGCAATGTTTCAAGCTTGTAGGATTGAATGGACTTTCTTGAAATTTTCTCAATTCACACTGTTAGGTTTATTTTAAGAGTGTATGTTTGTCAATAACTTCAAAAACGAGTGAACATATGTCAAACAAATAGCCATATGTCTAACACTAGGTGGGCCGAGCCAGACCATTCGCTTCAAGTGAATGATCCATTACCGATTGTCGTTGAAGTGGGTGGATCTGACTTCTTAGGAGATCGATCCTTCTATGGATGTTGATGAGGAGGAGGTTACTTTGAAGAGAGATACTGTGCAGACGGGAATTGTACAGTGTGTGGAGGTCACCCTTGTTATTGTAGATGTTAGTGGATGATTAGATTAGTTTTTGGTTGTACTTATTTTTTGTTGGGATGATTGCATCTATAACATATATTATTAGTTGACTTTTGTTTCAATGGGTCCATGTTCGATTTTTTGATGCGACCATGGGGGTGATAGCATTCTTGGAGCAATACTTTTGTGCAGGTGTCTGTCGACAATACTCCAGAGGTATGATCCTTGATTCATGGATGAAAAATATGCACCACTTCAAATAAATGGCGGTGATTGTCCATCTGATCTTTAAAGAGATTTTTTCTTACGTCATCAACTTGATCATTAGTTGCCCCTGCCTTACATGTAAAGACATCATACTAGTTTTTACCTCTTGAAATTCACATATTTTGTGCCCCAACATATGATTATCATAAAAGTGCATTTTGAAAAGAAAAAGATTTATAACACAAGAAAGTAGTGAAGGAAGGTTCAGACATTGATATTTAATGACAAAATCTATGGGACAAAAAAAAATACTCATAGATAGAAAAGAAGATAAGGTGATCTCATATGGGTAAATGACCCAATTTCTTAGTAGTTTTTCATAAAATAAATGTGCTAATAACTCATGCCACAATTTCAATCAAGTTATTAACCTACTTTGGAAGATATGATTTGCTCAAATCTATATTCACAGTCTTTCAGAATATGTTCAGCTTCGACTTTGATGTGTGTATGTAAGCTATATTCTTTGATCATCCTTTTCTAGATTCTCAAACAAGTGATCTTCTTTCGTTCTATATTTTTTGTAGCCCTAATTTTTGCTTAGATTGCCTTTTCGGGTTTTCACCCTAACGGGCTTTTTTTTCTAACTTTTGTCTAGGTCACTCTTTTGGGTGTTCAACTTACCAAGTCTTCATTAATTTTTGAACCCTCATTTTTTGCCAAGGTTGCCCTTTCGGGTTTTCAACCAAGCGAGTTTTTATTCAATTTTGTACCCAAAATTTTTGCCTAGGTTGCCCTTTCAGATTTTCATCCTAACGGGTATTTATTATTATTTTTTGTACCCTAATTTTTCCCTAGGTCGCCCTTTCAGGTTTTCAGCCTAGCGGGTATTTATTATTATTATTATTATTATTATTATTATGATTTTTCACCCTAATTTTTGCCTAGGTCATCCTTTTGGATTATCCACCTAGCGGGTCTTCATTTAGATGTAATACTTTTTGAAGCATCAATGTGTTCAAGTAGTGATTAGTCTTCTTGATCCACATTGGTGTGGATCAGAGCCACACATGAATGTATTTTTTTTATGGTATTGGGGACTTATATAGTTGGGAGTTAATTTATCTTTCTAGTCCTTTTAGATATGTGAAACCTTCTTGAGTGTTATTATTTCTTTTGAAGCTCCGAAGTTCATATGTTCTTGACATGGGGCAGTCAACATTTCTCTTGTATTGAATCCAATCAGTCAACACAAATCATTACTCTTGAAAAGGGGATTTTTGTTTGAATGGGTCGCACTGCCTTTATTCTATATAATAAGAAACAAAGGGATGCCCCAGTTATAGGCTGGTACTCTTGGAAGGTATTCTACAGTTATAAGATAGTGTTTGGTACGAGAATTTTCCATATACTTTTCTTATACATTTGATAATGAGCAGGATAGTCCTGAATTTTATTATTGTGAATGATTATTCTTCATCGTGACTTACTTTGAATATTGAAGATAAAATAGCTACAATCAGCTAGTTGATTAAATTATTGAGGGACATGATGGAACATGACTTCAATTTTTTTTTAGACATTTGTCAAATATGTATATACAAAATGATCATATTCTTATTCCAGCTTTTCCATTCTTGATTTAGTTGATTGAGGATTACATTCAAGTCTCATATAAGTTCAACATCTTCATT
The DNA here is from genome assembly GCA_037974875.1 of Cicer bijugum. NCBI lineage: Eukaryota > Viridiplantae > Streptophyta > Magnoliopsida > Fabales > Fabaceae > Cicer > Cicer bijugum. The sequence continues at coordinate 5,026,351 of JBBPBT010000850.1, forward strand.
TTCGATTCATAGGCGGCTAGAATATATTTTTAGAGACCCGATTAAAATTATTCGTCAATGAATAATTTTATTTAATTACAGTGAATCTTTTGTCGCAGAAATAAATTTCCAAGATACAACATTTTTCAAAAAAATTCATCTGCCCATTGAATTACGGCGAGAGTAGATATTTTTCTTAAAAAGTGGTTTGTGATGTGATGCGACGTGACAGGCGTAATGATGATTTTTATAAAAATATCTAGATATTTGTTTAGATATTTATTGTTATTATTATTATAATATATTATTATTTTAATATATATTTTATATATATATAAACTTAAGAAAGTAAAAAGGAAGAAACAGAACCCACCCTCGCGAGATTCTTTTCTTTCTCCTTCTCTATTTCTAAGTTTTTCTTTATTTTTTTAAAACCCACAGACAACAAAAACTTTTACTTTACTCTTAGATCTAAGCTTCGTTTCGAGAAGTGATAGAAGAGAAAGATGCTCATTGCCACGTTGCGGCGCTAGTGAGCTAGTTTTCGATGCAACATCATGAACTTAAATTTTACCGGAACTAATCGCGGTGCCATAATCGCTTGTTAAAGCTACAACGGCGGTAAGGGCTCCTTCCAAACTTTTAGTTTGCACTTAGGACATTATTTGTGATTTTGTGGAAAAGAAATTTGATGTATTTGAGGTGTGATTTTGTGAAAAATTAATTTAATGTGATTATGTGTAATTTAGTGGAATTTAAATTTGAGGTATGGTTTGTGGTGATTCAAGTTTGGTGTGATTTATATGTTCATAATTATTATTATAAATTATTGAGATGCGATTTATTTGTGGATTTTGTAGAAAATGAATTGATGAAATTTGGTGGTTTATGTGTAAAAATGTGGAATTTTGAAATTGGGTGAGTTATGTTTGAATTGTTGAAATTAAATTGAGGTGCTATATCCGTGCTGGGGAATTGAATTGATTGAATTTGTTGTGAATTGAAGGTAATTAAATTTGATGCGTTTGAGTTACGTAATGAGTTATTTTCAAATCAGTGAGTTTGAACTGAACTTGAAATTTTATGAAAAATTTAGAGTTATTAAAGTTGTGAAAAAATTCAAATTTTAACTAAGTTAAAGAGTTTGAGCAAAAAGACAGATTGAAATTAAAAATGGTTAGAGTTTAAAATGTTACTCTTTTAATTACTCTTTAATTGAGTTTAAAAAGAAAAAAAAAGTTTATAGTATTTTATTACTCAAATATTTCGGTGCTTTAATAGTCGAGTATGTGAATGTTAAATTTGGACAATATTTATTTTAAGTAAATAATATAGATTATTTAATTTTAAGAGTTTGGTGTGAGATAAAGATTTAATTTTAGGAAATTTGTTGCGTGTGGATTAGTTTTATTGTGAACAAATTGTTATAAATATTCATGTTTATGTAGTTAGCTCCTTGAGTCTCGAAAAGGAATCGAGACCGTTGGCACCGAGTTTGCGGTTGGGAGAACTGTAACACCCCGGCCATTCCCGTTACCGGCGATGCTACCTCACGACCTTCTCGCCCCCCTTAACCACTCAATTGGAAATAGCGAGTTCTTGCCTTCCGTGGGATTCGATCCCGGTACCTGGGGGATAAGTACCACCTCCACACAGATCCCACTACCAATGTATTTTGTAGTTATGGTCATTATTGTGTTAGTATTTTAGAGCTAAGTTAGTTCCTCACTCCCCTAAGTGTCTCACTATATTCGATTGGCTTATCTAATTGATGTAGGTAGTGATGGCTGGTGGAAGGAATGATGCTGCGATTGCTGAGGCTCTTGAGTCTATGGCAGGAGTTACAGCACAAGCTCTCCAAACTTTGGTTGAATCTCAAGCTACTACACAAGCCTCTGCACAAGCTTCTACCCAAGCTGCAAAGATTGCTGCTCAAGCTGTTGCTCAAGCTACTAGCTATAGGGGTGGCCAAGGAAATGTGCAAATAAATAAATTCATGGTGATGGATCAATTCCACAAGGCTAACCCCCCATCATTTGAAGGTCACTATAATCCTGATGGAGCTCAAAAGTGGTTACAAGAAGTTGAGAAAATTTTCAGAGGAGTGGCATGTCCCGAAGGTCAGAAAGTGCATCTTGGTACCTTTATGTTGACGGAAGAAGCTGAACATCGATGGGATAATGCACGCCAACGTTTAGAGAATGCAGGGACTGCAATTACTTGGTCTATATTCAAGAACATGTTTCTAATTAAGTATTTCCTTGAAGATATCCGAAATAGAAAGGAGATGGAATTTGTTAAATTGGAACAGGGGAATATGTCAGTAGCGGAGTATGCTGCTAAGTTCGAGGAATTATCTAGGTATTATCCACTCTATGTTGGAGAAGCGGGAGAAAAGTCTAAGTGCATTAAGTTTGAAATGGGACTCAGGCCAGAGATCAAGAAACAGGTTGGAATGCAAGAGATCCGCGACTTTCATACCCTTGTGAATAAGAGTAGGATTTATGATGAGGATAGCCGTGCTGAAAAAGACACATTACCGAAACACTGGAATCATGAAGGACAAGAGGCATATGCATCATAATAGAGGAAAACCTTACTCTTTCCCTCCTAGTAGATCTGGAAGTCGTTTGAATTATCAACAACACAGTTTTTCAGCTGGAAAAGGAGCTAGTATTGGTAATGGAAAAGGAAATGGGAACAGTTATAGTTATGGGAGTGGTAGAGGAAACCCCAATGGACGAGGAGTTAGTAGCAGAAATAGTAACAACATGAGTCCAGTCTCGCGCAACAACAATGGTAATAATGGTTATCTAGCTACTCCTATCCGATGTAGCAGGTGTGGAAAGCAGGGTCACATGACATATGAATGTAGAGATGTTGGAATTACTTGTTTTAATTGTCAACAACAAGGCCACATTAGCACCACATGCCCTTACCCAAGGAAGACCCCACAGCCTGGAAACCAGAGTTCCCAAGCCAGCCGACCTAAATCCAATGGAAGAGTCTTTGCCCTCAGTGGTGCAGGAGCATCTGAGAAAGACAACTTGATCCAAGGTACATGTCTCATAAGTGATACTCCTTTATTTGTACTATTTGATTGTGGTGCCACTCATTCTTTTGTTTCTCTTGATTGTGTTAGACGTTTAGGACTACCTGTATCTCGTTTACAGTATGAGTTGATTGTGAATACCCCAACTAGTGATTCTGTTGATACCTCTAGTGTTTGTCTTGACATTTCTATCCACGTGTGTGGAAGAGACTTTCAAGTTGACTTAGTGTGTCTACCTTTGCGTCTGATTGATGTGATTCTTGGTATGGATTGGCTATCTGCCAACCGTGTCCGCGTAGATTTTTTTAGTAAAACCATTGAATTCATGGAGTCAAAAGAGAGGGATAAGCCTAGCAATATATCCACCAACCAAGTGAAGGCACTCTTGAAAGAAGATGCCCAGTTATACATGATCCTTGCCTCATTGGAATTTGAAGAAAAAGTGGTAATACGAGATGTTCCTATTGTGTGTGAATTCCCTGAAGTATTCCCTAAAGATGTCACTAGTTTACAACCAGAGCGTGAAATTGAGTTTAGCATTGACCTTGTACCAGGTACTGGACCCATATCCATGGCACCGTATAGGATGTCTCCCTTAGAATTGTCTGAGCTTAAGAAACAATTGGAAGAGCTTTTAGATAAACAATTTATAAGGCCTAGTGTTTCACCATGGGGTGCACCTCTGTTGTTGGTTAAGAAGAAGGATGGCTCTATGAGGTTATGCGTAGATTACCGTCGACTTAATAAAGTGACAATCAAGAATAAGTATCCGCTACCTAGGATAGATGACCTTATGGATCAATTGAGAGGATCATGTGTGTTTAGTAAGATCGATCTAAGGTCAGGTTACCATCAGATCCGAGTGAAACCTTCTGATACCCCTAAACCCGCCTTTAGGACCCGTTATGGCCATTACGAGTATTTGGTTATGCCTTTTGGTGGATTACATGAATCGGATCTTTCATCCTTACCTAGACTCTTTTGTGGTTGTGTTTATAGATGATATCGTAGTGTACTCTAAGACTAAGGAAGAACATGGTGAACATCTAAGGATAGTCTTGAAAACCCTTAAGGAGAAACAATTATTTGCCAAGTTGTCTAAGTGTGAATTTTGGTTAGAGGAAGTAAGTTTCCTAGGACATATAATTTCAAAAGGGGGAATAGCTGTTGATCCTACCAAAGTGGAGAGTGTCTTAGAATGGAAAGCACCTAAATCAGTGACTGAGATTAGGAGTTTCCTAGGATTGGCAGGTTATTATCGTAGGTTCAAAGAAGGATTCTCCAAGTTGGCCTTACCTTTGACTAAGTTGACCTAAAAAGGGGAATTGTTCATGTGGGATACTCATTGTGAGAATAGTTTCCAAGAAGGATCTAGATTATTTATATGGATCTAGATTTGAGGTTTTTAGTGACCATAAGAGCCTTAAGTATCTTTTTGATCAAAAGGAGTTGAACATGAGACAACGAAGGTGGATGGAATTTCTTAAAGATTTTGATTTTGAGCTTAAATATCACCCTGGAAAGGCCAATGTAGTGGCTGATGCCTTGAGTAGGAAGACTTTGAGTGTGTCCGCCTTAATGGTTAAGCATAGTGAGTTGTTGGAACAGTTTAGAGACCTTAGTCTAGTTTGTGAAGTGACACCAGAAAGTATTAAATTGGGAATGTTGAAGGTAACTAGTGGACTATTGGAAGAGATTGAAAAGAGTTAGAAGTTGGATTTATATCTTTTAGATAAGTTACAGTCAATTGACCAAGGGAGAGAACCTGAATTTAAAATATGTGTGGATGGAATTTTGAGATTTAAGTAGAGGATTTGTGTTCCCGATGTAGAGGAGTTAAGAAAAATGATCTTAGAGGAAGGACATAGGAGTTGTCTAAGTATTCACCCTGGAGCCACAAAGATGTATAAGGACCTCAAGAAGATATTTTGGTGGCCTAAAATGAAAAGAGATGTTGCTGAATTTGTGTATGCTTGTTTGACTTGCCAAAAATCTAAGGTAGAACATCAAAAACCTTCAGGTATTATGCAACCTTTGAGCATTCCCGAATGGAAGTGGGATAGCATATCTATGGACTTTGTGGTAGGCTTACCTCGAACTCCAAAAAGGTACGATAGTATTTGGGTTATTGTGGATAGATTAACTAAATCTGCTCACTTTATTCCAATAAACATAACTTATTCTATGGAAAGGTTAGCTGAAATATACATACAGGAAATTGTGAGGTTGCATGGAATCCCATCAAGTATAGTCTCGGACAAGTATGTTTGAATTGTTGAAAATAAATTGAGGTGCTATATGCGTGTTGTGGAATTGAATTGATTGAATTTGGTGTGAATTAGAGGTAATTAAATTTAATGTGTTTGAGTTACGTAATGAGTTATTTTCAAATAAATGAGTTTGTACTGAAGTTGAAATTTTATGAAAAATTTAGAGTTATTAAAGTTGTGAAAAAGTTCAAATTTTAACTAAGTTAAAGAGTTTGAGCAAAAAGACAGATTGAAATTAAAAATGGTTAGAGTTTAAAAAGAAAAAAAAAAGTTTATAGTATTTTATTAACTCAAATATTTCGGTGCTTTAATAGTCGAGTATGTGAATGTTAAATTTGGACAATATTTGTTTTAAGTAAATAATAAAGATTATTTAATTTTAAGAGTTTGGTGTGTGAGAAAGATTTAATCTTAGGAATTTTTGTTGCGGGTGGATTAGTTTTATTGTGAACAAATTGTTATAAATATTCATGTTTATGTAGTTAGCTCCTTTAGTCTCGAAAAGGAATCGAGAGCGTTGGCACCGAGCTTGCGGTGGGGAGAACTCTGACATATTATTGTTGTTGTGGTAATTTATGGTTGAAAATTTTGGAGATTGAATATGGGGATTAATGTTTGAAAATTATAGTGACTCATGTTTGGTGAAATTAATGTGTTCATAATTAATATTATGAAGTTTTAAGAACAAATTTATGTGTTGATTGGTGGAAAGAGAATTTAATTCAATTTATGTGTGGATTGGTGAAAAACGAATTTAATTTAATTTGTGTGGATTGAATTTGGAAATGTGATTTATGTGTGTTTGTGGAAATTGAAATTGGTAGGAATAAATATGTTTGAGTATGCTCCGCGTTGTATATGAAAAATCATTAGTGTTAAATGAGTATTAAAATTGGAGAATCTTTTAATAGTTGTATTTACTTAATGATTGTGGTGAAAAGAGTCAGAGTATGCTCATGCATTTCATAGTACATGGTGATTGCGATGGGGGCCATGGTGATAGTGGTGACCGTGATGGGCCACGGGATGATGCCATGCGAATTGTTGGTTCATCTTATCCTTGTTGGGATTGTCGCGTCGTGTTGATCTGTGAGAGATTGCGTATACATATTCGGTTGTTGTTGTGATTTGTCGTAATTGCTTTGAGGTGTAAAGTTGGGTTGATTATGTTTTGATGTATTTATGTGTTCATAATTGATTTAATGAATATTCGATATGTGATTGAGGTGTGAATTTGTGGAGATTAATTTGGTGTTAATTATGTGTTCATAATTGATAATATTAATGATTGAAGTATTGATTGATTTAGAGCCATTTTAGAATTGAAAATCTGCATTTTCTCAATTGTATTCGGCTACGACAATGCAGTTTGTCAAAACTTCATTTTTAAACATTGCTTATGCATTTTTGGACATATGAAAACCCTTTCGAGGAGTATGCTAAGACGAAAGGTTCTTTTGAGCATTTGAAAATATAAGAATTTTGCTATGTGATATTTGTTAATTTCGGTTGGTGACCTTTACAATTATTGTGGAAATCTAGGATTTGCCCTCAGATGAGAAACAGGATCATCCTACTGGTTAGTACCTTGGAGATGGGAAAGTATTTAGTCATACCTGACTGAAGTTGTGTTAGAAGGATCTTGCGGGGCGCGTGGAGATCACTCGGGTTGTGTAGTTTTTGTAGCATTATCAGATTAGGTGGTTGTTTAAGGACTAGATGTCTTTCTTTTGTGATTGTATTTATTTCATTTTGGAAGATTGTATCCACGCTTAAACTGTTTGATGTCTTTTCTTTTGATGGGTCCATGTTCCACTTTTTGATGTGACGTGGGGAAAGTTAAAATTCTTGGGGCAGTGCTTTTGTATAGGTCTGCCGAGAATACCCCAGGGGTATGAGCTATGATCGATAAGCCTCATAGCCCTGGTGTATTTTGATGTTTGAACACTTTGGATTTTTATTTCAAAAAAAACTATTATATTGTTTTGTTCCACTTTGTTTTGTTTTTTTTAAATAAAAATTATACACTCGCGCAGTTAAAATTCGGGGTGTTACACCCAGCATATCGAAGTCCATCCATATAGTGGTTTATTTATATTGTTCTCACATTCAGTGGAGTTTATAGCATGATTGAAATTACGTATGAGATTTTAGCAAACTTATATATGAATGGACTACTTCCAAATATGGTTGGTATAAGGTTTAAAGAAGAGAAAGAAAAATAATGTTTGGTAAGAGATTATTGTGAAATGTATGATGGGTGAGAATGGAAAAGGAAACAATACAAAATGCATTTATTGATATTCAAAATATTGAGGCACATCAATATGATCAATGTTTTAGGATCAAATTAAATAACATTAACGATCATGGGGAAACTTGATAACATTTTCATTGTTAACCTTGCCACTTGTATATATATGGGAGAACATAGTCAATGTCTTCAAAGTTGTGTTTAACCAAGGTTTTTCTTCAATAGTCATGAAAAATTCATACAAGGTTCAAATATTGTGGACACATGACTTGAGATAAAGTATAATATTTTGATGTTTGAATACTTTGGATTTTCATTTCAAAAAAACTATTCCGCTGCTTGTATATATTTGTTGACTTTGTCGTTATGTTACGACTAAAATATTAATCCAAAAGTATTTCCTTGTTTGTTTCTTTGTTTTGTTTTGTTTTTTTAAAAATCTACACTCGCGCTGTTAAAAATCGGGGTCTTACACCTAGCATATCGAAGTCCATCCATATAGTGGATTTTATTTATATCGTTCTCACATTCAGTGGAGTTTATAGCATGATTGAAATTAAGTATGAGATTTTAGCAAACTTATATATGAATGGACTACTTCCAAATATGCTTGGTATATGGTTTAAAGAAGAGAAAGAAAAATAATGTTTAGTAAGAGATTATTGTGAAATGTATGATGGGTGAGAATGGAAAAGGAAACAATACAAAATGCATTTATTGATATTCAAAATATTGAGGCACATCAATATGATCAATATTTTAGGATCAAAATAAATAACATTAACGATCATGGGGAAACTTTATAACATTTTCATTGTTAACCTTGCCACTTGTATATATATGGGAGAACATAGTCAATGTCTTCAAATTTGTGTTTAACCAAGGATTTCCTTCAATAGTCATGAAAAATTCATACAAGGTTTTCCATTTTTTAGATTGATAATCGGTAGTGTTGAAAGTTCAACATAGACGACCCAACTTCTAGAGATTTACTTGTGGCAAAAGCCATTGAAGTATGTTTGCGACTCAGAAGTAGGGGGTGTATGATGAATATGAATCTAATTAGTATCAGGTTCAAATATTGTGGACACATGACTTGAGATAAAGTATAACCAAAAAGTAGTGTAAAAGGTGACAATTGTTAGACTTATTAAACCAAGGGGTAACACATGAGTTTTTCTTGATAATTTTTTTTCATGAAGGATCCCCATTATTTCAAGTATTGAGGTTTTGTAAGATTTCTAATCTTTTAGCCATATGAATTTTCAGTTGGTTTAGATCATCTTTGTATGTTTCAATTCATCCATGATTTTAACTCGGGAACATGTCCGATAAGGGTGTCACGATATTATTATTTTTTTTTTGTCTTTTATCTTTTTTT
>JBBPBT010000850.1:5035640-5045763 GCA_037974875.1 Cicer bijugum
TTTGAAGGAAAATGTTATGAGAATGTGAAGAAAAAACATGAATGCAATGATCATTTAATTAACTAAAAACAATTCACTATCTCCTAACATGCAATTACTTTTAAAAAAAAAACAAAAAATAACATGTTGTAGAATGAAAATAAAAAAGATGAAACATGTATGATTATGTGATGCAAATATGAGATATAAAGAGGGTAGGTTATTTTTTTTCTTCAAAAATATGCATGTGAGGTACATGGTTCATTTCTTATTTAATTGCCCTATGGTCTTTAATGTGAACCTCCAATACGGGTGGCTCTATAATTCTAAATTGGTTCCTAGAGCACACAACTCAATTCTAAAGTATTAAACCAATTCATAGGTAAACTATTAAAATCGAAATATTATAGAAAAGGTCAACTCTAGGTGAGACTTTCATAATAACCAAACATGATGTACATCAAGAAGATTATCACTACCCAGTCTCGAACTTATCTTAGGTTGTGTAAGACCCTTAATTTTTAAATCCTAAATTATACAATTTTAGGGTATTTTGTGTGGAATTTCTTAGACTTTTAGCCCAGTTTTTGGTATTTAGTGAGTTAAATGCCAAAAATATATTTTTGGAAATTGGATTAAAATTATTTGTCGGGAGATAGATTATTTACGTTGCGAAGAATTTAATACCAGGCAATTTTGTCAAAAATATCACTCATTGCTGGAAATTTATCTGTCAATTGAGTTGGGACGAGAGTAGATATTTTTATTAAATTAGATTCAGATGTGAATGTAGTGAGGTGTGTAAGAGTTGTTAGATATTCGTCTGGGTTTGGTTTTAAGTATAATATATATATATATATATATATATATATATATTATAAGTATGTATATATAGATATATATTAATATAAGTTATATATATATATATGTGTGTGTGTGTGGAAAGGAAATGAACGAAAAACCCATCATCCTTGTTCCTTCCACCTACCTCGCAAACCAGGACGCCTTCCACGCCAGGACGCCAGGACGCCTTCCACCTACCTCGCAAACCTATCATCCTTGTTCCTTCTTTCTTTTTGTTTTGCTTTCTTTTGCTTCAAGAAGAGAAACCCAAGGCTTGGTGAGTAAGAAAGCAACGATTTCTCAACTTCATTCTTCTCCTTTGATTAAATAACAAAGAAAAATGGTGTTGGTGTTTTCAAAACTTTTAGTTTGCATTTAGGGACTTATCTATGGTTGTGTGGAAAAGAATTTTGTTAGGGTTGAAGTGTTGATTTGGGGAAAATGAATTTAATGCTTTTATGGGTGAAATTTTAGAGTTGGGTTTTGGTGACATTGATGAGTGTATCGTGGAAAATGAATTTAACTCATTTATGTGTGGTTTTGAGGAAATGAAATTTGACGTGTTTGAGCGGTGGGTTGTGATAATTTTGTGGTTGTCGTGTTTGACGTGTTTGACGTGTCCATAATTAATATTTATAAATTTTGAGATGTGTTTGTGTGGATTTTGTGGAAAAATGAATTGATGTGATTTGGTGTGAATTGTGGATTGAGTTTGAGAATATGTCTGAGTATGTTCTGTGTGGAATTTGAAAATCATTAGAGTTATACGAGTATTAAAAATGTGGAATCTTTTAATATCTCTGTTTACTTAATGTTTGTAGTGAATATTGTTAGAGTTAAATGAGTATTAAGAATGAGGAATCTCTTAATATCTGTATTTACTTAATGATTGTCGTTGAAATTGTTAGAGTTAAATGAGTATTAAGAATGGGGAATCTCTTAATATATGCATTTACCTAATGATTGTCGTCAAAATTGTTAGAGTTAAATGAGTATTAAAAATGGGGAATCTTTTAATATCTGCATTTACTCAACAATTGTCGTGGAGAGAGTCAGAGTATGCTCATGCATTTCATAGTACATGGCGACCGAATGGGCCATGGGGATAGTGGTGACCGGATGGGCCACGAGATGATTCCATGTGATTTGTTGGTTCATCTTATCCTTGCAGGGATTGTCGCGTGGTGTAAGGTCTACGATAGACTACACATTTTTGGTAAATCATGCTGACCCGTGATAGGTGGCACCTCGGTAAATAGTACTTCGGCCTCTGATAGGCGGTACATTTACGATTTACGTTTTTAGTAAATCATGCTGACCCATGATAGGTAGCACCTCGGTAATTTAGTACTTCGGCCTGTGATAGGCGGTACAATTATGATTTATGGCCCTTCGAGGAGGGTTTTGGTTTGGAATTTCGAGTCCATGCATTTTGACATATACGCATTGCATTAGGGTACTTGGCACGCGATTCATGTTTGATTTAAGATTATGGTTGAGTGTTTGAACTCAAATCGTCATGGTGATTGTGTTATAATTGCCAAGTGTGAATGTTTTGGAATTGCGTGTAAGTATGGTTGATTGCAAAACCTTTTCGAAACTTAAGTTGTCGTGGTAATTGTGTTATAATTGCCAAGTATGGATGTTTTGGAATTGTTTGTAAGTGTGATTGATTGCATAACCATTTCGAAACTCAAGATGTCGTGGTGATTGCACTATAATTGTTAAGTGTGATTGTTTGAATTTGTGTGTAAGTGTTGATTGGTTTCGAAACCCTTTAAAAAGCTGAATTTTGCTGAATTTTGTTGTTTTTCTGCTGCTGTCTAATGTGTATTCAAATACAACAAGCTCTATTCGAATACAAACATACTGTTTTTGCCACTGACTTACTGTGTAGTCGAATACAGACTATTGTAGTCGAATACACACATGTTGTTTTGCTACTGACTTACTGTGTAGTCGAATAAAGAAGGCTGTATTCGAATACAAACATGTTGTTTTTGCTGCTGACTGCTGAAACAACCTTGTATTCGAATAAAGAGATGCTGTATTTGAATACAACAGTGCAATTTTGTTAAAAACATCATTTTTCAAATTTGTTTATCCATTTTGGCATATGGAAACCCTTTTAAGGTGCATGCTAAGTTGAAAGGTTATTTTGTGCATTTAAAAACTTAAATGTTATGTGTTAATTGTTAATTTCGGTTGGTGACCCTTTACAACTGTTGTGGAAATCTAGGCTTTGCCCTCAGATGACAATCAGGGCCATCCTCCCGGTTAGTACCCTATGGATGGGAATGTAATTGGAAACACCTAACTGGAGTTGTGTTAGAGGATCTTGCGAGGCGCGTGGAGATCACTCGGGTTGTACAATTTTTGTAGTATGATCAGATTAGGTGTATGTATAGGGACTAGATGTCTTTCTTTTTGGTTGTATCTATTTTAATTTGGAAGACTGTACCTAAACCAATATTGTCACCCTGATATTTTATTTGATGGGTCCATGTACCACATTTTGATGTGTAAATACTTTGGATTCGTATTTCAAAAAAACTATTCCGCTGCTTGTAAATTCTTTTGACTTATTTGTCGTTGTGTTATCACTTATATATTTATCCATAAGTATTTTCTTATTTATTTCTTTGTTATTATGAATCTGTTTTCAAAAAAAAAAAATACACTCGCACTGTTAAAAATTGGGGTGTTACAGGTTGCACTCATCTTGGGTATAGAGCCCACTCATAAGTGTGTGAATCGTGTTATGGTGTATATAAAAATAAAATAAAATAAATCATCACAATGAAAATAAATTGACAAAACACATATAATTATATTCATAAGATAAGAAAAGAAATAAAACAATAGGGGTAATATAAATAATATAATAAATAATAAAATAATTATATATAATTAATTAGACTAGGCTTGACTCTCAAAAGTCTCTAGTGGAGTCGCCGACTGTTGCGTCAGGTTTGTCCGCGAAAAAAAGGAGTCGCCACCAATTTTATTTTTATTAAAGGAAAAATGGATAAAACCTAAAATAATATTTTTGAACGAATAAATTGGATTCAGGAGTCGATTACGAGTAGAAAAGTATTATCACCCTACAACGCCCGTTAAAACGATTACCCTATAATTAATTATATACAAACTATTTATTTATTTATTTTGACCCCAAAAAGAATAATAAAAAAATTAAATAATTTACATTAATGAAAGAAGAAAAAAATATTTTTTTTTATTAATTTGGTTTGAGAAGGTGAAGACATTGCTCTTACGTATCCCCAGGTGCAATAGAGAAATCAAAACACACGTAGTTCTTGGGTAGAAAATATTTATATGTTGTCCAATTTTATTATTATTTTTTATTTATGTACGTATCAAAAAATAAAAATGTAATAATAATAATAATAATAATAATATTGGTAAATATAATAATAATAATAATAATAATAATAATAATAATAATATTTGTCTGTTTTAAAGTAAAGAAAAAAAATTAATTTTCTTTTAAAAAAAACAACGTAACGTGGTGGTATCTGAACGAGACAGATAAACATGACAGTGAAATAATTTGTTAAATGATTTGTTCGTACGTTGTCGGATCTTTCGCGACACAAAGGCCACCAACGATGGAAAGTGAATATTATGGTGCAGCGAGCGAGGATGAATTTCATCCGGCGGCAACAACCATTAATTCTAATCTTAAGGGTAAAAACATTTATCTGTTATAATTTTTATTTATTATTTTATGTTGAAAAGAAAACAATTTTAGGATTAAACAATTTAAAAATAAAATGAAAGCTTAACATATGAGTTTATTTTTTATAAACAAAAAAAAATAGAAAGAGAAAGGAAATATATATTTTTTTAAAAAGATGCAAAAACAAAAACTAATAAGCAGAAAATTAGAGAAAAGAATAAGAAAATGATACCTTACTGCAGAATTATTTTTTTGCTAGACTAATTGTTTCAAGATCAGATTCTCTTCTTCTCTTTTGCTAATTAATCTCTCTATTTTTTTTTTTTGTGCTCTCACTTTGTGTTTCCAATTGTACTCCATTTTGTCCTCTTGTAGCAGACTATTTATAGACTTTTGGGCGTAGATTACAAAAGACAAGAGAATAATTGTCAATTGATTACCAGTAATCTATGTTTTTTGAGTTTCTTTTCTTTTAATTGGCCACAATTATACTGATTCTTATTGTCATTGATTCATTTCTTTGGTTTTTTTCTATTCAATTGATTGCCATTATTCTGATTTTTATGACCATCAATCAATTTTTTTTTTTATTCAATTATTTTGATCATCATTGCATCGATTTTTAAGACCATCAATTCATTTCTTTTCAGTTTCCTTTATTTTTATTTCTTATTATATTTTTTTATATTTTGGAAAAGAGTCTGAACAAGAATTAGAGGCAAACAAGAACCGAAAACACTTGTGATTGTTTAAGGCTTATATGCCTAATTATTTATTTTTATTTTTATATTTCTTCACATATATTTATATATTTATTAGTATTATTATTTCCTTTTTTAATAAAAAGTAAAAAATAAATAAAGATCGGACAAAATTAGGTGTCAACATATATGATGTAGTTATTGAAGACTTTTGTTGTTTGTGTTACGACATGGTATTTTATTAATTAAAAAAATGCACTCGCGCTATTAAAAATCGACAAACTAATGGTTTCCCATTTACCATGATTTGTCCTTGCTCTTTCTATTTAAGATTCACACAGCTCTAAAAATGTTAATCTCGGTTAACATGTGCAATATCCATCTTTGTTAACACCGAATGGAGAATCTATCCCGGAGCAACAAAGATGTATCAAGACTTAAGGCATAATTATTGGTGGTCAGGAATGAAGAGGCATGTAGCGGAGTATTATCAACTTGTTTAACTTGTCAGAAAGGGAAACGTGAACTTCAACGGCCTACTGGAATGTCACAAACTTTAGATATACCTGAATGGAAGTGGGACATCATTTCCATGGAATTTATAACTGGGTTGCCAAAAACAAGGAGAAAGAATCATTCTATTTGGAAGATAGTGGATCGATTAACTAAATCCGCAAACTTTTTGTAAGTCAAGACCATCTATAAGGTAGATATGCTAACAAAGATCTACGTTGCTGAGATTGTGAAATTACAACATACAATGATTATGAGAACATTATAAATAAATTAACTATAGTTTGTTTCCCACTTCAAATTTTTCACAGTGTTTTTAAAAAATTAGCCATTAAAGAATATTTTGGAACATACAATACATTCACTAAAAAAATGTTTGTTTTTAATCCATTAGTTAAAATTATTATATATTTATATCATCTAAATAAAATTAAAAATAATTATAATATACTAATTACAATTTATTATAAACGTCATGCACGTGACAAATATTTCAAGAGAGAACTAGTAAAAATTAGGTTTTTTTTTAATATTGTCAACTTAAAAATGAAATCAATTATAATAGACCAGACAAAATTGTCACCTATGAGATTAAAAAACACAAATAAGACAGGTTATCACTGATTAAAATTTGAAAATAATAATCTATTACGGGGCGAGTTGATCTATATAGGATTGAACTATCATACATACATACATCATGTGACACCCTAAATCCCAAAATAATATATATGATAATTTATATAATATTCCTATAAAATTCGCAGCGGATAAATAAAATTATATTTTCAAGAAAATAAAAAACTTTTGTAACTAATTTAGGATATCACGCTTCTCAAAGTACACATGCAACAATTGAAATTTTGTTACTCAAAAAAAACAATTTAATCTCAATGAACTTGATTTATTTCTAAACACTTACTAGTACTTCTAAGGTTTTCATACAAAAATTTGATTCAAATTAAATAAGTAAAATACAAATTAAAACCCTTATTCCCAGTATCACCTATCAGAGCGGGGTTCCTCCCAAACTTGAACTTCAAGACTCATTAACCTGTAATAACTGCGATTTCGCAAATGAAGGGCCCAACCAATCAAACACAAACAACGAAGGAGGTGAGTTTTGAAATCATGTTAATAGTATAATATGAGTAAGAAGAACACGCAAACAATCATAATAGAACCGTATCATAATCACTTTACGATATATCAAAATATTTAATTAAATAGTATCATACTATAACATCAAAGTTACTCAAGTAAAATAATCATCTCATTATAATATGCATCAAATCATCTCATTGATATTACCTTTGAAACACATCAATCACAACAAAACAATCATAAGGAAATGCAATGCTATGCATGAGCTTAGACTCTACTTCACAATGTGGTACCATTCTAACTCTGAAGTACTTGGTTAGGAGGCCATGATACTATGCCACCATCCTGGTGGACGGACAATTCAAATTGGCCCTATCCTCATAGATCCCCTCATCTCAACCCGAGACACATATACACGACAGTCGAGGTAAACGTGTGTTGCGTGGTAGCTCCCGGCATTTGGAGTGCGACCTCCAAGCACCTATGAATTCCCCACCCGAATACCTCCAAGGTCTAACAATCTTGTCTTAAGGCTCGACAGTAGACCGCCATGATCAGGCTCATTCAGTTGTACTTCCCCATAATCACTAGGCTTGTTAGGCCCTACCTATATGATGACAAAATAATCTCCACTTCACAAATTCACAATATTTATTTTCTCCCCTCGTTGGTTTATGATACCCCATTAAAACCGTCATCTCAAACACAAATGGAAATCACTATTATTTTATCAACTATGGAGTTTAATTCACTATTCTCATCACAGTATAGAATATCACTATCATTAATCATACATCATCATCATCATCACATAAACTCCTCACAAATTTATAGCATCACTATCATCAATCAAACATCATCACATAAACTTATCACAATTTATAACATCACAATTATTAATCATGCATCATCATCATCACATAAAATTATCACAACACATCAATCTTTTGTTATCACACCACATAAAGTCATCTAATCACACAGACATATATATATATATATATAAATTTAATTCGACACCCAATATCACAATAATATAGGTTTCACACATTCAAAGAAATTAAATCAATCAACACCCTACCAATATTTCTATTCTATATTTTAATCTCACAATTTTCATATTTGCACATTAATTAATTTATCCCTCAACGGGCTACTGCTATACATAGCAAGCCCCAGATGAATCGTTGGGAAATACGGTTTTCCTGTTCATCTCACAATATATTATACTCATGAATTCAAACGCTCTCTCACCCTTTACCTTATTTCGACGCTTTCACCTATGAATACAATTCGACGCCCAAACAGTCTTTGTTCTTTGACTCTTTGTCCTTCAATCGATCTAACTCGACAATTTATGGGTAAATATTAAAAATAAATTATGAGGAGATATTCTAAAAAACTAAATTCGAAAACCGGTCAAAGAAAACTACCATAAATCAGAAAACCAATCAGTGGATAATATAGCCACTTTTCACATGGTCGTTTTGGCGTTGGTTTCACTCAAATCAGACTTACGGTGAAGGAGAACGGTGCAAAATAACGAATTCTACAACCGAAGAAGTCGGGTATTTTAGAGAGAAATTGGGGTTGTTAAAAATCTGGAAAATTATGTTTAATTGACAAGTTAAATGAATGAAATAACATACTCAAATTTGGATGAAAATGGAGAAACTTTTACGGAACAGTTATCGATCACCGGTGTCAAGTTTCTATTCTTTTCCTTAAAGTGCCGCTGGTTCTTCATCTTTCTTGCTGTGGCATGCGACGGCTTCTTAAATTTATATTGTAGCCTATTTGAGTTATATTTGCCCTTATATATATATATATATATATATTAGTTATTATTAATCTAACTCATTTAATCATATTTTTATTATTTTTATTATTATTATTATTACTATTATTATTTTTATTTTGCTAAAATAAAATTAATAATTATTTAATCTCCTTTTTAATATTCCTTATATTTTCCAGTTATTACTAATAATTTATAAATTAGAGTAATTAAAATAATCAATATAAAAAAAAACATATTACTAATAATCAAAACTCTCACATTCAAAATAATCTCTACAGTTATAATTATTTATCAAAATACTCATATTATAATAATACCATCATATTAGAAAATAGTTAAAATTAAAAAATAAAAAAATATAACATCAATATTTTATATTAATTAATAAATCATAATAAATATATATAAAATCACAATACCATAGCAAGTATTTAAAAATAAACGAAATCAAACCCAATATCAATTCTATATCAAGATAATTGTTTATAAAAAAATAACTAAAAATAGAAAATAGTTATAAATAATTGAAATATAACTATGTGTATGCTTAACATCAGTCAAACGCACGTAAAAGTCAAACGCACGCATAAAATCTTTTTCTCTAAAACATATATTACTCTAAAATACTATTATTTTTTTAAAATATATCAATAAAATATAATATGTATTATTTATATCGCTCATGTAATATAACATGTATCAAACTAGCACATCATAGAAAGCATCAATATAACGGAAATTAGCCACAAAATATATCAACATATATTCTAAAATAATATTTGTCATCAAATTAATTATTTAAAATTCAATTTAATTAATAAAATAGTTTATTATAAAATTTGGGGTGTTACACATCAAACAAGTTCTCACTCAAAAACTTCAAAATAATTATCGTCGACAAGATAATTTATCACTTATGAGATTGAATTATCATACACATTATTAGTTCTCACTAATAAAATATCAAACTCGCTGTCATACACGAGACAAGTTTATCAATGCAATTATGACAATGCTTTATATGTTTCACTTTTGTTTAGATATATAAGACACAAAGAAGAAAGTTGTGCATTCATATTTTACAAGTCTTCATCTGCCACTGCTTTTCTAATTTTCTAAACATATTCATAATTTATATAAGTAAATATATTACTGTTTGAGTCACATAGAGAAATACTCTCAACCTTTGATCAATATGATCACAAACTGGTATTTTACTAGTTCAATATAATATTTAAATTAGCTCTTTTTAACTTTTCCTTTTATCAATATCTTTGGTAAAAACTTCACTATATAAAAAATTAATTTATTTAAATGCCATAAATCAAGATTAGTTTTTCCCTAAACTGACT
Source organism: Cicer bijugum (assembly GCA_037974875.1). Lineage (NCBI taxonomy): Eukaryota > Viridiplantae > Streptophyta > Magnoliopsida > Fabales > Fabaceae > Cicer > Cicer bijugum. The sequence goes on from JBBPBT010000850.1 coordinate 5,045,637, forward strand.
ATTCTATATTGAGTAAAAATACAATATTGATTTAATAAAACTTTGACACCCATTGAATTTACTTTATGGAATATCTTTAGTCAATACTTTGTTTTATAAATATTTATAACATTAATTGAAAAATTTA
>JBBPBT010000850.1:5049067-5063352 GCA_037974875.1 Cicer bijugum
TACCAAAAAAAAAAATTAAGTAAACATATAAGGTCCAAGAATAAATATTTGACTTATATAGGTTCTATTTTTTAAAAAAGTTATTGATATAATAATTTTTATAATTTGAGGGTAAATATTTTTAAAAATATGATCAAATTTTCTTATGTACGTTTAAAATGTTAAATTAAGCATACATCTATAACTAATTGACAGTTTAATTAACATACTTACATTAGCAATGTCTCAAAATTAAATTCATTATATATATTTCAAGATATAAAATACAGAAAATTCATGTAAATAACAACTCTATGCTAAAACTCATTAATATATCTGGCATAAAGATATAATGAAAAATTATAATTCGATAAGTTTATGGTAAAAATGAACATAATAAAAAAAAATATGTGCATTAACATTAATAAATTTAAAATTAATATCGAACAAAAATTTGGCCTTAACAAGAAGATTTGGGTCTAGTAAAAAAGGATACGGCCGATACGCTCCCACGACGTACGAACCAAAATAATGAATATCCTATTTGGAAAATATATCCATATTTAACGAATAACAATATCTCAAATATAATTATTTTTGATAAAAAAGAAAACTATATGGGACACAAAAAATAATACCTACAATTAATATATTTCATAGTACGTACAAATAAAAATCATATACATATTATTTTAACTTGATATTTACAAATAATATATTATTGGAAATAATAAATTATTATATAATTACAAAGAAACATGATGAATCAATCATATTTTGATTTTAAACTATAATAAAAATGTTGAATAATTTTATATTGAAGATATGATATCACATGTTTGCCACATGCTACATACTAGTTATTTAGGTTTTCGATAAGTTTTATATTGGTTAGTAGTTATTAATAATAGATTTGAATAGCTTAGTTTGATTGACTTGATAGAACGATTCAAATAGCATGACTTTTAATTACTATTATTAACAAATTGTTATTAATTATTTTATACTCATTAGAGCATCTCCATCGTGAACTCAAAATAGGTTCATTAAATAGGTTCACATCACAATCCGCTCATTTTTTACAGTTTAAAATTATATTAGATCGCACAATTTTAATTTATACATTAATATTTTATTTATATTTAATCTAATTATAACTTACAATATTAATTTAAATATTAATATTATGATACACTATTTTAATTTAAAATAAAATTGAACTTAAATTTTTATAACAATAATAAAAATAAAATGCTAATGGTCATAAATTAATAAAAAATATGACGGTCATTACATTATTATTATAAATAAATTAAAAAGAAGTCAACGATCCTAAATTAATAAAGAAGGTCAATCATAAATTTATTATTATTTATAAATTAATAAAAAAAGGTAACAATATTTTTATTAAATTATAAAACTACCGTTCAACGATCAACTCGTCAATAACTCAATTTTATGTAATTCCACGTTGACAACTGTTAGAGATGCTTTTAAACATTACCTTAAATAATTTATTTTATATATATATATATATATTTTCATTATTTGCAAAATTCATTCTATAATTATATAATTTTCTTCAATCAATTATTTTAACTTTCATATAATAAATATTGTTCACTTTTAAAGAGAAGATTAATTGAAGCTGCAATGTCTTTATTTATTCAAAAATTTCTTTTGATATGTGTGTTGACGTTGTTGTTCATGCACAATGTTATTGGAAATCATGTGAGTATAAATAACAGATTGGAAAGCAGTATGGACCTAACTGTTCATTGCAAATCTGCTGATGATGATCTTGGGGTTCATGTTCTTCAGTATGATCAAACCTACGGTTGGAGTTTTAACAATGGCTTTTTTACCAGAACACAATTCTATTGTTCCTTTACGTGGAATGGTCCTGCTAAATGGTTTGACATATACATAGCAGGTAGAGATTTATGTGAAACTTGCAATTGGATTATAAAGGAGTCAGGACCATGTAGGCTTGGTAAATATGCTGGTTGCTATCCGTGGAATAAGTAATTGATAATGTAATACACATTTATTTATCTTCATAAATATTGTACTTGAGAGTATTGAGTGTAACACTCCAAATTTTATAATAAACTATTTTATAAAATAAATACTATTTTAAATAATTATATTGTTATTTATATTTTTTTAGAATATATGTTGATCAATTTTGTGATTAATTTTCTTCATACGTTTGTTTTCTTTGATGTGTTAATTTTATACAAATTGAACTAAATGAGTAATATAAATAGTATCTACTTAAAAAATTATCAATATTTACTTTCTCACCCATTGACCTATGATACTCCATTAAAAGCTACATCTTAAGCACAACTTGGAATCATCACTATTTCATCAACTTTAAGGTTACTTCAAAAGTCTCATCACAAATTTATAACATTTTTATCATCAGTCATAAATCACCATCGTTATCATCAAATAAACTCATATCACACAATGCATCCATATTTTAATAATACCTCACATAAACTCATCTAATCAAACATATGCACAAAATTTATTTGTCATTCAATATTACAATATTATCAAATGCCACACATTTAACGAAACTAAATCAAATATCACAATAATATTAAATATTACACATTTAATGAATAAATCAACACCTTATAAGTATTTCTATTCCATATTTTAATCTCACAATTTCCATTTTGCACATTAATTAATTTATCATTCAAAGGGCTACTGTCGTACTTTGCGAGCTCCGAATGAATCGTTGGGAAATACGGTTTTCCCGTTCATCTCACAATATATTATACTCATGAATTTAAATGATATCTCACCGCTTACCTTATTTCGACACTTTCACACATGAATATGATTCCACAAGCAAACAACCTTTGTTCTTTGACTCTTTGTCCTTCAACCGATCTAACTCGACATTTTATGGGTAAACATCAAAAGTAGATTATGAGAAAACACTCTAAGAACTAATTTCGAATTTCGGTTAAGGAAACTTATCATAAATCTGAAAACCAATCAGTGAATAATATATTTATTTTTCACACGATCGTTTTGACATTGGTTTCACTCAAATCGGATATACGGTGAAGAAGAACAATGCAAACTAAGGAATTTTATAAATGGAGAACTCGGGTATTTTAGAGAGAAATTGAGATGGTTAAAAATCTGAGAAAATGGGTTTAATTGACCAACTAAATGTACGAAACAACATACTAAAATTTGAATGAAAATGAATAAAATTTTCTAGAACAGTTATCATCACCGATGTCAAAGGATAGCCTAGTTTGTTGTGTTTGATGATTTCTTCGTCTACCAAACGGCTGCCACATATCTTTAGCTTTTTTCTTATTTATTTCATTTTATTAACCATTAAATATTTCAAGCACATGGGCTAAACCTATTAGTCTCCTGATTTATTTTATATTTTACTTATACTATTTTTATTTTGCAAAAACAAAATTAATAATTATTTAATTTCATTTTTAAAACTCCTCCAAACACCATTTAGTTTTCCAAACATTACTAATATATTATAAATTAGAGTAATTAAGTTAATTAATATATAAAAAAAATATTACTAATAACCGAAAATCTCACATTCAAAGTAATCTCTATAATTATATTTATTTCTCAAAATATTCACGTTATAATAATACCATCATATTTGAGAATAATCAAAATTATAAATAAATAAATATAACATCAATATTTTATATTAATTACTATATCATAATAAATATATATATAAAATCACAATACCATAACAAATATTTAAAAATAAAGGAACTCAAACCCAACATTACTAATATCCCAAAATCATTATTTCTAAAGTAAAAAATTAAAATAAGAGATACTTAGAAATAATTAAAATATAAATATATGCACATTTAAAAATACTCAAATATATAAGAAAGTATCACATTAATTACCAACAAATGTGACACCCTAAATCCCAAAATAATATATATAACAGTTTATATCATATTCCTATAAAATTTGCAGCGGATAAATAAAATTATATTTTCAAGAAAATAAAAACTTTTGTAACAAATCTAGGATATCACGTTTCTCAAAGTACACATGCAACAAATTCAAATTTTATTACTCAAATAAAACAATTTAATCTCAATGAACTTGATTTAAGTATAATTACTTGATTTATTTCTAAAAACTTAGTACTTCTAAGGTTTTCATACAAAAATTTGATTCAAATTAAATAAGTAAAATACAAATTAAAACCCTTATTCCCGGTATCACCTATCAGAGCGGGGTTCCTCCCAAACTTGAACTTCAAGACTAATTAACCTGTAATAACTGCGATTTCGGAAACGCAGGGCCCAGCCAGTCAAACACAAACAACGAACGAGGTGAGTTTTGAAATCGTGTTAATAGTATAATATGAGTAAGAAGAACACGCAAACAATCATAATAGAACCGTATTACTATATATCAAAATAATTAAGTAAATAGTATCGTACTATAACATAAATCACTCAAGTAAAATAATCATCTCATTATAATATGCATCAAATCATCTAATTATTATTACCTTTGAAACACATCAATCACAACAAAACAATCACAAGGAAATGCAATGCTATGCATGAGCTTAGACTCTACTTCACAATGTGGTACAATTCTAACTCTGAAGTACTTGGTTAGGAGGCCATGATACTATGCCACCATCCCGGTGGACGGATAATTCAAATTGGCCCTGTCCTCATAGATCCCCTCAACTCAACCCGAGACACATATACGTGACAGTCGAGGTAAACGTGTGTTGCATGGTAGCTCCCGACATTTGGAGTGCTACCTACAAGTCACCTAGGAATTCCCCACCGGAATACCTCCAAGGTCTAACAATCTTGCCTTAAGGCTCGATAGTAGACCGCCACAATCAGACTCATTTAGTTGTACTTCCTCAGAATCACTAGGCTTGTTAGGCCCTACCTATATGATGACAAAATAATCTCCACTTCACAATTCACAATATTTATTTTCTCCCCCTGTTAGCTTAGACTACTCCAGTAAGAGCACCATATTTAAGAATCATCACTATCTCATCAAGTATGGGGTACTTCAATATTTTCATCACAATCTATTAATATCATTGATCATAAATAATCATGGTCATCGTATAAACTCATCACAATTTTATAACATCACTATCATCAATCAAAAATCATCATTATCATCACGTAAGCATATATCAAACCATGCATCCATATTTTATTATCACATCACATAATTTCATCTAAGCAAACATGTACACCTAATTTCATTCAACATCCAACATCACAATAATAACAAATATCAACTACCACACAAGTATCGAAAATTAAATCAATCAACACCTTAGAAAAATTTCTATTTCACATTTTAATCTCACAATTCTCATATTTCAAATTAAACAATTTATCTCTCAAAGGGCTACTGCCGTACGTAGCAAGCCCCGGATGAATCGTTGGGAAATACGGTTTTCCCGTTCATCTCACAATATATTATACTCATGAATTCAAACACTCTCTCACCCCTTACCTTATTTTGAAGCTTTCATACACGAATACGATTCCACGAGCAAACCATATTTGTTCTTTGACTTTTTGTCCTTCAATCGATCTAACTCGACAATTTATAGGTAAACGTCAAAAATAAATTATGAGAAAATAGTCTAAAAACTGATTTCGAAATTCGGTCAAAGAAAATTACCATAAATCAGAAAACCAATCAGTGGATAATATAGCCACTTTTTACACGGTCGTTTTGGCGTTGGTTTCACTAAAATCGGACTTACGGTGAAGGAGAACGGTGCAAAATAAGGATTTCTGTAAACAGAGAAATCGGGTATTTTAGGGAGAAATTCGGGTTGTTAAAAATCTGAAAAATTGTGTTTAATTGAATAGATAAATGAGTAAAACAACATACTGAAATTTGGACGAAAACAGAGAAACTCCCTTCCATTCTTTTGTTTGTTTTATTTTATTCACAATTAGGGTTCATAGAGTCCAATCCATTGGTCTCTTTATTTATATTTTACTATTATTATTTTTATTTTGTTAAAATAAACTAATAATTATTTAATCTCTTTTTTATTTTCCTCCAAACACCATTTAGTTTTCCAAACATTACTAATATTTTATAAACTAGAGTAATTAAAATAATCAATATAAAAAAAACATATTACTAATAATCGAAACTCTCACATTCAAAATAATTTCTACAATTATACTTATTTCTCAAAATACTCACATTATAATAATACCATCATATTAGAAAATAGTCAAAATTATGAAATAAATAAATATAACATCAATATTTTATATTAATTACTAAATCATAATAAATATATATAAAATCACAATACCATAACAAGTATTTAAAAATAAACGAAATCAAACACAATATCAATTCTATATCAAGATAATTATTTATAAAAAAAATAACTAAAAATAGAAAATAGTTATAAATAATTGAAATATAACTATCTGCATACTTAACATAAGCCAAGCGCCCATAAAAGTATTACATTAATTGGGTACATGTATACACACGTAAAATCGCCTAAAATCTTTTTCTTTAAAATATATATTACATTAAAATACTATTATTTTTAGAAAAATATACAAAATAAAATAATAAAATATTTATTATTTATATTGCTCATTAAATATAATATCTATCTAACCAACACATCATAGAAAGTATTCATATAGCAAAATTTACTCGCAAAATTTATCAACATATATTCTAAAATAATTTTAACATCAAATTAATTATTTAAAATCCTATTTAATTAATTAAATTGTTTATTATCAAATTTAGGGTGTTACAACAAACTTATACACTTTAAATCGCATAAAATCTTACACTAAAATACTATTATTTTTTTGAAAAATATATAAAATAATAAAATAAAATATTTATTATTTATATCGTTTATTTAATATAATATTTATCAAACTAACACATCATAGAAAACACCCATATAATGAAAATTAGTCACAAAATTTATCATAATATATTCTAAAATAAATTTAACATCAAATTAATTATTTTAAATCCTATTTTATTAATAAAATAATTTATGATAAAATTTGGGGTGTTACAAGACCGAGTGGGTTAGGTGTATGTTGTTTGTTAGTCAATTGTCAACTTTGAGCCAATTATGTTTATAAGTATTCCCTATTAATGCTGAAACATTTACCTATTATTATTTTGTTAAGTGCTATATATTTTTCAATTACAATATATAATTTCTAAAAGCTGATTGTTAATTGTTAACTACCTGCTTATTCTTGTTGTGTTGTGGATTCTTTTATTTTTGAAGATAATTGTTAACTGTTAACTGCTTGCTTTTTCTTGTTGTGATGTGTATTTGTTAAGATTTGAGTAAATTGTATTTGTTGACATGATTACATTAATTACGTATTTAGTGGATTTGTGGCTATGTATGCCTAACTATGATTTTCGGCTCTCTTGTTTAATGCAAATAGTTAAAAATAAAGTATTGATCAGCTAGCTATATGTTTTAATTTTGACTAGAAATTTCATATTTTTTATTTTAAGTTGGTTTGAGTAAAAAAAAAAAAACTAATGATTGTTGTAACACCCCAAAATTAAGAGTAACTTTTTATGCAAATTTTAGTTTTAAAATAATGAAATTCTAAAAATTTAAATAAATAAACTTTCAAATATTTTTCTTAAAGGGTAAAGAGTATCATGTAATTATGAACATATCACAGTAATCCAAAATTTTTGTCCAACTTAACAACTCGAAATCATAACAGTAGTCAACAAAAGTCTTTTTGAAGCACACATACTTAAGTTTAATGATAAATGTAAATGTAGTCCCAACCCGATGTCACTAACAGAGCTAGAATTCCCAAACTAAAGATATTAACAAAAAAACATATAATAAAAGTCTTCAAGATAGGATGGCTTCCGCCACTTTTATGGAACAAGTCATCACTTGCAGCTTGCAACTCGTTTGTGTTCATCGCAAACGCCAAACACAAACAACGAGGGGTGAGTTTCAAAATTATGTAATAGTATAAGATAAACGAGGAGAACACACAAGTAGTCAAAACAACACAAATAAAGAGAAACATTCAAGAACATAGTACCAAAGGTTAATCTAATTCAATCACAATCAATCAGTCACAATGATGAAATGCTATGCATGTCCTATACTCTATACTTCTTCATCATTTGGTACCATTCTACTCTGAAGTACTTGGTTAGGAGGCCTGATACTATGCCACTACAAGAGAGGATGAACAATTCATGCATGTCCAAGTCCTCATAGATCCCCTCAACTCAACCCGAGACACATATATGCGACAGCTGGGGTACACTTGTGTTGCACGATAGTTCCCGGCCTTAGGGAATAACCCACTAATCCACTTAGGAATTCCCCAATAGATGTACCTCCAAGGTCTATCATTCTTACCTTACAGTTCGACTATAGCCCTCCACGATGAGGCTCATTCAGTTATACTTCCCCGAATCACTAGGTTTGTCAAACCCTCCCTATATGATGACAAAATAATCCTAACTCCAAAATCTACAAAAACTATCTCAGACTTACTCGATCATCACAATTCAAAAAATTTCAATTTGACTTCACCATATTCATCACTATATATATAGTTATATCAGTCAATCACATAAAATCCCAATATTTGATTTACACTACTCACAATACACAGTACAGTCTTATCACTCACATAATAAGTAATCAATTAGGTGCACTTTCAAGTAATATCAGAATTTCAATCAAGTAGACAAGAACACTCAAATATATATCATTCATACATTAACAATTAGTATATGTTTCATAAAATCAAATAGCACACAATCTTAATATAAATTAATTCACACAATTCTATAGGTTTCTAAATTATATTTTAGTCCTCACTATTACTATTCATATATTATTAATGCTCAAACGTACGTAGTAAGCCCCGAATGAACATATGGGAATTTCAGTATTCCCGTTCATCTCGCGTTATTTTATACTCATAAAACCGAACCTCGTCTCACCCCTTACCTTGATTGAAGATTCCGTCCAATGAATCTGCTACGCTAACGAGTCGTTTCTTCGTCGGTCATCGTCTCTAATAATCCGTGAGAGAATCATCGCCACACAACCACCAAATAAAAATAAATTACTCATTAAATATAATTAAATAAATATATTAATTAATAAATCATCTACTATTTGTAATACAACTAAAAAATATATTTAATACTATATATGCATATGATTATATTAATATAAACAGACAAGTTATTTAAAATAAATGAAAAATAACATAATTATATATTACTAAATAAATATAGTGTGTGTATAATTTTGATATTACAATATTCTAATATACAATACGTATTGAAAGGAAAGTAACAAAGCTATTGGCTGCACAAATAGAATTTGATTCTTTAAGATGTAAATTTTAAATTGTATGTACGTATATATAAATGCAGTATATGCTATCTTAAAAATTTACGATGCGATGAACACTGCATCAATTTTAAATTATAATTAGAATAACTCAATGCACATGTTTATCTAAAAGAGAATTTGAAGATAAAACAGCAGAGAAACGTCTAGAGAAGTTGTAATCAACAAGAGCTCATATTATTTGATTCAAACATTAATTTGACTTTATTTATTTTAAATCAATGTAATATGCTAAAACAAGCATGCTAATAATAATATTGCAAATAGCATCAATGAATACTAATAACATGAACTATGAAATAGCAAAATAAACATGTAAACAAAATAAATTAGTTAAATTAAATAAAGTGATATGTACAAGTTATTTGTTTCAGAAATCAGCAAGAATTAATTGGTATTTGGACCATTTTGTGCAATAAAATCAGCAATTTTATCATTACAAAATAATTAAAATAAGAAGGACACATGCCCAATTTTATAATTCAAACTTAATTTCAAATTACCGCAGAAAAATCTAAATAGGTACATAAAATATACTCACTTTATAGAGGAAAATAATTAGTACCAATGCATTTCTCCTATTTCTATAAATAATTGGTATTCAAACAGAATATAATTAATAAATAAAATATAGTTAATATTTTATTTTAATCACGAACCTAAATTATCAAATAAAATATGGAAAGGATGGTAACTAAATTATCGAAAGAAGACTCAACTAGTAGTGAGGCAAACGATAGGTTTTGATAATAATTTAAAAATAATGAGAGACGAACAAGACGAATCAAAGATCCTGTAGAAAGTAATATATGTTTGTTTCTTTAATCCGATAGTAGAAGCCCACAAAATCACGACTGAGAATTAAAATCTGTGTGTAATAGACTTAAAATGAAATTATGAGATTGTGGTTGATTTATTGATATGTGTAAGACCCATAATTTTAAATTACACTTTATGTATTTTAGTGTATTTTGCGTATTGAACTCGGAGGCTTTTTAACCAACTTATTAATATTTTGTGAGCTTAAATGCCCAAAAATACATTTTGATACCCCGATTAAAATTGTTCGTCGATAAATAAATTAAATTAACTGCTGTGGATCTTTTACGAAGAATTTAATTTTAGAGAGTTTCGTTAAAAATATCTTGGGTTGCTAAAAATTGCATTTGTCAATCAAGTTGCGACGAGAGTAGATATTTTTAACCAAAAAGTGGTTTGGAGAGGTTATGGGTGAAATGGTAATTTTATGGAATATCTAGATATTTTTAGATATTTGTTATATATATATATATATATATATATAGAAAGAAAAGGAAAGGAAGGAAAGAGAGAGAAACTCCTTCTCCATTGTTATCCATTTTTTTTGCTTTCTTTGCTTCCTTTAGTTCCAAAATAGAAACCCAAGGTTAGTGGGTAAGAGATCAAGATTTTCTCAGCTTCACTCTTCCTTTTTGATTCGAAAACGAAGGAAAACGGTGTTAGGGATTTCAAAACCGTCAAACACAAACCTCCCCGTTTCACATAGATCTAAGCTTCGTTTCGCAAAAAGATAGAAGGGAAAGTTGCTCACCACTACACTACGGTGCTAGTGAGCTAACTTTGGAAGCGGCGTTGCGAGCGGAGATTTTACCGGATTTGCTCACGGCACTGTAATCGAACGAAAAAGCTAAAGTGATGGTAAGGGCTCCTTCCAAACTTTTAGTTTGCATTTAGGGACTTACTTGTGGTTGTGTGGAAAAGAATTTGGTTAGGGTTAAAGTAATGTTTTATGGAGAATGAATTTTAAACCCATTTATGTATGATTTTGAGTATATGAAACTTGTTGTGTTTGAGTGATGGATTGTGTTGAATTGTGTTTGTTGTTTTGACGTGTTCTAAATTGATAACTGATGAAACTTGAGATGTGTTTGTGTGGTTTGTGTGGCAAATGATTTGGTGTGAATTATGGATTGAATGTGAAAGTATTTTTGAGTTTGTTTTGTGTGGTTTGTGTGGAAAATGATTTGGAGTGAAGTATGGATTGAATGTGAAAGTATGTTTGAGTTTGTTTTGTGTGGTTTGTCTGGAAAATGATTTGGAGTGAAGTATGGATTGAATGTGAAAGTATGTTTGAGTTTGTTTTGTGTGGTTTGTGTGGAAAATGATTTGGAGTGAAGTATGGATTGAATGTGAAAGTTGGTTTTGTGTGGAATTTGAAAACCATTAAGTTAAACGAGTATTAAGAATGGGGAATCTCTTAATGTCTTGTTTACTTAATGTGAGTTTATGAAAATCGTTTAAGTTAACTGAGCGTTAAGAATGGGGAATCTCTTAATGTCTTGGTTACTTAATGTTTGTTTTTAAAAATGGTTTCAGTGAAATGAGTATTAAGAATGGGCAATCTCTTAATGACTTGTTTACTGAAAGTTTTGTTGTGGAAACCGTTTAAGTCAAAAGTATATTAAGAATGGGGAATCTCTTAATATGTCTGTTTGCTTAATGTTTGGTGTGAAAATCGGTTAAGTAAATGAGTATTAAAAATGAGGAATCTTTTAATATCTGCATTTACTTAACACGTGTTGTGAATGGAGTTAGTGTATGCTCATGCATTTCATTTGGTAAATTGTGCTGACCCGTGATAGGTGGCACCTCGGTAAGTAGTACTTTGGCCTGTGATAGGCGGTACCCTTACGACTTACGCTTTTCTTTTGGTAAATCGTGATGACCCGTGATAGGTGGCACCTCGGTAAACAGTACTGACCCAGATAGGTGGTACGTTTACGATTTACGCTTTTTAGTAAATCGTGTTGACCCGTGATAGGTGGCACCTCGGTAATTGGTACTTTGGCCTGCGATAGGCGGTACAATTATGATTTACGGCCCTTCGAGGAGGGTTTTGGTTTGGAATTCCGAGTCCATGCATTTTGGCATATACGCATTGCATTAGGGTGCTTGGCACACGAGTTGTGATTGATGCAAATTATGATTGTGTTGATTTTGCTAAGTGTTATGGTTTGAAACTATGTGTAAGTATGTTTGATTCAAAATGTGATTGTGTTGATTGTACTAAGAGTTATGTTTTGGAATTGTGCGATAGTATGTTAGATTGTAAAACGATTTTGAAACTCAAGTTGACGTGGTGATTGTGTTGAAAATGCTAAGTGTTAAGATGTGGATTTGTGTATGAATGTGATTGAGTTAGTTTATGTATTTTTGGAAGAATATGCAGGGAAATGGATTTCCCAATCGATTGGCATTAAGTCAGTGGCTCAACTATGCTGTCAATCGATTGCCCAATCGATTGCCCAATCAATTGCCCAATCGATTGAATTAAGCCCAGAGTTCAAACTTCACTAAAAACCTTCAGGAAATCGATTTGGAAGTCGATTGGCATTAAGTCAGTGGCTCAGCTATGCTGTCAATCGATTGCCCAATCAATTGCCCAATCGATTGAATTAAGCCCAGAGTTCAAACTTCACTAAAAACCTTCAGGAAATCGATTTGGAAATCGATTGGCTTTAATACAGGGGCTCAGTTATCCATCTAATCGATTTCCCAATCGATTGGCTTAGTGGAAATTCTTATTTTGAGTTAGATAATCGATTGCTCACTTAATTTATCAATGTTTTGTTCAGTTGTGTATTACTTGATGGATTGAGAACTCTATTTGATTTCATTTACATTTGGCAAGCATTGTATGAACTTATAGCGTATGGAAAATCCTTTTAAGGTGCATGCTAAGTTGAAAAGGTATTTTGTGCATTTAAAAACTTAAATGTTATGTGTTAACTGTTAATTTCGGTTGGTGACCCTTTACAACTATTGTGAAAATCTGGGCTTTGCCCTCATATGAGAATTAGGATGATCCTACCGGTTCGTACCCTCCGGATGGGAATGTGGATGGGAGTGCTTGATTGGAGCTACGTTAGGAGGATCTCACGGGGCGTGTGGAGATCACTCAGGGTGTTTAATTGTTTTGTAAAATGATCAGACTAGGTTGACACAGAGGGAACATATGTCTTTCTTTTGGGTTGCTTTTATTTTTAAACTGGAAGACTGTACCACTTTTGTTATGTAAATATTTTGAATTCATATTTTGAGAACTTTTTCCGCTGCTTGTAAATTATAATGACTTAATTATTTTATCCAAAGGTGTTACCTTATTTATCTCTCTGTTTTTTTTTAATTTCTTTTGAAAAAAAAAATACACCCTCGCTTTGAAAAACGGGGTGTTACAATATGAAGGGAGGTATTGAATATAAAATTAAAAAAGAGATTGGGTGGGGATCTGCCATGCGATACCTAGGGAGATATAGGTTAACTATGGGTAGAAAGCAAACTCCCTATTTGATTGGCGGCGGCAAGGTTTTAGAGACAGTAGCCTTTGCCTTATGCTTATATATGATATTGATTAACATTAGAGTGATATGCAACCTGAGCTACGGCTGAGAATTGCATTTCTATATTATTATTATTTTTTTCTTGGTTTGCCTAAAATCAATTTAAATAAATATATTTAATATTAATAATTTAAATAAATTATTAAGATAAAAAAATATGTAAGAAATTATCACACCACATAGAATACACATATAATATAATTTATTATAATTTACTATTATTTAGATCCATTAATTTCGTTTATGGTGAATTCAATTTATTACTTATGCTATTAATATAAATTATTAGACTATTATATGGAGTATTAAATTTAATGACGGCATCATCATCATTATTGTATTTAATAAATAATTAATATAGTTATTTTATATTTATATACTTACATAAAAAGAAATTTAAATAATAAAGGTCTAGATAACAACAACAGTACTAAAATATGAGACTTAATATGATAGCAATCCGT
>JBBPBT010000850.1:5063785-5082206 GCA_037974875.1 Cicer bijugum
TATAAGAAAATATCACTACTTTATAATAATAATAATAATAATAAATTAAGATATAACAATAAATTAGGATGTTACAATTCTATCCCTCTTAAAATAATTTCGTCCTCGAAATTTAAGAAAAACTATGACCAACTATCATCTAACTTAACATCTCCATGTGTTTTTAGGATTTCTAAAATTTAAACTTAGTTCCTATGGAATACAAGAAATATATATACCAAGACCTTTATAATTCTTATGAAGGTTAATATCTTAAACTAACTAGTATTTGAAAGACTAACTCACTACACACTTCAAAATGTAATCATACTCTACTTATTGACAATGCTAAAATATAATATTATAGGATTACTATAAAATATGAATATGCACATCACATTTATCTCTAGTAAATAAGAATTCACTCCTCATATACTCTCTCCAATTATAGCCCATAAACTCATATTCTTCAACCACCTCATCTACTTTTAACAACCTATACGATACACGATTATATACACTCGCACTACTATACTCGTACATGGTCAAATCACAAGTTAGTCCAACTCTTACTGAATCTAAACCCCCCATACATCAACTTCATATTGACAATGCTCTAGTCTTTTCAGACAACATCTACAAGTACCATTTATCTCAAACTCCATTTACATATAGTGTTCATATCTTTCTTAGTTCGACAATTATATTCTTAAAACTGCACATTATCTATTAACTAAGGTTTGATATGGTCACTAAATTAATAATGAAATAACCTAATCAAGATTAACCTTTAAGGTCTAACGACTATTTACCTTAAACTTTATCACAAAACAATGAAATTAAATCAATAAAACTAAAATGGGATCAATGTTACTTCCAAATCATAAGGTAATACACAAGTTGATACGCATAACCACACAAACATTTATATAATAATTGTGTCTTGAAATTATGAAACTATTAGGAGTCAAATAATGATTAGGAAAAGTAAAAGTATTTTATCACATAAATTGTAAACTGTTCAACAATTCAAAATTTCATATATTTATTTAAATATAATATGAAAAATTGTTTTACATGATAAATTGACATGGTAAATGAAACAGCGAAGTGTGCATGTCACATTTAATAGTTTCAATCATGGAGGAAATAACATAGCTACTATATAATTCAGATAATAAGGAAGAACATATAAATTTATTGAATATTAATTTACTATATGCCATCAAATAAAATGAAAAATATTCTTAGAGTGTCTATATTCCAAAATGAACATCAGCTTCATTTCTCTCTGTTTTTTTTCCACACAATTATAAAGATAGAAACAATATTGAAATTTAACTTTATCTCAAAAACCTGAGCATGGCTAAGTTGCATTATCATTAATTTAAATAAACCAAATATATAGAAAAAATTATTGAATAAATAAAATATATAATATGATTAACACAAGTATAAAGTATATATAAAAAAATATTGATCAATTGAATAAATTTCATCTTGAGAGTTTATTTTCACTCATAGCATCATAACTATTAATTTTCTTACTTAACTCCCTTAACAATTTGAGATTCCAAAAGAAATCCTAACTTAAGCTTTGGTGTCCTATTCAATATAACCAAATACCTTTACAATTTCTAGCAAAATTAGTTCACTAATTAGAAAAATAAAACATGAGTCTACCTGAAATAGAATGATCACAAATATTAAATTTTATTTTTCCTGTCGATCAACAACACTAAATATAATTTTCTTAGGTACCACTCTCTTACAAGCTAAGAATCAAGTTCATACTTTCTTCAAATAAAGAAAAAATTTCTTACCAATATGATTGATATTAGTTTGAGATCCTAAGAATCAACACTGTGTCCTTCCCCCTTCTTTTTTTTTAACTCGCAAGTATGACTCAGATGGTTTCATACACCCAAAATAAAATAATCTCAACTCTACTAGTTCAAGTTATTATCGTTACTATGGTTTTCACGTTGGACTCAACAAGGACCATACTCATAAACCTTTAAGGTAAAAATTAATAGTTCATGTTCCTTCTACTAATCTTAATTTAAGAGTATCTCTTTATCTAATATATTACACAATTACATGCCTTAAACTTGAACAAATCACAAGTTTCACCAAGATCAACAATACTAAAATGGGACAAGTCTAACTTTCTAATGATAAGGTCACACATAGCTAAATACACGTAACACTCATGAAGTATAAAAATATCATGACAATCTTACTTCTATGATCCTACTAAAATCTCATTTTTTTTTTACTGGGATCATCTAAGCCTTGCACTTCTTATTTCGACTACTTATCAAAATAACCCAACATATTTATTTAAAAAATAAAAAACTTAACTTTAATATCTCCCTAAGAATAACCTCCATTGTAACAGTTAATACTCTTACAAGTTCATAAACAAGAGGAAAATATAGATAATGTTAGGCATCCGAAAAACATAGCTACTTTTACAAACAAAAAAAAATGAAAACAAGTCAACCTTTACTACCATTGGCTTCAACATTTCTAGTCGCAACACCATTGTTCCACCAACCAATGATCCCAACCAAACTAAAATTGGTTAGCCTACATTTAAACATAGTGCCAACATGGAGACAAAAACAATCCACATGAAATACCCGATAATATGTTTGCACAACAAATAGCTCTCTTAGAACAAAGTCATTGCAGAGTAATAGTAAAATAAATAAAATTAACACAAATCAACAATGAATAGAGTAAGCATGTAAGCACAACAAACATATAACCCACGGTCTGATTTGACAAACCTGCTCTGATACCACTAATGTGACACCCTAAACCCAAAATTAATAGTAACTTTTTGTTGCAAATTTTAGTTTTAAAATAATGAAATTCTAAAAAAAAAAATAAATAAATAAACTTTCAAATATTTTTCTTAAAGGGTAAAGAGTATCACGTAATTATGAACATATCACATTAATCCAAAATTTTTGTCAAACTTAACAACTCGAAATCATAACAGTAGTCAACAAAATTCTTTTTGAAGCACACATACATAAGTTTAATGATAAATTTAAATGTAGTCCCAACCCAATGTCACTATCAGAGCTGGAATTCCCAAACTAAAGATATTAACAACAAAACATATAATAAAAGTCTTCAAGACAGGATGGCTTCCGCCAATTTGACGGAACAAGTCATCACCTGCAGCTTGCAACTCGTTTGTGTTCATCGCAAACGCCAAACACAAACAACGAGGGCTGAGTTTCAAAATTTTGTAATAGTATAAGATAAACGAGGAGAACACACAAGTATTCAAAACAACACAAATAAAGAGAAACATTTAAGAACATAGTACCAAAGGATAATCTAATTCAATCACAATCAATCAGTCACAATGATGAAATGCTATGCATGTCCTATACTCTATACTTCTTCATCATTTGGTACCATTCTACTCTGAAATACTTGGTTAGGAGGCCTGATACTATGCCACTACAAGAGTGGATGAACAATTCATGCATGGCCAAGTCCTCATAGATCCCCTCAACTCAACCCGAGACACATATACGCGACAGTTGGGGTACACTTATGTTGCACGGTAGTTCCCGGCCTTAGGGAATAACCCACTAATCCACTTAGGAATTCCCCACTAGATGTACCCCCAAGGTCTACCAGTCTTACCTTACAGTTCGACTATAGCCCTCCACGACCAGGCTCATTCAGTTGTACTTCCCTGAATCACTATGTTTTTCAAACCCTCCATATATGATGACAAAATAATCCTAACTCCAAAATCTACAACAACTATCTCAGACTTACTCGATCATCACAATTCAAAAAATTTCAATTTGACTTCACAATATTCATCACTATATATATAGTTATATCAGTCAATCACATAAAATCCCAATATTTGATTTACACTACTCACAATACACAATATAGTCTTATCAATCACATAATAAGTAATCAATTAGGTGCACTTTCAAGTAATATCAGAATTTCAATCAAGTAGACAAGAACACTCAAATACATATCATTCATACATTAACAATTAGTATATGTTTCATAAAATCAAATAACACACAATCTTAATATAAATTAATTCACACAATTCTATAGGTTTCTAAATTATATTTTAGTCCTCACTATTACTATTCATATATTATTAAAGCTCAAACGTACGTAGTAAGCCCCAAATGAACATATGGGCATTTCAGTATTCCCGTTCATCTCGCGTTATTTTATACTCATAAAACCGAACCTCGTCTCACCCCTTACCTTGATTGAAGATTCCGTCCAATAAATCTGCTATGCTAACGAGTCGTTTCTTCGTCGGTCATCGTCTCTAATAATTCGTGAGAGAATCATCGCCACACAACAACCAAATACAAATAAATTACTCACTAAATATAATTAAATAAATAAATTAATTAATAAATCATCTACTATTTGTAATACAACTAAAAAATATATTTAATACTATATATGCATATGATTATATTAAAATAAACAGACAAGTTATTTAAAATAAATGAAAAATAACATAATTATATATTACTAAATAAATATAGTGTGTGTATAATTTTGATATTACAATATTCTAATATACGATACGTATTGAAAGGAAAGTAACAAAGCTATTGGCTGCACAAATAGAATTTGATTCTTTAAGATGTAAATTTTAAATTGTAGGTACGTATATATAAATGCAGTATATGCTATCTTAAAAATTTACGATGCGATGAACACTGCATCAATTTTAAATTATAATTAGAATAACTCAATGCACATGTTTATCTAAAAGAGAATTTGAAGATAAAACAGCAGTGGAATGTCTAGAGAAGTTGTAATCAACAAGAGCTCATATTATTTGATTCAAACATTACTTTGACTTTATTAATTTTAAATCAATGTAATATGCTAAAACAAGCATGCTAATAATAATATTGCAAATAGCATCAATGAATACTAATAACATGAACTATGAGATAGCAAAATAAACATGTAAACAAAATAAATTAGTTAAATTAGATAAAGTGATATGTAAAAGTTATTTGTTTCTGAAATCAGCAAGAATTAATTGGTATTTGGACCATTTTGTGCAATAAAATCAGCAATTTTATCATTACAAAATAATTAAAATAAGGACACATGCCTAATTGTATAATTCAAACTTAATTTCAAATTACCGCAGAAAAATCTAAATAGGTACATAAAATATACTCACTTTATAGAGGAAAATAATTAGTACCAATGCATTTCTCCTATTTCTGTAAATAATTGGTATTCAAACAGAATATAATTAATAAATAAAATATAGTTAATATTTTATTTTAATCACGAACCTAAATTATCAAATAAAATAGGGAAAGGTTGGTAACTGAATTATCGAAAGTAGACTCAACTAGTAGTGTGGCGAACGATAGGTTTTGATAATAATTTAAAAATAATGAGAGACTAACCAGATGAATCAAAGATCCTGTAGAAAGTAATATATGCTTGATTCTTTAATCTGATAGTAGAAGCCAACAAAATCACGACCAAGAATTAAAAAAGAGATTGGGTGGGGATCTGCCATGCGATACCCAGGGAGATATAGGTTAACTATAGGTAGAAAGCAAACTTCCTGTTTGATTGGCGACGACAAGGTTTTAGAGACAATAGCCTTTGCCTTATGCTTATATATGATATTGAGTAACATTAGAGTTATATGCAACCTGAGCTCCGGCTGAGAATTGTATTTCTATGTTATTATTTTTTTTTTTCTTGGTTTGACTAAAATCAATTTAAATAAATATATTTAATATTAATAATTTAAATAAATTATTATGATAAAAATATACGTAAGAAATTATCAAATCACATAGAATACACATATAATATCATTTATTATAATTTACTATTATTTATTAATTAAATATTTAGGGTGTTATATATATCACGAATTCAAAATTAATTTAGATCCATTAATTTCGTTTATGGTGATTTCAATTTATTACTTATGCTATTAATATAAATTATTAGACTATTATATGGAGTATTAAATCTAATGACGACATCATCATCATTATTGTATTTAATAAATAATTAATATAGTTATTTTATATTTATATACTTACATAAAAAGAAATTTAAATAATAAAGGTCTAGATAACAACAACAATACTAAAATATGAGGCTTAATATGATAGCAATCCGTATATATTATTATTATTATTTTAAATAAAATAAATTGGTCTAATATCAATTATCAATGATTTTAATTTACATAACTACAAAGACAACAAAAATATACATAAAAAAATTATTACATCACAAGAAACACATGTATAAGAAATCACTACTTTATAATAATAATAATAATAATAAATTAAGGTATAACAATAAATTAGGGTGTTACAGAGCAACCATCCTTAAAGGATTGGCTTTGTTAAGGTCCCTATAGTCAACACACATTTGAACTTTATCATCCTTTTTCAGCACTGGTACAATATTGGCTTTCTATTGGGGATAATTTGCCACAGCGAGGAACCCAACACCAATTTTTTACTTCTTCCCTTATTTTTATGATATATCTGGCTTTGTTCTCCTTAATTCTTGTTTAACCGAAGAAAAATAGGGTTTTAAGGGAAATTTATGCTCCACTATGCTAGTATTCAATCCATACATATCCTGATATGATGGAACACAAATATCTTTCTATTTATGTAGAATTTCGATTAGTTCATGATATACTTCTTACAATAAGATAGTGTTGACTTTAATTTCCTTTCTATTTTCTTATTTCCCTAGATTAATCATGTAACACCCCGTTTTTCAAAGCGAGGGTGTATTTTTTTTTCGAAAGTAGAACTTAAAATACAACAGAGAAATAATAAGGTAACACCTTCGAATACATAATTAAGTTATATGTATTCAAAAGGTTTACATAACAAAAGTGGTACAGTCTTCCAGTTTAAAATTTAAAAGCAACCCACAAGAAAGACATATGTTCCCTTTGTGCCAACCTAGTCTGATCATTCTATACATAACAAAAACTATACGCCTTGAGTAATCTCCACGCGCCCCGTGAGATTCTCCTATCGTAGCTCCAATCAAGCACTCCCATCCACATTCCCGTCCGGAGGGTACGAACCGGTAGGATCATCCTGATTCTCATCTGAGGGCAAAGCCCAGATTTCCACAATAGTTGTAAAGGGTCACCAACCGAAATTAACAGTTAACACATAACATTTAAACTTTTCAATGCACAAATAACCTTTTCAATTTATCAAACATATTAGAAGAGTTTTCCATATGCTAAAAGTTCATATCACGCTTGCCAAATAAAATTGAAATTAAAATAAAGTTCTCAATCCATCAAGAAATACATAACTAACCAAGACATTGATAAATCAATGAGCAATCTGTTATCTAACTCAAAATAAGAATTTCTACTAAGCCAATCGATTTCCAAATCGATTTCCTGAAGGTTTTTAGTGAAATTTGAATTCTGGGCTTAATTCAATCGATTGGGCAATCAATTGACGGGATAGTTGAGCCACTGACTTAATGCCAATCGATTGGGCAATCGAGTGACAGCATAGCTGAGCCACTGACTTAATGCCAATCGATTGGGCAATAGATTGGGCAATAGATTGGGCAATAGATTGGGCAATCGAGTGACAGCATAGCTGAGCCACTGACTTAATGCCAATCGATTTCCAAATCGATTTCCCTGCATATTTTTCCAAAAATTCATAAACTAACTCAATCACATACACACGCCACCCCAAACCTTAACACTTAGCAATACCCATACAATCACCACGTCATTATGAGTTTCGAAAACGTTTGTTACAACCAAACATACTATCACACAATTCCAAAACATAACTCTTAGTACAATCAACAAAATCACATTTTGAATTAAGACACCCTTACACATAATTTCAAACCATAACACTTAGCAAAATCAACACAATCATAATTTGAATCAACCACGACTCGTGTGCTGAGCACCCTAATGCAATGCGTATATGCCAAAATGCATGGACTCGGAATTCCAAACCAAAACCCTCCTCGAAGGGCCGTAAATCATAATTGTACCGCCTATCGCAGGCCAAAGTACCAATTACCGAGGTGCCACCTATCATGGGTCAGCACAATTTACTAAAAAGCGTAAATCGTAAACGTACCACCTATCACGAGTCAGTACTGTTTACCGAGGTGCCACCTATCACGGGTCAACACGATTTACCAAAAGAAAAAGCGTAAGTCATAAGGGTACCGCCTATCACAGGCCAAAGTACTACTTACCGAGGTGCCACCTATCACGGGTCAGCACAACTTACCAAAAAGTAAATCGTAAACGTACCACCTATCACGGGTCAGTACAGTTTACCGAGGTGCCACCTATCACGGGTCAGCACAATTTACCAAATGAAATGCATGAGCATACACCAACTCCATTCACAACAAGCGTTAAGTAAATGCAGATATTAAAAGATTCCCCATTTTTAATACTCATTTACTTAACCGATTTTCACACCAAAACATTAAGCAAACAGACATATTAAGAGATTCCCCATTCTTAATATACTTTTGACTTAATCAATTTCCACAACAAAACATTCAGTAAACAAGTCATTAAGAGATTCCCCATTCTTAATACTCGTTTCCCTGAAACCATTTTCAAAAAAACAAACATTAAGTAACCGAGACATTAAGAGATTCCCCATTCTTAACGCTCAGTTAACTTAAACGATTTTCAAACAACATTAAGTAACTAAGACATTAAGAGATTCCCCATTCTTAACGCCCAGTTAACTTAATGATTTTCACAAACTCACATTAAGTAAACAAGACATTAAGAGATTCCCCATTCTTAATACTCGTTTAACTTAATGGTTTTCAAACTCCACACAAAACCAACTTTCACATTCAATCCAAAATTCACTCCAAAACATTTTCCACACAAAACAAACTCACACATAGTTTCACATACAATCCATACTTCGTTCCAAATCGTTTTCCACACAAACCACACAAAACCAACTCAAACATACTTTCACATTCAATCACTACTTCATTCCAAATCATTTTCCACACAAACCACACAAAACAAACTCAAATTTCATCAGTTATCAATTTAGAATACGTCAAAATAACGAACACAAATCAACACAATCCATCACTCAAACACAGCAAGTTTCATATACTCAAATCATACATAAATGGGTTTAAAATTCATTCTCCATAAAACCTTACTTTAACCCTAACCAAATTCTTTTCCACACAACCACAAGTAAGTCCCTAAATGCAAACTAAAAGTTTGGAAGGAGCCCTTACCTTCACTTTAGCTTTTTCGTCCGATTACGGTACCGTGAGCAAATCCGGTAAAAATCTCCGCTCGCAACGCCGCTTCCAAAGATAGCTCACTAGCACCGTAGTGTAGTGGTGAGCAACTTTCCCTTCTATCACTTCTTGAAATGACGCTTAGATCTAGATGAAACGGGGAGATTTGAGTTTGAATCCCTAATACCGTTTTTCTCCGTTTTCGAATCAAAGAGGAAGAGTGAAGTTGAGAAATCCTTGTCCTATAACCCACTATCAATTTCGAGCTCTATGGAAAGAAAAGGAAGCAAAAACGAGCAACAATGGAGGAAGGAGGAATTTGAGTATGCGTGAGGCAGAGAGAGGAAGGAGACGGAAAATTTTTCTGTTTTCCTTCAGTTTTCCTTTCTTCCTTTTTCTTTCCTTTCTATTTGCTTTCTCCCCAATTCCTTCCCTTCCTTTTCTATATATATATATTAATTATAATTAACAAATATCTCAAAATATTTAGATATTTATTAAATTACCCTTTCACCCATAACGCATTAAACTCTTCGCAAAAGATTCGCCGCAGTTAATTTAATTTATTTATCGATGAGTAATACTAATCGGGCATGAAAATACCTTTTGATTATATAAACTCCAAATTATTAATAACTTTGACTAAAAAGCCCCTCAGTTCAATACCAAAATCCATTAAAATACATAAAGTACACTTTAAAATTATGGGTCTTACAAATCACTTTTATTGATTCCTTATAGGACATAATGTCTTGCCTTCTTTTTCTGCCAATTTTAACGATTCTAGGGGAAATTCATAAGCTTCTTCAGTATCTTTTATTACCTGATTAGTAAGATGGTCAAAGTTATGTGGTAGAATTTTGGTACAATCATATGCGAATGAATTATTCTCAAAAATGGGAATTGCATCAAATACTATAGGCAACTTGATTGTCTCACAATTCTTAATTTTTGTTTTTGCATCGTATGGACGAACCCAATTAGCATCATCGATGGAAAAATCATCTCTAGCTACTGCAATATGAATCTTGTGTGTCTTTCCTTTTTTTTTTTATATGGCCATTCTTTGCTTCTCAACTTTGGTTGATTCGTAATCTAAATCCTATTTGTCTCTATTTTCATGAAGTTTTATCACTCCTTTGAGTCGTTCTTCATTCTTCCCCAAACCGTGTCATGGATGATGCCCCCAGCTTAACATGAATCTAACCACCATAATAGTTGTGTTTGATAGATGAAGTTCTATGTTGTCATCTCGACATAAGCATTGTCCACGATTTCTAGTGTTTGGAAGGCGATCTCCAGAGTTTACTCTATCGTCTCAACGTATGGTGTGGTGGAAAACTAACTCACCAACGAGTCTTCCTCTTCTGACACGGTTATCAATTGGTCATATATCATATACTTTAGCTTTTGATGTAGGGTTGATGGCACCACACCAATAGAATAGATCCATGGTCTCCTCAATAAGCAGCTATAGGCAGGTACAACATCCATCAAATGTAACGTGATTTCAAAAGTGATTGGGCCTATTTGAATTGGGAGTTCAATTTATCCCATCATTTCTCTATACTCCCATCGAAAGCTTTAACAAGGACTCTTGATATCATATGATTGAGGCACATTACTGATATGTGCAACGCTTTGTTATGGCCTATTTCTTTGACGCGCAGTTCGTCATCTCTGAAGGTAATGCACAACAAGAATTAAAGGATTTTGTGAGGGCCAAAAGCCCTCACAAAGGGGGAAAAACAGCCACAAAGGTGGCTTTTGTGAGGGCTTTTGGCAGCCACAAATAAGCTGGTCACAAAATTTTGTGAGGGCTTTTGCAGCCACAAAGTGCTGAAACAGGTTGGATTTTGTGAGGGCTTTTGCAGCCACAAAAGACAGGCTGACTGGATTTTGTGAGGGCATAGGCCGCCACAAAAGACAGGCTGACTGGATTTTGTGAGGGCTTTTGGCCGGCACAAAATCATGCTGACTGGATTTTGTGAGGGCTTTTGGCCGCCACAAAATCTTGCTGACTGGACCTTTGTGAGGGCTTTTGGCCGCCACAAAATCATGCTGACTGGACATTTGTGAGGGCTTTTGGCCGCCACAAATGCCAACGTAAAATATAAATTAATTTTTATTTTATTTCAGTAATTATAATTAATATAATTAATATATTTGTATTGAATATAATTAATATAATTAATATTATATATAATAAATTAATATAATTATAATTATAATTAATATAATTAATATATTTATAAATTAATATTAAAATTTAAATTATAATTAAATTAAATTTGAAAGACTAATAATTAAATTATTTAAATAATAAAATATTAATTATAAAATATTTAAATTAATTAAAATATATTTAAATTATTAATAATAAAATATTTAAATATTTAAATTAATAATTATAATTAAACATTAATTTAAATTAATGTAAATTATAAATAAATTATAATTTAAATTAAAATTAAAATAAATTTTAAATAATATTAAATATTAAATATTAAATATTAAATATTAAATATTAATTATTAAATATTAAAAAATAAATATTAAAAATTAAATATTAAAAATAAATATGAAATATTAAAATTAAAATAAATATTGTATATAAAAACATAATATTAATAATAATTAAAGCTAGCTATAGCAATCATGATAAAATCAAATAAAACATGTATTCCAAAATTATCAATTAATGTCTTACAAACCCAAAATTAACAAATAATGTCTTACAAAGTGGAAATTAATTAAACACACATTAATAATGTCATACAACCCAACAATAAATTATGAAAGTCTTCAAATGATCACATCAATCATCATAATAATTCGTCTGATCAGCTCCACTCCCACCATCATTATTTCCTGCATTCATACCCGACGAAAGAAGTCCTTCAAAAGTATTATGCATTTGTGTTGGAGGAGACATCATGCTTTGAAATTGAATTTCATCTTCAATGGCACCACCAGTAGTCGAAGGAGGAGCCCTAGCTGGATGAGGTTGATTTAAATCTGGTCTGATCAACCCAGCTGTTGGCATAGTCGGTCGGTATGCAGTTTGATGATCTGGTTGAGGTTGAGGAAGTTGATGTGAAGATGATGGAGCATACTGATAATTATGAAAATATTGTTGTTGCTGAAACATTGGCGGCTGTTGTTGCTGGAAGGCAGAGTTCGAAGGATCCTGTTGCTGAAACGTTGGAGGCGGTTGATGCTGCTGGGAGTATTGGGAGTAACTCTGTTGCTGCTGGAAAATTGGTTGTTGCTGCAAGTACTGAGGCCGAGGCGGGAACTGTTGATGAAAGACAGGAGGAAATGAAAATTGTTGTTGTTGAAATTGTTGTTGCTGCTGAAACTGCTGCTGCTGCTCTTGAAACCTCTGTTTCCATTCCTCATTCAATTTATCAATCGCGGCTTGTATCAGCTGATGTGTCCTTTCTTCTTGCTCACTTGCCCATTGCTCCTTTAACTGATCAAGATTATCTATCGGCACCGGACGATGAGATCGATCCGTACTAGCATAAGAAGAAGACGTCTCAGTCTGAATATAGCCGGTTGGACCTTTCACAAAGGTTGATGATAAAGTACCGGCTCCCAGCACACGCCCTTTGTACTTGCCACCACTGATGTTCATAAAACTTGCGGTCTCATATTGTTTCCGCTGATCTGGAGTAGCTCGCATAGCAGGAGGAAAAGTAGCTTGATGATCATCCCATTCTTTCATGACATGTTCAAGTTGTTCCTAAATTAAAAATCAAAAAATTAAAAATTTAATTAGTTAATAAGTAATATATAATAATTTAAAGATGTAAATATAATTATCAATATATAATAATTACCTGAGTCGTTTTTGATAACGAATCAGTATACTCATTTGTTTGAGGATTAACATGAAGATAGCGATGTATCTCAGCTTGAGTGACCTCCCTTCCGAGTTGCTTTTCCTAAAATATATATTAAAATAATGTCAAGTTTATGGTGAAATGTGATGATTAATTGAATAAAAATTAATAGATATATATATATATTATAAATAAATAATTAATTACCATATAATATTTAATTTCTCCAGCAGACATGGAACCTCCCTTATGAGTACTAGTACCCCTCTCAGATGCTCTATTAATCTTTGCTTTTTCTCTCTTCTGTTTGTAAGCATCTGTGTTCCACTTACTCCACAAAGCAGTCCAAACATTTTCACCAATCCAATTAGGTCGTTTTTCTTCGCCCTTATTACGTGCGTAAGACAACATAGATGAGAGACGCTTTGAAAAGCGATGGCCAAATGAAGCCATAACTGCGACATCATGCTCTCTTTTCCAAGTACATTTAGTCTGTTGTTTGTTTAAATTTAAAAAATATTAAAAATATAATTCAATTAAACAATCAAATGTACGTATATATAATTAATTAATTAGTACTTAAATAAAATAATGTAATCACTTACTTTGAAGCAATGTAGAAACTGATCAACTTCCCTAAATTGAGGTGTCTTATCCTCTTTAATCTCACCCCAAGACAACCATGGCTTTTTGTATTTCTCTTGTATCACTTCAGCAATTGCCTTTGCAGATGGTTTAAAAGGAAGATATCTTCATAATTTACATGCAAATTAAATATAAAAATTAATTAATAAAATAATGTAACATGAAATGCAATAATAAAATATTTAACAATCATAGTTTACATGCCCATCTCCTTCTGGAATTATGACAATGCCGTTGTAGCAATCAACACATCCGGGTTCCATTATTTCATCTAACGTATAAGGCTCTACTGGGACCTCCGGATATACAGGAATAGCTCCACCACTAGTACCAATGGTCGGCATCGGCATGAGAGATTGGTCATTAACAACACGTGGTCTCTCAACTTTTTTCTTACCACATGATGTTCTGGATATTCCATGTATTGCCGCCGTTCCTGGTCCTCCTGATCCTCCTGAACCTCCTAAACCTCCTGATCCTCCTACTCCCACTGAAGCCATGTCTCTATATATACATATATACATCCATATCCATACATATATATAATATAATATATGTGTGTATGTACAATTAACATAAGATTAATTATATGTAAATAATAAAGAAATATACATAAATGCAGAAATAAATAAATAAAGAAATATATATATATATATATATATATATAAATAGTGATATATCCATACATATATATAATAATGAAATATACATAAAAGTCGATATCCATACAAATTATATATATATATATATATATATATATAATGCCTAATTAATTAATTGTCTTCGTCTTGGTCATCTTCATCATCAGTATATTCATTTGATGAGTGATTTAAGTCAATATTGGCTTCATCGTTCTCTAAGTCATCTATTTCTTGTTCATCAACTTCTTCTCCAATGTGTGACTCATGACAAAGTTGACTAATAGTCTCATCTCCAATCACATGATCCAAATTTGACATTTCATCCATTTGAAATGCAACTTCTTCATTTTGACCTGCTTCAACTTCTTCTATTCCACTCGTTGGTCTTGTTTTGATTGCAGCACACCAACCTTGCTTGCTTCTGACAGTTGATGGATAAGGAACATAATACACTTGTCTTACATTATGGGCCATGGCAAATGGATCAAATCGTGGATATCTTTTGCTCATTCGAATGTCTACAGTATTGGATATGAAATTGATTTTAGTTCCTCTGCTAGATGGATCAAACCACTTACTGTAAAACAATACCACTTTTTTCGCATAATCTAGGAACGTGTAGTCAATTTCATAAATATGCTCAATTATGCCATAGAAATCTTCTACTACACCACTATCAGAGACACTCTTCATACAAACTCCACTGTTAATTGTTTCTTTTCCTTCAGTCCAAGATTCAGTGTGAAATTTGTATCCATTGATGTAATAGGTGTGCCATTCTTTGAAACTTCTACTCGGGCCCATAGATAAGTGCCTTAAGTGGATGTTGATAGGAGTTGGTTCTTCCAGATGCACTTGTTGTTGAAACCAGGATGGGAAATTTGAATGTATATCATCAGATGATTGTCCCGTATTTAAAAATGCCTGATCGATGACCATATATATATATGGTGAATATCAATTTAATCATATAATAAAATATAATTATTTAATAAGATCGGAGAGGAATTTCATACGTAGTCAATGTATGGTTTAACTTCAGTGCAGTTAATCAAAACGTGAACATGTGCCGCATTAAATACTTTGTCGCTTGGCCAGAAAATCGGAAAATCCCTACCAGCATGATGACCAGACAAGCAAAAAACTGATAAAGCATGTGGATGACGTATAACGCTATCAGTAGCGTTTCTTCCGTTAACTGGTGACAATGTTTCATTGTTGAAATAATGAGAACAAAAGTGTGTTGTTTCACGGTGTAGATAAGATGAACAAATTGATCCCTCAACTCTAGCTTTGTTTTTCACCGACTGTTTTGAATAACCCATGAACCTATAATATTACAGAGATATGTATATAAGTTGAAGTATATTGAAATTAATTAAAGAGATGTGTATATATATATCACCTTTCAAATGGATACATCCATCTATACTGAACTGGTCCACCAAGCCTAGCTTCACTTGCAAGATGCACTGAGAGATGCTCCATTGAATCAAAAAACCCAGGAGGAAATACTTTCTCCAACTTACATAGAATTATCGGAATGTCATTTTCCATCTTGATCAGATCTTTATCAATGAGTGTTGAAGAACACAAATTCTTGAAATATTGACTCACTTCAATAAGTGGGTTCAATACATGTGTCGGTAAAGCACTAAAGGCAATAGGAAGTAAACACTCTAAGAATATATGACAATCATGACTTTTCATCCCATGCATCCTCCCATTTTCCACATCAGCACATCTTGCCAAATTCGAACAATAACCGTCAGGCGTCTTCAGCTCTTTGATCCAACGATAAACAGATTTGGCTTCATCATTAGATAAAGTGTAATTCGCACGAGGTTTTAGGGTCTTGCCGTTTTGTTCGACCAACAACAAGTCTGGTCGTCTGCAATATATACCTATGTCTTTTCTAGCTTTGTCATTATCTTTTGTTTTCCCTTTCACATTCATCACAGTATTAAAGATGTTGTCAAAGAAATTTTTCTCAATATGCATAACATCGAGATTATGTCTCAAAAGATTATCTTTCCAATACGGTAGATCCCAAAATATACATCTTTTTGTCCAATTATGCCATTGTCCGTAACCTTGTGGTTTAAGAGCCACACCATTAACAACATGTACCTTTGGCATATCTTTTACTTTATTCCAAACTTGTTCTGATGTCAATTTCATCGGGGGTCCTAGATTTTCTGCATATCCCTTCATAAATGCAGCTTTGTTCCTTCTAAATGCATGATCAGCAGGTACAAACCTACGATGCGAGTCAAACCACGATGCCTTCCCACCAAATTTTAAGGTAAATGCTTTCGTATCTTCCATACAAATAGGACAAGCTAGTTTACCATGGGTGCCCCATCCTGACAACATCCCATAAGCGGGGAAATCATTAATGGTCCACATCAATGCAGCTCTCATCATAAAATTTTCTCTCCGAGCAATATCATATGTCAAGACACCATTCCACAACCTCTTCAAATCATCAATCAAAGGTTGTAAATAAATATCAATACCAGTTGTAGGATTAGAAGGACCTGGTATCACAGCAGCTAAGAACATATATGGTTTAGACATACACATATCAGGAGGAAGATTGTAAGGAGTAACAATAACCGGCCAACAAGAATAAGGAGTAGACGATGCTTGTATGTAAGGCGTAAATCCAAGTCTTACATTGCGTGGATCTGACGCAAAATTAGGATGTATTTGATCAAAGTGTTTCCATGCCTGACCATCAGAAGGATGTCGCAACTCGCCTGAATTTCTTCTATTCTCATAATGCCACGTCATCTTTCCTGCAGTTTGTATTGATGCAAACAGTCTTTGCAATCTTGATACAATAGGGAGGTAAAACATTGCTTTCCTTGGAATTGATTTTCCCCTACTTACCCTTGAGTTATTCCTTTGGTGATACCTTGGTTCTTGACAAAACTTGCATTCAACTAAGTTTGCATCATTCATACCAAATTCATTGTCATAATACAACATGCAGCCTTTAACACAACAATCAATCCTCTTGACACCTAATCCTAACTTTGACACTAACCGTTTCGCATCGTAATAACTTTGTGGCAAACCATCTCTCACAGGTGTTGCATCTAGCATCATTTTAGTCATCAAATCCAAAGCTAAATCAGGAACATGAAATTGAGACTTTAGACCTAACAGTCTAATACACATTGATAACTTTGAGTTTGAAGAACCTTCAAACAATGGTTTATTTGTCTCTTTCAAAAGACCATAAAATCTCTGAGCTTCTTCATTGGGAAGTCCATCGGTATCATCATATTGATCTTCATTGAATGACAAATTAACCCCAACAGCATTCGAGATCATATCATTCATCGCCTCAAAGTGTTGATGGTTATAATAATCTATACCTAACATGTTAGTACTACTTGAAGGACCTATATTATAATTCTCCAAATATGTACAAGTATTAGGCGCGACCGGAGACTCTTCGCCATGATTAGTCCAAATCCAGTAGTTAGGCATAAATCCGTCTGCATACAAATGCACTCTTATTTCATCTTCACTTTTAAACCGTCTACATCGACATAAACAACATGGACATCTCATTCCCCCTTCATCTTGGACAATTTTTTGCACTCTCGCAAAATTGAGAAACTCTTCGACCTTGTTAGCAAAACGTTGTTTAAGACCCTTTCTTCCGGGAAAATTCCTATCGTACATCCAACTACGGTCTAAATCCATAGTTGCTATATATATATATATATATATATATATATATATATATATATATATATCGATATTTTATATATTAATTGCTTTATTTTTCAAAAGCATTAATATAAATTTTGACATATTTATATGTCAATTAGGGGAGCATGCATTTGCACACAATATAATATATTATTATCAATACAATAATAAAATATATACCAATTAAATACAATAATAAAATATATATCAATACTATCAAAAAAATAATAATTAAATAAACATTATACA
>JBBPBT010000850.1:5082438-5111443 GCA_037974875.1 Cicer bijugum
ATAATAATTAATATGATAAATTTTAATAATGTTTTTTTAAAATCAATAACTTTGATATATATGTCAATTAGGGGATTATATATTAATTAATTTGAAAACAATATAATCAATTATTAATCAACACTATATCATTATACAAATATATATGTCAATTATGATGTTTTTTTTAAAAATCAAGACTAATAATCAATACTTATTTATAACAAAAAATAATAATATTATCAATTTTAATAATGTTTTTTTAAATAATAATTATATTAAAATCAATATTTTTAACCGTGGCTTGAAACTTTAAAACTAATCTAAATATATTAAAACCAATATATTAAAACCAACATCATTCCTATTTTTTTAAAAATAAATTTATAAAACTAATCTAAATATATATATGTATATATATATATATTACTAATCTATATTTTAAAATATATAAAATACTAACTTGATGCCGAGTAGCGTCTGACTTCAAGCTTTCACTCACGTACGATGCTTGCAAGTCTTCGAAATAATTAGCAACCACTATACAAAAATAAAAATCAATAACATTAATTAGTTATATCAAATTAAAATATCAAATTAAAAATTCACATATATAATATAATTTATATACTTACCAAATTTTAAATGAAGAGTAATGAAGTTGTAGAGAGAAGGAGGAGAGTATAGTGATAATGAAGTTGTTGAGAGAAGTTAGATGTGAAAAATGAAGAAGGAGGTGGGAAATATATATAGGATTAGCCTTGGGAATTTGTGGCGGCCAAAGCAGCCACAATGGCAACGGCTAGTGGAATTTGTGGCGGCCTAGCCCGTCAGAAAGGGCAACGGCTATGTACACATTTGTGGCGGCCTTTGCCGCCACAAAATCTAACGGCTATGACACTTGTGACGGCCTAAGCGGCCAGAAAAGCCACGTCAATTTGGGGGTATTTTGTGGCGGCCTTTGCAGCCACAAACGCCACGTGCACAATCCATTGTGACGGCATAGGCCGCCACAAATTCACTGGTCTTTTCAAGCTTTTGTGATGGATTTGGCCCTCACAAAATTAATCCTTTGTGGCTGTAAAAGCCCTCACAAAATCCAGAAATATTTAACTGGATTTTGTGGCTGCCTAAGCCCTCACAAAATCACATGATCCAAATTTTGTGAGGGCTTAGGCAGCCACAAAATCCAGTTAAATATTTAAAAATTTGTGAGGGCTTTTTCAGCCACAAAAAATGACCAATTTCAATTTTAGCTTTTGTGAGGGCTTTTTCGGTCACAAATTTGTGAGGGTTTTATTCGGCCACAAAATATTTATAAAGTTGGCCACAAATTAGAGAAATTCTTGTAGTGATGTGACTATTAGTAGTAATGTTATTTATGATGCCTCCCTGTTTGTCACAAGTGATATCTTGAGTGATTTGGACTTCATTTAGTATTTTTTGTAATAGCTTCCTATGGGACTCAGAATTCATCAGCAAATATATCAACAAAAATTTTGTGGGGGCAACCTAGCTCTTAAATTAGATGTTGAAGGCTAGTCAACCAAGTTATTAAAACAAAGGATGAGGGACAGTCATCTCTGCTCTTAAATCAAAGGATGTGGGTCAATATCTTGTCTCTTAAATAATATGGTGTGGGTTAGTGTCTCAAATTTAAATTTAACCACTAAATATGAAATGTCATTAATGCATTTAATGAATGAACATTTTCCTCCATTTTGATCTTTTTTTAAATTTTTTTCAATCAACTTTTTTTTCAATTTTTTTTATTTCTTTCGCCTCTATACGGACATATCCTGGATTCATGGATGAAAAATATGCACCACTTCGAATAAGTGATGGTGATTTTCCTTTTAATCTTTAAAGAGACTTTTTCTTACATCATCGACTTGATCTTTTGTTGCCCCTGCCTTACATGTAAAGACATCATACTAATTTGTGCCCCAACATTTGACTATCATAAAAATGCATTTTGAAAAGAAAATAAAAAACGACTTATAACACAAGAAAGTAGTGAAGGAATGTTCAGACAATGATATTTAATGAGAAAATATATGGTACAAAAAAAATATTGATAGAAAGAAAAGAAGATAAAGTGATCTCATATGGGTAAATGACCCAATTTGTTAGTAGGTTTTCATAAAATAAGTGTGCTAATAATTCATGCCACAATTTCAATCATGTTATTAACCTACTTTGGAAGATATGATTTGCTCCAATCTATATTCACAGTATTTCAGAATATGTTCAGCTTCAACTTTGATGTGTGTATGTAAGATATATTCTTTGATCATCCTTTTTAAGATTCTCAAACAAGTGATCTTCTTTCATTCCATATTTTGTTATGGCCCTCATTTTTGCCAAGGTCGCCCTTACGGGTTTTCAACCAAGCGAGTTTTTATTCATTTTTTGTACCCTAATTCTTGCATAGGTTGCCCTTTCAGATTTTCAACCTAGCGGGTATTTATTATTATTTTTTGTACCCTTATTTTTGCCTAGGTCACCCTTTCAGGTTTTCAAACTAGCGAGTATTTATTATTATTATGATTTTGCACCCTAATTTTTTTCCTAAGTCGCCCTTTCGGGTTTTCAACCTAGCAGGTCTTCATTTAGATGTAATAATCTATGAAGCATCAATGTGTGCAAATAGTGATAAGTCTTCTTGATCCATATTGGTGTGGATCAGAGCTACACTTGAATGTATTTTTTTATGTTATTGGGGGCTCATATAGTTAGGAGTTCATTTATCTTGCTAGTCCTTTTAGATATGTGAAATATTCTTGAATGCTAATTCTTTCTTTTGAAGCTCCGAAATTCATATGTTCTTCTTTTAAGATCTTTTGAAATAATTGTCCTTGACATGAGGCAATCAACATTTCTCTGGAATTGAATTCAATCGGTCAACACAAATCATTACTCTTGATAAGGGATTTTTGTTTGAGTGGGATGCATTGCCTTTATTCTATATAATAAGAAACAAAGGGTGCCCCAATTATAGTTTGATTCTCAAGGAGGGTGTCCCACTATTACAAGATAACTTTTTGTACGAGAATTTTCTATCTAACTTTTCTTCTACATTTGATAGTAAGGAGGATGGTCGTGACTTTCATTCTTGTGAGTGACTATTCTTCATCATGACTTACTTTTAACATTGAAGATAAAAAAGCTAGAATGTCAGCTAGTTGTTTATATTATTAAGGGACATAATGGAAAATGACTTTAATTTTTTTAGACATTTGTCAAATATGTATATAAAAAATGATCATCTTCTTATTCCAGCTTTTCCATTCTCGATTTAGTTGATTGAGGATTACATTTAAGCCTCATATACTTTCAACATCTTCATTTTCGATTCGTAGGCGGCTAGAATACCCATGGTACAAACTTCAAATCTCCCTAGTGATTGATATATCCAAAACATATTTAGACAATGATTTAGATAAAACCACTTGTCTAGGGGGATTAACGTGACATTAATCTCATTCCCCAACTTATCGAAGTCCATCTAGATAGTGGATTTTATTTATATTTTTCTCATATTCCGTGGAATTTATAGCATGATTGAAATTATGTATGAGATTTTAGCAAACTTATTTATGAATGAACTACTTCCAAATATGTTTGGTATATGGTTTTAAGAAGAGAAAGAAAAATAATGTTTGGTAAAAGATTGCGAAATATATGAAGGGTGAGAATGGAAAACGAAACAATACAAAATGCACTTATTGATATTCAAAAAAATTGAGGCACATCAATATAATCAATGTTTTAGGATCAAATTAAATAACATTAACGAACATGGGGAAATTTGATAACATTTTCATTGTTGACATTGCCCCTTGTATATATATTGGAGAACATAGTCAATGTCTTCAAAGTTGTGTTTAACAAAGGTTTTTCTTCAATAGTCATCAAAATTCATACAAGGTTTGCCATTTTTTAGATTGATGACATAAAATAATAATTGGTAGTGGTGAAAGTTCAACATAGACGACCCAACTTCTAGAGATTTACTTGTGGCAAAAGCTAGCGATGTATGTTCATGACTCAGAAGTTGGGGGTGTATGATGAATATGAATCTAATTAGTATCATGTTCGAATCTTCTGGACAAGTGACTTGAGATAGAGTATATCTAAAGAGTAGACTAAAAGGTGACAATTGTTAGACTTGTGAAATCAAGGGGGAACACATGAGTTCCTTGTGATATTTGTTTTATGAAGGATCACCGTGATTTCAAGTATCGAGGGTTGTAAGATTTTCAATCTTTTAGCCATATGATTTTTCAGTTGGTTGACACCATCTTTGTATGTTTGAATTCATCCATGATTTTAACTTAGGAAAATGTTCGGTAAGGGTGTCGTGATACTTTTATTTTGTCTTTTGTCTTTTTTTTTAAGGAAAATGTTATGAGAATGTAAAAAAATGAATGAAATGATTATGCATTTAACTGAAACCTTTTACTACCTTCTAATATGCAATTATTTTTTCTATAAAAATGAGAAAAAAGAAAAATATGTTGTCAAATGAAGTAAAGGATGAAACATACATGATTATGCCCTACACGGTTCTTTTCTTATTTACATACATGATTATGCCCTAATGGTTCTTTTCTTATTTGATGATTTTTTATTGTGAACTTTTACAATGGGTGGCTCTATAGTTCTAAATTGGCTCCTAGAGCACACAACTCAATTCTAAAATATTAAACCAATTAATAGGTAAACTATTAAAATGGCAATATTTTAGAAAAGGTCAACTCTAGGTGAGACTTTCATGACAATCAAACAGGATGTACATCCAGAAGATTATCATTACACAGTCTCTAACTTATCTTAGGTTTGCACTCAGCTCAGGTACAGAGCCCACTCATAAGTGTGTGAGTCGTGTTAGGGTAGTGTATAGAAAAATAAATAAGATAAAAAAATCATCACAATAAAAATAAATTGACAAAACACATATAATTATATCCACAATATAACAAAAAAATAATAATAATAATAGGGGTAATATAAATAAAATAATAAATAATAAAATAACTATATATAATACATTAGATTGGGCTTGACTCTCAATTATCCCCAGCGGAGTCGCCAGCTGTTGCGTCCGGTTTGTCCGCGAAAAAGGAGTCGCCACCAATTTTATTTTTTAATTAAAGGAAAAATTGGATAAAATGTAAAATAATATTTTTCACACAAAAATTTGGATTCGGGAGTCGATTACGAGTAGGGAAGTATTACCACCCTACAATGTCCGTTAAAACGGTTACCCTATAATTAATTATACATAAACTAGTTATTTATTTATTTATTTTACCCCAAAAGAATAATAAAAAAAAATTAAACTATTTGCGTTAATAAAAGAAGAAAAAATATTTTTTTTATTAATTTGGTTTGACAAAGGAAAAACCTTGCTCCTATAACACCCCAAATTTTATAATAAACAATTTTATTAATTAAATAGAATTTTAAATAATTAATTTGATGACAAATATTATTTTAGAATATATGTTGATAAATTTTGTGGCTAATTTTCGTTATATTGATGCTTTCTATGATGTGCTAGTTTGATACATGTTATATTACATGAGCGATATAAATATTACATATTATATTTTATCGTTTGATATATTTAAAAAAAAATAATAGTATTTTAGTGTAATATATGTTTTAGAGAAAAAGATTTTATGCTATTTTACGTATATATACGTGTACCCAATTAATATAATACTTTTATGTGCGTTTGACTGATGTTAAGCATACACATAGCTATATTTCAACTATTTATAACTATTTTCTATTTTTAGTTATTTTTTTATAAACAATTATCTTGATATAGAATTGATATTGCGTTTGATTCCGTTTACTTTTAAATACTTGTTATGGTATTGTGATTTTATATATATTTATTATGATTTAGTAATTAATTTAAAATATTGATGTTATATTTATTTATTTTATAATTTTGACTATTTTCAAATATGATGATATTATTATAATGTGAGTATTTTGATAAATAAGTATAACTTTAGAGATTATTTTGAATGTGAGAGTTTTGATTATTAGTAATATGTTTTTTTTATATTGATTATTTTAATTACTCTAATTTATAAATTATTAGTAATAATTGGAAAATTAAAGGAATATTAAAAACGAGATTAAATAATTATTAATTTTATTTTAGAAAAATAAAAATAATAATATTAATAATAATAATAATAATAAAAGTAGGATTAAATGAGTTAGATTAATAATGACTAATAAATATATATATATATATATATAAGGGCAAATATAACTCAAATAGGCTACAATATAAACTGAAGAAGCAGCCGCATGCTACACCAAGAAAGATGAAGAACCAGCGGCACTTTAAGGAAAAAAATAGAAAATTGACACCGGTGATCGAAAACTGTTCCTTAAAAGTTTCTCCGTTTTCATCCAAATTTGAGTATGTTATTTCATTCATTTAACTTGTCAATTAAACATAATTTTCCAGATTTTTAACAACCCCAATTTCCCTCTAAAATACCTGACTTCTTCGTTTGTAGAATTCGTTATTTTGCACCGTTCTCCTTCACCGTAAGTCCGATTTGAGTGAAACCAACGCCAAAACGACCATGTGAAAAGTGGCTATATTATCCACTGATTTGTTTTCTGATTTATGGTAGTTTTCTTTGACCGGTTTTCGAATTTAGTTTTTTAGAATATCTCCTTATAATTTATTTTTGACGTTTACCCATAAATTGTCGAGTTAGATCGCTTGAAGGACAAAGAGTTAAAGAACAAAGACTGTTTGGGCGTCGAATCGTATTCATAGGTGAAAGCGTCAAAATAAGGTAAGGGGTGAGAGAGCGTTTGAATTCATGAGTATAATATATAGTGAGATGAACGGGAAAACCGTATTTCCCAACAATTCATCCGGGGCTCGCTACGTATGGCAGTAGCCCTTTGAGGGATCAATTAATGTGCAAATATGAAAATTGTGAGATTAAAATATAGACTAGAAATATTTGTAGGGTGTTGATTGATTTAATTTCTTTGAATGTGTGAAATTGATATTATTGTAATATTAGGTGTCAAATTAAATTTATATATATATATATGTGTGATTAGATGACTTTATGTAGTGTGATAACAAAAGATTGATGTGTTGTGATAATTTTATGTGATGATGATGATGTACGATTAATAATTGTGATGTTATAAATTGTGATAAGTTTATGTGATGATGTTTGATTGATGATAGTGATGCTATAAATTTGTGAGGAGTTTTTGTGATGATGATGATGTATGATTAATGATAGTGATATTCAAAACTATGATGAGAATAGTGAATTAAACTCTATAGTTGATGAAATAATAATGATTTCAATTTGTGTTTGAGATGACGGTTTTAATGGAGTATCATAAACCAACGAGGGGAGAAAATAAATATTGTGAATCTGTGAACTGGAGATTATTTTGCATCATATAGGTAGGGCCTGACAAGCCTAGTGATTATGGGGAAGTACAACTGAATGAGCCAGATCGTGGCGGTCTGCTGTCGAGCCTTAAGGCAATATTGTTAGACCTTGGAGGTATTCGGGTGGGAAATTCCTAGGTGACTTAGAGGTCGCACTCCAAATGTCGGGAGCTACCACGCAACACATGTTTACCTCGACTGTCGCGTATATACGTCTCGGGTTGTGTTGCGGGGATCTATGAGGACAGGGCCAATTTGAATTGTCCGTCCACCGGGATGGTGGCATAGTATCATGGCCTCCTAACCAAGTACTTTAGAGTTAGAATGGTACCACATTGTGAAGTAGAGTCTAAGCTCATGCATAGGATTGCATTTCCTTGTGATTTTTTTGTTGTGATTGATGTGTTCCAAAGGTAATATTAATTAGATGATTTGATGCATATTATAATGAGATGATTATTTTACTTGAGTGACTTTGATGTTATAGTATGATACTATTTAATTAAATATTTTGATATATCGTAAAGTGATTATGATACGGTTCTATTATGATTGTTTGTGTGTTCTTCTTACTCATATTATACTATTAACATGATTTCAAAACTCACCTCCTTCGTTGTTTG
This sequence comes from Cicer bijugum, assembly GCA_037974875.1. NCBI lineage: Eukaryota > Viridiplantae > Streptophyta > Magnoliopsida > Fabales > Fabaceae > Cicer > Cicer bijugum. The sequence continues at coordinate 5,090,506 of JBBPBT010000850.1, forward strand.
TGTTTGACTGGCTGGGCCATGCGTTTGCGAAATCGCAGTTATTACAAGTTAATGAGTCTTGAATTTCATGTTTGGGAGGAACCCCGCTCTAATAGGTGATACTGGGAATAAGGGTTTTAATTTGTATTTTACTTATTTAATTTGAATCAAATTTTTGTATGAAAACCTTAGAAGTACTAGTAAGTTTTTAGAAATAAATCAAGTAATTATATTTAAATCAAGTTCATTGAGATTAAATTGTTTTATTTGAGTAATAAAATTTCAATTGTTGCATGTGTACTTTGAGAAACGTGATATCCTAAATTAGTTACAAAAGTTTTTATTTTCTTGAAAATATAATTTTATTTATCCGCTGCAAATTTTATAGGAATATGATATAAATTGTCATATATATTATTTTGGGATTTTGGATGTCACAGCTCCTACGTTTCCCCTGGTGCAATAGGGAAATCAAAACACACGTAGTTCTTGGGTAGAAAATATTTATGTGTTGACCAATTTTATTATTAAATTTACTTTATATATATACATATCAAAATAAATTAATTACATAATAATGATAATAATAATAATAATAATAATAAGAATGATGTGTTATATATTGATTTGTGTATTGTTTAATTTTAAGGAGACACTTTTACTATTTTTTTATTTTTATAAACCGTAAAGGATAAAAATTCAAAAGCAGATTCACTAGTCAGCGACGCATATGTGGCGCGAACCAACGATGATAATAATAAGAGAATTTAAGATCTAACGCATGAAAAATAAAACACAATAGAGATGAGAAATCATGAATTTGTTAAAAAAAAATAAATGATTATTCAACAATCAAATTGAATCTTATTAGTTGATTCCAAAATTTGATCGTGAAAAAATAATATTATTGTTTATATCATACATGCTTAGAATAGTAAAACAAAAAACTCTATAACAATAATAATGTCAACAAAAAAAAAACAAATAGACAAGGAGAAAAATAAGTGTTTACCGCACTAGAAATTTTCTTTACTAGCTTCTGATCCCAATATTATTTCTCTCTTTGCTCTCTATTATTCTCTCTTTTCTTTTATCTTTTTGTGCTCTCAATATTCCTATCTCGAATTCCTCGTTCGAATCTTCTTTTTTCTCCCTCCCCTTTTTTGTCCTCTTTTGGCAGACTATTTATAGACTTTTGAGTGTGGATTACAAAAGACAAGAGAATAATTGTCAATTAATTATCATTAATCTATTTCTCTACGATTTCTTTTCATTTAATTGACCACAATTATACTGATTCTTATTGCTATTGATTCATTTCTTCGGTTTCTTTTCTATTCAATTGATCACCATTATACTGATTTTTATGACCATCAATTCATTTCTTTTTGTTTTTTTATTTATTTATTTTGATCATCATTACATCAATTTTTATGACAATCAATTCATTTCTTTTTTGTTTCCTTTATTTTTATTAATTATTATTATTATTATTATTATTTATTATTATTATTTCCTTTTTTTAATAAAAAGTAAAAAATAAATAAAAGTCGGACAAAATTAGGTGTCAACAGTACGTTTCTGTGAAGTTGATGTCAAAGCCTGTCGGTGCCCTAGGACGTCAGCGAGGCCTTTTTTTTATAACTTGTTTCACTTCGTTTCAAATATGTTTCTTCTTTTAACATTTTTATTAATTATGTAACACTGATTTTTATGCTAAATGTAAATTATCAGTCATGTTTCATTGACTTTGCAAATTCGTCAATTTTTTTGGACTCGTTCGTTGTCGACATGTCATGGTTGTTTAATATTGGTGTAATCCTTGTATCGTACGAAAGCGTCAAATTGAGGTATGGGGTGAGAGTGTATTCGAATTCATGAGTGTAAATTAAGCGAAATGAACGGGATAACGGTATTTCCCATAATTCATTTGAGGCTCACTACGTACAACTGAAGCCTTTTGAGTAAGAATTGACTAATGAGAAAACTTGAATTTGATGAGGTTAAAATATGAGTTAGAAACTTTTATAGGCTGTTGTTTGATTTTATTTCGAATATGGTGTGGTAGTTGATGTATTATGTGTTTTGTTTGTATCCACCCTAGATATTTTTATATGATATAAAATGTGATGAGTTATAATTATTTGCATTGCAATTGACGTGGTGTGTGTGATTGATCTAGTATTTTACATCTGTGAGTGAAAATCATGTGTTGTTTGACCTTGTGTATTATGAATATAAAATTTTGAATGTAACATATGACTATAGAAATATGCATTCATGATCGGTACTTGTTGACTTATGATGTTACCACCTTGATGAATATCATGAAATGCATATTGTGTTTAATTGAATAGTGATGAATTTGACCTATGCCAATGTTTGTTCTCTTAATGGAGTGAATAACCTAGGCCAACGAGGGGATAATCTAGATGTTATATGTTAAAAGTGGCGATTATCTTGTCATCATATTGATAAGGTCTGGCAAGCCTAATGATATTTGAGAAGTACAACTTAATGAGTCTTATTGTGGCGTTCTACTATTGAGCATTAAGGCAAGATTGTTAGACCTTGGAGGTATTCGGGTGGGGAATTCCTAGGTGACTTGGAGGTAGCACTCCAAATGTCGGGAGCTACCACGCAACACACGTTTACCTTGACTGTCGCGTATATTTGTTTCGGGTTGAGTTTAGGGGATCTATGAAGACATGGCCAATTTGAATTCTTCAACCACTTGTGTGGTGGAATAGTATCAAACCTCCTAACCAAGTACTTTAGAGTTAGAATGGTACCAAAGAAAGAAAAGGAGTCTAGAGTATAAGAGCATGCATAACATTACTTGATTTGTGTGTTTACTTACTTGATTTGTGATTTTATCAATGTTTTACCTTGATTATTCTTGTCAGTTGTGATTTGATATGAAACGGTGTTTAATATATTTTACAAGTTCTTCTCTATTATTTTATAATATTACATGTTTTCGATGCTCACCCCTTGTTGGTTGTGTTTGACGCTTGTGAGAGTGCATTTATTTCACGTTATTGGCTGGTGATCCATGCTCTGATAGGTGATATTGGGTGGGAGTAATTGATTGTCTCTAAGTTTTGAACATGTTTTTTGTAACACCCCAGATTTAATAATAAATTATTTCATTTATCTAATGGAATTTTAAAGAATTAATTTAGTATTGCATGTGTTTACAATATGTGTTGACAAATAATTATGATTGATTTTCTTACGTGTGTAATTGCTATAGTGTGATAATTTCTCATGTGTTTGACTTAATAATTTATTTAAATTATTGATATGGATATTAAGTATATTTATATCTTTTTATTAATTTTAGATTGTTATTATTTTTAAGTGAAATATGTTACCTTTATTACTAACTAGATATTTAATAATTAAACTTATTTATTTTTATTTTTAAAAAATAAAGTTAATAAAAAAAACAAAGTTTTGAATAATAATAATAATTAAAATAATAAATAATAATAGTAATGTTAATAATAATGAAAACATGAAATAAAGATAATGAAAAGGAAACAGAAGGCCGAACCATCATCTTCTTCTTCGGGTATATACCCTTGCCACCACTCCTATTTCTTCTCTACCTTCTCTCTTCAATTATGACCATTATAGTGGGTGTTGTGCAAAACCGAGACAACATCTGTGATGGTTGTGATCTCTTCTTTCATTTTCAGCTTGAATCGCAACCTTAAACGCCCTATTCCTCTTTTCCAAAAAACACATCTCCAACTTTTGACCAAGATTTCTGTAACACCCTAAATTTGATAATAAACTATTTAATTAATTAAATAGGATTTTAAATAATTAATTTGATGTTAAAATTATTTTAGAATATATGTTGATAAATTTTGTGAGTAAATTTTGTTATATGACTGCTTTCTATGATGTGTTGGTTTGATAGATATTATATTTAATGAGCAATATAAATAATAAATATTTATTTTTTTATTTTGTATATTTTTCTAAAAATAATAGTATTTTAGTGTAATATATATTCTAAAGAAAAAGATTTTATGTGATTTTACGTGTGTATACATGTACCCAATTAATGTAATACTTTTATGGACGCTTGACTTATGTTAAGTATGTTTTTAGAATTAAATCAAGTAATTATACTTAAATCAAGTTCATTGAGATTAAATTGTTTTATTTGAGTAATAAAATTTGAATTTGTTGCATGTGTACTTTGAGAAACGTGATATCCTAGATTAGTTAAAAAAAGTTTTTATTTTCTTGAAAATATAATTTTATTTATCCGCTGCAAATTTTATAGGAATATTACATAAACTGTTATATATATTATTTTGGGATTTAGGGTGTCACATTAGTGGTATCAGAGCCTGGTTTGTCCAATCAGGCCGGGTGGGTTGAGTGTCGGTTCAATGGGAGTCAAATGTCAGTCGTGTCAATTGTGTTTTCTTGTGTATTAATTATTTTTACTATCATGTTTTTCTGCTTTTATATTATTGTGTTATTGTCATGTGATATATGCTTTTGTATAATTATACATATATTTGAAGTTACTAATGAACTATACACTTTTTACTTACTCTAATTGTGTTGTGATTATAAGCTTCTAATTAAGTGACTAAATAAACCATGAAATTATTTGTTAAAATTTGAGTGAAGTTTAATTGTTGACATAACCAAATTAATTACCTTTTGATTAGACTTGTGGTTTGCGTTTCTAACTTGGATTATTTGCTCTGTTGTTATAGTGGATAGGTAGAAATAATTTTATTGTCTAGTTATATATTTAAAATTATTAATTTAATGGAGACAATATTAATTATTGATTGATTATGATTATTAATTATTTTCACTATCATGTTTTTGTTTGTTATATTATTGTGTTATGTGATGTATGCTTTTGTATTATTGTGCATATCTTTGAAGTTAATAATTAACTATTTACTATCTTCTTACTCTAATTGTGTTGCGTTGTGGATTCTAAATTCCTATTTAAGTGATAAAATATAATAGGAAATTATTTCTTAAAATTTAAGTTAATTTGAAATGTTGACATGATTGAGTTAATTAGTTTTTGATTGGATTTGTGTTTATAATTTGATTTTTGCTCTTTGTTAGAATGAATAGTTAGAAGTAATTTTTTTTATTGACGGGCAACAGTATGTTTGAAATTATGAATTTAATTGATATGATACTAGTTATTGACTGATAGACCTTGTCTTTAGTGTCATTACATGATGATTAAAATTTTGAGTTGCTAATGAAGTCAATTTAGAAAGTTAGCAGTAATTTTAAAATATTAGAAAACTCATATTTATAATAATAATTATCCTTGAATATTTGAGATTGGTAGAACTTAGAATTTTTTAAAAATGACATTTTGAAGGAGTTAAAGTTTACTTATTTTGTATGATGAAAATAACTTTTGTTTGAATTGCTCTTGATTATTTTAAAGAAATTAAATTGAGTTCAATTTTGGTTGAGTTATAAAATAACAATAATTTTATGCTACTGATTTTATTTAATGTTTAAAACAGCTTAAAATTTACAGTATGTTTTACTATGTCTTGTTTTTAAGAAAATTGAAAAGAGTTATAGTTATCTTGGTTTAGGGGGCTGGTATGAATATTGAATCGTGAGGGTGTTGGTGTAACACCCTAAATTTGATAATAAACTATTTAATTAATTAAATAAGATTTTAAATAATTAATTTGATGTTAAAATTATTTTAAAATATATGTTGATAAATTTTGTGAGTAAACTTTGTTATATGAATGCTTTCTATGATGTGTTGGTTTGATAGATATTATATTTAATGAGCAATATAAATAATAAATATTTTATTTTATTATTTTGTATATTTTTCTAAAAATAATAGTATTTTAGTGTAATATATATTTTTAAAAAAAAGATTTTATGCGATTTTACGTGTGTATACATGTACTCAATTAATGTATTATTTTTATGGACGCTTGACTTATGTTAAGTATGCAGATAGTTATATTTCAATTATTTATAACTAATTTCTATTTTTAGTTATTTTTTTTTATAAATAATTATCTTGATATAGAATTGATATTGTGTTTGATTTCGTTTATTTTTAAATACTTGTTATGGTATTGTGATTTTATATATATTTAATATGATTTAGTAATTAATATAAAAGGTTGATGTTATATTTATTTATTTTATAATATTGACTATTTTCTAATATGATGGTATTATTATAATGTGATTATTTTGAGAAATAAGTATAATTGTAGAGATTATTTTGAATGTGAGAGTTTTGATTATTAGTAATATGTTTTTTTTATATTGATTATTTTAATTACTCTAATTTATAAAATATTAGTAATGTTTGGAAAACTAAATGGTGTTTGGAGGAATATTAAAAAGGAGATTAAATAATTATTAGTTTTATTTTAACAAAATAAAAATAATAATAGTAAAATATAAATAAAGGGACCAATGGGGTTGACTCTATGAACCCTAATTGTTAATAATATAAAACAAACAAAAGAAGGGAGTTGGAAGGGCAGTTGTAGAACCAAAGAGTAAACACAACAACAACCTATCGTTTGACACTGGAGAGCCATAACTGTCCCAGAAAAGTTTCTCTGTTTTCATCCAAATTTCAGTATGTTGTTTTACTCATTTATCTATTCAATTAAACACAAATTTTCAGATTTTTAACAACCCGAATTTCTCCCTAAAATACTCGATTTCTCCGTTTACAGAAATCCTTATTTTGCACCGTTCTTCTTCACCGTATGTCCGATTTGAGTGAAACTAACGCCAAAACGACGGTGTGAAATGTGGCTATATTATCCACTGACTGCGTTTCTGATTTATGGTAATTTTGCTTGACCGAATTTCGAATTTAGTTTTTAGTGTATCTTCTCATAATTTATTTTTGACGTTTACCTATAAACTATCGAGTTAGATCGATTGAAGGAAAAAGAGTCAACGAACAAAGGTTGTTGGTCGTGGAATCATATTCATGTGTGAAAGCGTCAAAATAAGGTAAGGGGTGAGAGAGCATTTGAATTCATGAGTATAATATATTGTGAGATGAACGGGAAAACTGTATTTCCCAACGATTCGTCCGGGGCTTGATACGTACGACAGTAGCCCTTTGAGAGATAAATTAATTAATTTGAAATATGAGAATTGTGAGATTAAAATGTGATATAGAAATTTTTATAAGGTGTTGATTGATTTAATTTTCGATACTTGTGTGGTAGTTGATATTTATTATTATTGTGATGTTGGATGTTGAATGAAATTATGTGTACATGTTTGATTAGATGAAATTATGTGATATGATAATAAAATATGGGTGCATGGTTTAATATATTTTTACGTGATGATAATGATGATTTTTGATTGATGATAGTGATGTTATAAAATTGTGATGAGTTTATACGATGATCATGATTATTTATGATTAATGATATTATAAAATTGTGATGAAAATATTGAAGTACCCCATTCTTGATGAGATAGTGATGATTCTTAAATATGGTGCTCTTAATAGACTAGTCTAAGCTAACGGGGGGAGAAAATAAATATTGTGAATTTGTGAAGTGGAGATTATTTTGTCATCATATAGGTAGGGCCTGACAAGCCTAGTGATTCTGGGGAAGTACAACTGAATGAGCCTGATCGTGGCGGTCTGCTATCGAGCCTTAAGGCAAGATTGTTAGACCTTGGAGGTATTCCGGTGGGGAATTCCTAGGTGACTTGGAGGTAGCACTCCAAATGTCGGGAGCTACCATGCAACACACGTTTACCTCGACTGTCACGTATATGTGTCTCGGGTTTTGAGTTGAGGGGATCTATGAGGACAGGGCCAATTTGAATTGTCCGTCCACTGGGATGGTGGCATAGTATCATGGCCTCCTAACCAAGTACTTCAGAGTTAGAATGGTACCACATTGTGAAGTAGAGTCTAAGCTCATGCATAGCATTGTATTTCCTTGTGATTGTTTTGTTGTGATTGATGTGTTTCAAAGGTAATAATAATTAGATGATTTGATGCATATTATAATGAGATGATTATTTTACTTGAGTGACTTTGATGCTATAGTATGATACTATTTAATTAAATATTTTGATATATCGTAAAGTGATTATGATACGGTTCTATTATGATTGTTTGTGTGTTCTTCTTACTCATATTATACTATTAACATGATTTCAAAACTCACCTCCTTCGTTGTATGTGTTTGAGTGGCTGGGCCCTGCGTTTGCGAAATCGCAGTTATTACAGGTTAATGAGTCTTGAAGTTCAAGTTTGGGAGGAACCCCGCTCTGATAGGTGATACCGGGAATAAGGGTTTTAATTTGTATTTTACTTATTTAATTTGAATGAAATTTTTGTATGAAAACCTTAGAAGTACTATGTTTTTAGAATTAAATCAAGTAATTATCCTTAATTCAAGTTCATTGAGATTAAATTGTTTTATTTGAGTAATAAAATTTGAATTTGTTGCATGTGTACTTTGAGAAACGTGATATCCTAGATTAGTTAAAAAAAAATTTATTTTCTTGAAAATATAATTTTATTTATCCGCTGCAAATTTTATAGGAATATGACATAAACTGTTATATATATTATTTTGGGATTTAGGGTGTCACATTAGTGGTATCAGAGCCTGGTTTGTCCAATCAGGCCGGGTGGGTTGAGTGTCGGTTCAATGGGAGTCAAATGTCAGTCGTGTCAATTGTGTTTTCTTGTGTATTAATTATTTTTACTATCATGTTTTTCTGCTTTTATATTATTGTGTTATTGTCATGTGATATATGCTTTTGTATAATTATACATATATTTGAAGTTACTAATGAACTATACACTTTTTACTTACTCTAATTGTGTTGTGATTATAAGCTTCTAATTAAGTGACTAAATAAACCATGAAATTATTTGTTAAAATTTGAGTGAAGTTTAATTGTTGACATAACCAAATTAATTACCTTTTGATTAGACTTGTGGTTTGCGTTTCTAACTTGGATTATTTGCTCTGTTGTTATAGTGGATAGGTAGAAATAATTTTTATTGTCTAGTTATATATTTAAAATTATTAATTTAATGGAGACAATATTAATTATTGATTGATTATGATTATTAATTATTTTCACTATCATGTTTTTGTTTGTTATATTATTGTGTTATATGATGTATGCTTTTGTATTATTGTGCATATCTTTGAAGTTAATAATTAACTATTTACTATCTTCTTACTCTAATTGTGTTGTGTTGTGGATTCTAAATTCCAATTTAAGTGATAAAATATAATAGGAAATTATTTCTTAAAATTTAAGTTAATTTGAAATGTTGACATGATTGAGTTAATTAGTTTTTGATTGGATTTGTGTTTATAATTTGATTTTTTGCTCTTTGTTAGAATGAATAGTTAGAAATAATTTTTTCTATTGATGGGCAACAGTATGTTTGAAATTAGGGATTTAATTGATATGATACTAGTTATTGACTGATAGACCTTGTCTTTAGTGTCATTACATGATGATTAAAATTTTGAGTTGCTAATGAAGTCAATTTAGAAAGTTAGCAGTAATTTTAAAATATTAGAAAACTCATATTTATAATAATAATTATCCTTGAATATTAGAGATTGGTAGAACTTAGAATTTTTTAAAAATGACATTTTGAAGGAGTTAAAGTTTACTTATTTTGTATGATGAAAATAACTTTTGTTTGAATTGCTCTTGATTATTTTAAAGAAATTAAATTGATTTCAATTTTGGTTGATTTATAAAATAACAATAATTTTATGCTACTGATTTTGTTTAATGTTTAAAACAGCTTAAAATTAACAGTATGTTTTACTATGTCTTGTTTTTAAGAAAATTGAAAAGAGTTATAGTTATCTTGGTTTAGGGGGCGGTATGAATATTGAATCGTGAGGGTGTTGGTGTAACACCCTAAATTTGATAATAAACTATTTAATTAATTAAATAAGATTTTAAATAATTAATTTGATGTTAAAATTATTTTAAAATATATGTTGATAAATTTTGTGAGTAAACTTTGTTATATGAATGCTTTCTATGATGTGTTGGTTTGATAGATATTATATTTAATGAGCAATATAAATAATAAATATTTTATTTTATTATTTTGTATATTTTTCTAAAAATAATAGTATTTTAGTGTAATATATATTTTAAAAAAAAAAGATTTTATGCGATTTTACGTGTGTATACATGTACCCAATTAATGTAATATTTTTATGGACGCTTGACTTATGTTAAGTATGCAGATAGTTATATTTCAATTATTTATAACTAATTTCTATTTTTAGTTATTTTTTTTATAAATAATTATCTTGATATAGAATTGATATTGTGTTTGATTTCGTTTATTTTTAAATACTTGTTATGGTATTGTGATTTTATATATATTTAATATGATTTAGTAATTAATATAAAATATTAATGTTATATTTATTTATTTTATAATTTTGACTATTTTCTAATATGATGGTATTATTATAATGTGATTATTTTGAGAAATAAGTATAATTGTAGAGATTATTTTGAATGTGAGAGTTTTGATTATTAGTAATATGTTTTTTTTATATTGATTATTTTAATTACTCTAATTTATAAAATATTAGTAATGTTTGGAAAACTAAATGGTGTTTGGAGGAATATTAAAAAGGAGATTAAATAATTATTAGTTTTATTTTAACAAAATAAAAATAATAATAGTAAAATATAAATAAAGGGACCAATGGGGTTGACTCTATGAACCCTAATTGTTAATAATATAAAACAAACAAAAGAAGGGAGTTGGAAGGGCAGTCGTAGAACCAAAGAGTAAACACAACAACAACCTATCGTTTGACACTGGAGAGCCATAACTGTCCCAGAAAAGTTTCTCTGTTTTCATCCAAATTTCAGTATGTTGTTTTACTCATTTATCTATTCAATTAAACACAAATTTTCAGATTTTTAACAACCCGAATTTCTCCCTAAAATACTCGATTTCTCCGTTTACAGAAATCCTTATTTTGCACCGTTCTTCTTCACCGTATGTCCGATTTGAGTGAAACTAACGCCAAAACGACGGTGTGAAATGTGGCTATATTATCCACTGACTGCGTTTCTGATTTATGGTAATTTTGCTTGACCGAATTTCGAATTTAGTTTTTAGTGTATCTTCTCATAATTTATTTTTGACGTTTACCTATAAACTATCGAGTTAGATCGATTGAAGGAAAAAGAGTCAACGAACAAAGGTTGTTGGTCGTGGAATCATATTCATGTGTGAAAGCGTCAAAATAAGGTAAGGGGTGAGAGAGCATTTGAATTCATGAGTATAATATATTGTGAGATGAACGGGAAAACTGTATTTCCCAACGATTCGTCCGGGGCTTGATACGTACGACAGTAGCCCTTTGAGAGATAAATTAATTAATTTGAAATATGAGAATTGTGAGATTAAAATGTGATATAGAAATTTTTATAAGGTGTTGATTGATTTAATTTTCGATACTTGTGTGGTAGTTGATATTTATTATTATTGTGATGTTGGATGTTGAATGAAATTATGTGTACATGTTTGATTAGATGAAATTATGTGATATGATAATAAAATATGGGTGCATGGTTTAATATATTTTTACGTGATGATAATGATGATTTTTGATTGATGATAGTGATGTTATAAAATTGTGATGAGTTTATACGATGATCATGATTATTTATGATTAATGATATTATAAAATTGTGATGAAAATATTGAAGTACCCCATTCTTGATGAGATAGTGATGATTCTTAAATATGGTGCTCTTAATAGACTAGTCTAAGCTAACGGGGGGAGAAAATAAATATTGTGAATTTGTGAAGTGGAGATTATTTTGTCATCATATAGGTAGGGCCTGACAAGCCTAGTGATTCTGGGGAAGTACAACTGAATGAGCCTGATCGTGGCGGTCTGCTATCGAGCCTTAAGGCAAGATTGTTAGACCTTGGAGGTATTCCGGTGGGGAATTCCTAGGTGACTTGGAGGTAGCACTCCAAATGTCGGGAGCTACCATGCAACACACGTTTACCTCGACTGTCACGTATATGTGTCTCGGGTTTTGAGTTGAGGGGATCTATGAGGACAGGGCCAATTTGAATTGTCCGTCCACTGGGATGGTGGCATAGTATCATGGCCTCCTAACCAAGTACTTCAGAGTTAGAATGGTACCACATTGTGAAGTAGAGTCTAAGCTCATGCATAGCATTGTATTTCCTTGTGATTGTTTTGTTGTGATTGATGTGTTTCAAAGGTAATAATAATTAGATGATTTGATGCATATTATAATGAGATGATTATTTTACTTGAGTGACTTTGATGCTATAGTATGATACTATTTAATTAAATATTTTGATATATCGTAAAGTGATTATGATACGGTTCTATTATGATTGTTTGTGTGTTCTTCTTACTCATATTATACTATTAACATGATTTCAAAACTCACCTCCTTCGTTGTATGTGTTTGAGTGGCTGGGCCCTGCGTTTGCGAAATCGCAGTTATTACAGGTTAATGAGTCTTGAAGTTCAAGTTTGGGAGGAACCCCGCTCTGATAGGTGATACCGGGAATAAGGGTTTTAATTTGTATTTTACTTATTTAATTTGAATCAAATTTTTGTATGAAAACTTTAGAAGTACTAAGTTTTTAGAATTAAATCAAGTAATTATACTTAAATCAAGTTCATTGAGATTAAATTGTTTTATTTGAGTAATAAAATTTGAATTTGTTGCATGTGTACTTTGAGAAACGTGATATCCTAGATTAGTTACAAAAGTTTTTATTTTCTTGAAAATATAATTTTATTTATCCGCTGCAAATTTTATAGGTATATGATATAAATTGTTATATATATTATTTTGGGATTTAGGATGTCACATTAGTGGTATCAGAGCAGGTTTGTCCAATCAGGTCGGGTGGGTTGAGTGTCAGTTCAATGGGAGTCAAATGTCAGTCGTGTCAATTGTGTTTTCTTGTGTATTAATTATTTTTACTATCATGTTTTTCTGCTTTTATATTATTGTGTTATTGTCATGATGTATATGCTTTTGTATAATTATACATATATTTGAAGTTACTAATGAACTATACACTTTTTGCTTACTCTAATTGTGTTGTGATTATAAGCTTCTAATTAAGTGACTAAATAAACCATGAAATTATTTGTTAAAATTTGAGTGAAGTTTAATTGTTGACATAACCAAATTAATTACCTTTTGATTAGACTTGTGGTTTGCGTTTCTAACTTGGATTATTTGCTCTGTTGTTATAGTGGATAGGTAGGAATAATTTTTATTGTCTAGTTATATAGTTAAAATTATTAATTTAATGGAGACAATATTAATTATTGATTGATTATGATTATTAATTATTTTCACTATCATGTTTTTGTTTGTTATGTTATTGTGTTATGTGATGTATGCTTTTGTATTATTGTGCATATCTTTGAAGTTAATAATTAACTATCTACTATCTTCTTACTCTAATTGTGTTGTGTTGTGGATTCTAAATTCCTATTTAAGTGATAAAATATAATAGGAAATTATTTCTTAAAATTTAAGTTAATTTGAAATGTTGACATGATTGAGTTAATTAGTTTTTGATTGGATTTGTGTTTATAATTTGATTTTTGCTCTTTGTTAGAATGAATAGTTAGAAGTAATTTTTTTTATTGACGGGCAACAGTATGTTTGAAATTATGAATTTAATTGATATGATACTAGTTATTGACTGATAGACCTTGTCTTTAGTGTCATTACATGATGATTAAAATTTTGAGTTGCTAATGAAGTCAATTTAGAAAGTTAGCAGTAATTTTAAAATATTAGAAAACTCATATTTATAATAATAATTATCCTTGAATATTAGAGATTGGTAGAACTTAGAATTTTTTAAAAATGACATTTTGAAGGAGTTAAAGTTTACTTATTTTGTATGATGAAAATAACTTTTGTTTGAATTGCTCTTGATTATTTTAAAGAAATTAAATTGATTTCAATTTTGGTTGATTTATAAAATAACAATAATTTTATGCTACTGATTTTGTTTAATGTTTAAAACAGCTTAAAATTAACAGTATGTTTTACTATGTCTTGTTTTTAAGAAAATTGAAAAGAGTTATAGTTATCTTGGTTTAGGGGGCGGTATGAATATTGAATCGTGAGGGTGTTGGTGTAACACCCTAAATTTGATAATAAACTATTTAATTAATTAAATAAGATTTTAAATAATTAATTTGATGTTAAAATTATTTTAAAATATATGTTGATAAATTTTGTGAGTAAACTTTGTTATATGAATGCTTTCTATGATGTGTTGGTTTGATAGATATTATATTTAATGAGCAATATAAATAATAAATATTTTATTTTATTATTTTGTATATTTTTCTAAAAATAATAGTATTTTAGTGTAATATATATTTTAAAAAAAAAAGATTTTATGCGATTTTACGTGTGTATACATGTACCCAATTAATGTAATATTTTTATGGACGCTTGACTTATGTTAAGTATGCAGATAGTTATATTTCAATTATTTATAACTAATTTCTATTTTTAGTTATTTTTTTTATAAATAATTATCTTGATATAGAATTGATATTGTGTTTGATTTCGTTTATTTTTAAATACTTGTTATGGTATTGTGATTTTATATATATTTAATATGATTTAGTAATTAATATAAAATATTAATGTTATATTTATTTATTTTATAATTTTGACTATTTTCTAATATGATGGTATTATTATAATGTGATTATTTTGAGAAATAAGTATAATTGTAGAGATTATTTTGAATGTGAGAGTTTTGATTATTAGTAATATGTTTTTTTTATATTGATTATTTTAATTACTCTAGTTTATAAAATATTAGTAATGTTTGGAAAACTAAATGGTGTTTGGAGGAATATTAAAAAAAAAGAGATTAAATAATTATTAGTTAATTTTATCAAAATAAAAATGATAATAGTAAAATATAAATAAAGAGACCAATGGGTTTGACTCTATGAACCCTAATTGTTAATAAAATAAAACTAACAAAAGAAGGGAAGGGAGTTGGAAGGGCAGCCGTAAAACCAAAGAGTAAACACAACAACAACCTATCGTTTGACACTGGAAAGCCATAACTGTCCCAAAAAAGTTTCTCTGTTTTCGTCCAAATTTCAGTATGTTGTTTTACTCATTTATCTATTCAATTAAACACAATTTTTCAGATTTTTAACAACCCGAATTTCTCCCTAAAATACCCGATTTCTCTGTTTACAGAAATCCTTATTTTGCACCGTTCTCCTTCACCGTAAATCCATATAGTGATGATTCTTAAATATGGTGCTCTTAATGGAGTAGTCTAAGCTAACAGGGGGAGAAAATAAATATTGTGAATTGTGAAGTGGAGATTATTTTGTCATCATATAGGTAGGGCCTGACAAGCCTAGTGATTCTGGGGAAGTACAACTGAATGAGCCTGATCGTGGCGGTCTACTGTCGAGCCTTAAGGCAAGATTGTTAGACCTTGGAGGTATTCCGGTGGGGAATTCCTAGGTGACTTGGAGGTAGCACTCCAAATGTCGGGAGCTACCATGCAACACACGTTTACCTCGACTGTCACGTATATGTCTCTCGGGTTGAGTTGAGGGGATCTACGAGGACAGGGCCAAATTGAATTGTCCGTCCACCGAGATGGTGGCATAGTATCATGGCCTCCTAACCAAGTACTTCAGAGTTAGAATGGTACCACATTGTGAAGTAGAGTCTAAGCTCATGCGTAGCATTGCATTTCATTGTGATTGATGTGTTTCAAAGGTAATAATAATTAGATGATTTGATGCACATCATAATGAGATGATTATTTTACTTGAGTGACTTTGATGTTATAGTATGATACTATTTAATTAAATATTTTGATATATCGTAAAGTGATTATGATGCGGTTCTATTATGATTGTTTGCGTGTTCTTCTTACTCATATTATACTATTAACATGATTTCAAAACTCACCTCCTTCGTTGTTTGTGTTTGACTGGCTGGGCCCTGCGTTTGCGAAATCGCAGTTATTACAGGTTAATGAGTCTTGAAGTTCAAGTTTGGGAGGAACCCCGCTCTGATAGGTGATACCGGGAATAAGGGTTTTAATTTGTATTTTACTTATTTAATTTGAATCAAATTTTTGTATGAAAACCTTAGAAGTACTAATAAGTTTTTAGAATTAAATCAAGTAATTATACTTAAATCAAGTTTATTGAGATTAAATTGTTTTATTTTAGTAATAAAATTTGAATTGGTGCATGTGTACTTTGAGAAACGTGATATCCTAAAATTAGTTACAAAAGATTTTATTTTCTTGAAAATATAATTCTATTTATCCGCTGCAAATTTTATAGGAATATGATAAAAATTATTATATATATTATCGTGGGATTTAGGGTGTCACATTAGTGGTATCAGAGCAGGTCTATCCAATCAGGCCGGGTGAGTTGAGTGTCGGTTCAATGGGAGTCAAATGTCAGTCGTGTCAATTGTGTTTTCTTGTGTACTGATTATTTTTACTATGATGTTTTTCTGCTTTTATATTATTGTGTTATTGTCAGTGGTATATGCTTTTGTATAATTATTCATATATTTGAAGTTACTAATGAACTATACACTTTTTGCTTACTCTAATTGTGTTGTGATTATAAGCTTCTAATTAAGTGACTAAATAAACCATGAAATTATTTGTTAAAATTTGAGTGAAGTTTAATTGTTGACATAACCAAATTAATTACCTTTTGATTAGACTTGTGGTTTGCGTTTCTAACTTGGATTATTTGCTCTGTTGTTATAGTGGATAGGTAGAAATAATTTTTATTGTCTAGTTATATATTTAAAATTATTAATTTAATGGAGACAATATTAATTATTGATTGATTATGATTATTAATTATTTTCACTATCATGTTTTTGTTTGTTATATTATTGTGTTATATGATGTATGCTTTTGTATTATTGTGCATATCTTTGAAGTTAATAATTAACTATTTACTATCTTCTTACTCTAATTGTGTTGTGTTGTGGATTCTAAATTCCAATTTAAGTGATAAAATATAATAGGAAATTATTTCTTAAAATTTAAGTTAATTTGAAATGTTGACATGATTGAGTTAATTAGTTTTTGATTGGATTTGTGTTTATAATTTGATTTTTTGCTCTTTGTTAGAATGAATAGTTAGAAATAATTTTTTCTATTGATGGGCAACAGTATGTTTGAAATTAGGGATTTAATTGATATGATACTAGTTATTGACTGATAGACCTTGTCTTTAGTGTCATTACATGATGATTAAAATTTTGAGTTGCTAATGAAGTCAATTTAGAAAGTTAGCAGTAATTTTAAAATATTAGAAAACTCATATTTATAATAATAATTATCCTTGAATATTAGAGATTGGTAGAACTTAGAATTTTTTAAAAATGACATTTTGAAGGAGTTAAAGTTTACTTATTTTGTATGATGAAAATAACTTTTGTTTGAATTGCTCTTGATTATTTTAAAGAAATTAAATTGATTTCAATTTTGGTTGATTTATAAAATAACAATAATTTTATGCTACTGATTTTGTTTAATGTTTAAAACAGCTTAAAATTAACAGTATGTTTTACTATGTCTTGTTTTTAAGAAAATTGAAAAGAGTTATAGTTATCTTGGTTTAGGGGGCGGTATGAATATTGAATCGTGAGGGTGTTGGTGTAACACCCTAAATTTGATAATAAACTATTTAATTAATTAAATAAGATTTTAAATAATTAATTTGATGTTAAAATTATTTTAAAATATATGTTGATAAATTTTGTGAGTAAACTTTGTTATATGAATGCTTTCTATGATGTGTTGGTTTGATAGATATTATATTTAATGAGCAATATAAATAATAAATATTTTATTTTATTATTTTGTATATTTTTCTAAAAATAATAGTATTTTAGTGTAATATATATTTAAAAAAAAAAAGATTTTATGCGATTTTACGTGTGTATACATGTACCCAATTAATGTAATATTTTTATGGACGCTTGACTTATGTTAAGTATGCAGATAGTTATATTTCAATTATTTATAACTAATTTCTATTTTTAGTTATTTTTTTTATAAATAATTATCTTGATATAGAATTGATATTGTGTTTGATTTCGTTTATTTTTAAATACTTGTTATGGTATTGTGATTTTATATATATTTAATATGATTTAGTAATTAATATAAAATATTAATGTTATATTTATTTATTTTATAATTTTGACTATTTTCTAATATGATGGTATTATTATAATGTGATTATTTTGAGAAATAAGTATAATTGTAGAGATTATTTTGAATGTGAGAGTTTTGATTATTAGTAATATGTTTTTTTTATATTGATTATTTTAATTACTCTAATTTATAAAATATTAGTAATGTTTGGAAAACTAAATGGTGTTTGGAGGAATATTAAAAAGGAGATTAAATAATTATTAGTTTTATTTTAACAAAATAAAAATAATAATAGTAAAATATAAATAAAGGGACCAATGGGGTTGACTCTATGAACCCTAATTGTTAATAATATAA
Source organism: Cicer bijugum (assembly GCA_037974875.1). Classification (NCBI taxonomy): domain Eukaryota; kingdom Viridiplantae; phylum Streptophyta; class Magnoliopsida; order Fabales; family Fabaceae; genus Cicer; species Cicer bijugum. The sequence continues at coordinate 5,109,122 of JBBPBT010000850.1, forward strand.
AACAAACAAAAGAAGGGAGTTGGAAGGGCAGTCGTAGAACCAAAGAGTAAACACAACAACAACCTATCGTTTGACACTGGAGAGCCATAACTGTCCCAGAAAAGTTTCTCTGTTTTCATCCAAATTTCAGTATGTTGTTTTACTCATTTATCTATTCAATTAAACACAAATTTTCAGATTTTTAACAACCTGAATTTCTCCCTAAAATACCCAATTTCTCCGTTTACAGAAATCCTTATTTTGCTCCGTTCTTCTTCACCGTATGTCCGATTTGAGTGAAACCAACGCCAAAACGACCGTGTGAAAAGTGGCTATATTATGCACTGATTGGTTTTCTGATTTATGGTAATTTTCTTTGACCGAATTTCGAAATCAGTTTTTAGACTATTTTGTCATAATTTATTTTTAACGTTTACCCATAAATTGTCGAGTTAGATCGATTGATGGACAAAAAGTCAAAGAACAAATATTGTTTGTTCGTGGAATTGTACTCGTGTCTGAAAGCGTCGAAATAAGGTAAGGGGTGAGAGAGCGTTTGAATTCATGAGTATAATGTATTGTGAGATGAGCGGGAAAACCGTATTTCCCAACGATTCATCCGGGGCTTGCTACATACGGCTGTAGCACTTTGAGAGATAAATTGAATAATTTGAAATATGAGAATTGTGAGATTAAAATGTGAAATAGAAATTTTTCTAAGGTGTTGATTGATTTAATTTTCGATACTTGTGTGGTAGTTGATATTTGTTATTATTGTGATGTTGGATGTTGAATGAAATTATGTGTACATGTTTGCTTAGATGAAATTATGTGATATGATAATAAAATATGGATGCATTGTTTGATATATGCTTATGTGATGATAATGATGATTTTTTATTGATGATAGTGATGTTATAAAATTGTGATGAGTTTATATGATGACCATGATTATTTATGATTAATGATATTATAAGATTGTGATGAAAATATTGAAGTACCCCATACTTGATGAGATAGTGAAGATTCTTAAATATGGTGCTCTTAATGGAGTAGTCTAAGCTAACAGGGGGAGAAAATAAATATTGTGAATTGTGAAGTGGAGATTATTTTGTCATCATATATGTAGGGCCTAACTAGCCTAGTGATTCTGGGGAAGTAGAACTGAATGAGCCTGATCGTGGCGGTCTACTGTCGAGCCTTAAGGCAAGATTATTTGACCTTGGAGGTATTCCGGTGGGGAATTCCTAGGTGACTTGGAGGTAGCACTCCAAATGTCGGGAGCTACCATGCAACACACGTTTACCTCGACTGTCACGTATATGTGTCTCGGGTTGAGTTGAGGGGATCTATGAGGACAGGGCCAATTTGAATTGTTCGTCCACCGGGATGGTGGCATAGTATCATGGCCTCCTCACCAAGTACTTCAGAGTTAGAATGGTACCACATTGTGAAGTAGAGTCTAAGCTCATGCATAGCATTGCATTTCATTGTGATTGTTTTGTTGTGATTGATGTGTTTCAAAGGTAATAATAATTAGATGATTTGATGCAGATCATAATGAGATGGTTATTTTACTTGAGTGGCTTTGATGTTATAGTATGATACTATTTAATTAAATATTTTGATATATCGTAAAGTGATAATGATATGGTTCTATTATGATTGTTTGCGTGTTCTTCTTACTCATATTATACTATTAACATGATTTCAAAACTCACCTCCTTCGTTGTTTGTGTTTGACTGGCTGGGCCCTGCGTTTGCGAAATCGCAGTTATTACAAGTTAATGAGTCTTGAAGTTCACGTTTGGGAGGAACCCTGCTCTGATAGGTGATACCGGGAATAAGGGTTTTAATTTGTATTTTACTTATTTAATTTGAATCAAATTTTTGTATGAAAACTTTTGAAGTACTAAGTTTTTAGAATTAAATCAAGTAATTATACTTAAATCAAGTTCATTGAGATTAAATTGTTTTATTTGAGTAATAAAATTTGAATTTGTTGCATGTGTACTTTGAGAAACGTGATATCCTAGATTAGTTTCAAAAGTTTTTATTTTCTTGAAAATATAATTTTATTTAACCGCTGCAAATTTTATATGAATATGATATAAACTGTTATATATATTATTTTGGGATTTAGGGTGTCACAGTTGGGATATTTATTTGAAATGATTGATTTTATGATTATGATATTATGAACTCATTAGAGTTTAACTTGACGTTAGAGTTTTAGAGTTTAAGAACTCTTTAGTGATTTACAATAGTACTAATGATAAAATGTCTACTAATTGAGAAAGAGAAAAAAAATTATTAATATTATTATTATTATTTTATTGAAAC
>JBBPBT010000850.1:5111675-5142011 GCA_037974875.1 Cicer bijugum
AAAAAAAATATATATTTTAAGAGTGCTTAAATATCTTGAGAGGTATTTTGGTGGGAAAAATATTGGTGAAATTTTAGTAATCATATTGATTTTTAAAAGTATTAAAAAAAATCATAAGATTTATTAAGAAGTAACCCAAGGAAAAATTTGAAATTATAAAGAAAAATTAGTTTTTTTGGTATTAAAAGATTAGTGATCCTTTTTAAATAATTTAAGTGTTTGCAATCAAATTTTAGAGTATTGATTAACCACTAAAATAATTTATGTACTACAAGATTTATCTTAATTTTATGATTGTTATATTAACTTGGAGTAAAAATAGTTGCATACTTTACCTACTAATTGAAAAATCTTTGTTTCAATCTTTGTTAAATGATAAAAATTGATTAAAAGAAAAGTTAATTAATTATTTATTTGTGATCAATTTGTAAATATTGAATCGGTATGAGAATATTCTACATTATGATGTCAATTGATGAATTAGTTATATGCATGTATATGATTATGTAAATATGAAATTGTTTGTGTTTCAAGTGTTCTAATTTTTGGGAATAAGTGTATAGAGTTAGAGTAGTCGAGAGCAGTGGAATAGTTCTATATTTCTTCAATCGAATTATTGAGTATATATTGATGTTATTGTTCTTTCTTTTGTTGTTGTAGCTAGTTGTAAATTAAAAATAAATTATTGTGAACGTGTAATTATGTGTGTTTTTAACTTGAAGTAAGGAGTAGGAGTTGTGGCGCCGCCTTCGCACTCCTGAACCACGTTAAAGATACTTTTAATTATTCATATTTGAATTTGAATGACTGCAGTTATAGTTCCTTAAGTAGTTGACTACATGAGTAGGAGGGATTAGCTACCCCGATGACTCATCGTCAATAAAAGAGACAACGATAACTCATTATTTTGTTAGAAGTATCTTTTAATTTTATTTTTAAATAATTGAAAAACATGTTCATTGCTTATATCAATTGAATGAATTTAATTATTAAATATATGTTATTGGGAAATAGTATATCCATCTTTATTTTTTTTCCTTGATTATATATAATATGTTTTTATAGAGTAATTGATTGTAATTCTATTATAGTGTTATTAAGTTGTTAGATGTATTTACTATTTTAAAAAGTTAATCTCTTTGTCAAGCCTAAGTTGAATTTGTTAAATGTTTTGTGATATGATTTAGACTTTATTTTAAGGAGTCAAAACTTGTAATATTTGGTTTGAAAGAAATAGTTGAAATTGACAACATACTTGGAATGTGTTTCATTTAACCAAACTAAATTAACTACGTTATTATTGACAAAATCTATATGTTATGCTTTATATGTAAATTTTAGTGAGTAACTATATGGTATTTTATTTCATAAATGAATAGTAAATGTGATAAGTATTTTATTTCATAATTGAATGATAAATGTTGTGTTTAATTGATTTATTTTAGTCTATCATGCTTTGTTAGTTGATTTTCTACATGTTGTGCTTAATAGGAGATTGAATGCCTTAAATATATTTATAGACAAAGTTTGAATCCTGAGGGTGGTAAGTTAGGTATTAGTTCACTCACCACAAATTTCGAGGACGAAATTCTTTAACAAGGGGAGAATTGTAACACCCTAAATTTGATAATAAACTATTTAATTAATTAAATAGGATTTTAAATAATTAATTTGATGTTAAAATTATTTTAGAATATATGTTGATAAATTTTGTGAGTAAATTTTGTTATATGACTGTTTTCTATGATGTGTTGGTTTGATAGATATTATATTTAATGAGCAATATAAATAATAAATATTTATTTTTTTATTTTGTATATTTTTCTAAAAATAATAGTATTTTAGTGTATTATATATTTTAAAGAAAAAGATTTTATGTGATTTTACGTGTGTATATATGTACCCAATTAATGTAATACTTTTATGGACGCTTGACTTATGTTAAGTATGCAGATAGTTATATTTCAATTATTTATAACTATTTTCTATTTTTAGTTATTTTTTTTATAAATAATTATCTTGATATAGAATTGATATTGTGTTTGATTTCGTTTATTTTTAAATACTTGTAATGGTATTGTGATTTTATATATATTTATTATGATTTAGTAATTAATATAAAATATTGATGTTATATTTATTTATTTTATAATTTTGACTATTTTCTAATATGATGGTATTATTATAATGTGATTATTTTCAGAAATAAGTATAATTGTAGAGATTATTTGGAATGTGAGAGTTTTGATTATTAGTAACATGTTTTTTTTATATTGATTATTTTAATTACTCTAATTTATAAAATATTAGTAATGTTTGGAAAACTAAATGGTGTTTGGAGGAATATTAAAAAGGAGATTAAATAATTATTAGTTTTGTTTTACCAAAATAAAAATAATAATAGTAAAATATAAATAAAGGGACCAATGGGGTTGACTCTATGAACCCTAATTGTTAACAATATAAAACAAACAAAAGAAGGGAGTTGAAAGGGCAGTCGTAGAACCAAAGAGTAAACACAACAACAACCTATCGTTTGACACTGGAGAGCCATAACTATCCTAGAAAAGTTTCTCTGTTTTTGTCCAAATTTCAGTATGTTGTTTTACTCATTTATCTATTCAATTAAACACAAATTTTCAGATTTTTAACAACCCGAATTTCTCCCTAAAATACCCGATTTCTCCGTTTACAGAAATCCTTATTTTGCACCGTTCTTCTTCACCGTATGTCCGATTTGAGTGAAACCAACGCCAAAACGACCGTGTGAAAAGTGGCTATATTATCCACTGACTGGGTTTCTGATTTATGGTAATTGTCCTTGACCAAATTTCGAATTTAGTTTTAGTGTATCTTCTCATAATTTATTTTTGACGTTTACCCATAAACTATCGAGTTAGATCGATTGAAGGACAAAGAGTCAATGAACAAAGGTTGTTGCTCGTGGAATCGTATTCATGTGTAAGAGCGTCAAAATAAGGTAAGGGGTTAGAGAGCGTTTGAATTCATGAGTATAATATATTGTGAGATGAACGGGAAAACTGTATTTCCCAACGATTCGTCCGGGGCTTGCTACGTACGGCAGTAGCCCTTTGAGAGATAAATTGATTAATTTGAAATATGAGAATTGTGAGATTAAAATGTGATATAGAAATTTTTATAAGGTTTTGATTGATTTAATTTTCGATACTTGTGTGGTAGTTGATATTTATTATTATTGTGATGTTGGATTTTGAATGAAATTATGTGTACATGTTTGATTAGATGAAATTATGTGATATGATAATAAAATATGGATGCATGGTTTGATATATTTTACGTGATGATAATGATGATTTTTGATTGATGATAGTGATGTTATAAAATTGTGATGAGTTTATACAATGATCTTGATTATTTATGATTAATGATATTATAAAATTGTGATGAAAATATTGAAGTACCCCATTCTTGATGAGATAGTGATGATTCTTAAATATGGTGCTCTTAATAGAGTAGTCTACGCTAACGGGGGGAGAAAATAAATATTGTGAATTTGTGAAGTGGAGATTATTTTGTCATCATATAGGTAGGGCTTGACAAGCCTAGTGATTATGGGGAAGTACAACTGAATTAGCCTGATCGTGGCGGTCTGCTGTCGAGCCTTAAGGCAAGATTGTTAGACCTTGGAAGTATTCTGGTGGGGAATTCCTAGGTGACTTGGAGGTAGCACTCCAAATGTCGGGAGCTCCCATGCAACACACGTTTACCTCGACTGTCACGTATATGTGTCTCGGGTTTTGAGTTGAGGGGATCTATGAGGACAGGGCCAATTTGAATTGTCCGTCCACTGGGATGGTGGCATAGTATCTTGGCCTCCTAACCAAGTACTTCAGAGTTAGAATGGTACCACATTGTGAAGTAGAGTCTAAGCTCATGCATAGCATTGCATTTCCTTGTGATTGTTTTGTTGTGATTGATGTGTTTCAAAGGTAATAATAATTAGATGATTTGATGCATATTTTAATGAGATGATTATTTTACTTGAGTGACTTTGATGCTATAATATGATACTATTTAATTAAATATTTTGATATATCGTAAAGTGATTATGATACGGTTCTATTATGATTGTTTGCGTGTTCTTCTTACTCATATTATACTATTAACATGATTTCAAAACTCACCTCCTTCGTTGTATGTGTTTGACTGGCTGGGCCCTGCGTTTGCGAAATCGCAGTTATTACAGGTTAATGAGTCTTGAAGTTCAAGTTTGGGAGGAACCCCGCTCTAATAGGTGATACCGGGAATAAGGGTTTTAATTTGTATTTTACTTATTTAATTTGAATCAAATTTTTGTATGAAAACCTTAGAAGTACTAAGTTTTTAGAATTAACTCAAGTAATTATACTTAAATCAAGTTCATTGAGATTAAATTGTTTTATTTGAGTAATAAAATTTGAATTTGTTGCATGTGTACTTTGAGAAAAGTGATATCCTAGATTAGTTACAAAAGTTTTTATTTTCTTGAAAATATAATTTTATTTATCCGCTGCAAATTTTATAGGAATATGACATAAACTGTTATATATATTATTTTGGGATTTAGGGTGTCACAATTTCGGCCATCACGATTATCACCAAGCAAAACCTGGACCATATATGGACTCCAAGAAACACCCTCTTTCATTACCTATGCTCGAAATCGCCAACCGTTATATTTGAAAAAATGGGTTTCCACCATTGTCGCGACTGTTTTCTTGAATCCCGGACAACGTGTTCATCATCTTGAAAAACTGATATCGTTTTTGAATTCCTCTCGTCGAAACCTTCAAGAAGCACTACTCGTTTGTCTGTTTCGGGGAAGTTGAAGTCGGACCCCGTCGGTGCTCCAACACGTCGGTGAGGCCTTTTCTGATAACTTGTTTGACTTCATTTTGAATATGTTTATTCTCTTAATATTTTTATTAATTATGTAACAATGATTTTTATAGTCCGCGTAAATTATCAGTCATGTTTCATAGACTCTGTAAATTCGTCGATGCTTTTGGAGTTGTTCGTTGCGTGTTGTCGACATCTCTGGTTGCTGAAAATCATTATTATCCTTATATCTTATGAAAGCGTCAAATTCAGGTACGGGGTGAGAGAGAGTTCGAATTCATGAGTGTAAATTAAGTGAGATGAACGGGAAAACCAGATTTCCCATAATTCATTCGGGACTCGCTGCGTAAGGCTGAAGTCCTTTAAGTAATAATTGACTAATGAGAAAACTTGAATATGGTGAGATTAAAATACGAGTTAGAAACTTTTATAGGGTGTTGTTTGATTTAAATTTTGAAGATTGTGTGGTAGTTGAATTATTGTAGAATTGTGTATTTGATGTATTCTATGTTTTGTTTATATCTACCTGGATATTGTTATATGATATAAAATGTGATGAATTGTTATTAATTCAATTTCAATTGAAGTAGTGTGTGTGAATGATTTAGTATTATTATATGTGAGTGGAAATTATCTATTGTTGGAGCTTGTGTATTATGATGATAAATTTTGAATGTGATATATGACTATGAAAATATGCATTGATGATTACTTGTTGAATTATGATGTTACCACTTTGATGAATATCACGAAATGCATATTGAATTGTGATGAATTCGACCTGTGCCAATGGTGGTTCTCTTAATGGAGTGAGTAACCTAGGCCAACGAGGGGAGAACATAGATGTTGATAATTTATGAAGTGGAGATTATTTGGTCATCATATAGGTAGGGCCTGACAAGCCTAGTGATTCTAGGGAAGTACAACTAAATGAGCCTGATCGTGGCGGTCTGCTGTTGAGCCTGATCGGGTGGGGAACTCCTAGGTGACTTGGAGGTAGCACTCCAAATGTCGGGAGCTACCATGCAACACACTTTTACCTCGACTGTCACGTATATGTGTCTCGGGTTGAGTTGAGGGGATCTATGAGGACACGGCCAAATTGAATTGTCTGTCCACTTGTGTAGTGGCATAGTATCAAACCTCCTAACCAAGTACTTCAGAGTTAGAATGGTACCAAAGAAAGAGAAGGAGTCTAGAGTGTAAGAGCATGCATAACATTACTTTATTTATGTGTTTACGTACTTGATGTTGTGGATTGTATCAATGTTTTACCTTGATTATTCTTGTTGATTGTGATTTGATACGATACGGTGTTTAATATATTTTACGTGTTCTTCTCAATTATTTTATACTATTACATGTTTTCGAAACTCACCCCTCGTTGCTTGTGTTTGGCGCTTGCGAGAGCGCTGTCATTTCAGGTTATCGGTTGGTGATCCACACTCTGATAGGTGATATTGGGTGGGAGTAATTTGTCGCGTGTTTTATGTCAAAAGTTTTATTTAATAAACCTCAACTATATTCGATATAAAACGAACTTTTATTGAAAAATTTTATGTTGGCATTCTGTGTAAGTGTGAGTGTGACATTCTTGAACCATATAGCTTAAAATAAATTTTGTTTAATTTATTTTGGAACCGCTGCGAATCTCTTTCAAAACTAACAAATTTTACTTTCTATTTTAATTTGGGTTTAGGGTGTCACATTAGTGGTATCAGAGCAGGTATGTATATCAGACCGTGTGGGTGATGTGTCTATTATCATGTTGACATGTTTCCAATTTGTGTTAATGAAATTTAATCAAACTTAAAAGGGTTAAGATAACTAAAGAAACCACTGACATATAATTTTAATTTATTCTGCATTTGTATGAAATAGTTGTTTATATGTGTGCCTTATGATGTTTAATTTTTCTACCTACTTTTGAACTAGTATTAGTGTGATTATTCCCATGGTATTTTTTTTAACCTTTCATATAGTTTTATTTCAATGCATCCATCCCTGTGTTATTGGGTATGACCGATATATTTACGGCCAATAATTGTTTTCTTATGTTCAGAAATTAAGATACCTTAATTTGCATTTTCAGTTTAGTCTTTAATCTAACACAATTTCTATCATTAAGCTTTGTCCTAAATTCTTTCGACCACTATATGATTATGACTCTCTGCAATTTATAGGATAAATGTCGTGGATAATATGATTATATAACTGATGTTGTGTGCTTATGCAATCTGTGACTTTTAGCATAGTACATGCCTTATCCTCTAAGAATTTTAGATACAGTTTGACTTGATACATTAGTCTGGCTTTGCATATGGTATAAGTGAACTCTTCTAAATCTTTGGTGAACTTATAAAGTTATTTTATAATTTTTATTTGTAATCTTTAATTTACATCTTAATTGATTTGTGTCGTTTAAGATGTCCAGTAGACATTATGGGCTGTAGGCTTTTCAACATTTTTCTTGATTTTTGTTTTTGAAAGTTTCTCTAATATCCAACTGTTACCTGTAGAATTGAGTGTCATTTTGGGTGGATGGTTACTCCTCATTTACATTGTTTATTGTGTTACTTGATTTGTTAGTTGTGGTATATTGTAATATTGATGCTGTGTATGCAAACCAGGTTTCCCAAAATGACTACTTTTACCTTCTTCCTACAAAAAAAAAAAAACTTAATGGATCTTTTTGTGATTTAATTATGAAAATTGATGCTTGCATATTTGATAAAGGATGTCTATTTGAGTATGTATATCTATATAAATCTTGATCGTTCGTTCGGGGTTAGGTGTATGCCAACTTTACTAGATTGATAAATTTATAGCTAGTTAGAAATATAAAATATTCATTGCAGACTATATTACATATTTGAAAGATAGTAATGAATGGGTGAGTGGTGAGAAAGAATATGCAACAGTCTGGATAGATGCGTAATTTTGTTTGCTAAATGAAACCATGGTCAAAGCATAAGTTTTTTTTTTTATCAATTTTTATATAACAAAGATATTACGTGATATCGATATGTTTTCTTAATTTTCTTGATGATTACTCTGTAGGCTCTGATAGTTGTTTTTGCTTTCTTTGACCTTATTGGCTTTCAAATTTTACATGTTCTAGCTCTCATTCACTGGAAGTGTTTCTTTTTACTTGGATTTATTTATTTATTTTTATCTTGTATGCCCTGCCTCTTATTCTTTGAATGATGAACTTGGATTAAGATTTGTTCTGTCAATTAGGTTGAAAAGCACAACTACCAAAACAAACAACAACAAAACTTATGAACATTATGTGACAATTGTAACACCCCAAAATTTATAATAAACTATTTTATTAATTAAATAGAATTTTAAATAATTAATTTGATGTTAAAATTATTTTAGAATATATGTTGATAAATTTTGTGAATAATTTTCGGGATATGGATGTTTTCTATGATTGTGTTGGTTTGATAGATATTATATTTAATGAGCAATATACATAATAAATATTTTACTTTATTATTTTACATATCTTTCTAAAAATAAAAGTATTTTAGTGCAATATTTTAAAGAACAAGATTTTATATGATTTTAAGTGTATATGTGAGTTGGTAATTAATATGAGATTTTAATCATTTTTAAGTATCTCTTTTTTTAATTATTTCTAAATATATCTTATTTTAATTATTTATAGAATCTTGAGATCGTAGTAATATTGTGTTTGATTTTCTTTGTTTTTATATACTTATTTTTGAATTGTGATTATATATATATATTTATTATGATTTAGTAATTTACATAAAATATTATTGTTATCTCTATTTATTTTATAATTTTGACTATTTTCTAATATGATGGTATTGTTATAATATGAATATTTTGAGAAATAAGTATAATTGTAGGGATTATTTTGAATGTGAAAGTTTCTATTATTAGTAATATGTTTTTTTTATATATTATTTTAATTACTCTAATTTAGAAAATATTACTAATGTTTGAAAAACTAAATGGGGTTTGGAGGAATATTAAAAAGGAGATTAAATAATTATTAGTTTAATTTTAACAAAATAAAAATAATAATAGTAAAATATAAATAAAGAGACCAACGGGGTTGACTCTATGAACCCTAATTGTTAAAAATATAAAACAAACAAAAGAAGGGAGTTGGAAGGGGCAGCCGTAGAAACAAAGAGTAAACACAACAACAACCTATCGTTTGACACTGGAGAGCCATAACTGTCCCATAAAAGTTTCTCTGTTTTCGTCCAAATTTCAAAATCATTATTTTGCACCGTTCTTCTTCACCGTAAGTCCGATTTTAGTGAAACCAACGCCAAAACGATCGTGTTAAAAGTGGCTATTTTATCCACTGATTGGTTTTCTGATTTATGATCGATTGAAGGACAAAAAGTCAAAGAACAAATATTGTTTGCTCGTGGAATTGTACTCGTGTCTGAAAGCGTCGAAATAAGGTAAGGGGTGAGAGAACGTTTGAATTCATGAGTATAATATATTGTGGGATGAACGGGAAAACCGTATTTCCCAACGATTCATCCGGGGCTTGCTACGTACGGCAGTAGCCCTTTGAGAGATAAATTGATTAATTTGAAATATGAGAATTGTGAGATTAAAATGTGAAATAGAAATTTTTATAAGGTGTTTATTGATTTAATTTTCGATACTTGTGTGGTAGTTGATATTTGTTATTATTGTGAAGTTGGATGTTGAATGAAATTATGTGTACATGTTTGCTTACGTGATGATAATGAAATATGGATGATTATTATTTGTTATTATTGTGATGTGATTATTTGTTATTATTGTGATGTGATTATGAAATATGGATGCATGGTTTGATATATGCTTATGTGATGATAATGATGATTTTTGATTGATGATAGTGATGTCATAAAATTGTGATGAGCTTATATATTGATCATGATTATTTATGATTAATGATATTATAAAATTGTGATGAAAATATTGAAGTACCCCATACTTGATGAGATAGTGATGATTCTTAAATACGATGCTCTTAAGGGAGTAGTCTAAGCTAACGGGGGGAGGAAATAAATATTGTGAATGTGTGAAGTGGAGATTATTTTGTCATCATATAGGTAGGGCCTGACAAGCCTAGTGATTCTGGGGAAGTACAACTGAATGAGCCTGATCGTGGCGGTCTGCTGTCGAGCCTTAAGGCAAGATTGTTAGACCTTGGAGGTATTCCGGTGGGGAATTCCTAGGTGACTTGGAGGTAGCACTCCAAATGTCGGGAGCTACCATGCAACCCACGTTTACCTCGACTGTCACGTATATGTGTCTCGGGTTTTGAGTTGAGGGGATCTATGAGGACAGGGCCAATTTGAATTGTCCGTCCACCGGGATGGTGGCATAGTATCATGGCCTCCTAACCAAGTACTTCAGAGTTAGAATGGTACCACATTGTGAAGTAGAGTCTAAGCTCATGCATAGCATTGCATTTCCTTGTGATTGTTTTATTGTGATTGATGTGTTTCAAAGGTAAAATTAATTAGATGATTTGATGCATATTATAATGAGATGATTATTTTACTTGAGTGACTTTGATGTTATATTATGATACTATTTAATTAAATATTTTGATATATCGTAAAGTGATTATGATACGGTTCTATTATGATTGTTTGTGTGTTCTTCTTACTCATATTATACTATTAACATGATTTCAAAACTCACCTCCTTCGTTGTTTGTGTTTGACTGGCTGGGCCCTGCGTTTGCGAAATCGCAGTTATTACAGGTTAATGAGTCTTGAAGTTCAAGTTTGGGAGGAACCCCGCTCTGATAGGTGATACCGGGAATAAGGGTTTTAATTTGTATTTTACTTATTTAATTTGAATCAAATTTTTGTATGAAAACCTTGGAAGTACTAATAAGTTTTTAGAATTAAATCAAGTAATTATACTTAAATCAAGTTTATTGAGATTAAATTGTTTTATTTTAGTAATAAAATTTGAATTGGTGCATGTGTACTTTGAGAAACGTGATATCCTAAAATTAGTTACAAAAGATTTTATTTTCTTGAAAATATAATTCTATTTATCCGCTGCAAATTTTATAGGAATATGATAAAAATTATTATATATATTATTGTGGGATTTAGGGTGTCACATTAGTGGTATCAGAGCTAGGTTTGTCCAATCAGGCCGAGTGGGTCGAATGTCGATTCTGTGTTATGAATGTCAGTCGTGTCAATTGTGTTTTCTTGTGTAATAATTATTTTCACTATGATATTTTCCCGTTATATATTTGTGTTAAGGGTTATATGCTTTTGTATTATTATACATATTTTCGAGATTACTAATTAATTGTATATTATTTGCTTACTCTGATTGTGCAATGGATCCTAAATTTCTACCTAAGTGAATAAATAAACCATGAAATTATTTGTTAAAATTTGAGTGAAGTTTAATTGTTGACATAACCAAATTAATTACCTTTTGATTAGACTTGTGGTTTGCGTTTCTAACTTGGATTATTTGCTCTGTTGTTATAGTGGATAGGTAGAAATAATTTTATTGTCTAGTTATATATTTAAAATTATTAATTTAATGTAGACAATATTAATTATTGATTGATTATGATTATTAATTATTTTCACTATCATGTTTTTGTTTGTTATATTATTGTGTTATGTGATGTATGCTTTTGTATTATTGTGCATATCTTTGAAGTTAATAATTAACTATTTACTATCTTCTTACTCTAATTGTGTTGCGTTGTGGATTCTAAATTCCTATTTAAGTGATAAAATATAATAGGAAATTATTTCTTAAAATTTAAGTTAATTTGAAATGTTGACATGATTGAGTTAATTAGTTTTTGATTGGATTTGTGTTTATAATTTGATTTTTGCTCTTTGTTAGAATGAATAGTTAGAAGTAATTTTTTTTATTGACGGGCAACAGTATGTTTGAAATTATGAATTTAATTGATATGATACTAGTTATTGACTGATAGACCTTGTCTTTAGTGTCATTACATGATGATTAAAATTTTGAGTTGCTAATGAAGTCAATTTAGAAAGTTAGCAGTAATTTTAAAATATTAGAAAACTCATATTTATAATAATAATTATCCTTGAATATTAGAGATTGGTAGAACTTAGAATTTTTTAAAAATGACATTTTGAAGGAGTTAAAGTTTACTTATTTTGTATGATGAAAATAACTTTTGTTTGAATTGCTCTTGATTATTTTAAAGAAATTAAATTGATTTCAATTTTGGTTGATTTATAAAATAACAATAATTTTATGCTACTGATTTTGTTTAATGTTTAAAACAGCTTAAAATTAACAGTATGTTTTACTATGTCTTGTTTTTAAGAAAATTGAAAAGAGTTATAGTTATCTTGGTTTAGGGGGCGGTATGAATATTGAATCGTGAGGGTGTTGGTGTAACACCCTAAATTTGATAATAAACTATTTAATTAATTAAATAAGATTTTAAATAATTAATTTGATGTTAAAATTATTTTAAAATATATGTTGATAAATTTTGTGAGTAAACTTTGTTATATGAATGCTTTCTATGATGTGTTGGTTTGATAGATATTATATTTAATGAGCAATATAAATAATAAATATTTTATTTTATTATTTTGTATATTTTTCTAAAAATAATAGTATTTTAGTGTAATATATATTTTAAAAAAAAAAGATTTTATGCGATTTTACGTGTGTATACATGTACCCAATTAATGTAATATTTTTATGGACGCTTGACTTATGTTAAGTATGCAGATAGTTATATTTCAATTATTTATAACTAATTTCTATTTTTAGTTATTTTTTTTATAAATAATTATCTTGATATAGAATTGATATTGTGTTTGATTTCGTTTATTTTTAAATACTTGTTATGGTATTGTGATTTTATATATATTTAATATGATTTAGTAATTAATATAAAATATTAATGTTATATTTATTTATTTTATAATTTTGACTATTTTCTAATATGATGGTATTATTATAATGTGATTATTTTGAGAAATAAGTATAATTGTAGAGATTATTTTGAATGTGAGAGTTTTGATTATTAGTAATATGTTTTTTTTATATTGATTATTTTAATTACTCTAGTTTATAAAATATTAGTAATGTTTGGAAAACTAAATGGTGTTTGGAGGAATATTAAAAAAAGAGATTAAATAATTATTAGTTTATTTTAACAAAATAAAAATAATAATAGTAAAATATAAATAAAGAGACCAATGGGTTTGACTCTATGAACCCTAATTGTTAATAAAATAAAACAAACAAAAGAATGGAAGGGAGTTGGAAGGGCAGCCATAGAACCAAAGAGTAAACACAACAACAACCTATCGTTTGACACTGCAAAGCCATAACTGTCCCAGAAAAGTTTCTCTGTTTTCGTCCAAATTTCAGTATGTTATTTTGCTCATTTATCTATTCAATTAAACACAATTTTTCAGATTTTTAACAACCCGAATTTCTCCCTAAAATACTCGATTTCTCCGTTTACAGAAATCCTTATTTTGCACCGTTCTCCTTCGCCGTAAGTCCGATTTTAGTGAAACCAACGCCAAAACGACCGTGTGAAAAGTGGCTATATTATCCACTGATTGGTTTTCGGATTTATGGTAATTTTCTTTGACCGAATTTCGAAATCAGTTTTTAAACTATTTTCTCATAATTTATTTTTGACGTTTATCCATAAATTGTCGAGTTAGATCGATTGAAGGACAAAAAGTCAAAGAACAAATATTGTTTGCTCGTGAAATCGTATTCGTGTATGAAAGCTTCAAAATAAGGTAAGGGGTGAGAGAGCGTTTGAATTCATGAGTATAATATATTGTGAGATGAACGGGAAAACCGTATTTCCCAACGATTCATCCGGGGCTTGCTACGTACGGCAGTAGCCCTTTGAGAGATAAATTGATTAATTTGAAATATGAGAATTGTGAGATTAAAATGTGAAATAGAAATTTTTATAAGGTGTTGATTGATTTAATTTTCGATACTTGTGTGGTAGTTGATATTTGTTATTATTGTGAAGTTGGATGTTGAATGAAATTATGTGTACATGTTTGCTTACGTGATGATAATGAAATATGGATGATTATTATTTGTTATTATTGTGATGTGATTATTTGTTATTATTTGTTATTATTGTGTACATGTTTGTTATTATTGTGATGTGATTATGAAATATGGATGCATGGTATGATATATGCTTATGTGATGATAATGATGATTTTTGATTGATGATAGTGATGTCATAAAATTGTGATGAGCTTATATATTGATCATGATTATTTATGATTAATGATATTATAAAATTGTGATGAAAATATTGAAGTACCCCATACTTGATGAGATAGTGATGATTCTTAAATACGATGCTCTTAAGGGAGTAGTCTAAGCTAACGGGGGGAGAAAATAAATATTGTGAATGTGTGAAGTGGAGATTATTTTGTCATCATATAGGTAGGGCCTGACAAGCCTAGTGATTCTGGGGAAGTACAACTGAATGAGCCTGATCGTGGCGGTCTGCTGTCGAGCCTTAAGGCAAGATTGTTAGACCTTGGAGGTATTCCGGTGGGGAATTCCTAGGTGACTTGGAGGTAGCACTCCAAATGTCGGGAGCTACCATGCAACACACGTTTACCCCGACTGTCACGTATATGTGTCTCGGGTTTTGAGTTGAGGGGATCTATGAGGACAGGGCCAATTTGAATTGTCCGTCCACCGGGATGGTGGCATAGTATCATGGCCTCCTAACCAAGTACTTCAGAGTTAGAATGGTACCACATTGTGAAGTAGAGTCTAAGCTCATGCATAGCATTGCATTTCCTTGTGATTGTTTTATTGTGATTGATGTGTTTCAAAGGTAAAATTAATTAGATGATTTGATGCATATTATAATGAGATGATTATTTTACTTGAGTGACTTTGATGTTATATTATGATACTATTTAATTAAATATTTTGATATATCGTAAAGTGATTATGATACGGTTCTATTATGATTGTTTGCGTGTTCTTCTTACTCATATTATACTATTAACAAGATTTCAAAACTCACCTCCTTCGTTGTTTGTGTTTGACTGGCTGGGCCCTGCGTTTGCGAAATCGCAGTTATTACAGGTTAATGAGTCTTGAAGTTCAAGTTTGGGAGGAACCCCGCTCTGATAGGTGATACCGGGAATAAGGGTTTTAATTTGTAGTTTACTTATTTAATTTGAATCAAATTTTTGTATGAAAACCTTAGAAGTACTAATAAGTTTTTAGAATTAAATCAAGTAATTATACTTAAATCAAGTTTATTGAGATTAAATTGTTTTATTTGAGTAATAAAATTTGAATTGGTGCATGTGTACTTTGAGAAACGTGATATCCTAAATTAGTTACAAAAGATTTTATTTTCTTGAAAATATAATTCTATTTATCCGCTGCAAATTTTATAGGAATATGATAAAAATTATTATATATTATTGTGGGATTTAGGGTGTCACATTACGTGTTTGCAATCAAATTTTAGAGTATTGATTAACCACTAAAATAATTTATGTACTACGAGATTTATTTTAATTTTATGATTGTTATATTAACTTGGAGTAAAATAGTTGCATACTTTACCTACTAATTTAAAAATCTTTGTTTCAATCTTTGTTAAATGATAAAGATTGATTAAAAGTAAAGTTAATTAATAATTTATTTGTGATCAATTTCTAAATATTGGATTGGCATGAGGATATTCTACATCATGTTGTCAATTGATGAATTAGTTGTATGCATGTATATGATTATGTAAATACGAAATTGTTTGTGTTTCAAGTATTCTAATTTTTGGGAATTAATGTATAGAGTTAGAGTAATCGAAAGCATTTAAAAGTGGAATAGTTCTATATGTCTTCAATCGAATTATTGATTATACGTTGATGTTAGTGTCCTTTCTTTTATTGTTGTAGCTAGTTGTAAATTACGAATAAATTATTGTGAATGTGTAATTAAGTGAGTTTTTAACTTGAAGTAAGGAGTAGGAGTTGTGGCGCCGCCTTCGCACTCCTGAACCACGTTAAAGATACTTTTAATTATTCATATTTGAATTTGAATGACTGTAGTTATGGTTACCTTAAGTAGTTGACTACATGAGTAGGAGGGACTAGCTACCCCGATGACTCATCGTCAATAAAAGAGACAACGATAACTCATTATTTTGTTTGAAGTACCTTTTAATTTTATTTTTTAAATAGTTAAAAAAAACACATTCATTGCTTATATCAATTGAATGAATTTAATTATTAATAAATTTTATTAGGAAATAGTATCTTTATCATTAGTTTTTTTTTCCTCCTTGATTATATACAGAGTATGTTTTTATAGAGTAACTGATTATAAATTTTTATAATATTTTTAAGCTGTTAGATGTGTTTAATATCTTAAAAATTGCTCTATTTGTCCGACCTAAATTAAATTTATTGAATGTTTGGTGGTAGGATTTAGATTTTGTTTTAAGGAGTAAAACTAGTAATATTTGGTTTGAAATAACTAGTTGAAATTGACAACGTACTTGGGATGTGTTTCACTTAACCAAACTGAAGGAACTACATTATTATTGACAAAACATATATGTTATGTTTTATATGTAAATTACAGTGAGTAACTCTATGATATTTTATTTCATAATTGAATGATGAATGTTATAGACATTTAACTTCATAATTGAAAGATAAATATTGTGTGTTTAATTGATTTATTTTGTCATGTTAGTCCATCATGATATGTTGATTTTCTACATGTTGTGCTTAATTGGATATTGAATATCTTAAATATATTTATAGATTAAGTTTGAATCTTGAGGGTGATAAGTTGGATATTAGTTCACTCACCGAAAATTTCGAGGACGAAATTCTTTAACAGGGGGAGAATTGTAACACCCCAAAATTTATAATAAACTATTTTATTAATTAAATAGAATTTTAAATAATTAATTTGATGTTAAAATTATTTTAGAATATATGTTGATAAATTTTGTGAATAATTTTTGGGATATGGATGTTTTCTATGATTGTGTTGGTTTGATAGATATTATATTTAATGAGCAATATACATAATAAATATTTTACTTTATTATTTTACATATCTTTCTAAAAATAAAAGTATTTTAGTGCAATATTTTAAAGAACAAGATTTTATATGATTTTAAGTGTATATGTGAGTTGGTAATTAATATGAGATTTTAATCATTTTTAAGTATCTCTTTTTTTAATTATTTCTAAATATATCTTATTTTAATTATTTATAGAATCTTGAGATCGTAGTAATATTGTGTTTGATTTTCTTTGTTTTTATATACTTATTTTTGAATTGTGATTATATATATATATTTATTATGATTTAGTAATTTACATAAAATATTATTGTTATCTCTATTTATTTTATAATTTTGACTATTTTCTAATATGATGGTATTGTTATAATATGAATATTTTGAGAAATAAGTATAATTGTAGGGATTATTTTGAATGTGAAAGTTTCTATTATTAGTAATATGTTTTTTTTATATATTATTTTAATTACTCTAATTTAGAAAATATTACTAATGTTTGAAAAACTAAATGGGGTTTGGAGGAATATTAAAAAGGAGATTAAATAATTATTAGTTTAATTTTAACAAAATAAAAATAATAATAGTAAAATATAAATAAAGAGACCAACGGGGTTGACTCTATGAACCCTAATTGTTAAAAATATAAAACAAACAAAAGAAGGGAGTTGGAAGGGGCAGCCGTAGAAACAAAGAGTAAACACAACAACAACCTATCGTTTGACACTGGAGAGCCATAACTGTCCCATAAAAGTTTCTCTGTTTTCGTCCAAATTTCAAAATCATTATTTTGCACCGTTCTTCTTCACCGTAAGTCCGATTTTAGTGAAACCAACGCCAAAACGATCGTGTTAAAAGTGGCTATTTTATCCACTGATTGGTTTTCTGATTTATGATCGATTGAAGGACAAAAAGTCAAAGAACAAATATTGTTTGCTCGTGGAATTGTACTCGTGTCTGAAAGCGTCGAAATAAGGTAAGGGGTGAGAGAACGTTTGAATTCATGAGTATAATATATTGTGGGATGAACGGGAAAACCGTATTTCCCAACGATTCATCCGGGGCTTGCTACGTACGGCAGTAGCCCTTTGAGAGATAAATTGATTAATTTGAAATATGAGAATTGTGAGATTAAAATGTGAAATAGAAATTTTTATAAGGTGTTTATTGATTTAATTTTCGATACTTGTGTGGTAGTTGATATTTGTTATTATTGTGAAGTTGGATGTTGAATGAAATTATGTGTACATGTTTGCTTACGTGATGATAATGAAATATGGATGATTATTATTTGTTATTATTGTGATGTGATTATTTGTTATTATTGTGATGTGATTATGAAATATGGATGCATGGTTTGATATATGCTTATGTGATGATAATGATGATTTTTGATTGATGATAGTGATGTCATAAAATTGTGATGAGCTTATATATTGATCATGATTATTTATGATTAATGATATTATAAAATTGTGATGAAAATATTGAAGTACCCCATACTTGATGAGATAGTGATGATTCTTAAATACGATGCTCTTAAGGGAGTAGTCTAAGCTAACGGGGGGAGGAAATAAATATTGTGAATGTGTGAAGTGGAGATTATTTTGTCATCATATAGGTAGGGCCTGACAAGCCTAGTGATTCTGGGGAAGTACAACTGAATGAGCCTGATCGTGGCGGTCTGCTGTCGAGCCTTAAGGCAAGATTGTTAGACCTGGGAGGTATTCCGGTGGGGAATTCCTAGGTGACTTGGAGGTAGCACTCCAAATGTCGGGAGCTACCATGCAACACACGTTTACCTCGACTGTCACGTATATGTGTCTCGGGTTTTGAGTTGAGGGGATCTATGAGGACAGGGCCAATTTGAATTGTCCGTCCACCGGGATGGTGGCATAGTATCATGGCCTCCTAACCAAGTACTTCAGAGTTAGAATGGTACCACATTGTGAAGTAGAGTCTAAGCTCATGCATAGCATTGCATTTCCTTGTGATTGTTTTATTGTGATTGATGTGTTTCAAAGGTAAAATTAATTAGATGATTTGATGCATATTATAATGAGATGATTATTTTACTTGAGTGACTTTGATGTTATATTATGATACTATTTAATTAAATATTTTGATATATCGTAAAGTGATTATGATACGGTTCTATTATGATTGTTTGCGTGTTCTTCTTACTCATATTATACTATTAACATGATTTCAAAACTCACCTCCTTCGTTGTTTGTGTTTGACTGGCTGGGCCCTGCGTTTGCGAAATCGCAGTTATTACAGGTTAATGAGTCTTGAAGTTCAAGTTTGGGAGGAACCCCGCTCTGATAGGTGATACCGGGAATAAGGGTTTTAATTTGTATTTTACTTATTTAATTTGAATCAAATTTTTGTATGAAAACCTTGGAAGTACTAATAAGTTTTTAGAATTAAATCAAGTAATTATACTTAAATCAAGTTTATTGAGATTAAATTGTTTTATTTTAGTAATAAAATTTGAATTGGTGCATGTGTACTTTGAGAAACGTGATATCCTAAAATTAGTTACAAAAGATTTTATTTTCTTGAAAATATAATTCTATTTATCCGCTGCAAATTTTATAGGAATATCATAAAAATTATTATATATATTATTGTGGGATTTAGGGTGTCACAACAATCATGGTTGACTTGAGTAGCAACAATGGCAATATCTTTTGATGAATTGTGCAACATTCATGTTATCTTTCTCTCCATATTCTATCATTCTTGTTCTTTACTATAAATGCTATTTTCATTTTCATTAGATGACATTTTTCAAGCATACCACCATTCAAGTTTAATATCCTCATTCATAATTTCATTTCTATGAATCTTGTAATTGGCTTGTCCTAAGTCCTAACAAAATTTGGCACACAATTATTTCATCTTGGATATGTTTATACATTGAGGCATATGATGTTTGCTATGCAATAGAACCAGTCCTAAATTAATAATTACTAAGAATTAAGGATATCATGCTGGCAGGAGTTGAGTATAAGTTTTTATTTATTTATGCACAATATATTATCTCAAAGGTGAATGTTGTGTTCAATCACAGTTGTAGACTATTCAAACCTGTCTTGATTTATGTGTTCTATCTATTGTGGGGTTTGTGTCTCTTTGAAGAAACTAAGGCATTAATCTTCTTCTAATTCTCATTTGCTCAGGGTCATGTTTTAGTTCATTGTTAGTTCTTCTTTGTCACTTGCACAAAATCTTGCTTTATATATTCCCATTTAAAGTATTTAAACTTTTGTGGTTTTGTTATAGTTTTATTTAGAAGATTATGAAATTATCAGCCTTTTTTCTTTAAATTTAGGGAAGCAATTACTAAGAGTTGTTGGTTGGTTGTATGTTGGGGATGAGCATATATGATTTACTTGTATCCGTGTTACTTTGCATGAGTTATCTATATCAACACCTTATATTCAATGGTTGATCTGGCACCTTTTATGCAAGATTAGTTTTTATTAATATATCTTCTTGATTAAACCAAAAAAAAAAATGTTCAATTCAATTTCTTAAAATATAGTTTAAATTTGAACATTATATATGCATTGTTTGATTCATTTTGGTTTGCTAATGTGTTATACTACCGTCTAGCAAATAGTTACATGTCTTATCTACCACTTGTAGAATCTCTGTTTCAGTTGTGTTAAGCTATATGGGTTAATTCAACCAAAAAATAAAATAAAATAAATAAAACATAACTTTAATTGTGATAAATTTAGAGTAGATAAAATGCTATGAGAATATGCTACATGTTTTAGAATCACCGTTGAGTTGCGAATTAAATTTAGAATCGCGGTGCCAATTTATCAATTAAGTTATATCAACATGTTTTGATTTTGTTAATATAAAATTCTTTGTGGTTTAAGTGTTCTAAATGGTTTTGAAGGAAATTTATGTATAGAGTCTAGAGTTATTAGGAGTGTTTAAAAATTGGATAATTCAATATTTCTTCTTTCTGAGTTTTGATTAAGTTTAATGTAAGTGTAATTTCTATTGTTGTTACTAATTGAATTAGGCAATTAAGTAAGTTTAGTCCCTTATCACTAGTTGATTTGATTATCTTTTACCTACTTGAAATATTATTTTGATTACTTAATTGAGAAAAATAAAAATTTGAATTATAGATTATAAAGTGAAATAAACAAGGTTGTTAGCTATTTTGACATATGAATAATTATAATTATCTAAAGGTGTGATTGAGTTTCGGTTGACGTATTTTTAAATTATTGCCTTATAATTTAAATTGATGAGTTGAGCACAAACTACTATTTTCTTTGTTTTATGACTATGATTAAACAGCAATGAATTCTGATTGTCGTATTATATGTTATTATAAGTATTTATGTACATGTATTAATTGTTACTTGTTTCCTTTTTTTTCATATAAAAAAAATTGTGAAGTTAAAAGGAGTTTAACAGTGTGAGAGAGGTGGGGGATGTGACAATGTCTTCCCACACTACGACCACATTAATAGTCTTTTAATCATCTATAATTAAGTTCAATGATTTTTAGTTATGGTTACCTGGAGTAATTGATATGAGGAGAAGGGATTGATCAACCCAATGACTCACTGTCAATACAAATAGGTGAGAATGACTCATTATTATTATTATAAATATTTGTTGACTTTATTTTGGTTAATTAGACGGAATATCCACCCTTATGTTATTTGAGTCATTTCAATGTATATGTGTATCTTGTCACGAGGTAATATGTTCATCATTGACTTTTATTTTCTTTGCTTATTTGGTTATAAATTTTTTTAAATGATTTAATTATGAATGGTATACACTATAAATGTTGATTGTTAAAAAAAAAATTGTGAGCCTGAAATACATGAAAAATAATTTATCCCTTCCAATATGGTTTTGTACATTGGTTTTTGATTTCAAAGTGATTACGTGTCCTTGAGTTGTTATATGCATTTATGTTTGCAATTATTGAATGTGTGGAATATTTTGAATGTTCCTCTATATGTCTAACTTTTGTTAAACTTGTAGAGTAATTGTTATTTGGATTTAAATATTCTTTAAGGAGAATGAGACTAATAGAGCAGTATTTGAGAAGTTTATTGAACTTAATAATGTGTTTATTTTATTTTATTTTTTTCGTTCATTCAAGTTACCTAGTAAGTTGTTATTGACCAATTCTATGAGCTCTAACTCCTCTATAAATTATAGTGAGTAATAGTGGTATTTCTTTAATGGTTGAAACATTAGATGTGATATGTTTATAAATGATTCATTGTCATGTAACAAGTGAATTCTTTGATGGAGCTTAATTATGCATTAGTTTGTCTATTATTCACCATGAATTTCATAAATTTCGAGGACGAAATTTCTTTAACGAGGGGAGAATTGTAACACCCCAGATTTAATAATAAATTGTTTCATTTATCTAATGGAATTTTAAAGAATTAATTTAGTATTGCATGTGTTTACAATATGTGTTGACAAATAATTATGATTGATTTTCTTACATGTGTAATTGCTATAGTGTGATAATTTCTCATGTGTTTGACTTAATAATTTATTTAAATTATTGATATGGATATTAAGTATATTTATATCTTTTTATTAATTTTAAGATTGATATTATTTTTAAGTGAAATACGTTACCTTTATTACTAACTAGATATTTAATAATTAAACTTATTTATTTTTATTTTTAAAAAATAAAGTTAATAAAAAAAACAAAGTTTTGAATAATAATAATTAAAATAATAAATAATAATAATATTAATAATAATGAAAACATGAAATAAAGATAATGAAAAGGAAACAGAAGGCCGGACCATCATCTTCTTCTTCTTCGTGTATATACCCTTGCCGCCATTCCTATTTCTTCTCTACCTTTTCTCTACAATTATGACCATTATAGTGGGTGTTGTGCAAAACCGAGACCACATCTGTGATGGTTGTGATCTCTTCTTTCATTTTCAGCTTGAATCGCAACCTTAAACGCCCTATTCCTCTTTTCCAAAAATCACATCTCCAACTTTTGACCAAGATTTCGGCCATCACGATTATCACCAAGCAAAACCGAGACCATATATGGACTCCACGAAACACCCTCTTTCATTACCTATGCTCGAAATCGCCAACCGTTATATTTTAAAAAATGGGTTTCCACCATTGTCGCGACTGTTTTCTTGAATTCCGGACAACGTGTTCATCATCTTGGAAAACTGATATCGTTTTTGAATTCCTCTCGTCGAAACCTTCAAGAAGCACTACTCGTTTGTCTGTTTCGGGGAAGTTGAAGTCGGACCCCGTCGGTGCTCCAACACGTTGGTGAGGCCTTTTCTGATAACTTGTTTGACTTCATTTTGAATATGTTTATTCTCTTAATATTTTTATTAATTATGTAACAATGATTTTTATAGTCCGCGTAAATTATCAGTCATGTTTCATAGACTCTGTAAATTCGTCAATGCTTTTGGAGTTGTTCGTTGCGTGTTGTCGACATCTCTGGTTGCTTAAAATCATTATTGTCCTTATATCTTATGAAAGCGTCAAATTCAGGTACGGGGTAAGAGAGAGTTCGAATTCATGAGTGTAAATTAAGTGAGATGAACGGGAAAACCAGATTTCCCATAATTCATTCGAGACTCGCTGTGTAAGGCTGAAGTCCTTTGAGTAATAATTGACTAATGAGAAAACTTGAATTTGGTGAGATTAAAATATGAGTTAGAAACTTTTATAAGGTGTTTTTGATTTAAATTTTGAAGATTGTGTGGTAGTTGAATTATTGTAGAATTATGTATTTGATGTATTCTATGTTTTGTTTATATCTACCTGGATATTGTTATATGATATAAAATGCAATGAATTGTTATTAATTCAATTTCAATTGAAGTAGTTTGTGTGAATGATTTAGTATTATTATATGTGAGTGGCAATTATCTATTGTTGGAGCTTGTGTATTATGATGATAAATTTTGAATGTGATATATGACTATGAAAATATGCATTGATGATTACTTGTTGAATTATGATGTTACCACTTTGATGAATATCACGAAATGCATATTGAATTGTGATGAATTCGACCCGTGCCAATGATGGTTCTCTTAATGGAGTGAGTAACCTAGGCCAACGAGGGGAGAACATAGATGTTGATAATTTATGAAGTGGAGATTATTTGGTCATCATATAGGTAGGGCCTGACAAGCCTAGTGATTCTGGGGAAGTACAACTGAATGAGCCTGATCGTGGCGGTCTGCTGTTGAGCCTTATGGCAAGATTGTTAGACCTTGGAGGTATTCGGGTGGGGAACTCCTAGGTGACTTGGAGGTAGTACTCCAAATGTCGGGAGCTACCATGCAACACACTTTTACCTCGACTATCACGTATATGTGTCTCGGGTTGAGTTGAGGGGATCTATGAGGACACGGCCAAATTGAATTGTCCGTCCACTTGTGTAGTGGCATAGTATCAAACCTCCTAACCAAGTACTTCAGAGTTAGAATGATACCAAAGAAAGAGAAGGAGTCTAGAGTATAAGAGCATGCATAACATTACTTTATTTGTGTTTTTACGTACTTGATGTTGTGGATTGTATCAATGTTTTACCTTGATTATTCTTGTTGATTGTGATTTGATACGATACGGTGTTTAATATATTTTACGTGTTCTTCTCAATTATTTTATACTATTACATGTTTTCGAAGCTCAGCC
This sequence comes from Cicer bijugum, assembly GCA_037974875.1. NCBI lineage: Eukaryota > Viridiplantae > Streptophyta > Magnoliopsida > Fabales > Fabaceae > Cicer > Cicer bijugum. Next base: position 5,136,341 of record JBBPBT010000850.1, read on the forward strand.
CTCGTTGCTTGTGTTTGGCGCTTGCGAGAGCGCAGTCATTTCAGGTTATCGGTTGGTGATCCACACTCTGATAGGTGATATTGGGTGGGAGTAATTTGTCGCGTGTTTTATGTCAAAAGTTTTATTTAATAAACCTCAACTATATTCGATATAAAATGAACTTTTATTGAAAATTTTTATGCAGGCATTCTGTGTAAGTGTGAGTGTGACATTCTTGAACCTTATAGCTTAAAATAAATTTTGTTTAATTTATTTTGGAACCGTTGCGAATCTCTTTCAAAACTAACAAATTTTACTTTCTATTTTAATTTGGGTTTAGGGTGTCACATTTTTATGTTAGAAATATTTGATTAATAAACTCAACTATATTCGATGTTAAACAATTTTAATTAAGAATTTGTATGCAATTGTCTTGTGTAAGTGTGAGTGTGATTTCCTCAGCCTTATAATTTAAAAGGAATTTTTTTATACTCTATTTTTGGACAGTTGTGAATCTCTTTCAAAATTAGTGCATTTTACTTTTTATTTCAATTTAGGATATCACATTTCCCAAAAATAAAAATAAAAACTCTTCTTCCCGGTATCACCTATCAGAGCGGGTTCAAGACTCATTAACTTGTAATGTATCAAAATATTTAATTAAATAGTATCATACTATAACATCAAAGTCACTTAAGTAAAACAATCATCTCATTATAATATGCATCAAGTCATCTAATTATTATTACCTTAGAAACACATCAATCACAACAAAACAATTGACAGTCGAGGTAAACGTGTGTTGCATGGTAGCTCCAGACATTTGGAGTGCTACCTCCAAGTCACCTAGGAATTCCCCACCCGAATACCTTCAAGGTTTAACAATCTTGCCTTAAGGCTCGACAACAGACCGCCACGATCAGGCTCATTCAGTTGTACTTCCCTAGAATCACTAGGCTTGTCAGACCCTACCTATATGATGACAAAATAATCTCCACTTCACAAATTCACAATATTTATTTTCTCCTTGTTGGTATATGATACTCCATTAAAACCGTTATCTCAAACACAAATTGAAATCACCATTAATTCACCAACTATGAGGTTAATTCAATATTCTCATCACAGTTTAGAACATCACTATCATCATCATCACATAAACTCATCACAAATTTATAGCATCACTATCATCAACCAAACATTATCACATAAACTCATCACAAATTTATAACATCAGAATAATTAATCGTACATCATCATCATCATTATATAAAATTATCACAACACACCCATATTTTGTTATCACATCTCATAAACTCATCTAATCACACATATATATCAATTTAATTCGACACCCAATATCACAATAATATCAATATCACACACTCAAATAAATTAAATCAATCAACACCCTACAGATATTTCTATTCTACATTTTAATCTCACAATTTTCATATTTGCACATTAATCAATTTATCCTTCAAAGGGCTACTGCCATACGTAGCGAGCCCCAGATGAATCGTTGGGAAATACGGTTTTCCCGTTCATCCCATAATAAATTATACTCATGAATTCAAACGCTCTCTCACCCCTTACCTTATTTCGACATTTCACCTATGAATATGATTCGACGCACAAACAGTCTTTGCTCTTTGACTCTTTCTCCTTCAATCGATCTAACTCGACAGTTTATGGGTAAACGTCAAAAATAAATGATGAAGAGATATTCTAAAAAATAAATTTGAAAATAGGCCTAATAAATTTACCATAAATCAGAAAACCAATTAGTGGATAATATAGCCACTTTTCACATGGTCGTTTTGGCTTTGGTTTCACTCAAATCGGACTTACAGTGAAGGAGAACAATTGAAAATAATGAATTCTACAAATGGAGAAGTCGAGTATTTTAGAGAGAAATTGGGATTGTTAAAAATCTGAAAAATTATGTTTAATTGACGAGTTAAATGAATGAAATACCATACTCAAATTTGGGCGAAAATGGAGAAAGTTTTTTGGAACATCACCGATGTCAAACGATAGGGTTATTGTTGTGTTTCCTCTTTGGCTTTACGACTGCCCTTCCAACTCCTTTCCCTTCTTTTGTTTGTTTTATTTTATTAACAATTAGGGTTCATAGAGTCAAACCCATTGGTCTCTTTATTTATATTTTACTATTATTATTTTTATTTTGTTAAAATAAAACTAATAATTATTTAATCTCCTTTTTAATATTCCTCCAAACACCATTTAGTTTTCCAAACATTACTAACATTTTATAAATTAGAGTAATTAAAATAATCAATATAAAAAAATATATTACTAATAATCAAAACTCTCACATTCAAAATAATCACTACAATTATACTTATTTCTCAAAATACTCACATTATAATAATACCATCATATTAAAAAATGGTCAAAATTACAAAATAAATAAATATAACATCAATATTTTATATTAATTACTAAATCATAATAAATATATATAAAATCACAATACCATAACAAGTATTTAAAAATAAACGAAATCAAACACAATATCAATTCTATATCAAGATAATTATTTATAAAATAAATAATTAAAAATAGGAAATAGTTTTAAATAATTGAAATATAACTATCTGCATACTTAACATAAGTCAAGCGCACATAAAAGTATTACATTAATTGGGTACATGTATATACATGTAAAATCGCATAAAATTTTTTTCTTTAAAATATATATTACACTAAAATACTATTTTTTTTAAATATATCAAATTACAAAATATACTATGTATTATTTATATCACTCATGTAATATAACATGTATCAAACTAACACATCATAGAAAGCATTCATATAACGAAAATTAGCTACAAAATTTATCAACATATATTCTAAAATAATATTAGTCATCAAATTAATTATTTAAAATTCTATTTAATTAATAAAGTAGTTTATTATAAAATTTGGGGTGTTACACGACCCACATGTTGAAGCCGGGAAAACGACTCACACTCCGAAGCCGAGAAAACGACCCGCATTTTGAAGCCGGGAAAATGACTCGCACCAGAAATAGAGAAAACGACCATCATGTTGAAGTCAGGAAAATGAATCGCACCCAAAGCTGAGAAAACGACCCGCATGTTAAAGCCGGGAAAATGACTCGTACCCGAAGTCGAGAAAACGACCCGCATGTTGAAGCCGGAAAAATGACTCACACCCGACACCGAGAAAATGACCCGCATCTTGAAGTCGGGAAAATGACTCGCAATCTTCTAAAAAAAATTTTTTCGGACAAAATTAGAGTTGTTATCTTTACTTATTTTTACTTTGATTCTCAAGTATATTAAGTAAAGAGGGGAAGCTGTTGATACCTAATTTTGTCCGAGTTTTATTTATTTTTTACTTTTTATTAAAAAAAGGAAATAATAATAAAAATAATAATAATATTAATAATTAATAAAAATAAAGGAAACCGAAAAGAAATGAATTAATTGTCATAAAAATCGATGTAATTATGATCAAAATAAATGAAAAAAAAAACGAAAAGAAATGGATTGATTGTCATAAAAATCAGTATAATGGTGATCAATTGAATAGAAAAGAAACCGAAGAAATGAATCAATAGCAATAAGAATCAGTATAATTATGGTCAATTAAATGAAAAGAAACCGTAGAGAAATATATTAACGATAATCAATTGACAATTATTCTCTTGTATTTTGTAATCCACACTCAAAAGTCTATAAATAGTCTGGCACAAGAGGACAAAAAAGGGGAGGGAGAAAAAGGAAGATTCGAACGAGGAATTCGAGATAGGATTTGAGAGCACAAAAAGATAAAAGAAAAGAGAGAAGTAATATTGGAAACAAGAGCTAGTAAAGAAAATTTCCAGTGCGGTAAACACTTATTTTTCTCCTTGTCTATTTTTTTTTGTTGACATTATTATTGTTATAGAGTTTTGTTTACTATTCTATGCACGTATGATATAAACAATAATATTTGTTTTTTGTTTCACAATCAAATTTGGGAATCAACTAATAAGAATCAATTTGATTGTTGAATAATCATTTTTTTTTTTATCAAATTCGTGATTTCTCATCTCTATTGTGTTTTATTTTTCGTTCATTAGATCTTAAATTCTCTTATTATTATCACTGTCGGTTCGCGCCACATATGCGTCACTGACTCGTGAATCTGCTTTTGAATTTTTATCCTTTACGGTTTATAAAAATAAAAAAATAGTAAAAGTGTTTCCTTAAAGTAAAAACAATACACAAATCAATATATAACACATCATTCTTATTATTATTATTATTATTATTATTATTATTATTATTATTATCATCATTACTTATATTATCATTATTATGTTATTCATTTATTTTGATATGTATATATATAAAGTAAAATTAATAATAAAATTGGTCAACACATAAATATTTTCTACACAAGAACTACGTGTGTTTTGATTTCCCTATTGCACTAGGGGATACGTAGGAGCAAGGTTTTTCCCTTGTCAAACCAAATTAATAAAAAAAAAAAATTCTTCTTTTATTAATGTAAATAATTTAATTTTTTTTATTATTCTTTTGGGGTAAAATAAATAACTAGTTTATATATAATTAATTACAGGGTAACCGTTTTAACGGACGTTGTAGGATGGTAATACTTCCCTACTCGTAATCGACTCCCGAATCCAAATTTTTGTTTCAAAATATTGTTTTAAGTTTTATCCAATTTTTCCATTAATAAAAAAATAAAATTGGTGGCGACTCGTTTTTTGGGGACAAACCGGACGCCACACGTACAAATGAGTAGTGCTTCTTGAAGGTATCGACGAGAAAAATCCAAAAATGATAAGAATTTTTCAATACGCTGATTGTGCAGGCCAAAGATGGCGTTTCGATTGGTGATTTTTGAAAATGTAACGGTTGGTGATCTCAACCATAGGTAACAAAGATGGTGTTTCGTGGAGTCCAAATATGATCTCGATTTTCGTTGTTAATAGTCGTGGTGCCTAGAATCTTGATCAAAATATGGAGGTGTGACTTTTGACAAAGAGGAATAAGACGTTTCAATTTGCGATTCGAGTTGAGAATGGAAGAGGAGATCACAACAATCACGGATGTGGTGTCGGTTTTGTAAGACATCCACTGTAATGATCGTGGTCGACGAGCGAAGAAGGAGATGGAAGAAAAAAGAAGTCTTTTGGTCTTATTCTTATTCTTTTTCTTCTTTTTTTTTTTTATTATTATTATTATTATTATTACTATTATTATTTTTTTAATTATTATTATGTGTTTTTACTCTTGTATATGAGCTTAACCCATAAAACACATTTTACTCCTTTATTTTATTTTTGTATAAAATTGATAATTAGCAATAACTAATTTATTTAATACTTTATTTTTTTAAAACAATTTTATTACTAAAATATTACTAATTTTTCAAAACTAATATTTTATATAATAAATAAATTAAAATAATTAGTCTTTTAAAATACATTAATAACCAAGAATCTCATATTCAAAATGATTACTATAATTATATTTTTTTTTCTTCCAAATACTCGCATTAAAATATTACCATCAGAGAGTATTCAAAATTATAAAATAAAAAATATAACATCAAAATTTTATATTAATTACTTTTTTTATAATTAATATATATAAATCACAATGTCATAACAAGTATATTAAAATAA
>JBBPBT010000850.1:5165534-5179805 GCA_037974875.1 Cicer bijugum
TATTTCTATTTTATGTTGGCTTGCAAAAAAAAAATATTTGATTTTAAATTGTGAATGTTAACTTTAAATCATTTGAAAGTGTTGATGGTTGTATCTAGATGAGTAGAGTTTTTATATTGGTTTTGAAAACAATTTAGAATATTTGTCATAACTTAGATATTATTAAGTTCATATTATTAGCAATAGTAATTCTTGAATATTAGAGGTTGGTAGAACTTAAAATTTTTTAATAATGACATTTTGAAAGAGTTAAAGTTTACTTATTTTGTATGATGAAAATAACTTTTGTTTAAATTACTCTTGATTATTTTAAAGAAATTAAATTGAGTTTTTGTTGATTTATAAAATAACGATAATTCTATGCTACTGATTTTATTTAATGTTTAAAACAACTTATATTTTACAGTATGTTTTACTATGCCTTGTTTTTAAGAAAAATGAAAAGAGTTGTTGTTATCTTGGTTTAGGGGGCTGGTGTGAATATTGAAATCGTGAGGGTGTTGGGATATTTATTTAAAATGATTGATTTTCCGATTATGATATTATGAACCCATTAGAGTTTGACTGGATGATAGAGTTTCAGAGTTTAAGAACTCTTTAATGATTTACAATAATACTAATGATAAAATGTCTACTAATTGAGAAAGAGAAAGAAAAAAATTATTAATATTATTATTATTATTTTGTTGAAACACAATTTAAAAAAAAAATGATGTTTCTTTCTAAACCTTACTTGAATAGAAAATATATCTCTTATGTCTAAGTTTTAATTTTGACAAGAAAATTATTGTTTTTGATTTTGAATTGATATCTATGGAAAAAAAAAGATCTTGTAATTGTCTTCATTCATATTGTTATTGATTTTAAGATAATGTTGTAGATATTATTGTCAATTAAAAATCTCGTCTTGAAAAATAGTTATGAAATTTAAAAATTCAGTTTTTATATGAGCACTTTAGGGAAATTGGTGTGCTTTCTTCAAGTATTGTTAATTAGGATAGTGGTGTGCAATCTTAGGAAGGTTGTTAAAAGTTTGTAACAAGCTTCTTAGAGTTAGACTTGTACTTATTCTAACAATAGTGGAAAATCTCTTGTGGTTTGCAAGTGGACTAGATGTACCCTTGTTTGTAAGGAGAACCAAGATAAATTGTTGGTGTTCTTTATTTTTTTGCTATTTACAGTTTTCCATACACTAATGCTAATCAAGAAAATAATACACTAAGTCTCTGAAATCCAGAAAGTTTCTAAACATATTATTCACCCTCCTCTTAGGTTCGCCTTTGTACTAACAATTGGTATTAGAGCAGGTTCTAGTAATTTGCTCCTTGATCCTTATTCATGGCTTCTGCACAACTAGTTTTTAGAGATGGTGGTAGTAGCAATAAACCACCTTGATTTGTTGGAGAACACTATGACTTTTGGAAGATACGCATGAAGGCATATCTTACGGCACAAGGAGATTATATTTGGAATGTAGTAGAAAATTGCCCCTATGTCCCAAAAAATATCATCAACAATAAATAGGAAATAAAGATAAAAGCCTCATGGATAAATGATGACAAAAGGAAAGTGTTGTTTGACAAAAAACGCCAAAAACATGTTACAATCAGCACATGGAATCGACGAATTCTTCCGCGTGTCTCATTGCAAAACTGCCAAAGAAATCTAGGAATGGAATGAACAAATTTCTCAGATTCATTCTTCTTCTTTGATTCAAAAACAGAGAAAAACGGTGTTGGTGTTTTCAAAACCGTCAAACGCAAACCTCAATATTTCTTCTAGATCTAAGCTTTGTTTCACGAAGAGATAGAAGGGAAAGTTGATCACCTGCATGCTACGGTGCTAGTGAACTAACTTTAGAAGCGACGTTGCAAGCAGAGATTTTATCAGAATTACTCGTGGTGCCGAAATCGCTTGTTAAATATACCGTTAAGGTAAGGGCTCCTTCAAAACTTTTAGTTTGACTTTAGGGGCTTATTTGTGGTTGTGTGGAAAATAAGTTTGTTGGGTTTGAAGTGTAGATTTGGGGAAAATGAATTTGATGCTTCTATGGGTGAAATTTTAGAGTTGGGTTTTTGGTGATATTCAAGAGTGTTTTGTGGAAAATGAATTTAACTCATTATGTGTGATTTTGAGGAAATGAAATTTGATATGTTTGAGTGGAGGGTTGTGCTGATTTGTGGTTATCGTGTTTGACGTGTTCATAGTTAATATTATAAATTGTGAGATGTGTTTGGGTGGATTTTGTGCAAAAATGAATTGATTTGATTTGATGTGAATTGTGGACTGAATTTGAGAATATGTATGTGTATGCTCTGTGTGGAATTTGAAAATCATTAGAGTTAAATGAATATAAAAAATGGGGAATCTTTTAATATCTGCATTTACTTAATGATTATCGTGAAAATTGATAGAGTTAAATGAGTATTAAATATGGGGAATCTTTTAATATCTGCATTTACTTAATGATTGTCATGGATATTGTCAGAGTATGCTCATGCATTTCATTGTACATGGCGACCGGATAGGCCATGTTGATAGTGGTGATCGGATGGGCCACGAGATGATTCCATGTGATTTGTTGGTTCATCTTATCGTTACGGGGATTATCGTGTCGTGCTGATCTGTGAGAGATTGTACCCTAGAACGTGCTGATATGTGAGCGATGGCACTCTATAAAATAGTGTAAGGCCTGTGATAGGCGACACTTTAGTAAATCGTGTGGGCCTGTGATGGGTGGCACCTTGATAATTATGAAGTTGCTGATATGTAAGGCATGTGATAGGCGATACAATTATGAATTACGCCCCTTCGAGGATGGTTTTGGTTCGGAATTCCAAGTCCATGCATTTTGGTATATACACATTACATTAGGTTGCTTGGCACGCGAGTCGTGATTGATTCAAGATGATGATTGAGTGTTTGAACTCAAGTTGTCGGTGATTGTGTTATAATTGGCAAGTGTGAATGTTTTGGATTTGTGTGTAAGTGTGATTGATTGTCAAACCATTTCGAAACTCAATTTGTCATGGTGATTGTGCTATAATTGCTAAGTGTGAATGTTTTGGAATTGTGTGTAAGTGTGATTGATTTCGAAACCTTTTCAAAACTCAAGTTGTCATGGTGATTGTGTTATAATTCCAAGTGTGAATGTTTTGGATTTGTGTGTAAGTATTATTGATTGCAAAACCATTTCGAAACTCAAGTTGTCGTGGTGATTGTGCTATAATTGCTAAGTGTGAATGTTTTGGAATTGTGTGTAAGTGTGATTGATTGCAAAACCTTTTCGAAACTCAAGTCGTCATGGTGATTTTGCTATAATTGCTAAGTGTGATTGTTTGGATTTGTGTGTATGTGTTGATTGATATGGAAACCCTTTTAAAAGCTGAATTTTGCTATTTTTCTACTGTTGTCTGATGTGTATTCGAATACAGAAGTTTGTATTCGAATACAAACATGCTGTTTTTGCTGCTGACTTATGTGTAGTCGAATAGAGAAGGCTGTTATCGAATACATACATGCTGTATTTGCTGCTGACTTATGTAACAAGCTTGTATTCGAATACAAAGATGTTGTATTTGAATACAACAATGCAGTTTTGTTAAAAACTTTATTTTTCAACTTTGTTTATGCATGTTTGACATATGGAAACCCTTTTAAGGTGCATGCAAAGGTTAAAGGTTATTTTGTGCATTTAAAAACTTAAATGTTATGTGTTAATTGTTAATTTTGGTTGGTGACCCTTTACAACTATTGTGGAAATCTGGGCTTTGCCCTCTGATGAGAACCAGGACCTTCCCATTGGTTAGTACCCTATGGATGGGAAAGTAGTTGGACACACCTAATTGGAGCTGTGTCATGAGAATCTTGCGGGGCGCATGAAGATCATCTGAGATGTATAGTTTTTGTAGAATGATCATATTAGGTTGACGTACAGGGACTAGATGTCTTTCTTTTTGGGTTGTGTTTATTTTAATTTGGAAGACTGTACCTATATCAATATTGTCAGCTTGACATTTTATTTTGGTGGGTTCCATGTACCACTTTTTGATGTGATGTGGGGAATTAAAATTCTCAGGGCAGTGCTTTTGTACAGGTGTCTGCCGAGAATACCCCAGGGGTATGAGCTATGCTTGATAGGTCTCATAGCCTCGGTGTATTATGATTTTTAAATACTTTGGATTTTTATTTCAAAAACTAATCTACTGCTTGTAAATATTTGTTGACTTTGTCGTTATGTTAGGACTTAAATATTTATCCAAAAGTGTTTCCTTCTTCATTTCCTTATTTTTATGAATTTCTTTTGAAAAAACAAATACACTCGCACTATAAAAAAACGGGTTATTACATTAACGTTCTAAGATCATTAACAAGGGCTTGGGAACCTAAAGTAACGACAATTTCTGAAAAGAAAAGCCTATCAAAGATGTCTCTTTCTGCATTGTACGAAAAACTTCAAGAACATGAAATTAAACTTGGAAGGCTAGAAAATAATGAAATTCAAGAAAAGAAGCCAAAGAACATTTCCTTAAAAGTAGAGTCAAAAGAGCAAATCAATGATGAGAATTCAGATGGTGATAAGAACATCACCTTCCTAGGAAAGAAATTTGGTAAGTTCCTTCAAAATGATAAAAATTTTAAGAAAAGGAAAACTTTCAGGAAGAAAGATGTCTCCAATACAAATCAAAACTTCACTTGTTTTGAGTGTCGCAAGCAAAGACACATAAAAGTGGAGTGTCCCAATATTTTCAAGAAAAGTGCTCTCAAGAAGAAAGAATTCAAAAAGGACTTTATAGCATGTGAGGACAATGAAGTCAGTTCATCCTTAGATTCGGAAAATGATGAATGTGAAAATGTTGCTTTGATGGCATCACACCTATCCGATGAGGAAAAAGAGGTTAGTAACATAGAATCTTCGCACAATAATGAATTAATTACAGAGAGTAATGATCACTACAAGAAAAACACATATTTGTGACCAACTTTATAAAAATTTTGTTACCGAATAAAACCCTCACAAATTAGTGACCGAAAAAGCCATCACAGATGCCAAAATTGAAATTGGTCTTTATTTGTGGCTGAAAAAACCCTCACAAATTTTTAAACATTTAACTAGATTTTTAAACATTTAACTTATGGAATGTGTGCAAAATTTTGTCAAGTCCAAAGAAACTAGTTTCATCTCCTAAAGAGAAAATTGACACCATGGTAACAGACTTTGAAAAATTAAAAAAAAAATTTACATATAAAAAGTGTGATTCTCTTTCTTTCAAAATTGTCCAACCAAATAGAGTCATTGAAAGATATGGAAAAGGACAAGTTGGATTGGAAAATATTCTTAATATGGAAAGATATTCAAATGACAAAAGTGGACTTGGTTATTCAAAATTTGATAAACCAAGTATTAGTAAAACCATCTTTATTAAGGCAAGTGATCAAAAGAGAAAGTTATAACTATAAAATAATCATCATTGTTACAGGAAGAATGTTGTTTACAGGAAGAATGTTGTTCAAAAGAAACCTCTTATGCCTAAATATAGGAGTAAAAATATTCTGAGATGTTTTCATTGTGGTCTAAACGGCCACACACCTAATGCTTGTCATTTTAGGAATTTTGGTGTTCCAGACGGGCATTATGTATGGATCAAGAAAGGTACCAACACTGAAGGACCCAAAAGGGTAAGCAAACTAAGGTTTCCTTCAAACCCAAGAATATTGTATCAACTTCAAGACCACTTCAATTGATACATATGGACTTTTTTGGTCCATCAACAACTAAAAGTCTTGGTGGAAATTCATATGGGCTAGTAATTTTGGATGATTTGTCAAGGTTCACTTGGACCTTATTTTTGGCAAATAAAAATGAAGCTTTTAAAGCATTTAAAAACTATGCCAAACTAGTCCAAAATAAACAAGCAACCAAAATTGTATTAGTAAGAAGTGATTATGAAGGAGAATTTCAAAATGCTTCTTTTGTAGAGTATTGTGAAGAAAATGGAATCTTCCATGACTTTTCTGCATTAAGAAAACTTCAACAAAATGGAGTTGTTGAGAGAAACAATAGATCATTGGTAGAACTTGCAAGGACTATGCTAAGTGACTCAGGTTTACCAAAATACTTTTGGGCAAATGTTGTAAGTACAACTTGTTATGTATTCAACCGAGTAATAATTCGACCAATCCTAAAGAAGACTCCATATGAACTCTATAAAGGTAGAAATCCAAATATCTCTCACTTTCATAAGTGATGACGTAAGAAAAAACAATCAAGTTGATCAATCAATTTAAAAGAATGAAGTCAGTATTGAGCAGCAAGATCAGCATAATGATCTCCCTCAAGAAGGGAAAACTCATCAAGATCACCCCATTGGCAATATTATATGTGATATCAACAAAGGAGTTACTATAAGGCTCAAACTCCAAGATGCTTGTTTGATTATGGCATTTTTCTCTCAAATAGAACCTTTTAAGATAGGTGAAGCACTTAAGGACGATCAATGGATACTTGCCATGCAATAAGAACTAAACTAGTTTGAAAGAAACACAATGTGGGAAGGTTGGGTTCTCAAGGATACAATCAAGAAGAAGGATTTGACTTTGATAAAAATTTGCTCCAATAGCAATGTTAGAAGTAATCCAATTATTACTTGCTTATGTTTGCTCTATGTATTTTAAATTATGTCAGATGGATGTCAAGAGTTCTTTTCTAAATGGCTACATTACCGAGGAAGTGTCTGTCAAACAACCACCTGAATTTGAAGACTTCAAGAATTCTTCACATGTATTCAAATTAAAGAGAGCCCTTTATGGTTTCGAATAAGCTCCAAAAGCTTGGTATGATAGGCTAAGTAACTTTCTATGTGAACAAGGATTTGAAAAGGGTAAAGTTGATAAGTCATTATTCATTAAAAGGACCAATGATCACACTTTACTTGTTCAAATCTATGTTGATGATATCATATTTGGATCAACCAATAATAAAATATGTGAAGAATTCTCATTAATGATGCAAGGAGAATTTAAATGTATCTGATAGGTAAGTTAAATTATTTCCTTGAACTTCACATCAAGCAACTCAAAAAAGGAATTTTCATCAATCAAGAAAAGTACTGAAAGAAACTATTAAAGAGATTTAAAATGAACAATATTAAAGAAAACGCAACTTCTATGGGCTCCAGAACCTATGTAGATAAAGATGAAACTGGTAAATGAATAGATATATAAAAATATCGAGGTATAATTGGTTCTTTTATATATCTAATGGGCTATCATCCATATATTATGTTCAATGGTTGTTTATGTGCTAGGTTTTAAGCAGATCCTAAGGAATCACATCTTGTAGCAGTAAAGAGAATAGTGAAATATTTGAAAGGAACAACTAATGTTGGCTTATGGTATCCAAAAGGCAGTATATGCAATCTCGTTGGTTATACTGATTTTGACTATGCAGGATGTAAAACATATCAAAAAAGCACGAGCCACACTTTCCATATCTTAAGTAATGCATTAGTTTCATGGTCTTGTAAAAAGCAATCACGTGTGGCTCTAAGCACAACTGAAGCAGAATACATAGCAATAGGCAGTTGCTGTGCACAAATTCTATGGCTCAAGCAACAATTATCTGACTGTGGACTTGATCTCGGGTGCATCCCCCTAAGATATGACAATTCCAGTGCTATCAATATCTCAAAGAACCCAATCATGCATTCTCGGAGTAAACATATTAACATACGCCATCTCTTTCTGCCTGATCATGGTCTCAAGGGAAATGTTGAAGTTACATTTGTGGATATACATAATCGTCTAGCAGATATCATCACAAAGCCTTTGCCTAAAGATTCATTCTATAAGATACAAAGATAACTTGACATTCTAAATGAAAATGATCTCTAATACAAGGTATTGATACTTAGTAAGTCACTTCTTTTCAAAATATTGAATCTTTGATGTATGAATATGTGTTTTCTCAACATGATTTGTCTTTTAAATACTGCCTTTCAATGAAAATTTGACTTAAAAATTAATTTTTTTTTCTCGTAGCCAAAATACACATAGTTTGTATTTGGATACACGTTTCCAGAAAACTCTGTATTCGACTACAACCAGTGTGTAGCCGAATATAGATTCAAATATTTCCATATATATATGCATTTTCACGTTTTATGTTAGTTTTCTATCGTTCTAGTAGATTAATATAACTTTTCTCCCACTCCTTTTTTCTCCAAAACTTCATCCAATCTTACATACAAACCTTCCCAATTCTATCCAATATCATCAATTGCATATAAGATTACTCCTTAATAAAAATCAAAACCCTGAATCCTTAAAATTTTCCCTAAAATCTATAAACTTCATCTTCTTCAACATTTACCATGGATACACGAAAAATAGGTTCCCGAAAAAAGCATGTTTTAGGGGATCCTTCAAAAAGGAGGGCTAAGAATGACAGTGTTGCTGATCTGTCAAGATTACTTCACTCACGTAAGAAATTGACCGCTTCTGCATTTACTACTTGGATAAAAAGCTGATAACTCCTAAATATGGTACACTTGATCCCTGCTCAACTTTTAAAATTCCTAAGTTACTTAGGGCACAACATTTGGAAGCATTCATTAGTTATCATGGCCCAACCTATGCTGATTTAGTTATGGTATTTTGTTACAACCTTAAAAAGGAAGGGTTTAAGTTGGTATCTTATGTGAAGGGCAAATATATCCAGTTAGAAACTCGAACAATTGGAGAAATTCCGCAGTTACCATTTGAAGGTCAGAAACATAGGCCTAGAAATCTGTGTGAATGGGAAAATGTGACCAAATATTATGCTGATGTAACATTGTGTCGTTTTGACAAAAGCACCATGGATGGAAAATGGGAACATGTTGGTTCTGAATTTGCTAGGCAACGAGATGGTGTTGGCAATTCGACCGTCGAAAATAGGTTGCTGCATTATTTCCATAGTTACATTTTGGTTCCAAAGACATGAAATTTTTCATAAAGGACTGAATTTGAGCTTCAGATTATGTATTCACCAACAAAAGACAATGTGTTGGACTTGAATTTGCTGCCCGGTATGAAGATTGTGTGGAGCGAGCAACTGCAGGCTTATGTCCATAGAAACGATCTTGGACAATCATCTATGGTTGCCCAAGATGAAAAAGACATAGAAGAAACGCCATTAGATGATGAATACATTTCAAATCACATAGTCATGGACAAGTTCAATTCCCTTCAAACCTTCATCAGTGACAAGTTACAAACTATGGACACGTCCATTAACAACAGATTCCAAAATATTGACACAACCATTGCCTTGAACCATGAGTCTTTGTTGAAGGAACTAAATGGCATGTCCCTCAATATTGGCCACCGTCACTTCCCACCAAATGATAACATGTAGTTTGTTCTTGTAGTTTGTGTTATTTTCTTTTAATGCTTTATTAGACATTTCACTTAAATTCTTATATTTGATGATGTATGACTTAGACATTTTTTAACCTTTTAGTATGTTTTTGATGTTATATTCCCTATCTTGTGTCATGTTTTTTCCCTATATACCTTGTATGCTTGAAATATGTGTTTGTTGTTTTTTCTTCCTTTTTGATGATATCAAAAGAGGGAAAAAATTGTATGCTATTGTTGTTATAAAATTTGTAGGTTTTCAAACTTTCAAAAATAATGACATGAAGTCAAGATCAAAGTGCGAGTAAGCATGCATTAAGGGGGAGGATGTGACACCCTAAATCCCAAAATAATATATATAACAGTTTATATCATATTCCTATAAAATTTGCAGCGGATAAATAAAATTATATTTTCAAGAAAATAAAAACTTTTGTAACTAATCTAGGATATCATGTTTCTCAAAGTACACATGCATTAAATTCAAATTTTATTACTCAAATAAAACAATTTAATCTCAATGAACTTGATTTAAGTATAATTACTTGATTTAATTCTAAAAACTTAGTACTTCTAAAGTTTTCATTCAAAAATTTGATTCAAATTAAATAAGTAAAATACAAATTAAAACCCTTATTCCCGGTATCACCTATCAGAGCGGGGTTCCTCCCAAACTTGAACTTCAAGACTCATTAACCTGTAATAACTGCGATTTCGCAAACGCAGGGCCCAGCCAGTCAAACACAAACAACGAAGGAGGTGAGTTTTGAAATCATGTTAATAGTATAATATGAGTAAGAAGAACACGCAAACAATCATAATAGAACCGCATCATAATCACTTTACGATATATCAAAATATTTAATTAAATAGTATCATACTATAACATCAAAGTCACTCAAGTAAAATAATCATCTCATTATGATGTGCATCAAATCATCTAATTATTATTACCTTTGAAACACATCAATCACAATGAAATGCAATGCTACGCATGAGCTTAGACTCTACTTCACAATGTGGTACCATTCTAACTCTGAAGTACTTGGTTAGGAGGCCATGATACTATGCCACCATCTCGGTGGACGGACAATTCAATTTGGCCCTGTCCTCGTAGATCCCCTCAACTCAACCCGAGAGACATATACGTGACAGTCGAGGTAAACGTGTGTTGCATGGTAGCTCCCGACATTTGGAGTGCTACCTCCAAGTCACCTAGGAATTCCCCACCGGAATACCTCCAAGGTCTAACAATCTTGCCTTAAGGCTCGACAGTAGACCGCCACGATCAGGCTCATTCAGTTGTACTTCCCCAGAATCACTAGGCTTGTCAGGCCCTACCTATATGATGACAAAATAATCTCCACTTCACAATTCACAATTCACAATATTTGTTTTCTCCCCCTATTAGCTTAGACTACTCCATTAAGAGCACCATATTTAAGAATCATCACTATCTCATCAAGTATGGGGTACTTCAATATTTTCATCACAATTTTGTAATATCATTAGTCATAAATAATCATGATCATCGTATAAACTCATCACAATTTTATAACATCACTATCATCAATCAAAAATCATCATTATTATCACGTAAGCATATATCAAACCATGCATCCATATTTTATTATCACATCACATAATTTCATCTAAGCAAACATGTACACATAATTTCATTCAACATCCAACATCACAATAATAACAAATATCAACTACCACACAAGTATCGAAATTTAAATCAATCAACACCTTAGAAAAATTTCTATTTCACATTTTAATCTCACAATTCTCATATTTCAAATTAATTAATTTATCTCTCAAAGGGCTACTGCAGTACGTAGCAAGCCCTGGATGAATCGTTGGGAAATACGGTTTTCCCGTTCATCTCACAATATATTATACTCATGAATTCAAACGCTCTCTCACCCCTTACCTTATTTTGGCGCTTTTAGACACGAGTACAATTCCACGAGCAAACAATATTTGTTCTTTGACTTTTTGTCCATCAATCGATCTAACTCAACAATTTATGGGTAAACGTCAAAAATAAATTATGAGAAAATAGTCTAAAAACTGATTTCGAAATTCGGTCAAAGAAAATAACCATAAATCAGAAAACCAATCAGTGGATAATATAGCCACTTTTCACACGGTCG
This sequence comes from Cicer bijugum, assembly GCA_037974875.1. Taxonomy (NCBI): domain Eukaryota; kingdom Viridiplantae; phylum Streptophyta; class Magnoliopsida; order Fabales; family Fabaceae; genus Cicer; species Cicer bijugum. The sequence continues at coordinate 5,177,093 of JBBPBT010000850.1, forward strand.
TTTTGGCGTTGGTTTCACTAAATTCGGACTTACGGTGAAGGAGAACGATGCAAAATAAGGATTTCTGTAAACGGGGAAATCGGGTATTTTAGGGAGAAATTCGGGTTGTTAAAAATCTGAAAAATTGTGTTTAATTGAATAGACAAATGAGTAAAACAACATACTGAAATTTGGACGAAAACAGAGAAACTTTTCTGGGACAGTTATGGCTTTCCAGTGTTAAACGATAGGTTGTTGTTGTGTTTACTCTTTGGTTCTACGGCTGCCCTTCAAACTCCCTTCCCTTCTTTTGTTTGTTTTATTTTATTAACAATTAGGGTTCATAGAGTCAACCCCATTGGTCTCTTTTTTTAATCTCTTTTTTTTTTTTTAATATTCCTCCAAACACCATTTAGTTTTCCAAACATTACTAATATTTTATAAACTAGAGTAATTAAAATAATCAATATAAAAAAAACATATTACCAATAATCAAAACTCTCACATTCAAAATAATCTCTACAATTATACTTATATCTCAAAATAATCACATTATAATAATACCATCATATTAGAAAATAGTCAAAATTATAAAATAAATAAATATAACATCAATATTTTATATTAATTACTAAATCATAATAAATATATATAAAATCACAATACCATAACAAGTATTTAAAAATAAACAAAATCAAACACAATATAAATTCTATATCAAGATAATTATTTATAAAAAAAATAACTAAAAATAGAAAATAGTTATAAATAATTGAATAATAACTATCTGCATACTTAACATAAGTCAAGCGTCCATAAAAATATTACATTAATTAGGTACATGTATACACACGTAAAATCGCATAAAATCTTTTTCTTTAAAATATATATTACACTAAAATACTATTATTTTTAGAAAAATATACAAAATAATAAAATAAAATATTTATTATTTATATTGCTCATTAAATATAATATCTATCAAACCAACACATCATAGAAAGCATTCATATAACAAAATTTACTCAAAAAATTTATCAACATATATTCTAAAATAATTTTAACATCAAATTAATTATTTAAAATCCTATTTAATTAATTAAATAGTTTATTATAAAATTTAGGGTGTTACAATTCTCCCCTTGTTAAAGAATTTCGTCCTCGAAATTTGTGGTGAGTGAACTAATATCTAACTTACCACCCTCAGGATTCAAACTTTGTCTATAAATATATTTAAGGCATTCAATCTCCAATTAAGCACAACATGTAGAAAATCAACTAACAAAGCATGATAGACTAACATGACAAAATAAATCAATTAAACACAACATTTATCATTCAATTATGAAATAAAATACTTATCACATTTACTATTCATTTATGAAATAAAATACCATATAGTTACTCACTATAATTTACATATAAAACATAACATATAGATTTTGTCAATAATAACGTAGTTAATTTAGTTTGGTTAAATAAAATACATTCCATGTATGTTGTTAATTTCAACTATTTCTTTCAAACCAAATATTACTAGTTTTGACTCCTTAAAATAAAGTCTAAATCATATCACAAAATATTTAACAAATTTAACTTAGGCTTGACAAAGAGATTAACTTTTTAAAATATTAAATACATTTAACAACTTAATAACACTATAATAGAATTACAATCAATTACTCTATAAAAACATATTATATATAATCAAGGAAAAAAAATAATGATGGATATACTATTTCCCAATAACATATATTTAATAATTAAATTCATTCAATTGATATAAGCAATGAACATGTTTTTCAATTATTTAAAAATAAAATTAAAAGATACTTCTAGCAAAATAATGAGTTATAGTTGTCTCTTTTATTGACGATGAGTCATCGGGGTAGCTAGTCCCTCCTACTCATGTAGTCAACTACTTAAGGAACTATAACTACAGTCATTCAAATTCAAATATGAACAATTAAAAGTATCTTTAACGTGGTTCAGGAGTGCGAAGGCGGCGCCACAACTCCTACTCCTTACTTCAAGTTAAAAACACACATAATTACACGTTCACAATAATTTATTTGTAATTTACAACTAGCTACAACAACAAAAGTAAGAACAATAACATCAATATATAATCAATAATTCGATTGAAGAAATATAGAACTATTCCACTTTTAAATGCTCTCGACTACTCTAACTCGATACACTTATTCCCAAAAATTAGAACACTTGAAACACAAACAATTTCATATTTACATAATCATATACATGCATATAACTAATTCATCAATTGACATCATGATGTAGAATATTCTCATACCGAATCAATATTTACAAATTGATCACAAATAAATAATTAATTAACTTTTCTTTTAATCAATTTTTATTATTTAACAAAAATTGAAACAAAGATTTTTCAATTAGTAGGTAAAGTATGCAACTATTTCTACTCCAAGTGAATATAACAATCATAAAATTAAGATAAATCTCGTAGTACATAAATTATTTTAGTGGTTAATCAATACTCTAAAATTTGATTGCAAACACTTAAATTTTTTAAAAAGGATCACTAATCTTTTAATACCAAAAAAATAATTTTTCTTTATAATTTCAAATTTTTTCCTTCGGTTACTTCTTAATAAATCTTACGATTTTTTTTTAAAATACTTTTAAAAATCAATATGATTACTAAAATTTCACCAATATTTTTCCCACCAAAATACCTCTCAAGATATTTAAG
>JBBPBT010000850.1:5181687-5208877 GCA_037974875.1 Cicer bijugum
ATAATTTGTACCTAGTAAAAGTCAATACTTGAAGTTTTAAACATATAATCCATATGAAAATCAATGTTTCAATCAATTAGTTATTAGATCAAACACTTTAAACAAATACACATCAAAATTAAATATTTTAAATTGATTAAGGGTGAAATTCAAACTTTAAAACAACTAACTAGTGAGGTATGACATTTGATTACTAAGATTACCTAAATGAGATTAATTACTAGAAACATACAACAATCAAAATTATTACTTCCAACTATTCACATAAAACATGAGTGCAAAAACCATAGTTCAATAGACAAGCAATAAGCAACAAGTAACTAACATAATGTTGTCAACAATTAAAGCTAACTCAAATCTTCATGGTTTATTTACTCATTTAGCTAGGAATTTCGAATCCATAACACAATTAGAGTAAACAAGTAATAAACAGTTAGTTAGTAATCTCAAAAATATGTATAATAATACAAAAGAACATAACCCTTAACACAATTATATAACGGGAAGACATCATAGTGAAAATAATTATTACACAAGAAAACACAATTGACACAACTGACATTTGTAACACATAATCGACATTCGACCCACTCGGCCTGATTAGACAGACCTGCTCTGATACCACTAATGTGACACCCTAAATCCCAAAATAATATATATAACAGTTTATATCATATTCCTATAAAATTTGCAGCGGATAAATAAAATTATATTTTCAAGAAAATAAAAACTTTTGTAACTAATCTAGGATATCACGTTTCTCAAAGTACACATGCATTAAATTCAAATTTTATTACTCAAATAAAACAATTTAATTTCAATGAACTTGATTTAAGTATAATTACTTGAGTTAATTCTAAAAACTTAGTACTTCTAAAGTTTTCATACAAAAATTTGGTTCAAATTAAATAAGTAAAATACAAATTAAAACCCTTATTCCCAGTATCACCTATCAGAGCGGGGTTCCTCCCAAACTTGAACTTCAAGACTCATTAACCTATAATAACTGCGATTTTGCAAACGCAGGGCCCAGCCAGTCAAACACAAACAACGAAGGAGGTGAGTTTTGAAATCATGTTAATAGTATAATATGAGTAAGAAGAACACGCAAACAATCATAATAGAACCGAATAAACTGTGAGTTCACAAAATTGTCAAGATGCAACTTATAAATTATGCAGAGCATAAAAATAAATATTAAATAATTAATAACAATGCAGTCTAAATGACGAGGAAAAAAACTGCAACAAAAGTCTCAGCGACTCGTCGAAGCGCTAGAAGGGTTCAACACCAACTTCACCGAAAGATATAAATGAGTAGTGTTTCTTGAAGGTTTCGCCCAAGGAAATAAACGTAGTTGTTTATGATGAAACAGAGCCACAATTGATCAAATTCATTGGATGATTTTTTGTGTGATAAAGATTGGGATCGACTCAAATGGCAAAGTATTGGTGGTAGATTATTTGAGTCAATTTCTGTAACATCCTAAACACAAATTAATATATGTATATATATATATACATATATAATACCCCGATTTTTAACATTTTTAACAACACGATTTCATTTTTTATTTATTTATAAAACACAACATAATAAAATAATATGTCGTAAAAAAAACGACAAGAATCATAACTAATTACATCATATATACAAACCAGCTAAAATAGTTTTTGGGATGATAATCCAATGTATACAAATAGAAAATACATCGGGGATATGAGACCTATCAGACATCGCTCATACCCTTGGGGTATTCTCGGCAGACACTTACACATAAGTACTGCTCCAAGAATGTTATGTCCCCATGATCATGTTAAAAAAAATGGAACATCGACACACCAAACAAAAGTCAATTGTTAGAGAATATCATACATACAATCATCCCGAAAAAAAAAGTACTACCACCAAAAGAAAGAGACTAAGGCCCTATACAAAAAAACTAATCTTATCATCCACTAGCAACTACAATAGTAAGGGCGACCTCTACACACTGAACAAGTCCCATCTCATGTAGTATCTCTCTTTGAAGTAACTACTTCCTCCTCATCTACCATGGAGGGATTAGTCTCTTCAGACATCAGGTCGACCCACAAGATAAGTGGCTTCAGCGACACAGGAATCTCAAAACAACTCACTACCAAAAGTGGGAGCTTTGACTCAACTCGTATATGTAGCCCGGCTTGAGATTGGGTCGTATACCCAAGCAGTCAGCGAGTGTCAGTTAGGGAAGTCTAACAATGTTTCCATCGTCAAGTTAACAGTCGATTGAACGAACTCGAGTTTCATTGATCATAGCATTTGGGCACATGTTTCTAGCTTTTTAGTTTGGCATTTTAAAAGCTCGTTATGGCTTAGATTAATATTTTTAGCTTGTTTCTAAACTTTGGGTCGAATTTGAATTATAATTTTATTATTTGCATTTTAATTTTATTATTTGTATTTTGACTATTTCTCACGAATTAGAAACTAAACTCATTAATAGAATTTGTGATAGGTCGAAAACTCGAATAAGTGGATTAATCTTTTTGCTCATCTGTTAAATCAAAAATCTAAAATAACCCTTTTTAATTTCAACTTTCAATTCGGTAATTATTATAATATCAGAAGTCCTTGGGAAACAATTTGAGTTCTTACCTTTGTTTACGTTTTATCAATTTTATTTGATCCGTGTGCGACAACAAATCAAATTGGCGCCGTCCGTTGTCGGGGACTCTAATAACAATATTAACTGATATTAACCCTGTTTTCAGGCGATGGTCAAAATCACAAATTCCTTTGTTTAGACTATTTTTTCAATTTTTTGGATTTTTATATTTGCAAAATCCCTGGTTGTATTTTTATATTTTTTGGATTTTATTTGATAGGGTTTTCGATTTAACACTTCAATTTTCGCAATAGGGACATTGTTTGAATTTTCAGAATTGTTATTTTGCATTGCATTGTTATGATGATACATGACTAGAGCTAGTTTTGCAAATTTGTATTCTCTTGAAACTGAAATAGAAAGATCATTTCATTTATGTTGTAGACTTAATAGAGATGCTAGTGTTAATGAGTTAGAGTTAGATAGTGAAAGTAACAACTTGCTGCAAAGTATGGCCGATGCGAATAATAGAACCTTAAGACAACTTCCTGCACCTAATGTCAATTATAATGCATTGTGTACCATTTGCTTCCATTTGAACTTTAATTTGGTTTAATAAACTTGCTTCCAAAGTTAAATGGTCTTGCATGTGAGGATCCTCATAAACCATTGAAGGAATTCCATGTTGTGTCTGCTTCCATGAAGCCTCAAAGAGTCACAGAAGAACATATTAATTTGAGAGCCTTCCTATTTTCGCTCCAAGATGGTGTGAAGGACTGATTATACTGCCTGCAACCAAGTTCCGTTACAAGTTGGAATGATTTCAAGATATTGTTTATATAAAATTCTTCCCTGTCTCACGAGCTGCTTCAATAAGAAAAGAAATTTGTGCAATTAGGCAGACTGACAGGGAATCATTACATGAGTATTGGGAGAAATTCAAGAAATTAGTTTCTAGTTGTCCTCATCTCCAGATTTCTGAACAATTACTCATCCAGTATTTTTATGAAAGCTTGCTACCTATGGATTGAAGCATTCTGGATGCTGCTAGTATGAGAGCATTTGTCGATAAAGACCCCATAAGCGGCAAAGTCTTTGATTGAGAACATGTCCATTAATTATCAGCAGTTTACAACTAGAAACAATTCAACATTATTGGCAAAGGGTGTGAATGAAATTGAAGCTTCTTCCCACAAGAATTTAGAAGGCACACTTGATAACCTTAAATCTTTAGTAAAAATATTGGCAATAGGTAAAACCCATGTAGTGGTATGTGGTATTTGCACTTCTCCTTAAGCATATGCAACAAATATATACAAACCTTAAGCCAAATATGATCTGTCATCTAACAGATACAATCCTGGTTGGAGAAACCATCCCAACCTGAGATCGGGGAATTCATCTGCACAACAACAACCTAGGCAACAACAGCAACAAAATGTTCCACAACAACAAAAAAGTGCATCTTCATTAGAGGACCTCGTTAAGCATATGGCTATCGAAAATTTCCAATTTCAACCAAAAACATATTCCAGCATTCAAAATTTGGAACCAAGATTGGTCAATTAGCCACTTCAATTAATCAATTGCAGAATTAGGGGTCAAAGAAATTGCTTGCAAAGTCAGTAGTAAATCCAAGTGCTCTCAAAGTTAGTGCAATTACATTTAGGTATGGGAAAGTTGTTGAAATACCAAAGGTACTTGAAACTGCAGTGAAAAATAACAAGCTTGCTGAGGACACTTTGATAATTGAAACTTTTGATGTTGAGCAAAATATACCACTTCCATTTCCTCAAAGGTGGTAGTGAAGACTAAGAAAATGGATGAGGCAGATAGGGACAACGAGATCCTGGATACATTAAGGAAGGTGGAAGTGAACATTTCCCTCCTTGAAGCAATTGAACAAACTTCTAGATATGCAAAATTTCTAAAATATTTGTGTACACATAAGAGAAGGTTAAAAGGTAAAGAAAGAGTAAATATGGGGCGAAATATTTCAGCCCTCATTTAGCCCATGCCTCAGAAATGCAAAGATCCATGAACTTTTTCCATTCCATGTACCATAGGCAATAGTCAATTTTAAAATGCTATGTTAGATTTATGAGTTTCCATTAATGTTATGCCTAAAGCTATTTTTAATTCTCTTACACTTTGACCTTTACAGCGTACAAGTGTTACCATTCAATTGGAAAACAGGAGTAATGCTTGTCTTGTTGTGTGTGCTGAGGTCAAAGTTACCTTACAAGTTGATCATTGCGCTGATATTCATATTTCTACAAATATAATTGATTTTGAAGACTTAGCTTCGGCCACTAGTGTTGTACCATCCACTGAACAACCATCGACTATAGAGCTTAAACCACTTCCTGAAAATTAGAAATATGCATATTTAGAAGGAAGCGGCAAGTTACCTGTGAATATTTTAGCTAAACTTGAAGACGAACAAGAAGAGAAGTTGTTTCAAATTTTAAGAAAACACAAGAAGGCAATCAAATAGACCTTCGCTAATATTCCTGGTATTAGCCAATCCATGTATATGCATAGGAAAATACTGGTGGATGGGGTAAAATCGGTCAGGCAACCCCAAAGGCAACTTAACCCATTAGTTTTGGATATTGTAAAAAAAAGTGACCAAGCTCTTGCATGCAGGCATTATATACCCCATCTATTGCACTTGATCTATTGGCACATTTGCCTATAGGAGGATGCCTTTTCGCCTAGGCAATGCTCCTGACACTTTCCAACGCTGCATGATTAGTTTTTACAAATGCTTTAGCAACGATTTCAGCAACATAGCTCTTCCACTATCAAATTGTTTGCTAAAAGATGTTATTTTCACACTTGAAGACAAATGCAACAAGGCGTTTGATTTCATAAAGGCAGCACTGACCTCTACTTCCATAATTCAGCCACGCCATTGGACCCTTCTTTTTGAAATTATGTATGATGCATTGATCATCACATTTGGGCACATGTTTCTAGCTTTTTAGTTTGGTATTTTCAAAGTTCTTTATAGCTTAGATTCATAATTTTAGCTTGTTTCTAAACTTTGGGTCGAATTTGAATTATAATTTTATTATTTGTATTTTAACTCGTTCTCACTCTATAGGTCATAACATGAGCTCTGGATATCATATTGACGTATATGAAAATTAGGATTCAAATTGCTACAAGAAATAAACAATTTTTATTTTAGTTTAATAAAAGGCTAATTTTATTAGATTAATCCACGAGTTCAGAGTTTCATCAACACCTTGAGATTTAGGTTACACTATCAATTTCGATTCATGATTCTATTCTTTTATATTTGATATTATTGATATTTTGATTGCTTAAATTGAATTTCAATAGGATTGATTAAATTTATTTCATACAATTTGGTGTCGGTTTCTAATTTAATTGAATCATAATTTTGCGATGCTTGATCGTTAATTGTAATATTTTGATGATTGTGATGCTTAATCAAATCAAAGAAACCAAATTCACATAGGATTGATTAAACTTGTTGGATCAATTGTATAGTCAAATAAGAATAGAATCACAAATTAGAAATTAAACTCATTGATAGAATCTGTGATAGGTTTGAAACTTGAATAAGTGAATTAATCGTTTTGCTCCTCTCTTAAATAAAAAATCTAAAAAAACCCTTTTCAATTTCAATTTTCAATTTGGTTATTATTATTATTATATCAGAAGTGCTTGTGGAACGACTTGAGTTATTACCTCTATTTACATTTTATAATTTGTATTTGACCTGTGTGCAACAACGGATCAAATTGGCGTCATTGCCAAGGACTCTCTTATGACAATATTAACCTTGTTTTTCAGGTGAATGTTTTTGATTGTACCTAAATTTCACCAGAATATCAAAAATAAATCAATGAATAGGAATCCCATTTAAGAAACTTATCCGGGAAACGACGATCAAAATCCCAAATTCCTTTGTTTAGACCCTTTATTCAATTTATTGAATTTTTCATATTCTCCAAAAATTCCAAAATAATATGCGTTGCCTTTATTTGATTTGGAGAAATATTTGGTGGAATTTTTATATTTTTTGGATTTTATTTGATAGGGTTTACGATTTTTCACTTCAATTTTAGCATTCGGGACATTGTTGGAATTTTCAGAATTATTATTTTGAATTGCATTGTTATGACGATGCATGACTAGGGCTAGATCTGTGAATCTTCATTCTCTTGAACCTGAAATAGATAGGACATTTCATTTACGTCGTAGACTTAAAAGAGCTGCTCGTGTTAACGAGTTAGAGTCTGATTCTTAAATTGACAACATGTTGAATATGGGTGATGCGAATAATAGAACCTTAAGACAACATGTTGCACCTAATGTCAATTATAATGCATTATGTATCACATATCTTGAAGTTACTGTACCATTTGAACTTAAATCTGGCTTAATAGACTTGCTTCCAATGTTTAATGGTCTTGCAGGGGTGAGGATCCCCACAAACACTTGAAGGAATTCCATGTAGTGTATTCTACCATGAATCCTCAAGGAGTCACAAAAGACCACATTAAGTTGAGATCCTTCCCATTTTCACCTCAAGATACTGCCAAGGACTGGTTATACTACCTTTAACCAAGTTCAATTACAAGTTTGAATGATCTCAAGATATTGTTTCTTGAAAAATTATACTCTGCCTCAAGAGTTGCTTCAATCAGAAAAGAAATATGTGGCATCATGCAAATTGATAGGGAACCATTACATGAGTATTGGGAGAGATTCAAGAAATTAGTGTCAAGCTCTCCTCATCACCAGATTTCTGAACAATTGTTCATCCAATATTTTTAAGAAGGCTTGCTACCTATGGATAGAAGCATTTTGGATGCTGCTAGTGGGGGAGCACTTGTCGATAAGACCCCAAAAGCGGCAAGGGCTTTGATTGAGAACATTTCCATTAATTCTCAGCAATTTACAACTAGAAGCAACTCAACAGTCTTGACAAAGGGTGTGAATGAAATTCAAGCTTCTTCCCATAAGAATTTAGAAGAAAAACTTGATGAGTTTATATCTTTAGTAAACAATTGGCAATAGGTAAAACCCAAGCAATGGTCTGTGGTATTTGCACTTCCCTAGAGCATCCTTCAGATTCATGTCCTACATTGCAAGAAGATCCAATTGTTGATGCTCCTCAAGCATATGCAGCAAATATATACAATCTAACATGTAAAAGGTACAATCCTAGTTGGAGAAACCATCCCAACCAGAGATGGGGGAATTCATCTACACAACAACAACCTAAGCAGCAACAGCAAAATATTCCTCCACAACAAAACAATGCACCTTCATTAGAAGACCTAGTTAAACAAATGGCTGTCCAAAATCTCCAATTTCGACAAAGAACAGATTCCAGCATTCAAAATTTGGAAACAAAGATTGGTCAACTAGCCAATCCAATCAATCAATTGCAGACTCAAGGGTCAAACCAATTGCCTGCACAGTTAGTAGTAAATCCAAATGATCCCAATGTCAGTGCAATTACATTAAGGTATGGGAAAGTTGTTGAAATACCAAAGGTACCTAAAACTAAAGTGAAAAATAAAAAGGTTGATGAGGATACTTTGATATCTGAAACTGTTGATGTTAAGCAAAATATACCACTTCCTTTCCCTCAAAGGGCAGTGAAGACTAAGAAAATGGACGAGGCAAATAGGGACAACGAGATCCTGGATACATTTAGGAAGGTGGATGTGAACATTCCCCTCCTTGAAGCAATTAAATAGATTCCAAGATATACAAAGTTTCTAAATGATTTGTGCACACACAAGAGAAGGTTAAAAGGTAATGAAAGAGTAAACACGGGGCAAAATGTTTCAGCCCTCGTTCAGCCCATGTCTCACAAATACCAAGATCCAGGAAATTTTTCCATTCCATGTACCATAGGCAATTGTCAATTTGAAAATGCTATGTTAGATTTAGAAGCTTCCATTAATGTTATGACTACATCTATTTCTATTTCTCTTGTTCCTGGACCTTTACAGAGTACGTGGTATCATTCAATTGGGAAACAAGAGCAATGCTTGTCCTGCTGGACTTGTGGAGGATGTACTTTTTCGAGTTAATGAATTCATATTTCCTACAAATTTATATATTCTGGACATGGGGGAAGAGGATAAGTCCAACAGGGCGCCTATCATCTTAGGCATACAATTCTTGAAAACTGTTAGAACAAAAATTGATGTGCATGCTGGAACTCTATCCATGGAATTTGGTGATAGCATTGTAAAATTTATCATCTTTGATGCTATGAAACACCTTATGGAAGAGCATTCTATATTTTAATTTGAATTGCTTGCTGATTTGGTTGATGACACTTACCTCAATATGTTTGCTATTGATTTTCCTTCATTGTCTGGTTTTGATGATACTTATACTTGTGAATTATGTATAGATTCTCAATGAGGCTCTGTGTGTGCTGAGATCGAAGCTGCCTTGTAGGTTGATCATTGTGCTGATATTGATATTTCTACTAACATAATTGATTTTTTTGACTTAGCTGCGGCCACTAGTGTTGTACTTTCCATTGAACAACCACCAAATATAGAGCTTGAACCACTTCCTAAAAATTTGAAATATGCATATCTGGAAGGAAGTGGCAACTTACTTATGATTATTTCAGCCAAACTTGAAGATGAACAGGAAGATAAGTTGTTGCAGATTTTGAGAAAACATAGGAAGACAATCAGATAGACCTTGGTTGATATTCCTGGTATTAGCCGATCCATGTGTATGCATAGGATACTATTGGAGGACGGGGTAAAACCAGTCAGGCAGCCCCAAAGGTGCCTTATCCCATTAATTTTGGATGATGAAAAAAACGAAGTGACCAAGCTCTTGCAAGCAAGCATTATATGCCCCATCTCTAATAGTCAATGGGTGAGTCCGGTGCAGGTAGTCCCTAAGAAAACTGGATCCACAGGTTTAAAAATGAAAATAATGAACTTATCCTCACACGAGTGCAGAACAGTTAGAGGGTATGCATCGGTTACAAGAGACTAAACCAGGCAACTAGAAATGATCATTATCCTTTACCATTCATTGATTAGATGCTTGAATTGTTGGCTGGTAAGTCACATTATTTTTTCTTGATGTTTTTTCTGGTTATTTTCAAATCCATATTGCACCATAGACCAAGAAAAGACCACGTTCACTTGTCCTTTTGGCACATTTTCCTACAGGAGGATGCCCTTTGCCCTATGCAATGCTCCTAACACTTTCCAATGCTGCATGATTAGGATTTTCTCAAACTTGATAGAAAATTGTATTGATGTTTTCATAGATGATTTTACTGTGTATGTTTCCTCATTTGATGCATGCTTGAACAATTTAGATAGAGTTTTGCATAGATGTATTGAAACTAACCTTGTGTTGAATTATGAAAAATGTCATTTTATGGTTGAACAAGGCATAGTTTTGGGACATTTGATCTCTAAAAATAGGATAGAAGTGGATCCTGCCAAGATTGATGTGATTTCAAATTTTCCTTACCCATCTTGCATCCGCGAGATTCGTTCTTTTCTTGACCATGTAGGTTTTTACATGTGCTTTATCAAGGATTTCAGCAACGGACAACAAGAAAAGTCTTAGAGTCGGGTTCCTTTTGGCCCTCTTTGTTTAAAGTAGCTTTTGGGACTTACAAAACTTGGGAACAATGCCAAATAGCAAGATCATTAATCACTCATAGGAGTGAGAACTCTCAGATCTATAAGTAGAAAACTAAGTACTTTCGTGATAAGATGATTTCTAGTAAGAATTTTCCATTGGCAAAAAAGTTTGATTGTTTAACTCCTTTCTTAAAATTATGGCTGGGAAACTTTGCTTGAAGTGGATTGGCCCTTTTGTAGTTACTAACATTATTTCTCATGGTGTAGTGGAAATAAAAAGTCAAAACAACGAGAAAGTATTCCAAGTAAATGGACAATGCCTCAAGCTATTCCATGAGAGTTTTGTGCTTTAAGATGCTACCATAGAAGAACTCTCCTTGGAATAGTCCACCTACACTGAAGTTTGAACAGGGAGCTCCCTTTCCTTACTCTTATTTTATACTTGTTTCTTTCATTGAGGACAATGTGTAATTTAAGTGTGAGAGTATTATTTGTTATATTTCAAAAAAAAAAATTTAAAAATAAATAAATACATAAATAATAAAAATAAATAAATAAATAAAAATAAAAATGGATGTTGCAGTGCATGTTTTATAATCACATTTTGTGGTTGTAAATGTTGAGAGTTTGTTTGGACTAGCATGATTTGATAGTATCTTTGCATTTTTGGTAAAATAAATTGGATTAAAATGCTAAATTGTGTATCATTTGTGATAGGTTGTTAACCTTTGTAAGATTTTTGAGCCTTATTATGAATGGAATATATTTTCCATCTTTTTTTTTCTTGTGTGTTATCTCACTCATGATTGCTAGTTACACCAGAACTTGACTTGACACTTGTTTTCATGCAAATATTTAAATTGTTAGACATAAGTCCATTTTTGATATTATCGACAAACTTACATCATGTGATAAATCTAACATTGTGAACTGAGAAAAATTTCAGGAACAACAACTCAACCCTACAAACTTGAGACAATAGCTTGGAACTCAAGGAATCAACAAAAGTTGGATGATTCACTAAGCAAATCGATTAGTGAAATCGATTTTGAAATAGGGTTGTATGATAATGTGAATTTAGTGATTAAGCAATCGATTAGGCAAATCGATTTGCACATTTATTGGAAATTAAGTGTGCAAGTCAGTAGCATGCTGTTTTGCAGGCTAATTGATTTGGCAAATCGATTGTTCCTATCACAAGTCTAAATTGATTGTCTTAAATCGATTAGGCAAATTGATTGGCCATTTTATTGAAAATAATTGTGCAAGTCAATGGCATGCTGTTTTGTAGGCTAATCGATTTGGCAAATCGCTCGTTACAATCACAAGGCCATTTGGATTGTTGAAGTTGATTGACACAATCGATTGTGAGAGTTACAGAACTAAGGCAATGTTTCACTAATCGATTAGGAAAATCGATTTAATAAAATAAGTTTCAAAATGATCTTGGCCTGGGACATACACAATCGATTAGCACAATCCATTGTTATGTTTCTTTTGAAATAAGTTTCGCATCAATCGACTTGGTAAATCGATTGAATGAACCAACTGATAAAATGTTCTTCAGACATAAGTCCATAATCGATTAGACACATCGATTAACTTGATTTAAGTCAACTCTCTGTAACTAGTCAAATCGATGAGGCAAATCGATTTGTGAAAAATCACTGTGTCACTGTAACCAGTGAAATCGATTGACTAAAGCGATTGGTACAAAAGTTTTAGTAACAAAGATGACTTAAGGACTATGTAAATGTTTCAATCGATTGAGTACATTGATTGTTTTGATCTCTTTGTTGGAACAAAAGACCCCAAATCGATTCTGCAAATCGATTCAAATATGAACATTCATTCAAGTATGAAGAACTCATTTAAAATAATCGATTAGGTAAATCGATTAGTTTATACAGTTTCAAGATTCAAGAAAAACAAGATTCGCGAAATCGATTTGGTAAATCGATTGAGCATGCTTTATAACGTTACTGAATCGATTGGGTAAATCGATTCATGTGTTGTTTTTCCTGAAACTATATAAACTATTTTCATTCTCTTCTTCTAAAAAGAATAAGAACCAACAACTATTATAACTCAATATACATTGATAGAACTTTCTGATATCGTTTTCTCACAATTGAAATTACTTTGAACATCTTTTTCCAGCCATGAACATTCATCAATCTATGATCAACAAGGACAGAAAAAGATAGAAAAGAGAAAGACTACTTTGAGAAGAAGAAAGCTCAAGAACTTTGTATATTTTCTATTTCGAATTTCTGTAAACCAATTCTATAATAAAATAACTTTGAGAAAATCCAGTTGCTACTGGTGGTGATCTTCTGAGTTGAGGGCAATCATCTAGAAGACACTTGACTCAAATCTTGGAAGAGTTTATGGGACTTAAACTCTGGGATTCAGGGAGATAAGAATAGAATAGAGAGAATAGTTTAAGATTGATAGGCAAGGTGCTGGAACATCTATAAACTGATTCTGTGACATTCTATTGGAAAGGCTAAGATCAGATTCGATCTTAGTACTGGACGTAGGCCGTCACGAGGCGGCTGAACCAGTATAAAAATCTGCGTACACTTTTCTTTCTCTTAGCTCGTTTAAATTTCTGCAATTATTATGTGTTTGATATTGATTGTATGCATGATTAAGATTCTTGTTAATTGACTTTACATGAATGATTATCTTAGCTTGATGGTATGTGAATCAATATCTTGAATAATAATTGTTTCTGATGCATTTCTCCATTTAAACAATAATTGGTATTGTTTGATTTTCATTAGGATTGATTCTTTGGGACCTTGATTAATCTTTGTTTAACAAACTTTGAATTTGGTAGTTTGTTTAGAGTATTGTTAGAATAGGATTTATTCTGCATTATTCCTGTAAAACAGAGGTCATACCACACATACAACAATTGGCATCAAGAGCCTGCCTTTTTTTTACTAGAGTCGTTTTCTAAAAAAAAAGGATAATGACCTCTGACTTTCTAGGAGAAGGAGCGTGTTTAGCTAGGCCCTTTGCCTTTAACGGGGCCGCATACATGTACTGGAAACAACGCATGCTAATTTTTCTTGAAGCTAGTGGTGTTGATATTTTAGATGCTGTAGAAAATGGACCTTTTGTGCCAACCATAGCAGGTACTGGTGAATCAGCGATTCTGAAACCTAAAAGTGACTGGTCTGAGGATGACAAAAAGAAAGTTGGGTACAACGCCAAAGCCAAGAACATTATAACTGCCGCCTTAAGTCATGATGAATTCTTCAGAGTCTCCAACTGCAAGACAACAAAGGAAATGTGGGATACACTTCAGCAGACGCATGAAGGAACCACAGACGTAAAGAGAGCTCGAATAAATACTCTCATCCACGAGTACGAATTGTTTAGCATGAAGAAAGAAGAATCAGTAAACGACATGCAGACCCGGTTTACGCACATAGTCAACAACCTAAATGCCTTAAGCAAGGAGATTGATAATGATCAGCAAATAAGTAAGGTGATGAGGTGTTTGACTAGAGAATGGCAACCAAAAATCACTGCCATTGCAGAATCAAAGGATCTAGGAAGCATGACAATAGCTACATTATTTGGTAAGCTGAGGGAGCATGAAATGGAATTACATAGACTCAATGTAGCTGAGCAAACTGACAGAAAACGAAAAGGATTGTCGTTGAAAGCCCAAACACATCATTCTAAATCTGAACATGAGAGCAGCTCAGATAAATCAAGCAGTGAGGATGATGAGGAGCCTGAACTTGGGTTACTTGTCAAGAAGTTTAAGAAATTTCTGAAAAAGAAAGACAGTAAATTCAGAAAACCATCTAGTTCGAAGAATATTGACACAAAGACTATAACTTGCTATGAATGTGGAAAAACAGGCCACATAAAGTCTGAGTTTTACAAGCTGCAAAATAAAAACAGAATTGCTAAGAACAAAGGCAAGGAATCAGCCCCCAAATCTAGAAAAGCTTATGTTGCATGGAACGATAACGATAACGAATCCTCTTCATCTTCTGAAGAAGAACAAGCAAATCTGTGCCTTATGGCTAACACAGATTCTGAATCAGAAAGTGAGGTAAATTCTCAATATAACCCTTCTTATGATGAACTGCAAGATGCATTTAATGAACTGCATGATGAATATGTTAAATCTGTTAAGCAGATAGTTAGTACTAAGAAAATGCTTGAACAACAATGTATGATGCATGAACAAATGAAAAATGATCATAGGAAGATTGAGGACTTGTATGAACAATTAAAAAAGGACTCACGTGATAAATCTGCTAGATGCATTGAACTTGAGGATACTGTTGCATCATTGAAATCTGATTTATTGAAGTTTTCTAGTAGTAAGGATAAACTGAATGTCATTCTTAGCAACCAGAGACATGTCAATGTAAAATCTGGACTTGGATATAACCAGAATATGCATGCTAATCAGAATAGAACTAAACATGGCATAGGATATGGTAATGTTAGGCATAACCAGAAATTTGGTAAATCTAGTCATATGCTTAATGTCTTTGTCAAACCAAAACAGTATGCAATGTCTGCTGTCACTTGTCATTTTTGTTGTAGAAAAGGACATTTTGTTTAAAATTGCAAATTTAAAAAACTTGCCAACAGAGGATGTAAACAGATTTGGAAGGTCAAGACACAAAATGTAGAAACTGACCCCCAGGACCCAATTTATATTGGGTACCTAAAATGAAATTCTGATTTTATTGCAGGTATGCTTGAGATCCACAAGGCACCAATGGTACCTTAAACAGTGGATGCTCAAAGCATATGATAGGGGACAAATCAATGTTCCTGTCCCTAAGCCTAAAAGAAGGTGGATTTGTGAAGTACGGCGATAACAACAAGGGTAAGATATGTGGTGAAGGTAACATAGGCAATGAATCGATTGCTATAATTAAAAACGTCTTATACGTGGAAGGGCTGAAACATAACCTTCTGAGTATAAGTCAGCTATGTGACAATGGTTTTCAAGTAAGCTTTTCACCACTTTCTTGCATAATTGAGAACAAAAATGATAAAAGTATCAAATTGGTAGGTGATAGAGTTAACAACATTTACATGCTAGATTTAACTGCTATGCCTGCTAATTCTGTTTGTTGCTTATTATCAAATGTTAATGAGACATGGTTATGGCATAAACGTATTGCACACATTCATATAGATCATTTGAATAGACTTGTTAGTAAACAGTTAGTCATAGGTCTTCCAAATAGAAAGTTTTCTAAGGATAGATTGTGTGATTCTTGTGAGAGAAGTAAGCTTGTCAAGTCTTCTTTTCCCCCAATAGACATGGTCAAAACCAATAGGGTTTTGCAACTGATCCACATGGATCTGTTTGGACCATCTCAAGTGAGAAGTTTTGGAGGTAACCTGTATGGTTTCATGTTAATTGATGACTATTCTAGATTCACTTGGACCTATTTTCTGACTCATAAAAGTGATGCTTTTTCTGTTTTCAAAATTTTTGCAAACTTAGTACAAAACGAAACAAGTCAGAAAATAATGTCTATCAAAAGCGATCATGGAGGTGAATTCCAAAATGATGCTTTTGATACTTACTGTGAACAGAATGGCATTCAAATACCACAACAAAATGGTGTAGTGGAGTGGAGAGGAATAATAGGTCTTTAGAAGAGTTGGCTAGGACCATGCTGAAAGATTCAAATACTCCCAAGTATTTCTGGGCTGATGCGATTAACACTGCCACACATGTTGTCAACAGGGTTTTGATTAGGCCAATCCTTAGGAAAACTCCTTATGAGTTGTTCAAGGGTAGAAAGCCTAATATTTCCTACTTTAGAGTTTTTGGTTGTAAGTGCTTTGTTTTGAACAATGACAAAGAACACCTAGGTAAGTTTGATCCCAAGGCAGATGAAAGTATCTTTCTAGGTTATTCCCAAACTAGCAAAGCCTATAGAATCTATAACAAGAGAACAAAAACAATAGAAGAGTCAGTTCATGTGATGTTTGATGAACTTTTTAAAGAAAACTTGAACAACACTCCTTCTATTGGTGATGCATCTTTGGATGAAGTTATAGAATCTGAATCTATAGAACCAAAGGAAACTACACCTCCAACCAACAGTGACTGTGTTGAACCTATTAGAATAGATGAGTTACCTAGAGAGTGGAAGTTTAGTAAAAACCATCCCATGGATAACATCATAGGTGACATCTCTAAAGGAGTGGCAACTAGAAAGAACCTTAGACATTTTTGTAACCTTACAGCCTTTGTATCTCAGATTGAGCCTAAGAACATTAAGGAAGCCTTACTAGATAGTGAGTGGATCCTTGCTTGGCAAGAGGAGTTGAACCAATTTGAGAGGAACAAGGTGTGGCATCTAGTACCTAAACCAGAAAATAAGCACATCATAGGAACAAGGTGGGTGTTTAGGAACAAATTAGATGAGAATGGAGTCATCACTAGAAACAAAGCTAGATTAGTGGCCAAGGGTTACAATCAGGAAGAGGGAATAGATTTTGATGAAACCTATGCCCCTGTAGCTAGGTTAGAAGCCATTAGAATTCTACTTGCTTATGCATGTATAATGGACTTTAAGCTTTATCAAATGGATGTTAAAAGTGCCTTTCTCAATGGTAACATCCAAGAGGAAGTTTTTGTTAGCCAAACACCTGGTTTTGAGAATCCAGATTTTCCTAATCATGTATACAAGCTAACAAAAGCCCTCTATGGGTTGAAACAAGCTCCAAGAGCTTGGTATGAGAAGCTCAACAATTTCCTTATTCAACAAAATTTTTTAAGAGGAAATGTTGACAAGACACTTTTCATAAAAACTAATGGAAATGACATCTTGTTGATCCAAGTTTATGTTGATGACATAATCTTTGGATCTACAAACAATAAGTTGTGCAAAGATTTTGAAAACTTTATGAAAGGTGAATTTGAAATGTCAATGATGGGTGAACTATCATATTTCTTGGGATTTCAAATTAACCAAAGTAAGCAAGGCATTTTCATTAGTCAAACTAAATATTGCAATGATTTGATAAAGAAATTCAGTTTTGATAACTTCAAGTCCATTGATACTCCCATGAGTCAAGGAAACCATTTAGACAGAGATGAGAAAGGTAAACCAGTAGATGTTACAAGGTATAGATGTATGATAGGATCATTGCTCTATCTCACAGCAAGCAGGCCTAACATCATGTTCAGTGTTTGCATGTGTGCGAGATACCAATCCAATCCTAAAGAGTCTCACCTTAGTGCAGTTAAGAGGATTTTGAAGTATCTAGTTGGAACTACGAGTCTCCGCTTATGGTATCCTAAGGGATCAACCTGTTCTTTAGTTGGTTATTCGGATTCAGATTTTGCCAGATGCAAACTAGATAGGAAAAATACCTCAGGTACTTGTCACTTACTAGGCAATTCCCTTGTGTCTTGGTTTAGCAAGAAACAAACAAGCATTGCACTTTCAACAGCTGAGGCTGAGTACATAGCAGCTGGAAGTTGTTGTGCTCAGATCATTTGGATGAAACAGCACCAGTTGGATTTCGGTGTTGACTTAGGAACTCTTCCCATCTTGTGTGACAACACAAGTGCGATCAGTATCACTAAGAACCCAGTGATGCATTCCCGAACCAAGCATATCGAAATTCAACATCATTTCATACGAGACCAATTTTAGTGTGGAAACATCAAGCTAGAGTATGTCAACACAACTGAGCAGTTGGCAGACATATTCACCAAAGCATTGCCAAAGGACAGCTTCCTTCACATTAGGATGAAACTAGGCATCATAGATCCTAGTCAGATCTGAGTTTTGTATCCAATCAATTACGTAAATCGATTATCCTATGGATACACAGGAAAATGGCTTTATGAAATCGATTTGTTCAATCGATATATGCCATTCAGTGTCTTTTTTTATAAAAGAAACTCGAAATCGATTTGGAAAATCGATTAGGATGGCCCCAGACTTCAAAGATGAGGAATGTCTCCAGACTCTACCTCGAAATCGATTTGGGACATCGATTGTTCAAATGTGTTTGAAACCTTCACTTAAATTAATCGATTTGGTGAATCGATGTTGATATGGATTAAGTTCTGATTTGATATGGAAGTTGTTGAACTGATACGAAATCGATTTTGGACATCGATTTAGAAACTAAAGGAATCGATTAGGGCAATCGATTGGCATTATTACCGTTACAGTATTTTAACTAGCCGTTACAGTAGCAATCGACTGGTCTTCCCCAGCAACGGTAACTAAATCGATTGGACCAATAGATTTACGCATCTGAAGTTATAAAAGGAACAGTTGCACATCGATTCCTATCACTTGTTTTCAAACCCTAACATCGATTCCAGTTCAAACCAGCCTCTTAACCTCTGCAAATCTCTGCTATTTCTCTGTTTTAATCCATAGCAACTTCCATCTTCGCTGTTTCTATCTCAGATTACACTTCTAAATCACTTACAATGGCCAGAGTTAAGAGAACCTCACCTACTACTCCATCATCATCATCATCATCTAGTGGGCAAACACCATCACCACCCCCAACTCTGACCAAACGCGTTTCTGTGCCTACTCACAAAATCTTGGTATAAGAAAAAGGAAAGGGTGTTGCAGTTGACCAAGGAAAGTCCAAGAAACGTAAAGAGCCACCATCAGAGAAACTCCTGACTGATGCGATAAAGGAAATAACGCAAAAGAAGAACAAAAAGAGTGTTTCCACCACTCCACTGAAGAAGGCAGCAGCTCCAAAGGATAAACCTGCTGAGGATGTCAAGCTGCCTCCTGCATTCGTCAAAAGGAAAATCCACGAAGCTCGCATCTTGGATTTTTCTTATTTTGATCACGATGGCTTCACTTTTCAAAACCATCTGCGTTTTCATGGTTTAGAGAACTTTCTCTCCTGCACTCTCGATACTTATCCAAATCTCATTCGTGAGTTCTTTTCAACATTCAAGCTAACAGACACCAGTTTCAAAGCAACGGTGAAAGGAAAGAAGATTTCCATGTCATTTGAAGAGTTCTCGAAGTTATTGGGACTACCTTATCATGGAAACTCTGTTGATGGCAACTCCGAAGCCGACGTAGCTGATGAAGGCTGGGAAGCTTCCCTGGAGAGGCAAACAACAGTACACGACCTGATGGTTGATTGGTTTGTGGAGTTTGTTTCACTATCGATCGGCCAAATGAAGGTTCAGCAACGGATGCTGATGTATGCCCTCACACGGATGCTTGTCCTAAGGTCCAGAAATCACGCTGTTGTCCAAAGGTTGGACATCGTGTTGCTGTGGGGTCTGTGCAAAGAGCTCAAGATGAGCTGGGCATGGATAATCCATAGACATATGATGGAAGCTGCACAGGGAAAGCTCGTGCTTCCATACCCCCAGCTGATCACGAAGATTCTTGAGCACTTCAAGCTGTCGCTCAAGGGTGAAGAATCGTCCAAGACCATCCTTACATTTGGTGAATCCATTGTGAACCAAATGCAATTGCGACGGGTTAATGGCATTTGGAAGAGACCTCAAACATATACTGAACAAACTCAGCCAAACACTGGACCACCAGCTGCTGAGCCTGTTACAGCAGAGTCTGAAGTTTTTGCCAAACTGCTGGAATTCATGGCAGCGCATTCGACATCAAATGTTAGGATGGAGGCTGCTATCCAGAAGCTTCAATCTGACTTGAACCAGGTTGCACCGGATGTTGCAGCAATCTAGGAACATCTAGGCATTAAATTGTCATTTAGTGATGTTGCTGAGATTGGCAGACAAGCAACTGAAGATCCTATTCCGACGCAAGTAGATTACGTTGAACCTCATGTTGAGGAGACACCTGCTGAGGGTAATACAGCGGTCTCAGCCTCTTCCCTGGATAATAATGAGGGACAACCAACTCTAGATGCTTAGGTTTTTAGATTCTTAGTTGTATTGCGCTGATTTTTTTTTTCTCTGTAATGATCTAGTTGTCTGTATCATTTTGTGAATGAATATAAAAAGCTGAGTTTATGATCCAGCTTTTTTTCTTCCATTTTGATGATCTCTACTATGTACCATAATTTTCTTTTGTTGCTCTGATACTAATCTGTTAATCTGCATGAATCTGATTTGATTTTTTTGTTTTCTAACGTCATTATCATCAGCGTTCATGTTTGTTACTAACACAGGGGGAGAATTCTTTTGCAGATAACGTTTCCTTCATGATTCTCTCCTTTACCTCCTTTTGAATTAATTGACAAAGGGGGAGAAAATTTATAACTTGTATCATGTTTTTGAATTAACTCTAATACCAAAAACTATTTTTGTTTTTGTATTGTGATTTTGAATTGCTTCCACTGCTGCCAAAACTTACATCTGCAACTTATACTTGTTACATATGCTCTGATATTAGTACTTACTTATGTTCTGATATTGCTCTGATATATGTACTTTCTTAGTGCTCTAATATTAGTGTTGATGTTAGCTCTGACACTGCTATAATTGATCAATCTAATTTACTTGAGTTACGCTCTGATACTGCTACAAGAATGATCAATTTATTGTTTGACAAACTGATATGATATTGACTGATTTGATACTAGTGTTGTCTGTAAATTACTCTAATACAATATGCTTCTGCATAGTATTTACGATTTGTTTTGTTTTATAGCTCTAACCCAAATTCCATTGCATGAAAAGCACGACTGCTCATATTTAGGGGGAGCTTCTCTATATTGTTGTAATTATAATGTCTTTTCTTGAAATGTTTCTCAAGTTAAAATTGCATGTTTGTCACTTAAATCAAAAAGGGGGAGATTGTTAGACATAAGTCCATTTTTGATATTATCGACAAATGTACATCATGTGATAAATCTAACATTGTGAACTGAGAAAAATTTCAGGAACAACAACTCAACCCTACAAACTTGAAACAATAGCTTGGAACTCAAGGAATCAACAAAAGTTGGAAGATTCACTAAGCGAATCGATTAGGGAAATCGATTTTGTAATAGGGTTGTATGATAATGTGAATTTAGTGATTAAGCAATCGATTAGGCAAATCAATTTGCACATTTATTGGAAATTAAGTGTGCAAGTCAGCAGCATGCTGTTTTGCAGGCTAATCAATTTGGCAAATCGATTGTTCCTATTGCAAGTCTAAACTGATTGTCTTAAATCGATTAGGCAAATCGATTGGCCATTTAATTGAAAATAATTGTGCAAGTCAGTGGCATGCTGTTTTGTAGGCTAATCGATTTGGCAAATCGTTCGTTACAATCACAAGGCCATTTGGATTGTTGAAGTCGATTGACACAATCAATTGTGAGAGTTATAGAACCAAGGCAATTTTTCACTAACCGATTAGGAAAATCGATTTAATAAAATAAGTTTCAAAATGATCTTGGTCTGGGACATACACAATCGATTGACTAAAGCGATTGGTACGAAAGTTTTAGTAACAGAGATGACTTAAGGACTATGTAAATGTTTCAATCGATTGAGTACATCGATTGTTTTGATCTCGTTGTTGGAACAAAACACCCCAAATCGATTCTGCAAATTGATTCAAATATGAACATTCATTCAAGTTTAAAGAACTCATTTAAAATAATCGATTAGGTAAATCGATTAGTTTATGCAGTTTCAAGATTCAAGAAAAACAAGATTCGCGAAATCGATTTGGTAAATCGATTGAGCATGCTTTATAACGTTACTGAATCGATTGGGTAAATCGATTCATGTGTTGTTTTTCCTGAAACTATATAAACTGTTTTCATTCTCTTCTTCTAAAAAGAATAAGAACCAACAACTATTTAACTCAATATAAATTGATAGAACTTTCTGATATCGTTTTCTCACAATTGAAATTACTTTGAACATCTTTTTCCAGCCATGAACATTCATCAATCTGTGATCAACAAGGACAGAAAAAGATAGAAAAGAGAATGACTACTTTGAGAAGAAGAAAGCTCAAGAACTTTGTATATTTTCTGTTTCGAATTTCTGTAAACCAATTCTGTAATAAAACAACTTTGAGAAGATCCAGTTGCTACTGGTGGTGATCTTCTGAGTTGAGGGCAATCATCTAGAAGACACTTGACTGAAATCTTGGAAGCGTTTATGGGACTTAAACTCTGGGATTCAAGGAGATAAGAATAGAATAGAGAGAATAGTTTAAGATTGATAGGCAAGGTGTTGGAACATCTGTAAACTGATTCTGCGACATTCTATTGGAAAGGCTAAGATCAGATTCGATCTTAGGACTGGACGTAGGCAGTCACGAGGCGGCTGAACCAGTATAAAAATCTGCGTACACTTTTCTTTCCCTTATCTCGTTTAAATTTCTGCAATTATTATGCTATTGATATTGATTGTATGCATGATTAAGATTCTTGTTAATTGACTTTACATGAATGATTATCTTAGCATGATTGTATGTGAATCAATATCTTGAATAATAATTGTTTATGATGCATTTCTCCATTTAAACAATAATTGGTATTGTTTGATTTTCATTAGGATTGATTCTTTGGGACCTTGATTAATCTTTGTTTAACAAACTTTGAATTTGGTAGTTTGTTTAGAGTATTGTTAGAATAGGCATTATTTTGCATCATTCCTGTAAAACTGAGGTCATACCACACATACAACATAAATGATCTAGGCATTTGTTTCTTTATCAAGCTACTAACCAAATAAGCCTACCTAACAATTATCCATTTGTTTAAGCCCCTTTGAGCCAAATAATTCCATTATTTGTCATATAGCTCATTACAAGCCTAAAAGTGAAAAACAATGAATTGACCCAATCTTGGGGGATAAAGGAGTCTTTCCTTATACAACATGTAGCATCACGTATTATGTAAGACTCATAATTTTAAAGTGTACTTTATGTATTTTGGTGTATTTTTGGTGTTGAACCCGGAGGCTTTTTAGCCAAAGTTATTAATATTTTGGAGTTTATATGAACAAGAAGATATTTTGATACCAATTAGAATTACTCTTCGATAAATAAATTAAATTAACTGCGGTGAATCTTTTGCGAAGCGTTTAATGCGTTATGGGTGAAAGGATAATTTAATAAATATCTAAAGGTTTGGAGATGTTTGTTAATTATTATTAATATATATATATATATATTTATATATATAGAAAAGGAAGGGAAGGAATTAAAAAGAAAGCAAATAGAAAGGAAAGAAAAAGGAAGAAAGGAAAAGAGAAGGAGAGAAAACAGAAAATTTCCATCTTCTTCCTCCCCTGCCTCGCGTGCGTTGTTTTTCCTCCTTCCTCCATCTTCATCCATTTTCGTTCTTCCTTGCTTCCTTGGGTTCTAAATTGACAGTGGGTGATAGATCAAGGATTTCTCAACTTCACTCTTTCTCTTGGATTCGAAAACGAAGAAAAACGGTATTAGGGATTCAAACTCAAATCTCCCCGTTTCATCTAGATCTAAGCTTCGTTTCAAGAAGTGATAGAAGGGAAAGTTGCTCACCACTACACTACGGTGCTAGTGAGCTAACTTTGGAAGTGGCGTTGCGAGCGGAGATTTTTATCGGATTTGCTCACGGTACCGTAATCGAACGAAAAAGCTAAAGTGAAGGTAAGGGCTCCTTCCAAACTTTTAGTTTGCATTTAGGGACTTATATGTGGTTGTGTGGAAAAGAATTTGGTTAGGGTTAAAGTAATGTTTCGTGGAAAATGAATTTTAAACTCATTTATGTATGATTTTGAGTAAATGAAATTGTTGTGTTTGAGTGATGGATTGTGTTGATTTGTGTCGTCGTATTCGACGTGTTCATAATTGATAACTATAGAATTTGAGATGTGCTTTGTGTGGTTTGTGTGGAAAAATGATTTGGTGTGAATTATGGATTGAATGTGAAAGTATGTTTGGGTTTGTTTTGTGTGGAATTTGAAAACCATTAAGTTAAACGAGTATTAAGAATGGGGAATCTCTTAATGTCTTATTAACTTAATGTGTGTTTGTTTAGGAAAATCATTTAAGTTAAATAAGAATTAAGAATGGGGAATCTCTTAATGTCTTGTTTACTTAATGTTTGTTTTGAAAATCGTTGGAGTTAAAAGAGTATTAAGAATGGGGAATCTCTTAATATTTCTGTTTGCTTAATGTGTGTTTGTTTGTGAAAATCATTAAGTTAAATGAGTATTAAGAATGGGGAATCTCTTAATATCTGTGTTTACTTAATGTTGTCGTGAAAATGATTTTGTGGAGAAATGAATTGTCGAGTCAAGGTGATGCCATGTGATTTGTTGGTTCATCTTGTCTGTGTTGAGATTGTAGCGCTAAGGTGATGCCATGTGATTTGTTGGTTCATCTTGTCTGCGTTGGGATTGTCAGGTCAAAGTGATGCCATGTGATTTGTTGGTTCATCTTGTCTGCGTAGGGATTGTCAGGTCAAAGTGATGCCATGTGATTTGTTCGTTCATCTTGTCTGTGTTGAGATTGTAGCGCCAAGGTGATGCCATGGGATTTGTTGGTTCATCTTGTCTGCGTTGGGATTGTTGGTTCTTTTGGGCTACCTTTTTGTCAAGTTGAAAAGATGTACCTGTACTATTGTTGACATCAGGACATGCTTTGGATTTATATTTTGAAAAACTTTTCTGCTGCTTGTAAATTTTAATGACTTAATTATTTATCCAATGGTTTTACCTTATTTATTTCTCTATTGTATTTTAATTTCTTTTGAAAAATAAATACACCCTCGCTTTGAAAAACGGGGTGTTACATTGTGGTATCAGAGCTTTGGTTTGGTTTTCTTTGGGGGCTGTGGAACCTTTAGTTCTAGATTGTAGGTTAGGAGTTGTTGTCTGATCATGCGTCGGGTTAGGTGGTTTGACTTGTCAGTTCCGCAATAATTACTATGTGCTGTTGTGGTCGGAAGTTATTTTTGGGAATTATTGGAAGTAGTGTTAAGACTCTACTTGATGATGGTTTTATAGGAAAACCATGCCGCCAAGATGGGATGACGCTCCGAGAGCCAATGCTAACACGGATGATCGAATGGCGGAGGCTATGAATAACATGGCTGCTTCTGTTGCTGCACAGACTACTTCCAAGACTCAATGTGATCTCGAAAATAGGGAAAGAGAGATCCGTCTTGCAGAGTCAAGAGGGCTAGAAGACTTCCGTCGTTACAATCCTCCCAAGTTTAAGGGGGATGAGAATTCGGAGAAGGCGGATCGATGGATCCAAGAAGTGGAGAAGATCTTCGAAATGATTAACTATCAAGCGGCAGTGAAGGTCAACTATGTCACTTATATGCTATTAGGGGATGCTGAGTATTGGTGGAGGAGTGCAAGATTGTTTATGAGATCAGCTCACGAAGAGGTGAACTGGGAATCATTCAAAAGGAAGTTTTTAGACAAATACTTCCCGATGAGTACCAGGACTAAGCTAGGCGATGATTTCCTGAAACTGCATCAGGGGAACATGACCGTGGGTGAATATGCTGCTAAGTTTGAATCGCTATCAAGAAATTTTAGGTTTTTCCGCGAAGAGATTGATGAACCCTTCATCTGTCATCGTTTCCAAGACGAACTAAAGTATGAGATTCAAGACATCAATTTCAATCAATAAAATACTGTTTCCTTACTGATATGGTTAAACTAATTCAGGTGTTGTATAAATTTGTAAAAAGTTCTATTTCATTTCAAGTTTTGTAAATACTTTTTTTTCATATGATAGACAAAGTTTAGATTTGTGTTTTGTTAATTATTCATATGATAGACAAAGTTTAAAACAAAGGTTAACACTCTTGTTACTAATGTTAGACAACAAAAGCTAGAGGAAAGCAACCATCGCGAGCACAAATTTATATTAATACTCGAACTCGAAAAGATGGAAGTATTGTTAATGAAAAGGCAGCTGATGTAATTGTAAGAATTTTAACCTTTGATTAAAACATAGGAAAAACAGGATTTGTTATATTAATACTCTGTTCTGCTCATATTATCTATATTCTTTAGGCCACCATGCATGATCTTTCTTTTTTTTTCTTCCAAAATTGTCTGTTAAAGAATGCAAAGTTTCATGTTGTTAAATGTTGTAATTGGCTATGAAACTTTGTGTTGAATGTAGGAAGAACTAAAGAAGCATATGGTAGAGGAGGCAGAAAGCTCAAATAATCCTCAAACCACTCAAGATTCTACAAATTGGAAGAATGATATTTACTCAAAAGTTAAAGGGTCTGATAAAAGAGGACGTGTGCGTTGTCTTGGCAAGATTGCTCAAAACGCAAGTTCTAGCTCTAACTCTCATACTAACCATAGAGTTAAAACATTGGAGAATTTGCTTGGAAATCTTGTTTCCGTTCTCCAAGTACGGCTTTATGAAGATCCACAAATTAATGAGGTTTTACAAGCTGTAGCTGAACAGGTATAATTTATGTCAAATGATAATTGATAACTCATGACTATTTTAATTATATCACAAACATTTTGATTTTTGGTGGTTCTATTGAACAGGTGAATGGAGACAGCATTGGGTAGGGTTTTGGGTTCCACATTTTGTTTTTTGAAACTCACTCGTGATCAAGTTCTCTCTCTTTACTTGATTTTGGTTTATCATCAAAACTTTGATTTTTGTTATTAAACAAGTTAATTTTGTTGTGATCTCTCTGAAATTTGATGCAGGAATTGAAATGGCAGCGAATTCTTCTAATGGAGATCACCAAACAATGCCTAAGCAACCTCTTTTGTCATCTCCCCCCTGTGTTTGCCCAAATTCTTTCAGGTTAGAACAAAATTCAATTTCAGCACTGCCATGAATGTTCTCTTGCCATATACCTCACTGGTTTTTTCAGCATGCTGTTAGCCTCTCTTCTCTCATATATTCATTTACTAATGTTTTTTGCTTTTCAATTTTCACTTCATTTCTTGATAACTAGATTTTAGATACAATGCTCTTTGTATAAATTTCTTCCTAACCTGTTATCACTTTTATATAAATTTGCATAAGTTCATAGCTTTTTTTACTTA
>JBBPBT010000850.1:5219055-5240599 GCA_037974875.1 Cicer bijugum
GTTAAGAATGGGGAATCTCTTAATGTCTCGGTTACTTAATGTTGTTTTGAAAATCGTTTAAGTTAAATAAGAATTAAGAATGGGGAATCTCTTAATGTCTTGTTTACTTAATGTTTGTTTTTGAAAAATCGTTTCAGTTAAATGAGTATTGAGAATGGGGAATCTCTTAATGTCTTGTTTATTGAAAGTTTTGTTGTGGAAATCGTTTAAGTTAAATGAGTATTAAGAATGGGGAATCTCTTAATGTCTTGTTTACTTAATGTGTGCTTGTGAAAATCGTTTAAGTTAACTGGGCGTTAAGAATGGGGAATCTCTTAATGTCTTGGTTACTTAATGTTGTTTCTGAAAACCATTAAGATAAATGAGTATTAAGAATGGGGAATCTCTTAATGTCTTGTTTACTTAATGTGTGCATGTGAAAATTGTTTAAGTTAACAGGGTGTTAAGAATGGGGAATCTCTTAATGTCTCGGTTACTTAATGTTGTTTTGAAAATCGTTTAAGTTAAATAAGAATTAAGAATGGGGAATCTCTTAATGTCTTGTTTACTTAATGTTTGTTTTTGAAAAATCGTTTCAGTTAAATGAGTATTGAGAATGGGGAATCTCTTAATGTCTTGTTTATTGAAAGTTTTGTTGTGGAAATCGTTTAAGTTAAATGAGTATTAAGAATGGGGAATCTCTTAATGTCTTGTTTACTTAATGTGTGCTTGTGAAAATCGTTTAAGTTAACTGGGCGTTAAGAATGGGGAATCTCTTAATGTCTTGGTTACTTAATGTTGTTTTTGAAAACCATTAAGATAAATGAGTATTAAGAATGGGGAATCTCTTAATGTCTTGTTTACTTAATGTGTGCATGTGAAAATCGTTTAAGTTAACTGGGTGTTAAGAATGGGGAATCTCTTAATGTCTCGGTTACTTAATGTTGTTATGAAAATCGTTTAAGTTAAATAAGAATTAAGAATGGGGAATCTCTTAATGTCTTGTTTACTTAATGTTTGTTTTTGAAAAATCGTTTCAGTTAAATGAGTATTGAGAATGGGGAATCTCTTAATGTCTTGTTTATTGAAAGTTTTGTTGTGGAAATCGTTTAAGTTAAATGAGTATTAAGAATGGGGAATCTCTTAATGTCTTGTTTACTTAATGTGTGCTTGTGAAAATAGTTTAAGTTAACTGGGCGTTAAGAATGGAGAATCTCTTAATGTCTTGGTTACTTAATGTTATTTTTGAAAACCATTAAGATAAATGAGTATTAAGAATGGGGAATCTCTTAATGTCTTGTTTACTTAATGTGTGCATGTGAAAATCGTTTAAGTTAACTGGGCGTTAAGATTGGGGAATCTCTTAATGTCTCGGTTACTTAATATTGTTTTGAAAATCGTTTAAGTTAAATAAGAATTAAGAATGGGGAATCTCTTAATGTCTTGTTTACTTAATGTTTGTTTTTGAAAAATCGTTTCAGTTAAATGAGTATTGAGAATGGGGAATCTCTTAATGTCTTGTTTATTGAAAGTTTTGTTGTGGAAATCGTTTAAGTTAAATGAGTATTAAGAATGGGGAATCTCTTAATGTCTTGTTTACTTAATGTGTGCTTGTGAAAATAGTTTAAGTTAACTGGGCGTTAAGAATGGAGAATCTCTTAATGTCTTGGTTACTTAATGTTATTTTTGAAAACCATTAAGATAAATGAGTATTAAGAATGGGGAATCTCTTAATGTCTTGTTTACTTAATGTGTGCATGTGAAAATCGTTTAAGTTAACTGGGCGTTAAGATTGGGGAATCTCTTAATGTCTCGGTTACTTAATATTGTTTTGAAAATCGTTTAAGTTAAATAAGAATTAAGAATGGGGAATCTCTTAATGTCTTGTTTACTTAATGTTTGTTTTTGAAAAATCGTTTCAGTTAAATGAGTATTGAGAATGGGGAATCTCTTAATGTCTTGTTTATTGAAAGTTTTGTTGTGGAAATCGTTTAAGTTAAATGGGTATTAAGAATGGGGAATCTCTTAATATCTTGTTTACTTAATGTGTGCTTGTGAAAATCGTTTAAGTTAACTGGGCGTTAAGAATGGGGAATCTCTTAATGTCTTGGTTACTTAATGTTGTTTTGAAAATCGTTTAAGTTAAATGAGAATTAAGAATGGGGAATCTCTTAATGTCTTGTTTACTTAATGTTTGTTTTTGAAAAATCGTTTCAGTTAAATGAGTATTGAGATTGGGGAATCTCTTAATGTCTTGTTTACTGAAAACTTTTGTTGTGGAAATCGTTTAAGTCAAATGAGTGTTAAAAATGGGGAATCTTTTAATAACTGCATTTGCTTAACGATTTTTGTGAATGGAGTCAGTATACGCTCATGCATTTTCATGCTTTTTGTAAATCGTTCAGACCCGTGATAGGTGGCACCTTGATAAATAGTACTTTGGCCTGTGATAGGCGGTACATTTATGATTTACGTTTTTGTAAATTGTGCAGACCCGTGATAGGTGGCACCTTGGTAAATAGTAATTTCGCCCATGATAGGAGGTACATTTGCAATTTATGGTTTTTTGTAAATTGTGCAGACCCATTTACGATTTACAATTATGATTTACGGCCCTTCGAGGAGGGTTTTGGTTTGGAATTCCGAGTCCATGCATTTTGGCATATACCCATTGCATTAGGGTGCTTGGAACACGAGTCGTGGTTGATTCAAATTTATGATTGTGTTGATTGTGCTAAGTGTTTTGTTTTGGAACAGATTGTGTGTATATGTATTTGATTCAAGTTTATGATTGAGTGATTTGAACCTGAGTTGCAATTGTAATTGTGTGGAAATTGCTAAGTGCTATGCATTGATTATCGTGTGTAAGTGTGATGAATTATGAAACTATTTCGAAAACCAATTTCGTTGGGGCGTTTGCATGGGAATTGCTAAGTGTTAGGATTTGGATTTGTGTTTGAATAGGAATGAGTCAGTTTATGTATTTTTGAAAGAATACACAGAGAAATAGATTTACCCAATCGATTTGATGAGTTACAGGGACTTCGCCTTGCCAAAAATCGATTTACCCAATCAATTTTGTAAAAGGTTTTTCAAAACCATTTAATAAACCGATTTGCCAAATCGATTGGATTCATCACAGGGGCTCTGTCTTGCACGAAATCGATTTACCCAATCGATTGGCTTCAATACAGGGGCTCTGTCTTTCCCGAGATCGATTTGCCCAATCGATTGGCCAACACAGGGGTTCAGTCCTTCTCGAAATCGATTGCTCCAATCGATTGATGCAAGTCCAGAGTTCAATTTTTACTTAAAACTTACAGGAAATCGATTTGCCCAAACGATTGGCACAATAGGAAATCTTATTTTGAGTTAGATAATGAATTTCTCAATTGAGGATCAATGTATTGGTCAGTTATGTATTACTTGATGGATTGAGAACTTTCTTTTGATTTCATTTGTATTTGGCAACCATTACATGAACTTTTAGCATGTGGAAAACCCTTCTAAGATGCATGATAAGTTGAAAAGGTTATTTGTGCATTGAAAAGCTTAAATGTTATGTGTTAACTGTTAATTTCGGTTGGTGACCCTTTACAACTATTGTGGAAATCTGGGCTTTGCCCTCAGATGAGAGCCAGGACGATCCTACCGGTTCGTACCCTACGGATGGGAATGCTTGATTGGAGCTACGTTAGGAGGATCTCACGGGGCGCGTGGAGATCATTCATGGTATTTAGTTGTTTTGTAAAATGATCAGACTAGGTTGATACAGAGGGAACATATGTCTTTCTTTTGGGTTGCTTTTATTTTTAAACTGGAAGACTATACCACCTTTGTTATGTAAATATTTTGAATTCATATTTTGAGAACTTTTTCCGCTGCTTGTAAATTATAATGACTTAATTATTTATCCAAAGGTGTTACCTTATTTATTTCTCTGTTTTATTTTAATTTCTTTTGAAAAAAAAATACACCCTCGCTATTGAAAAACGGGGTGTTACATTGTGGTATTAGAGCTTTGGATTGGTTTTCTTTGGGGGCCGTGGAACCTTTAGTTCTAGATTGTAGGTTAGGAGTTGTTGTCTGATCATGCATCGGGTTAGGTGGTTTGAGTTGTCAGGTCCGCAATAATTACTATGTGTTGTTGTGGTCGGATGTTATTTTTGGGAATTATTGGAAGTAGTGTTAAGACTCTACCTGATGATGGTTTTATAAGAAAACCATGCCGCCAAGAAGGGATGACGCTCCAAGAGCCAATGCTAATAGGGATGATCGAATGGCAAAGGCTATGAATAACATGGCTGCTTCTGTTGCGGCACAGACTGCTGCCAAGACTCAACGTTACCTCGAAAAGAGGGAAAGAGAGATCCGTGCTGCGGAGTCAAGAGGGTTAGAAGACTACCGTCGTTACAATCCTCCCAAGTTTAAGGGGGATGAAAATTCAGAGAAAGCGGATCAGTGGATCCAAGAAGTGGAGAAGATCTTCGAAATGATTAACTGTCAGGCGGCAGTGAAGGTCAACTATGCCACTTACATGCTATTAGGGGATGTTGAGTACTGGTGGAGGAGTGCAAGATTGTTGATGAGATCGGCTCACGAAGAGGTGAACTGGGAATCATTCAAAAGGAAGTTTTTAGACAAATACTTCCCGATGAGTACCAGGACTAAACTGGGTGATGATTTCCTGAAACTGCATCAGGGGAACAAGACCGTGGCCGAATATGACGCTAAATTTGAATCGCTATCAAGGCATTTCCGGTTTTTCCGTGAAGTGATTGATGAACCATTCATGTGTCATCGCTTCCAAGACGGACTAAAGTATGAGATTCAAGACTCCGTCTTGCCCTTGGGAATTCAACGTTTCCAAGCCCTTGTGGAAAAATGCAGGGAAGTTAAGGATATGAAGAACAAGAGGGCTAGCCGAGGAGGAAATTTTAGTGTAGGAGGGCCCAGTAGGGTGAATTATCAAAACAACAAGGGGAAACAAGTTTCAAAACTTGATAATCGACCACGAACTAACAACAGTGGGCAGAATCGCCCAGGGAACCAGAATTTTGGGAGACAATTGGGATGAGTGGTTCGATGTTTCTGATGTGGGGAAGAGGGACATTATGCTAACGCTTGTACCCCTAATACTCTCACATGCTACAATTGTCAGAAGCCAGGACACATGGCAAAGGATTGCACGGCTCCGAAGGCAGAACCAATTGTGAATGTAGCTAGGGCTACTCGTCCTACTGCTAGCGGACGCATTTATTGTGTGAGTGCTGAAGAGGGGAATCCATCTGGCAATCTGATTCAACGTGACTGTGACATTGTAGGTAACACTTTAACTACACTTTTTGATTCGGGGGCAACCCATTCCTTCATTGCTATGGATTGTGTGAATCGTTTGAAGTTATATGTGTCTGCTTTACCTTTTGATTTGGTTGTCTCCACACCTGCTAAGACTTTAACAGTAAATCTGCATGTTTACATTGTCAAATAACTATTCATAATAGGGATTTCTTGGTTAATTTGATTTGTTTACCCCTACAATCACTCGAGGTCATTCTCGGTATGGATTGGATGTCGTACCATTATGTGATCTTGGATTGTGCTCGTAAATTGGTTCTTTTCCCCGAACCAGGAGTTGTTAAGTATTTAGTCGCTAACAAACTCCGAGTGTCACTAAGTGAAGGGACTCATGAGTTTTTGTCTCTGGCTCATGTGGAGGCAAAGATAAATGTGAACATAGAAGATGTGATGCTTGTCAATGAGTACCGGGATGTATTTCCAACGGAAATTCCAGGATTGACACCGGTAAGAGAAGTGGAATTTTTCATTGATTTGCACCCAGGAACGGGACCAATTTCCATTGCGCCATACCGAATGTCACCATTGTAATTAAATGAACTCAAGGGCCAAATTGAAGATTTGTTGAAAAGGAAATTTATTAGACCAAGCGTATCGCCATGGGGAGCTCCAGTTTTACTAGTTCAGAAGAAGGACGGAAGCTCACGCTTATGCGTGGATTATAGACAGCTTAATAAGGCAACTATTAAGAATCGTTATCCTTTGCCACACATCGATGATGTAATGGATCAATTGAGAGGGGCCGTGATATTTTCGAAGATTGACTTGAAGTCGGGTTACCATCAGATTCGAGTAAGGGAAGGAGATATTCAGAAAACCGGTTTCAAAACCCGTTATGGGCATTATGAATATCTGGTTATGCCGTTTGGGGTTACCAATGCACCAGCAATTTTCATGGACTACATGAACAGAATCTTTAGTCCGTTCCTTGATAAGTTTGTTGTGGTGTTCATTGATGATATATTAATTTATTCGAGGACTGAAGAAGAGCATGGAGAACATTTACGTCAAGTTCTTGAGATTTTATGCGAGAAACGATTGTATGCCAATCTATCGAAGTGTGAATTTTGGCTAGAAAAAGTGAATTTCTTGGGACATGTGATAACCAAGGAAGGGATCGCTGTAGATCCGGCTAAGATTGAGGCGGTTCTTGCTTGGAAACAGCCTCAGACTGTCACGGACATACGAAGTTTTGTAGGACTGGTAGGATACTACAGGAGGTTTATTGAAGGTTTTGCTAAGATTGTGACCCCATTGACACAACTTACCAGAAAGGATCAACCTTTCGCATGGACGGAGAAGTGTGAGGAAAGTTTTCAGTTACTGAAGACGAAATTGACGACCTCACCAGTGTTGGTGTTACCGCAATCAGATGAACCCTATGAAGTTTATTGTGATGCGTCTCACCAAGGGTTGGGATGTGTGCTGATGCAACACAAGAAAGCTGTAACTTATGCCTCCAGGCTATTGAAGATTCATGTGAGAAACTATCCTACTCATGATTTGGAGCTTGTTGCGGTTGTTTTTACATTGAAGATCTGGAGGCACTACTTATATGGGTGCACGTTCACAGTGTTCAGTGACCATAAGAGTTTGAAATATTTGTTTGATCAAAAGGAATTGAACATGCGTCAGAGAAGATGGATGGAGACTCTCAAGGATTTTGATTTCACACTGCATTACCACCCTAGGAAGGCCAATGTAGTGGCTGATGTGTTGAGTAGAAGAAGCGTATCAGTGTGTTCAACAATTATGGCTAGACAACAAGAGTTGTGGGAAGCTTTTAGAGACCTACACTTGAACGTAGAGTTTGCACCGGGAATTTTGAGATTCGGAATGATTAAGATTAAGAGTGGACTACTTGAAGACATTGCAAATTCTCAAGATGACGTCTTAATTCAGGAGAAGAGGAACCTAATAGTGCAAGGGAAGACAACAGAGTTCAAGATTGGAGCAGATAATATTCTGCGATGTAATGGTAGGATTTGTGTACCAGAAATTACAGATATGAGGAAAACAATTTTATAAGAGGCTCATAAGAGTAAGTTGAGTATTCATCCTGGAGCAACAAAAATGTATTAGGATTTGAGACAAAATTACTGGTGGCCAGGAATGAAGAAACATGTAGCGGAGTATGTGTCCACTTGTCTAACTTGTCAGAAAGCGAAGGTGGAACATCAGCGACCTGATGGGATGTTGCAACCTTTAGATATACGTGAATGGAAGTGGGACAGCATTTCCATGGATTTTCTAACTGGATTGCCTAAAACAAGGAGAAGGAGAAAGAATGATTCTATATGGGTGACAGTGGATCGATTGACTAAATCCGCACACTTTTTGCCAGTAAAGACCACCTACAAGGTAGATCAACTAACAATGATCTACATTGCTGAAATTGTGAGGTTACACGGGGTACGATCGAGTATTGTATCAGACCGTGATCCGAAGTTCACATCACATTTTTGGGGATCATTGCACGAAGCGTTGGGAACGAACTACGATTGAGTTCAGCTTACCATCCACAAACCGACGGACAGACTGAAAGGACGAATCAGTCCCTGGAAGATCTGTTGAGAGCATGTGTGTTAGATGATAGAGGAAGTTGGGATGATGTACTTCCGTTGATTGAGTTCACCTACAACAATAGTTTCCACGCGAGTATTGGAATGACACCATATGAGGCTTTATACGGGTGCAAGTGTCAAACGCCCTTGTGTTAGTATAAGGACAGTGAAAATATGATTGTCGGACCAGAGATGGTGCAACAGACTACAACTAAGGTAAGGAAGATCAAGGAGAAAATGAAGACTTCACAGGATCGTCAGAAGAATTATGCGGACAAGCGTCGCAGACATTTAGAATTCGAACACGGCGACCATGTATTTCTGAGAGTCATACCTACTACTGTAGTTGGTAGAGCATTGAAATCGAAGAAGTTGACTCCGAAATTCATTGGACCATACCAGATTTCTGCACGAATTTGGCCCGTTGCTTATCGTATTGCATTGCCTCCGATACTGTCCAATATCCATGATGTGTTTCATGTGTCTCAATTGAGGAAATATCTTGCAGATCCATCTCATGTGAACGAACCAGACACAATCCAGCTAAAGGATAACTTGTCGTTTGAAGTACCACCTGTGAGAATTGATGACAGAAAGATTAAGCGATTGAGGACCAAGGATGTTTCGATGGTTAAAGTGATTTGGAACCCAATTAATGGAGACGTGACCTGGGAACTGGAGAGCAAGATGAGAGAACAACACCTAGAGTTATTTATCGACGCATAGTTTCGAGGACGAAACTAATTTTAGGGGGGTAGTAATGTAAGACCCGTAATTTTAAATTATACCTTATGTATTTTAATGGATTTTGGTATTGAACTCAGGGGCTTTTTAGCCAAGTTATTAATATTTTGCAGTGTATATGATCAAAAAGATATTTTGATGTCCGATTAGAATTACTCGTCGATAAATAAATTAAATTAACTGCGGTGAATCATTTACGAAGAATTTAATGCGTTATGGGTAAACTGGTAAATTTAATAAATATCTAGATTTGGAGATATTTGTTAAAAGTAGTTAATATATATATATATATATATAATAATAATAATAAGGAAGGGAAGGAATTGAAAAGAAAAGAAAAAGAGAGAAAAGAAAAAGTAAGGAAAGAAAAAGGAAGAAAAGAAAGACAAAGGAGAGAAAACGGAATTTTCTTTCTTCTTCCTCTGCACGCGAGAAACCATCCATCCTCCTCCTTCCATTTTTCGATTTCTCTTCTTCCTTTTGTTCAAAAATAGAAACCCAAAGATTAGTGGATAAGAGAACGAGGTTTTCTCAGCTTCACTCGTCCTCTTTGATTCGAAAACGAAGAAAAACGGTATTAGGGATTCAAACACAAACCCTCCCGTTTCATCTAGATCAAAGCCTCCTTTCAAGAAGTGATAGAAGGGAAGGTTGCTCACCTCCGTGCTACGGTTCTAGTGGACCAACTTTGGAAGCAACGTTGCGAACGGAGATTTTACCGGACTTACTCACGGTACTGTAATCGAACGAAAAAGCTAAAGTGAAGGTAAGCGCTCCTTCCAATCTTTTAGTTTGCATTTAGGGACTTATCTTTGTTGTGTGGAAAGGAATTTCGTTAGGGTTAAAGTATTGATTCGAGGAAAATGAATTTAACTCATTTATGTATAATTTTGAGTAAAAGAAATTCAATGTATTTGAGTGTTAAGATTGTGTGATTTATGTTCATCGTACTTGGCGTGTTCATACTTGATGTTGGTTGATTGATGTGATTTGGTGTGAATCATTGATTGATTTGGATATTATGTTTTGGATTGTATTGAGTTGTTTTCGTTGTTTTGGCGTGTTCTTAATTGATACTGATGAAACTTGAGATGTGTTTGTGTGGAAAATGTTTAGTGTGGAATTTGAAAACCATTAGAGTTAAACGAGTATTAAGAATGGGGAATCTCTTAACGTCTCGTTTACTTGATGTGTGTTTTGGAAAGTCGTTTAAGTTAAATGAGAGTTAAGAATGGGGAATCTCTTAATGTCTTATTTACTTGAAGTTTGTTTTGAAAATCGTTTAAGTTAATTGGGCGTTAAGAATGGGGAATCTCTTAACGTCTTGGTTACTTAATGTTGTTTTTGAAAACCATTAAGTTAAATGAGTATTAAGAATGGGGAATCTCTTAATGTCTTGTTTACTTAATGTGTGCTTATGAAAATCGTTTAAGTTAACTAGGCTTTAAGAATGGGGAATCTCTTAATGTCTCGGTTACTTAATGTTGTTTTGAAAATCGTTTAAGTTAAATGAGATTTAAGAATGGGGAATCGCTTAATGTCTTGTTTACTTAATGTTTGTTTTTGAAAAATAGTTTCAGTTAAATGAGTATTAAGAATGGGGAATCTCTTAATGTCTTGTTTACTGAAAGTTTTGTTGTGGAAATCGTTTAAGTCAAATGAGTGTTAAAAATGGGGAATCTTTTAATAACTACATTTGCTTAATGATTGTTGTGAATGGCGTCAGTATACGCTCATGCATTTTCATGTTTTTCGTAAATCGTGCAGACCCGTGATAGGTGGCACCTTTATAAATAGTACTTTGGCCTGTGATAGGCGGTACATTTATGATTTACGTTTTTGTAAATTGTGCTGACCCGTGATAGGTGGCACCTTGGTAAATAGTACTTTGGCCCGTGATAGGCGGTACATTTACGATTTACGGTTTTTTGTAAATTGTGCAGACCTGTGATAGGTGGCACCTTGGTAAAGAGTACTTTGGCTTGTGATAGGTGGTACATTTACAATTTATGTTCTTTTTAGTAAACCGTGCAGACCCGTGATAGGTGGCACCTTGGTAAACGATACAGGCCCGTGATAGGCAGTATGTTTATGGTTTACGCTTTTTAGTAAATCGTGCGGACCCGTGATAGGTGGCACCTCGGTAATTGGTACTATAGCCTGCGATAGGCGGTACAATTATTATTTACGGCCCTTCAAAGAGGGTTTTGGTTTAGAATTCCGAGTCCATTCATTTTGGCATATACGCATTGCATTAGGGTGATTGGCACACGAGTCGTGGTTGATTCAAATTTATGATTGTGTTGATTGTGCTAAGTGTTTTGTTTTGGAACAGATTGTGTGTATATGTATTTGATTCAAGTTTATGATTGAGTGATTTAAACCTGAGTTGCAATTGTAATTGTGTGGAAATTGCTAAGTGCTATGCATTGATTATCGTGTGTAAGTGTGATGAATTGTGAAACTATTTCGAAAACCAATTTCGTTGGGGCGTTTGCATGGGAATTGCTAAGTGTTAGGATTTGGAGTTGTGTTTGAATAGGAATGAGTCAGTTTATGTATTTTTGAAAGAATACACAGAGAAATCGATTTACCCAATCGATTTGATGAGTTATAGGGACTTCGCCTTGCCAAAAATCGATTTACCCAATCGATTTTGTAAAAGATTTTTCAAAACCATTTAATAAACCGATTTGCCAAATCGATTGGATTCGTCACAGGGGCTCTGTCTTGCACGAAATCGATTTACCCAATCGATTGCGTTCAATACAGGGGCTTTGTCTTTCACGAGATCGATTTGCCCAATCGATTGGCCAACACAGGGGCTCAGTCCTTCTCGAAATCGATTGCTCCAATCGATTGATGCAAGTCCAGAGTTCAATTTTTACTTAAAACTTATAGGAAATCGATTTGCCCAATCGATTGGCACAATAGGAAATCTTATTTTGAGTTAGATAATGAATTTCTCAATTAAGTATCAATGTATTGGTCAGTTATGTATTACTTGATGGATTGAGAACTTTCTTTTGATTTCATTTGTATTTGGCAAGCTTTACGTGAACTTTTAGCATGTGGAAAACCCTTCTAAGATGCATGATAAGTTGAAAAGGTTATTTGTGCATTGAAAAGCTTAAATGTTATGTGTTAACTATTAATTTTGGTTGGTGACCCTTTACAACTATTATGGAAATCTGGGCTTTGCCCTCAGATGAGAGCCAGGACGATCCTACCGGTTCGTACCCTACGGATGAGAATGTAGATGGGAATGCTTGATTGGAGCTACGTTAGGAGGATCTCACGGGGCGCGTGGAGATCATTCATGATGTTTAGTTGTTTTGTAAAATGATCAGACTAGGTTGATACAGAGGGAACATATGTCTTTCTTTTGGGTTGCTTTTATTTTTAAACTGGAAGACTGTACCACCTTTGTTATGTAAATATTTTGAATTCATATTTTGAGAACTTTTTCCGCTGCTTGTAAATTATAATGACTTAATTATTTATCCAAAGGTGTTACCTTATTTATTTCTCTGTTTTATTTTAATTTCTTTTGAAAAAAAAAATACACCCTGGCTATTGAAAAATGGGGTGTTACATTTCCACTATTGATGAAGTAATGCAATGATTTGGAACCTTTTCAGAATTGAAAAATTGCATTGTTTCCAGTTGTATTCGACTACAGCTTGTGTGTAGTCGAATCACATCCTTTTAACGTTCAGTTTTATTTAATTTTGAAGCTTGTATTCAAATATACATTCTTGTATTCGAATACATATGTTTGAATTTTGCCACTGACTTAGTTTTGTATTCGGCTACATCACGTTGTAGTCGAATACAAATTGCAGGTTTTGCTACTAACTTAACACTCGTATTCGAACACAATGTCTCGTATTCGAATAGAGATGTTCAGTTTTAGCTACTGACTTAACAATCGTATTCGAATACAAGTGTCTCGTAATCGAATACAAATGTTCAGTTTTTGCTACTGACTTGAGTCTGTATTCGGCTACAACATGTTATATTCGAATACAATATTGATTTTTGTCAAAAATTTGATTTTCAAACAATGTTAATGCATTTTGAAATTTTGAAAACTCTTTTGATGCATATGCTAAAATGAAAGGTTCTCATGTGCATTTGAAATAGAAGAATATTAGATTGCATCATGTATCTTTACATTATATATCTTCTAATATGTGTGAACATAATTAATTAGCTTTGATTTTTTACTTATTTTTGAGCTTTGTAACTTTGATCACATCCCATTGTCTTCATGAAAAACATGGGTTTTACAGTTTCCCCCTTTTTGATTATGACAAAAACTTTGTTGTTTGAAAATTGCTCCCTCGTAATTCATGCATAATCCCCCGATGAATTTGAGTTCATGCCATTTTAGTGTAAGAAAATTGGACGACCTAAAAAAGGTTTTAGCAAACAACATACCAAATTATCTCCCCCTTTTGACATGATCAAAAAGAAGGAAAAATATAATTCAAGCATAAAAATACATATATAGGGAAAGCATCACACACAATAAAACTAAAGAGCATCACATTACCCCATTGTTAGAGTGTCTAACTCAATAATTTTTCCTTTAACCTGAGATATTAACTAAGACCCTTCTTTC
Source organism: Cicer bijugum (assembly GCA_037974875.1). Classification (NCBI taxonomy): domain Eukaryota; kingdom Viridiplantae; phylum Streptophyta; class Magnoliopsida; order Fabales; family Fabaceae; genus Cicer; species Cicer bijugum. Next base: position 5,232,328 of record JBBPBT010000850.1, read on the forward strand.
TTGAGATTATAGTAAAATGCACTAAGTCAAGATAAATAGGACCGTTATAGCCAATGAATTCCTCTAAATGATGTGCCCTAAGTAACTTAGGAAACTTAAAAGCACAAAAGGAATCAAGAGTACCATACTTAGGGGTAATGAGCCTTTTGTCGGAGTAGTATGTGCAAAACTGGTCGATTTCTTCTAGGGAGTGAAGCAAACGAGACAAATCAGCTACATTATCGGTTCCTGCGTTCCTTTTTGAAGGACCCACTGCAGCATGCTTGGTTCTTGAGTCTCTTTCGCGAGCATCCATGGTTATAGTGAGATTTTTGGATTTGGGGAAAAATGGATTTTTGGATTTGAGAAATTTGAATGTAGTGCGTTAAGATTGATGTTTGATGCAATGTAAGAGATGACGAGATTTGTGGAAGTGATGGAAAAGAGAATGGATGTATCCGAATACAAGAAAATAGAAAAATGACCTAAAAACGCGAAACAACTTTTATATTTGGGGAAAACGCGAACCTGTATTCGACCACACACAAGCTGTATTCGAATACAGGTTGTTCAGGTAACATGTATTCGACTATACATGAGGTGTATTCGAATACAAGTTGTTCTGGGGACATGTATTCAAATACGTATAATGTGTATTCGGCTACGATATCATAAATTGGTTTTTAAACCGAATATTTTACTAAAAATTCAACATGTAAAGCACATATGCAAAATTACAAAAGACAAAAACATCAAATAATCAATGTTATCAATATAACAGGTAAATATTTGAAGAGAAATGACTTACAACGTATAAGTACCTTGTATTAGAGATCATTTTCATCTAAATTGCCATGTTCTCTTCGCATCTTGTAGAATGAGTCTTTAGGCAATGGCTTTGTGAAAATATCAACTTGTTGATTGTGCGTATCCACAAATGTTACTTCAACATTGCCTTTGAGCACATGATCTCGCAGAAAATGATGACGTATATCAATGTGTTTAGTTTAAGAGTGCATGATTGGATTCTTTGAGATTTTGATTGCACTTGTATTGTCACATCTTAGTGGGATGCATTCGAGATTAAGTCCATAGTCATATAATTGTTGTTTGAGCCATATAATGTGTGCACAATAACTTCCTGCTACTATGTATTCTATTTCAGTAGTACTTAGTGCCACATAAGCTTGCTTTTTGCAGGACCATGATACTAATGAATTAGCTAAGATATGGCAAGTGTCGCTTGTGCTTTTCGGTTCCGTTTTACATCCTACATTGTCCGAATCATAATATCCAATTAGACTGCATATGCTACCCTTTGGTTACCATAAGCCAACATTGGTTGTTCCTTTTAAATATTTCATAATTCTTTTTACTGCTACAAGATGTGATTCTTTAGGATCTGCCTGAAATCATGCACACAAGCAGACACTAAACATAATATATGGCTGGCTAGCCGTTAGATATAAAAAAGACTCAATCATACCTCGATATTTTGATATATTTATTGAAATAAGAGATTCATCTTTATCTATATAGCTTCTGGAGCCCATAGGAGTTGCACTTTCTTTGCTATTTTCCATTTCAAACCTCTTTAACAATTCCTTGCAAAATTTTGCTTGACTTATAAAAATGCCATTCTTGAGTTGATTGATGTCGAGTCCAAGAAAATATTTTAACTTTCTCATCATAGACATTTCAAATTCTCCTTGCATCATTAACGAGAATTCTTCACATATTTCATTATTGGTTGATCCAAATATGATATCATCAACGTATATTTGAACCAGTTAAGTGTGATAATTAGTTCTTTTAATGAATAATGTCTTATTGTAACACCCCGTTTTTCAAAGCGAGGGTGTATTTTTTTTCAAAAGAAATTAAAATGAAACAAATAATAATTAAGTAAAATACCTTTGAATAATCATATAAGTCAATATAATTGATACGCAGCGGAATAGTTCTCTTGAAATATGAATCCAAAGTATTTACACAACAACAAATGATACATGGAACCCATTCAAATAAGATGTCATACTGACAATATTAGTAAAGGTACAGTTTTCCAGTTCAAAATAACGTACTCCAAAAGAAAGACATATGTTTCCTCTATGTCATCCTAATCTGATCATTCTACCAAAAAAACTATAGCTATACACCCTGAGTGATCTCGACGCGCCCCGTAAGATCCTCCTAACATAGCTCCAGTCAAGCATTCCCATCTACATTCCCCTCCGTAGGGTACGAACCAGTAGGATCATACTGGCTCTCATCTGAGGGCAAAGCCTAGATTTCCACAATAGTTGTAAAGGTTCACCAACCGAAATTAACAGTTAACACATAACATTTAAGTTTTTAAATGCACAAATAACCTTTCCACTTAGCATGCACCTTAAAAGGGCTTTCCATATGCTAAAAGTTCATATAATGCTTACCAAATGAAAATGAAATCAAGTAATACATAAATGACCAAAACATTGATAAATCAATTGAGCAATCGATTATCTAATTCAAAATAAGAATTTCTACTAAGCCAATCGATTTCCAAATCGAATTCCTGAAGGTTTTTAGCAAAATTTGAACTATGGGCTTAATTCAATCGATCGGGAAATCGATTGAATGAATAACTGAGCCCCTGTATTAAAGCCAATCAATTTCCAAATCGATTTTGTCAGTTTTGCTGAGTTCCTGTAGGGCCAAATCGATTTCCAAATCGATTTCTTAACTTGTTTTGAAAAACATATTATAAAATCGATTTTGTCAAATTAGCGAAGTCCCTATAACTCATCCAATCGATTGGGAAATCGATTTCCCTGCAAATTCTTCCAAAAATACATAAACTAACTCAATCACATTCATACACAACTCCAAATCTTCACACTTAGCAATTCCCACACAATCACCACGACATTATGAGCTTTGAAATCGTTTTGCAATTGTAACACCCCGTTTTTCAAAGCGAGGGTGTATTTTTTTTTCAAAAGAAATTAAAATAAAACAGAGAAATAAATAAGGTAACACCTTTGGATAAATAATTAAGTCATTATAATTTACAAGCAGCGGAAAAAGTTCTCAAAATATGAATTCAAAATATTTACATAACAAAGGTGGTACAATCTTCCAGTTTAAAAATAAAAGCAACCCAAAAGAAAGACATCTGTTCCCTTTGTGTCAACCTAGTCTGATCATTTTACAAAACAACTAAACACCCTGAATGATCTCCACGCGCCCCATGAGATCCTCCTAACGTAGCTCCAATCAAGCACTCCCATCCACATTCCCGTCCGGAGGGTACGAACCGGTGGGATCATCCTGACTCTCATCTGAGGGCAAAGCCCAGATTTCCACAATAGTTGTAAAGGGTCACCAACCGAAATTAACAGTTAACACATAACATTTAAGTTTTTAAATGCACAAAATACCTTTTCAACTTAGCATGCACCTTAAAAGGATTTTCCATATGCTAAAAGTTCATACAATGCTTACCAAATGTAAATGAAATCAAATAGAGTTCTCAATCCGTCAAGTAATACACAACTGAACAAAACATTGATAAATTAAGTGAGCAATCGATTATCTAACTCAAAATAAGAATTTCCAATAAGCCAATCGATTGGGAAATCGATTAGATGGATAACTGAGCCCCTGTATAAAAGCCAATCGATTTCCAAATCGATTTCCTGAAGGTTTTTAGTGAAGTTTGAACTCTGGGCTTAATTCAATCCATTGGGAAATTGATTGGACAATCGATTGGGCAATCGATTGACAGCATAGCTGAGCCACTGACTTAATGCCAATCGATTCGGAAATCGATTTCCCTGCATATTCTTCCAAAAATACATAAACTAACTCAATCAAATTCATACACAAATCCACATCTTAACACTTAGCATTTTCAACACAATCACCACATCAACTTGAGTTTCGAATTCGTTTTACAATCTAACATACTATCACACAATTCCAAAACATAACTCTTAGTACAATCAACACAATCACAATTTGAATCAAACACACTTACACATAGTTTCAAACCATAACACTTAGCAAAATCAACACAATCATAATTTGCATCAATCACAACTCGTGTGCCAAGCACCCTAATGCAATGCGTATATGCCAAAATGCATGGACTCGGAATTCCAAACCAAAACCCTCCTCGAAGGGCCGTAAATCATAATTGTACCGCCTATCGCAGGCCAAAGTACCAATTACCGAGGTGCCACATATCACGGGTCAGCATGATTTACTAAAAAGCGTAAATCGTAAACGTACCACCTATCACGGGTCAGTACTGTTTACCGAGGTGTCACCTATCACGGGTCAGCACGATTTACCAAAAGAAAAGCGTAAGTCGTAAGGGTACCACCTATCACAGGCCAAAGTACTACTTACCGAGGTGCCACCTATCACGGGTCAGCACAACTTACCAAAAAGTAAATCGTAAACGTACCACCTACCACGGGTCAGTACAGTTTACCGAGGTGCCACCTATCACGGGTCAGCACAATTTACCAAATGAAATGCATGAGCATACACTAACTCCATTCACAACAAGCGTTAAGTAAATGCAGATATTAGAAGATTCCCCATTTTTAATACTCATTTACTTAACCGATTTTCACACCAAACATTAAGCAAACAGACATATTAAGAGATTCCCCATTCTTAATATACTTTTGACTTAAACGGTTTCCATAACAAAACATTCAGTAAACAAGTCATTAAGAGATTCCCTGTAACACCCTAAATTTGATAATAAACAATTTAATTAATTAAATAGGATTTTAAATAATTAATTTGATGTTAAAATTATTTTAGAATATATGTTGATAAATTTTGTGAGTAAATTTTGTTATATGAATGCTTTCTATGATGTGTTGGTTTGATAGATATTATATTTAATGAGCAATATAAATAATAAATATTTTATTTTTTTTATTTTGTATATTTTGCTAAAAATAATAGTATTTTAATGTAATATATATTTTAAAGAAAAAGATTTTATGCGATTTTACGTGTGTATAATATACCCAATTAATGTAATACTTTTATGGGCGCTTGACTTATGTTAAGTATGCAGATAGTTATATTTCAATTATTTATAACTATTTTCTATTTTTAATTATTTTTTTTATAAATAATTATCTTGATATAGAATTGATATTGTGTTTGATTTCGTTTATTTTTAAATACTTGTTATGATATTGTGATTTTATATATATTTATTATGATTTAGTAATTAATATAAAATATTGATGTTATATTTATTTATTTTATAATTTTGACTATTTTCTAATATGATGGTATTATTATAATGTGAGTATTTTGAGAAATAAGTATAATTGTAGAGATTATTTTGAATGTGAGAGTTTTGATTATTAGTAATATGTTTTTTTTATATTGATTATTTTAATTACTCTAGTTTATAAAATATTAGTAATGTTTGGAAAACTAAAGGGTGTTTGGAGGGATATTAAAAAAGAGATTAAATAATTATTAGTTTATTTTAACAAAATAAAAATAATAATAGTAAAATAGAAATAAAGAGACCAATGGGTTTGACTCTATGAACCATAATTGTTAATAAAATAAAACAAACAAAAGAATGGAAGGGAGATGGAAGGGCAACCGTAGAACCAAAGAGTAAACACAACAACAACAACTTATCGTTTGACACTGGAAAGCCATAATTGTCCCAGAAAAGTTTCTCTGTTTTCGTCCAAATTTCAGTATGTTGTTTTACTCATTTATCTATTCAATTAAACACAATTTTTCAGATTTTAACAACCCGAATTTCTCCCTAAAATACCCGATTTCTCCGTTTACAGAAATCCTTATTTTGCACCGATCTCCTTCACCGTAAGTCCGATTTTAGTGAAACCAACGCCAAAATGACCGTGTGAAAAGTGGCTATATTATCCACTGATTGGTTTTCTGATTTATGGTAATTTTCTCTGACCGGATTTTGAAATCAGTTTTTAGATTATTTTCTCATCATTTATTTTTGACGTTTACCCATAAATTGTCGAGTTAGATCGATTGAAGGACAAAAAGTCAAAGAACAAATATTGTTTGCTCGTGGAATCGTATTCATGTATGAAAGCTTCAAAATAAGGTAAGGGGTGAGAGAGCGTTTGAATTCATGAGTATAATATATTGTGAGATGAACGGGAAAACCGTATTTCCCAACGATTCATCCGGGGCTTGCTACGTACGGCAGTAGCCCTTTGAGAGATAAATTGATTAATCTGAAATATGAGAATTGTGAGATTAAAATGTGAAATAGAAATTGTTCTAAGGTGTTGATTGATTTAATTTTCGATACTTGTGTGGTAGTTGATATTTGTTATTATTGTGATGTTGGATGTTGAATAAAATTATGTGTACATGTTTGCTTAGATGAAATTATGTGATGTGATAATAAAATATGGATACATGGTTTGATATATGCTTACGTGATGATAATGATGATTTTTGATTGATGATAGTGATGTTATAAAATTGTGATGAGTTTATACGATGACCATGATTATTTATGATTAATGATATTATAAGATTGTGATGAAAATATTGAAGTACCCCATACTTGATGAGATAGTGATGATTCTTAAATATGGTGCTCTTAATGGAGTAGTCTAAGCTAACAGGGGGAGAAAATAAATATTGTGAATTGTGAAGTGGAGATTATTTTGTCATTATATAGGTAGGGCCTGACAAGCCTAGTGATTCTGGGGAAGTACAACTGAATGAGCCTGATCGTGGCGGTCTACTGTCGAGCCTTAAGGCAAGATTGTTAGACCTTGGAGGTATTCCGGTGGGGAATTCCTAGGTGACTTGGAGGTAGCACTCCAAATGTCGGGAGCTACCTTGCAACACACGTTTACCTCGACTGTCACGTATATGTGTCTCGGGTTGAGTTGAGGGGATCTATGAGGACAGGGCCAAATTGAATTGTCCGTCCACCGGGATGGTGGCATAATATCATGGCCTCCTAACGAAGTACTTCAGAGTTAGAATGGTACCACATTGTGAAGTAGAGTCTAAGCTCATGCATAGCATTGCATTTTCTTGTGATTGTTTTGTTGTGATTGATGTGTTTCAAAGGTAATAATAATTAGATGATTTGATGCATATTATAATGAGATGATTATTTTACTTGAGTGATTGATGTTATAGTACGATACTATTTAATTAAATATTTTGATATATCGTAAAGTGATTATGATATGGTTCTATTATGATTGTTTGCGTGTTCTTGTTACTCATATTATACTATTAACATGATTTCAAAACTCACCTCATTCGTTGTTTGTGTTTGACTGGCTGGGCCCTGCATTTGCGAAATCGTAGTTATTACAGGTTAATGGGTCTTGAAGTTCATGTTTGGGAGGAACCCTACTCTGATAGGTGATACTGGGAATAAGGGTTTTAATATGTATTTTACTTATTTAATTTGAATCAAATTTTTGTATGAAAACCTTAGAAGTACTAGTAAGTTTTTAGAATTAAATCAAGTAATTATACTTAAATCAAGTTTATTGAGATTAAATTGTTTTATTTGAGTAATAAAATTTGAATTGGTGCATGTATACTTTGAGAAACGTGATATCCTAAATTAGTTACAAAAGATTTTATTTTCTTAAAAATATAATTCTTTTTATCCGCTGCAAATTTTATAGGAATATGATATAAATTATTATATATATTATTTTGGGATTTAGGTTGTCACATTAGTGGTATCAGAGCAGGTCTGTCCAATCAGGCCGAGTGGGTCGAATGTCGATTCAGTGTTAGTCGAATGTCAGTAGTGTCAATTGTGTTTTCTTGTGTAGTAATTATTTTCACTATGATTGTTTTCCCGTTATATTATTGTGTTAAGTGTTATATGCTTTTGGTATTATTATACATATTTTTGAGATTACTAATTAAGTGTTTAATATTTGCTTCCTCTAATTGTGTTATGAATTCTACATTCCTACCTAAATCAGTAAATAAAACATGAAATTACTTGTTAAGATTTGAGTTAGCTTTTATTGTTAACAAGATTATGTTAGTTACTTGTTGCTTATTGTTTGTCTTTTGAACTATGATTTTTGCGCTCTTGTTTTATATGAATAGTTGAAAGTAATAATTTTGATTGACCAACTGTATGTTTCAAGTTACTAATCTCATTCAGGTAATCTTAGTTATCAAATGTCATACCTCACTAGTTAGTTGTTTTAAAGTTCAACTTTCACCCTTAATCAATTTAAAATATTTAGTTTTGATATGTATTTGTTTAAAGTGTTTG
>JBBPBT010000850.1:5241546-5414356 GCA_037974875.1 Cicer bijugum
AATAGAGAAAGAGAAGGAAAAAAAAAAGCAAAGATTTTAAAAATCTTCTCAATAGTGAATTTTTTTTTTTTAAAAAAAAATTTATCTAAATTTTGGATTCTATAATTGATGTATTTTACAAGTAGATTTTTTTTTGTTATATGAATTAACATAACAAAATGGTATGCCTTAGATTGGTATGTGTAAAGTGCATCATGTAGATTGATATGTGTAGAGTGCATCATGTAAATTGGTATGCGTATAGAAACTAAAATTTATTTTATCAATTTTTTTTATTAATTATAAAATTGCAATTTTTATTTGAAACTCAATTTTTAAGATTAGAACAAAACTTCAAAATCTTTAAAATTGATGATGTGTTTTGTTTTTGATCAATTTGGTGGCTTGATAGAAACTGAGGGATGTATCTATAAGCATATTGAGTAGTTAGTGTGAGAGGAGGCTACTATTTTATAGATTTATGAATTAGTGTAATCCATAATCATTATCATATGTCTTATGTTTTGTGTCATGTGCATTACTTTAATGTATATATATATATATATATTAATTTTGATAAAATAAGAAAATAAATTGGAACTATTTTAGAAGTGTTAATAATTAATTGTAAAATTTCCTATCTATCTATATATATATAGTTTAAATTTTATTTCAAAATATAAGTTGAAAATAATAATTTTTACAGTGATTAACTATTTAGAAATGTGTTTTTGATGATTAAAGTACGAATGAATTTTTAGAAATCTTATAGATTTTAAAAATAATTTTTGATTTATTTTATTTGTATTGTATTTAGAAACGTGATTTATTTTAGTTGTTTTATTTAGACTTGAATTATTGAAAAATAATTTAAAGGAAAAATTGGAATTCTCAATGATATTTATTTTTTGGGTGCTAAATGGTTAGTAATATTTTTTTTAATAATAATTTAAGTCAAGAAATCAATTTTTAGAATGATGTGTAACCTTGAAAGTGGTTTGGTAATGTGTTGTATCTTCTAGTAAATTATTATTTATTTTATCTTCTACTTGGAAAATCCACATATGTTTCCATTTGTTGTAACTTTTAAGTGATGGTTAATTCAAAAGAAAATTTAATTGTGATCAATTTGGAGCAATTAGACCTTTATGAGAATATGTTTCATTTTTAGAATCATCGTTTAAGTTATGAGATGAACGTAAAACCTTGGTGCTAATTTTTGGATTAATCATTTGAATGTGTATATGATTATGTAAATATTAAATTGTTTGTGTTTCAAGTGTTCTAATTGTTGGGAATTGGTGTATAGAATTAGAGTAGTCGAGAGCATCTAAATGTTAAATAGTTTTATATTCCTTCAATTGAATTATTTGTTATATATTGATGTTAGTGACTTTTCTTTTGTTGGTGTAACTAGTAGTAAATTACAAATAAATTATTGTGAAGGTGTAATTAATTGAATTTTTAACTTGAATTAAGGAGTAGGAGTTGTGGCGCCGCCTTCGCACTCCTGAACCACGTTAAAGATACTTTTAATTATCCATATTTGAATTTGAATGACTGTAGTTATAGTTCCTTAAGTAATTGACTACATGAGTAGGAGGGACTAGCTACCCCGATGACTCATCGTCAATGAAAAAAGACAACGATAACTCGTTATTTTGTAAGAAGTATCTTTTAATTTTATTTTTAAATAATTGAAAAACATGTTCATTGCTGATATCAATTGAATGAATTTAATTATTAAATATATGTTATTGGGAAATAGTATATCCATCATTATTTTTTTTTCCTTGATTATATATAATATGTTTTTATAGAGTAATTGATTGTAATTCTATTATAGTGTTATTAAGTTGTTAGATGTATTTAATATTTTAAAAAGTTAATCTCTTTGTCAAGCCTAAGTTAAATTTGTTAAATGTTTTGTGATATGATTTAGACTTTATTTTAAGGAGTCAAAACTAGTAATATTTGGTTTGAAAGAAATAGTTGAAATTGACAACATACTTGGAATGTGTTTCATTTAACCAAATTAAATTAACTACGTTATTATTGACAAAATCTATATGTTATGTTTTATATGTAAATTATAGTGAGTAACTATATGGTGTTTTATTTCATAAATGAATAGTAAATGTGATAAGTATTTTATTTCATAATTGAATGATAAATATTGTGTTTAATTGATTTATTTTGTCATGTTAGTCTATCATGCTTTGTTAGTTGATTTTCTACATGTTGTGCTTAATTGGAGATTGAATGCCTTAAATATATTTATAGACAAAGTTTGAATCCTGAGGGTGGTAAGTTAGATATTAGTTCACTCACCACAAATTTCGAGGACGAAATTCTTTAACAAGGGGAGAATTGTAACACCCTAAATTTGATAATAAACAATTTAATTAATTAAATAGGATTTTAAATAATTAATTTGATGTTAAAATTATTTTAGAATATATGTTGATAAATTTTGTGAGTAAATTTTGTTATATGAATGCTTTTTATGATGTGTTGGTTTGATAGATATTATATTTAATGAGCAATATAAATAATAAATATTTTATTTTTTTTATTTTGTATATTTTGCTAAAAATAATAGTATTTTAATGTAATATATATTTTAAAGAAAAAGATTTTATGCGATTTTACGTGTGTATACATATACCTAATTAATGTAATACTTTTATGGGCGCTTGACTTATGTTAAGTATGCAGATAGTTATATTTCAATTATTTATAACTATTTTATATTTTTAGTTATTTTTTTTATAAATAATTATCTTGATATAGAATTGATATTGTGTTTGATTTCGTTAATTTTTAAATACTTGTTATGATATTGTGATTTTATATATATTTATTATGATTTAGTAATTAATATAAAATATTGATGTTATATTTATTTATTTTATAATTTTGACTATTTTCTAATATGATGGTATTATTATAATGTGAGTATTTTGAGAAATAAGTATAATTGTAGAGATTATTTTGAATGTGAGAGTTTTGATTATTAGTAATATGTTTTTTTTATATTGATTATTTTAATTACTCTAGTTTATAAAATATTAGTAATGTTTGGAAAACTAAATGGTGTTTGGAGGAATATTAAAAAAGAGATTAAATAATTATTAGTTTATTTTAACAAAATAAAAATAATAACAGTAAAATAGAAATAAAGAGACCAATGGGTTTGACTCTATGAACCCTAATTGTTAATAAATTAAAACAAACAAAAGAATGGAAGGGAGTTGGAAGGGCAACCGTAGAACCAAAGAGTAAACACAACAACAACTTATCGTTTGACACTGGAAAGCCTTAACTGTCCCAGAAAAGTTTCTCTGTTTTCGTCCAAATTTCAGTATGTTGTTTTACTCATTTATCTATTCAATTAAACACAATTTTTCAGATTTTTAACAACCCGAATTTCTCCCTAAAATACCCGATTTCTCCGTTTACAGAAATCCTTATTTGGCACCGATCTCCTTCACCGTAAGTGCGATTTTAGTGAAACCAACGCCAAAATGACCGTGTGAAAAGTGGCTATATTATCCACTGATTGGTTTTCTGATTTATGGTAATTTTCTCTGACCGAATTTCAAAATCAGTTTTTAGATTATTTTCTCATAATTTATTTTTGACGTTTACCCATAAATTGTCGAGTTAGATCGATTGAAGGACAAAAAGTCAAAGAACAAATATTGTTTGCTTGTGGAATCGTATTCGTGTATGAAAGCTTCAAAATAAGGTAAGGGGTGAGAGAGCATTTGAATTCATGAGTATAATATATTGTGAGATGAACGGGAAAACCGTATTTCCCAACGATTCATCCGGGGCTTGCTACGTACAGCAGTAGCCCTTTGAGAGATAAATTGATTAATTTGAAATATGAAAATTGTGAGATTAAAATGTGAAATGGAAATTTTTCTAAGGTGTTGATTGATTTAATTTTCGATACTTGTGTGGTAGTTGATATTTGTTATTATTGTGATGTTGGATGTTAAATAAAATTATGTGTACATGTTTGCTTAGATGAAATTATGTGATGTGATAATAAAATATGGATACATGGTTTGATATATGCTTACGTGATGATAATGATGATTTTTTAATGATGATAGTGATGTTATAAAATTGTGATGAGTTTATACGATGACCATGATTATTTATGATTAATGATATTATAAGATTGTGATGAAAATATTGAAGTACCCCATACTTGATGAGATAGTGATGATTCTTAAATATGGTGCTCTTAATGGAGTAGTCTAAGCTAACAGGGGGAGAAAATAAATATTGTGAATTGTGAACTGGAGATTATTTTGTCATCATATAGGTAGGGCCTGACAAGCCTAGTGATTCTGGGGAAGTACAACTGAATGAGCCTGATCGTGGCGGTCTACTGTCGAGCCTTAAGGCAAGATTGTTAGACCTTGGTGGTATTCCGGTGGGGAATTCCTAGGTGACTTGGAGGTAGCACTCCAAATGTCGGGAGCTACCATGCAACACACGTTTACCTCGACTGTCACGTATATGTGTCTCGGGTTGAGTTAAGGGGATCTATGAGGACAGGGCCAAATTGAATTGTCCGTCCACCGGGATGGTGGCATAGTATCATGGCCTCCTAACGAAGTACTTCAAAGTTAGAATGGTACCACATTGTGAAGTAGAGTCTAAGCTCATGCATAGCATTGCATTTCCTTGTGATTGTTTTGTTGTGATTGATGTGTTTCAAAGGTAATAATAATTAGATGATTTGATGCATATTATAATGAGATGATTATTTTACTTGAGTGATTGATGTTATAGTACGATACTATTTAATTAAATATTTTGATATATCGTAAAGTGATTATGATACAGTTCTATTATGATTGTTTGCGTGTTCTTCTTACTCGTATTATACTATTAACATGATTTCAAAACTCACCTCCTTCGTTGTTTGTGTTTGACTGGTTGGGCCCTGCGTTTGCGAAATCGCAGTTATTACAGGTTAATGAGTCTTGAAGTTCAAGTTTGGGAGGAACCCTGCTCTGATAGGTGATACTGGGAATAAGGGTTTTAATTTGTATTTTACTTATTTAATTTGAATCAAATTTTTGTATGAAAACCTTAGAAGTACTAGTAAGTTTTTAGAATTAAATCAAGTAATTATACTTAAATCAAGTTTATTGAGATTAAATTGTTTTATTTGAGTAATAAAATTTGAATTGGTGCATGTATACTTTGAGAAACGTGATATCCTAAATTAGTTACAAAAGATTTTATTTTCTTAAAAATATAATTCTATTTATCCGCTACAAATTTTATAGGAATATGATATAAATTATTATATATATTATTTTGGGATTTAGGTTGTCACATTCCCCATTCTTAATACTCATTTCACTGAAACCATTTTCAAAAACAAACATTAAGTAACCAAGACATTAAAAGATTCCCCATTCTTAACGCTCAGTTGTCTTAAACGATTTTCACAAACTCACATTACCGCGATTTTCACAAACGGTATTTGGAAGGAGCCTTTACCTTCACGTTAGATGTAACGTGCGATTACAGTACCGCGAGAAAATCCGGTAAAATCTCCGCTCGCAACGCCACTTCCAAAGTTGGTCCCCTAGCAACGTAGCGTGGTAGTGAGCAACTTTCTCTGCTATCACTTCTTGAAAGGAGGCTTAGATCTAGATGAAACGGGGAGGTTTGTGTTTGAATCCCTAATACCGTTTTTCTTCGTTTTCGAAACAATGGGGAAGTATGAAGCTGAGAAAACCTTGCTCTCTTATCCACTAATCCTTGGGTTTCTATTCTTGAAGTCAAAGAACGAAAATGGAAGCAAAACCAACGAATGAAGAAAAAGGGAGAAGGTGGCGTGAGCGCGGGCAGAGGAAGAAGAAGAGAAATTTTAATCTAGATATTTATTAAAATTACAATTTCACCCATAACCTCTCCAAACCACTTTTTGTCAAAAATATCTACTATCATCGCAACTCAATTGATGGATACAATTTTCAGCAACCCGAGATATTTTTAACAAAATTGCCCAGTATTAAATCCTTCGTAACGGAAGTAAATTATTTCCCGACAAATAATTTTTATCCAATTTCCAAAAATATATATTTGGCATTTAACTCACTCAATACCAAAAACTGGGCTAAGAGTCTAATAAATTCTACATAAAATACCCTAAAATTGTATAATTTAGGATTTAAAATTAAGGGTCTTACAGCAATCAAACATGCTATAACACAATTCCAAACATAACTCTTAGTAAAATCAACACAATCACAATGACATCTCAAGTTCAAACACTCAATCGTAAACTTCAATCAAACACACTTACACACAATTTGTTCCAAAACATAGCACTTAGTAATATCATCACAATCACAATGACATCTCAAGTTCCAACACTCAACCATACACTTGCATCAAACACGACTCGTGTGTCAAGCATCCTAATGCAATGCGCATATGTCAAAATGCATCGACTCGGAATTCCAAACCAAAACCCTACTCGAAGGGCCGTAAATCATAATTGTACCGTCAATCGTAGGCCAAAGTACCAATTACCGAGGTGCCACCTATCACGAGTCAGCACGATTTACTAAAAAACATAAATCGTAAACATACCACCTATAACAGGTCAGTACTGTTTACCGAGGTGCCACCTATCACGGGTCAGCATGATTTACTAAAAGAAAAAGCATAAATCGTAAACTTACCGCCTATCACAGGACAAAGTACTATTTACCGAGGTGCCACCTATCATGGGTCAGTACAATTTACCAAAAACGTAAATCGTAAACATACCACCTATCACGGGTCAGTACTGTTTACCGAGCTGCCACCTATCACGGGTCAGCACAATTTACCAAAATGAAATGCACGAGCATACACTGACTCCATCCACAACAATCGTTAAGTAAATGCAGATATTAAAAGATTCCCCATTTGTAATACTCATTTATCTTAAACGATTTTCACAACAACATTAAGTAAACAAGTCATTATGAGATTCCCCATTCTTAATACTCATTTAACTTAAACGATTTTCACAACAAACATTAAGCAAACAGAAATATTAAGAGATTCCCCATTCTTAATACTCTTTTAACTTAAACGATTTTCACAAACACACATTAAGTAAACAAGACATTAAGAGATTCCCCATTCTTAATACTCATTTAACTTAATGGTTTTCAAATTCCACACAAAACAAAGTCAAGCATATTATCAAATCCAATCCACAACTCATACCAAAGTACATCAATTCATTTCTCCACAAAATACAACATACACATATCAAATTTCATCAGTATTAATTAAGAACACGTCAAATACGACGAACACAAATCAACACAGCCCACCACTCAAACACAACAAGTTTCATTTACTCAAAATCATACATAAATGAGCTTAAATTCATTTTCCACGAAACTTTACTTTAACCCTAACAAAATTCTTTTCCACACAACCACAAATAAGTCCCTAAATGCAAACTAAAAGTTTGGAAGGAGCCCTTACCTTCACTTTAGCTTTTACGTTCGATTACGTTACCGTGAGTAAATCCGGTAAAATCTCCGCTCGCAACGTCACTTCCAAAGTTGGTTCCCTAGCACCGTAGCATGGTAGTGAGCAACTTTCCCTTCTATCTCTTCGCGAAACGAAGCTTAGATCTAGATGAAACGGGTAGGTTTGTGTTTGACGGTTTTGAAATCCCTAACACCGTTTTCGAATCCGGGAAGAAGGAAGAAGCTGGGAACTTGATCTTTCTCACCCACTAGCCTTGGGTTTCAATTCTCGAACTTAAAGGAAGCAAAGAAAAACAAAAATGGAGGAAGGAGGGACGTTGCTCGCGAGGCAGAGGAAGAGACTAATGTTTTCTTTCTTTTTTTTCTTTTTCTCTTTTTCTTTCCTTTCAATTTCTTTTCTTCCTATCTCATTGTCTTTCCTTTCTCTTTCCTTTTATTTTCCCTCCAAGCAAATATATATATAAATATATATATATATATATATATATTAATTACTTTTAACAAATAACTCAAAATATCTAGGTATTTGTTAAATTACCATTTCACCCATAACGCATTAAATTCTTCGTAAAAGATTCACCGCAGTTAATTTAATATATTTATCGACGAGTAATTTTAATTTAGCATCAATATAACTGTTTGGTCTTTTAAACTCCCTAAACATTAATTACTTTGGCTAAAAAGCCTCCGAGTTCAATACCAGAAATACACTAAAATACATAAAGTATACTTTAAAATTATGGGTCTTACATTACTACCCCCCTAAAATTAGTTTCGTCCTCGAAACTAGGTGTCAATAAATAACTCTGGGTGTTGTTCTCTCATCTTGCCTTCCAGTTCCCAAGTCGCATCTCCAGTAATTGGGTTCCAAATCACCTTGACCAACGAAACATCCTTGGTCCTCAATCGCTTAATCTTCCTGTCATCAATTCTCACAGGTGGTACTTCGAAAGACATGTTATCCTTCAGTTGAATCGTGTTTGGTTCGATCACATGAGATGGATCTGCTAGATATTCCCTCAATTGTGACACGTGAAACACGTCATGAATATTGGACAGCATCGGAGGCAATGCAATTCGATAAGCAACAGGCCCAATTCGTGCAGAAATCTGATATGGTCCAATGAATTACGGAGTCAACTTCTTCGATTTCAATGCTCTACCAACTCCAGTAGTAGGTGTGACTCTCAGAAATACATGGTCATCCTGTTCAAATTCTAAAAGTCAGCGACACTTGTCCGCGTAACTCTTCCGACAATGATACTTTCACCGTCCTTATACCAACACAAGGGCTTTTGACACTTGCGCCCATATAAAGCGTCATATGGTGCCATTCCAATACTTGCGTGGAAACTATTGTTGTAGGTGAACTCAATCAACGGAAGTACATCATCCCAACTTCCTCTATCATCTAATACACATGCTCTCAACAGATCTTCAAGGGACTGATTCGTCCTTTTAGTCTGTCCGTCCCTTTGTGGATGGTAAGCTGAACTCAATCGTAGTTTCGTTCCCAACGCTTCGTGCAATGCTCTCCAAAAATGTGATGTGAACTTCGGATCACAATCTGATACAATACTCGATGGTACCCTGTGTACCCTCACAATTTCAGCAATGTTGATCTCTGTTAGCTGATCTACCTTATAGGTGGTCTTTACTTGCAAAAAGTGAGCGAATTTAGTCAGTCCATCCACTATCACCCATATAGAATCATTCTTTCTCCTTGTTTTAGGCAATCCAGTTATAAAATCCATGGAAATGCTGTCCCACTTCCATTCAGGTATATCTAAAGGTTGCAACATCCCAGCAGGTCGCTGATGTTCCACCTTCGCTTTCTGACAAGTTAGACAAGTTGATACATACTCCGCTACATGTTTCTTCATTCTTGGCCACCAATAGTTCTGTCTTAAATCCTGGAACATCTTTGTTGCTCCAAGATGAATACTCAACTTACTCTTATGAGCCTCTTCTAAAATTGTTTTTCTCATATATGTAATTTCTGGTAAACAAATCCTACCATTACATCGCAAAATATTATCTGATCCAATCTTGAACTCTGTTGTCTTCCCTTGCACTATTAAGTTCCTCTTTTCTTGAATCAAGACATCATCTTGAGAATTTGCAATGTCCTCAAGTAGTCCCTCGAAATCTTAATCATTCCGAATTTCAAATTTCATGGTGCAAACTCTACGTTCAAGTGTAGGTCTCTAAAAGCTTCCCACAACTCTTGTTGCCTAGCCATAATTGTTGAAGATACCGATACACTTCTTCTACTCAACGCATCAGCCACTACATTGGCCTTCATAGGGTGGTACTGCAGTGTGAAATCAAAATCCTTGAGAGTCTCCATCCATCATCTCTAGCACATGTTCAACTCCTTCTGATCAAACAAATATTTCAAACTTTTATGATAACTGAACACAGTGAACGTGCACCCATATAAATAGTGCCTCCAGATCTTCAATGCAAAAACAACCGCGACAAGCTCCAAATCATGAGTAGGATAGTTTCTCTCATGAATCTTCAATTGCCTTGAGGCATAAGCTACAACTTTCTTGTATTGCATCAGAACACATCCCAACCCTTGGTGAGATGCATCACAATAAACTTCATAGGGTTCATCTGATTGCGGTAGCACCAATACTGGTGAGGTCGTCAATTTTCTCTTTAGTAACTGAAAATTTTCCTCACACTTCTCCGTCCATGCGAATGGTTGATCTTTTCTGGTAAGTTGTGTCAATGGAGTCACAATCTTAGCAAAACCTTTAATAAACCTCTTATAGTACCCTGCTAGTCCTACAAAACTTCGTATGTCAGTGACAGTCTGAGGATGTTTCCATGCAAGAACCGCCTCAATATTAGCCGGATCTACAGCAATTCCTTCCTTGGTTATCACATCTCCTAAGAAATTCACTTTCTATAGCCAAAGTTCACACTTTGACAAATTGGCATACAATTGCTTCTCGCGCAAAATCTCAAGAACTTGACGTAAGTGTTCTCCATGCTCTTCTTAAGTTCTTGAATAAATCAATATATCATCAATAAACACCACAACAAATTTATCAAGGAATGAATTAAAGGTTCTATTCATGTAGTCCATGAAGATTGCTGGTGCATTGGTAACTCCAAACGGCATAACCAGATATTCATAATGCCCATAACGGGTTCTGAAAGCGGTTTTCTGAATATCTCCTTCCCTTACTCGAATCTGATGGTAACCCAACTTCAAGTCAATCTTCGAGAATATTGCAGCCCCTCTCAATTGATCCATTAAATCATCAATGTGTGGCAAAGGATAAAGATTCTTAATAGTTGCTTTATTAAGCTGTCTATAATCCACACATAACCGCGAGCTTCCGTCCTTCTTCTTAACTAGTAAAACTAGAGCTCCCCACGGCGATACACTTGGTTTAATAAATTTCTTCTTCAACAAATCTTCAATTTGGCCTTTGAGCTCCTGGGTGCAAATCAATGAAAAATTCCACTTCTCTTACGGTGGAAATCCAGTAATTTCCATTGGAAATACATCCCGGTACTCATTGACAAGCATCACATCTTCTATGTTCACATTTATCTTTGCCTCCACATTAGCCAGAGACAAAAACTCATGAGTCCCTTTACTAAGTGACACTCGGAGTCTGTTAGCGGCTAAATACTTAACAACTCTTGGTTCGGGGAAAAGAACCAATTTACGAGCACAATCCAAGATCACATAATGGTAAGACATCCAATCCATACCGAGAATGACCTCAAGTGATTGTAGAGGTAAACAAATCAAATTAACCAATAAATCCCTATTCTGAATAGTTATTTGACAATGTAAACATGCAGACACAGATAACTTCAAACGATTCACACAATCCATAGCAATGAAGGAATGGGTCGCCCCCGAATCAAAAAGTGTAGTTAGAGTGTTACCTGCAATCTCACAGTCACGTTGAATCAGACTGCCAGACGGTAGTTCAGCATTCACACAATAGATGCGTCCTCTAGCAGTAGGACGAGTAGCTCTAGCTACATTCACAACCGATTCCACCTTTGGAGCCGTGCAGTCCCTTGCCAGGTGCCCTGGCTTCCGACAATTGTAATAGATGAGAACATTAGAGGTACAAGCACTAGCATAATGTCCCTCTTCCCCACATCGGAAACATCGAAGCACTTGTCCCACTTGTCTTCCGAATTTCTGGTTCCCTGGGGGATTCTGCCCGCCGTTGTTATTTTGTGGTCGATTATAAGGTTTAACAATTTGTTTCCCCTTGTTGTTCTGATAATTCACCCGACTAGGCCCTCCTGCACTAAAATTTCCTCCTCGGCTAGCCTTCTTGTTCTTCATATCCTCAACTTCCCTACATTTTTCCACAAGGACTTGGAAACGTTGAATTCCCAAGGGCAAGACAGAGTCTTGAATCTCATACTTTAGTCCGTCTTGGTAGCGATTCAAACTTAGCAGCATATTCGCCCACGGTCATGTTCCCCTGATGTAGTTTCAGAAAATCATCACCCAGTTTAGTCCTGGTACTCATCAGGAAGTATTTGTCTAAAAACTTCCATTTGAATGATTCCCAGTTCACCTCTTCGTGAGCCGATCTCATCAACAATCTTGCACTCCTCCACCAGTACTCAACATCCCCTAATAGCATATAAGTGGCATAGTTGACCTTCACTGCCGCCTGACAGTTAATCATTTCGAAGATCTTCTCCACTTCTTGGATCCATTGATCCGCTTTCTCTGAGTTCTCATCCCCCTTCAACTTGGGAGGATTGTAACGACGGAAGTCTTCTAATCCTCTAGACTCTGCAGCACGGATCTCTCTTTCCCTCTTTTCAAGATCACGTTGAGTCTTGGCAGCAGTATGGGCAGCAATAGAAGCAGCCATGTTGTTCATAGCCTCTACCATTCGATCATCCCTATTAGCATTGTCTCTCGGAGCGTCATTCCTTCTTAGCGGCATGGTTTTCCTATAAAACCATCATCAATTAGAGTCTTAACACTACTTCAAATAATTCCAAAATTAGCTTCCGACCACATCAACACATAATAATTATTTTGGACTTGACAACTCAAACCACCTAAACCGACGCATGATCAGATAACCACTCCCCACCTACAGGTTGACCTACAATCTATAACCAAAGGTTCCACAACCCCCAAAGAAAACCAAACCAAAGCTCTGATACCACAATGTAACACCCCATTTTTCAAAGCGAGGGTGTATTTTTTGTTTCAAAAAAATTAAAATGAAACAAATAATAAATAAGTAAAATACCTTTGAATAATCATATAAATCAATATAATTGATACGTAGCGGAATAGTTCTCTTGAAATATGAATCCAAAGTATTTATACAACAACAAATAATACATGTAACCCATTCAAATAAGATGTCGTACTGACAATATTAGTAAAGGTACAGTTTTCCAGTTCAAAATAACGTAATCCAAAAGAAAGACATATGTTCCCTCTATGTCATCCTAATCTGATCATTCTACAAAAAAAACTATAGCTATACACCCTGAGTGATCTCCATGCGCCCCGTAAGATCCTCCTAACATAGCTCCAGTCAAGCATTCCCATCTACATTCCCCTCCGTAGGGTACGAACCAGTAGGATCGTCCTGGCTCTCATCTGAGGGCAAAGCCCAGATTTCCACAATAGTTGTAAAGGTTCACCAACCGAAATTAACAGTTAACACATAACATTTAAGTTTTTAAATGCACAAATAACCTTTCCACTTAGCATGCACCTTAAAAGGGTTTTCCATATGCTAAAAGTTCATATAATGCTTGGCAAATGTAAATGAAATCAAATAGAGTTCTCAATCCATCAAATAATACATAAGGCTAACAGAAAAAAGCAGCATTCCTTCTTCTTCTTTCCTCTCTGTTTATAATTTTGAGTTATTTTCAAAACCCACAACATAGAAACCTTCACTTTTCTCTTAGATCTAAGCTTCGTTTCGAGAAGTGACAGAAGGGAAAGTTGCTCATTACCACGCCGCGGTGTTAGTGAGCTAATTTTCGAAGCGACGTCACGAACGTAAACTTTACCGAAATTAATTACAGTACCAGAATCGTGTGTTAGAGCTATCGTTAAGGTAAGGGTCCTTCCAAACTTTTAGTTTGCATTTAGGATATTATTTGTGATTTTTTTGAGGTGTGATTTTGTGAAAAATAAATTTAATTCATTTATGTGTGATTTAGTTGAAATTGAATTTAATTGCTTTGAGGTATGTTTTCTAGTGATTAAATCTCATAATATCCATTGTTAGTTTTTTTGAAAATTGTTGAGTGGTTATGAAATTGGGACTATGAGTAACATGTATGTGGTGAGAATTCATGGTAAGAGATTTATGCTTTCTTGCCTTTTTCAAATTTGATGAATTTATTTTACGGGTTGGTTAAATTATGTGAGGTGAATGCGTTTTGTGGTTAATGAATGAATTATGTGGTAGAATATATTGTAGATTTCTAAATTATTGGACAATGTATTGTTGCTTTGGTTTTGCATGTGAGTTATATGTTATGAAATAGCATGGAATTGAACATTGGATGTGGTTACTGGAATGGTTATAGTATTAGGTTGAAGAATTTGATTGAAAGATGTTAAATTAGAACATTAACAGCATTCATATCGATTATTGTTGTGCTTTTAATGATTTGTATGTGAACCATGTAAATTGTAGAAGTATAATAAGTAATAAGAGGATTCAAAGTTGTTCTCTTGACACCAAAACAAGACAAGGAGTGAAATGAATGACAACAATAGTTCCACTAATTACTTTTGAAGCATGCTATAAAAGATGTCTCTTTTGGAAAAACTATACCATTTTAGTGATACTTCACAGTTTTCTCCTCCTGAATATAGTTTCTAGTGTAATCACTTTCAAAACTTTGGAATTGGAATTGGTTGGTTGATGCCATCATGCCTCAATTTTTGGAGTCTGGAAAGATGAAGGTAGTTGTTTGCAGAAGCATGGTAATTTATTTAATGCCGAGAGATAGCAGCCAAAATTCACATATGGATTGTAGTTGAAACAAGTAAGACATAGGAATATGCATTGGCTGTTGATGGTATATTGCTAACGGGGGTTGTAGAAATTTTAATCGGTATGAATTGGCGATAATTAAATTTGATGAGTTTGAGTTACGTAATGAGTTATTTTCAAATAAATGAGTTTGAACTGAAATTGAAATTTTACAAAAAAATTAGCGTTGTTAAAGTTGTGAAAAAGTTCAATTTTAACTAAGTTAAAGAGTTTGAGCAAAAAGATAGATTGAAATTAAAAATGGTTAGAGTTCAAAATGTTACTCTTATAATTAATCTTTGATTGAGTTTTAAAAAAAAAAAGTTTAGAGTATTTTATTAACTCAAAAATTTCGGTGCTTTAATAGTCGAGTGTGTATGGGAAATTTTGACGATATTTGTTTTATTTAGTTTTAAGTAAATAATATAGATTATTTGATTTTAAAACTTTGGTGTGTGAGAAAGATTTAATTTTGGGAATTTTGTTTGTGTTTGGATTAGTTTTATAGTGAACAAGTTGTTATATATATTCATGTTTATGTAGTTAGCTCCTTAAGTCTCGAAAAGGAATCGAGACTGTTGGCACCGAGTTAGCGGTGGGGAGAACTCTGATATATTAATGTTGTTGTGGTGATTTATTGTTGAAAGTTTTAGAGATTGAATATGGTGATTAATGTTTGGAAATTTTGGTGATTTATGTTAGGTGAAATTGATGTGCTCATAATTAATATTATGAATTTTTGAGATGAAATTTATGTGTGGTTGTGGAAATTTTTATTTGTGTGAATAAATATGTTTGAGTATGCTCTGTGTTGTGTTTGAAAAATCATTAGTGATAAATGAGTATTAAAAATGGGGAATCTTTTAATAGATGCATTTACTTAATGATTGTGGAGAAAAGAGTGAGAGTATGCTCATGCATTTCATAGTACATGGTGACCGCGATTGGCCATGGTGATAGTGGTGACCATGATGGGCGACGAGATGATGCCATGTGAATTGTTGGTTCATCTTATCCTTGCAGGGATTATTGCGTCGTGCTGATCTATGAGAGATTGCACTCTAGAATGTGCTGATCTGTGAGCGATTGCACTCTAGAAAATCGTGATGGTCTGTGAGAGACTGCACGCTAGTAAATTGTGTTGGTCTGTGAGCGACTGCACTCTTGTGTGTCGTGCTGGTCTGTGAGAGACTGCACGCTAGTAAATCGTGCTGATCCGTGAGAGATTGCACCTTGGTAATTGGTACTGGTCTGTGAGAGGCTGTACAATTATGATTTACGCCCTCGAGGAGGGCTTTGGTTTGGAATTCTGAAATCATGCATTTTGGCATATACGTATTGTATTAGAGTGTTTGGCATGCGAGTTATGTTTGTTATACTATGATGATTGTGTATACATATTCGATTGTTGTTATGAGTTGTCGTAATTGCTTTGAGGTGTGAAGTTGGGTTGATTAAGTTTGGGTGTTAATTAAGGGTTCATAATTGATAATATTAATATTTGAAGTGTTAATTGATTCATAGCTATTTAGAACTGAAAATCTGCATTTTCTCTGTTGTATTCGGCTACGATAGTGCAATTTGTTAAAACTTCATTTTTCAACATTGTTTATGCATTTTTGGACATATGAAAACCCTTTCGAGGAGTATGCTAAGACGAAAGGTTCTTTTGAGCATTTGAAAATATAAGAATTTTGCTAAGTGTTATTTGTTAATTTCGGTTGGTGACCCTTTACAATTATTGTGGAATTTGGGCTTTGCCCTTAGATGATACCCGAGTTCATTCCACCGACTGTTACCTTGACGGCGGAGACGTCGTTAGACTTCCCTGATCGAGACTCGCCGACTGCTTGGGTATATGACCCCATCTCAAGCAGGGCCACTTATACGGGGAGGGTAGTGAGGACTAGTAGGAAAGCTGGGACAATATTTCTTGTAGAACTCACTCGCGAGAAGATCGATTATCCGGTACCTTCCGGATTAGTGCTTGGGATGAGTGGAGCTTGGGAAGATGCGATGGATTCCTCAGTTAGAGTGGAGGCAAAGGCCGCCGTGGGAGCTGAGGACACAGTGGTTGGACCAGGGACTGGCAGAAAGGATAAGGGGCCGATGCCCATGGAGCGAGAGATTGTAGGGCCATCTAGGCGGGCCGAGACAGAGCTTCCTCTTCTAGTGATTGATCCTTTACCGACTGCCACTAAGGTAGCGGACTGTTTTGAGGTCCCGGCGCCGCCGAAGCCACCTATCGCGTGGGTGGATCTGATTTCCGAAGAGAGTGATCCGTCTATGGATATTGATGAGGATGAGGTTACCTCGAAGATGGATGTTGCGTTAGACGGGACTTGTGGAGTGTGTGGAGGTCACCCATGTTATTGTAGTCGCTAGAGTATGATCAGATTAGTTTTATTGTATAGGGACTTGATATCTTTCTTTTGGTGGTTGTACTTATTTTATTTTGGGATGACTGTAACTATACTTATACGGTTAGATGACTTCTATCTTGGTGGGTCCATGTTCCATTTTTTTTGACGTGACCATGGGGGATTAGTATTTCTAGGAGCAGTACTTATACATGTGTCTGCCGAGAATACCCCAGGGGTATGAGCGATGTCTGATAGGTCTCATAGCCCAGGTGTATTTTATATTTGGATATTCTGGTTTATCGCCTCAAAACTATTTCAGTTTGTTATAATTATGATGTAATTAATTATAACAATAGCGTTTGTGTTACGCCATGGTATTTCATTAGTCGATTTTTGAAAAAAAAAATATACACTCACGCTGTTAAAAATCGGGGTGTTACAACGGGTCAGCACGATTTACTAAAAAACGTAAATCGTAAACATACCACCTATCACGGGTCAGCATGATTTACTAAAAGAAAAATCGTAAATCGTAAACGTACCGCCTATCACAGGACAGTACTATTTACCGAGGTGCCACCTATCACGGGTCAGCACAATTTACCAAAAACGTAAACCGTAAACGTACCACGTATCACGGGTCAGTACTGTTTACCGAGGTGCCACCTATCACGGGTCAGCACAATTTACCAAAATGAAATGCATGAGCATACACTGACTCCATCCACAACAATCGTTAAGTAAATGCAGATATAAAAGATTCCCCATTTTTAATACTCATTTAACTTAAACGATTTTCACAACAACATTAAGTAAACAAGTCATTAAGAGATTCCCCATTCTTAATACTCATTTAACTTAAACGATTTTCACAATAAACATTAAGCAAACACAAACATTAAGAGATTCCCCATTCTTAATACTCTTTTAACTTAAACGATTTTCCAAAACAAACATTATGTAAACAAGACATTAAGAGATTCCCCATTCTTAATACTCATTTAACTTAATGGTTTTCAAATTCCACCCAAAACAAACTCAAACTTATTATCAAATCCAATCCTCAACTCACACCAAAATACATCAATTCATTTCTCCACAAAATACAACATACACATATCAAATTTCATCAGTATTAATTAAGAACACGTCAAATACGACGAACACAAATCAACACAACCCACCACTCAAACACAACAAGTTTTATTTACTCAAAATTATACATAAATGAGTTTAAATTCATTTTCCACGAAACATTACTTTAACCCTAACAAAATTATTTTCCACACAACCACATATAAGTCCCTAAATGCAAACTAAAAGTTTGGAAGGAGCCCTTACCTTCACTTTAGCTTTTACGTTCGATTACGGTACCGCGAGTAAATCTGGTTAAATCTCTGCTCGCAACATCGCTTCCAAAGTTGGTTCCCTAGCACCGTAGTGTGGTAGTGAGCAACTTTCCCTTCTATCTCTTTGCGAAATGAAGCTTAAATCTAGATGAAATAGGGAGGTTTGTGTTTGACGGTTTTGAAATCCCTAACATCGTTTTCGAATCCGGGAAGAAGGAAGAAGTTGGGAACTTGATCTTTACTAGCCTTGGGTTTCAATTCTCGAACTTAAAGGAAGCAAAGAAAAACGAAAATGGAGGAAGGAGGGAGATAGCTCGCGAGGCAGAGGAAGAGACGATTGTTTTCTTTCTTTTTTTTTTCTTATTCTCTTTTTCTTTCCTTTCTATTTCTTTTCTTCCTATCTCCTTGTCTTTCCTTTCTCTTTCCTTTTATTTTCCCTCCAAGCAAATATATATATATATATATATATATATATATATATATATTAATTACTTTTAACAAATATCTCAAAATATCTAGGTATTTGTTAAATTACCATTTCACCCATAACGCATTAAATTCTTCGTAAAAGATTCACCACAGTTAATTTAATTTGTTTATCGACGAGTAATTTTAATCGAGCATCAATATAACTTTTTGGTCCTTTAAACTCCCAAAACATTAATTACTTTGGCTAAAAAGCCTACGAGTTCAATACCAGAAATACACTAAAATACATAAAGTATACATTAAAATTATGGGTCTTACACTTATCAACTTTACCCTTTTCAAACCCTTATTCACATAAGAAGTTACTTATCCTATCATACAAAGTTGTTGGAGCTTGTTTCAAACCATAAAGAGCTTTCTTTAATTTGAAAACATGAGAAGGATTTTGAAGTCTTCAAAGTCGGGTTGTTGTTTGACGTATACTTCTTCATTAATATACCCAAGCATAGAACAAGCATAAGCAAGTAATAATCGAATTGCTTCTAACCTTGGTACCGTAGCAAATGTTTCATCAAAGTCAATTCCTTCTTCTTGATTGTATCCT
Organism: Cicer bijugum; assembly: GCA_037974875.1. NCBI lineage: Eukaryota > Viridiplantae > Streptophyta > Magnoliopsida > Fabales > Fabaceae > Cicer > Cicer bijugum. Next base: position 5,260,831 of record JBBPBT010000850.1, read on the forward strand.
TGAGCGACTAATCTGGCCTTGTTTCGAACAACTATAACATTTTCATCTAGTTTATTTTTAAACACCCATTTTGTACCAATTATATGTTTATTTCCAGGATTAAGGACAAGTTCCCATACTTTGCTTCTTTCAAATTGGTTTAGTTCTTCTTGCATAACAAGTATCCATTGATCATATTTAAGTGCTTCACCAATCTTGGAGGTTTCTATTTGGAAACAAATGCCATATTCAAGCAAGCATCTTGGAGTTTGAGCCTTGTTGTTATTCCTTGTTTGATATCACCTATAATATTGTCAATGGGATGATCTCTATGGGTTCTCCATTCTTTTGGAAGATTATCATTTTGATATTGATGCTGATTACTTGCTTTATTCTCTTGATTTAGTTGATCATCTTGATTGTCTTTGCTTGTATCATCACTTATAAAATCATCATCATCATTAGAGATAATTTTGTCCTCTTTCAAGGGATTAGTTTCATCAAATGATACATGCATAGATTCTTCGACTAACAAAGTTCTCTTATTAAAAATTCTAAAGGCATAACTAGATAATGAGTAACCAATAAAAATACCTTCATCATATTTTTCATCGAATTTTCCAAGGTTATCCTTACCATTGTTCAGCACAAAACACATGGATCCAAAAATGTGAAAGTGAGAGATATTGGATTTTCTACCTTTGTAGAGTTCATATTGTGTCTTCTTTAATATTGGCCGAATTAGAACTCAATTGGACACATAACAAGCTGTACTTACAACATCTACCCAAATATATTTTGGTAAACTTGAGTAGCTTAGCATGGTCCTTGCAAGTTCAACCAATGATCTATTCTTTCTCTCAACAACTCTATTTTGTTGAGGTGTTCTTGGTGCAGAAAAGTTATTGAAATTCCATTTTCTTCACAAAATTCTACAAAAGAGGCATTTTCAAATTCTCCACCATGATCACTTCTTATTGATACTTATTAGGTTTCTTGTTCATTTTGGACTACTTCGACATAATTTTTAAATTCTTTAAAAGCTTCATTTTTATGTGCAAAAAGTAAGGTCCAAGAGAACCATGAGTAATCATCAACAATTACTAGTCCATATGAATTTCCACTAAGACTTTTAGTTCTTAATGGACCAAATAAATCCATATGTATCAATCGAAGTGATCCAGAGGTTGATATGCTATTCTTGGGATTAAATGACACCTTAGTTTGCTTACCCTTTTGACAAGCATCACAAAATTTATCTGGTAGCAAGCCTTCATAAAAATATTGGATAAGCAATTGTTTATAAATCTGGTGATGAGAACAACTTGACACTAATTTCTTGAATCTCTCCCAATACTCATATAATGATTCCCTGTCAATCTGCTTGATGCCACATATTTCTTTTCTAATTGAAACAGCTCTTGAGGTAAGGAAATTTTTTTCTAAAAACAATATCTTGAGATCTTTCCAACTTGTAACAGAACATGGTTGAAGGTAGTATAACCTGTCCTTGACAACATCTTGGAGTGAAAATGGGAAGGCTCTCAACTTAATGTGGTCTTATGTGACTCATTGAGGCTTTATGGTGGAACACACATGGAATTCCTTCAAGTGTTTGTGGGGATCCTCACCTGCAAGACCATTAAACTTTGGAAGCAAGTGTATTAAACCAGATTTAAGTTCAAATGTTATAGTAACTTTAAGACATGCGATTCATAATGCATTATAATTGATATTAGGTGCAACAAGTTGTCTTAAGGTGATATTATTCGCATCAGCCATATTTTGCAGCAAGTTGTCTATAAAATACATATTTTTTATGAAGACAAAGACCAACTATTATGATCAAGGCAACAAGCTCAAAAAGAAGTTCAAATATCTTTGATAAACATTAAATTCAATCATATTGGATGTTTAAATGTAAAGGAAAATGATACAACCAATAGCTCAAATACATGAGAACCATTCATATTTACATATGTATATAAAGTATTTTCAAAAGACAAAATTACATTAACAAAGTCTTAAAACTATTATTTTTGACAAAATAAAATGTTGTATTCGAATACAACATAGTGTATTCGAATACATACAACAAGTCAATTGCTAAACCTTCCAATATATATTCGACTACGACCTGCTGTAGTCGAATACAAAGCAAGTTAGTGGCAAATTTTAAAAATTTGTATTCGACTACGACCTGCTGTAATCGAATACAATGAAAGTCAGTGATAAATTTCACGAATCTGTATTCGACAACGTGAAAGGTGTATTCGAATACAAGGTGCAAATTTTGAATAAATCTGAATGTTACAAAGAGGTGTATTCGAATACACACATCTTGTATTCGATTACAATTGGAAGCAATACAATTTTTCAGATATGAAATTGCTCCAAATCATTGTATTTGTTCATCAAACCTCTTGGATCATTGGCCACGGATATGAAGAGATGTTTATTGAGTATAATTACACCATATCTTCAAATCAAACACTACACAATCCTTGAATCAATACCTTGAATAACATTGAACAAAATTCGATTTTTTATAAAGTACTTGCATTTCATTTTCATATCATTCACTAAGGTTCTCAAAGTACTTGAAGTATTATTGGATTGAAATCATTATACCTCTCCTTTATCCTTATTCGAAATCATATTGTATCTGTTGTAAAAGAAAGTAGTACTTTCTTAAAGTAGCTAAATCGAAAATAGTGGTGTGCTATCTTAGAAATGTTGTTAGAAGTTTGTAGCAGAAATCCCAGGGTGGGAGTTTTAGGGTTTAGGGTTATAAGGGGAGCCAAGATAATTCTATTGTGCAAGAGAACTTGATGTACAATTGGTTATAAGGGGAACCAGGATAATTCTATTGTGTTCATTTAGTTACTACATTTACTTATTATTAGCTAGTATCTTAAAACAGAATATTCAACTACCATATCGCTGAAAACATGAAAATCTCCTAACACCTAATTCACCCCCCTCTTAGGCGTACCTCTGTACTTACAATTGGCATTAGAGTAGGTTCAGGTAACTTACTCCTCGATCATTGTAACACCCCGTTTTTCAAAGCGAGGGTGTATTTTTTTTTTTTCAAAAGAAATTAAAATAAAACAGAGAGATAAATAAGATAACACCTTTGGATAAAATAATTAAGTCATTATAATTTACAAGCAGCGGAAAAAGTTCTCAAAATATGAATTCAAAATATTTACATAACAAAAGTGGTACAGTCTTCCAGTTTAAAAATAAAAGCAACCCAAAAGAAAGACATATGTTCCCTCTGTGTCAACCTAGTCTGATCATTTTACAAAACAACTAAACACCCTGAGTGATCTCCACGCGCCCCGTGAGATCCTCCTAACGTAGCTCCAATCAAGCACTCCCCTCCACATTCCCATTCGGAGGGTACGAACCGATAGGATAATCCTGATTCTCATCTGAGGGCAAAGCCCAGATTTCCACAATAGTTGTAAAGGGTCACCAACCGAAATTAACAGTTAACACATAACATTTAAGTTTTTAAATGCACAAAATACCTTTTCAACTTAGCATGCACCTTAAAAGGATTTTCCATATGCTAAAAGTTCATACAATGCTTGCCAAATGTAAATGAAATCAAATAGAGTTCTCAATCCATCAAGTAATACATAACTGAACAAAACATTGATAAATCAATTGAGCAATCGATTATCTAACTCAAAATAAGAATTTCCACTAAGCCAATCGATTGGGAAATCGATTAAATGGATAATTGAGCCCCTGTATTAAAGCCAATCGATTTCCAAATCGATTTCCTGAAGGTTTTTAGTGAAGTTTGAACTCTGGGCTTAATTCAATCGACAATTGATAGGGCAATTGATTGACAGCATAGCTGAGCCACTGACTTAATGCCAATCGATTGGGCAATTGATTGGGCAATTGATTGACAGCATAGCTGAGCCACTGACTTAATGCCAATCGATTGGGCAATTGATTGACAGCATAGCTGAGCCACTGACTTAATGCCAATCGATTGGGAAATCGATTTCCCTGCATATTCTTCCAAAAATACATAAACTATCTCGATCACATTCATACACAAATCCACATCTTAACACTTAGCATTTTCAACACAATCACCACGTCAACTTGAGTTTCGAAATCGTTTTACAATCTAACATACTATCGCACAATTCCAAAACTTAACTCTTAGTACAATCAACACAATCACATTTTGAATCAAACACACTTACACATAGTTTCAAACCATAACACTTAGCAAAATCAACACAATCATAATTTGCATCAATCACAACTTGTGTGCCAAGCACCCTAATGCAATGCGTATATGCCAAAATGCATGGACTCGGAATTCCAAACCAAAACCCTCCTCGAAGGGCCGTAAATCATAATTGTACCGCCTATCGCAGGCCAAAGTACCAATTACCGAGGTGCCACCTATCACGGGTCAGCACGATTTACTAAAAAGCGTAAATCATAAACGTACCACCTATCACGGGTCAGTACTGTTTACCGAGGTGCCACCTATCACGGGTCAGCATGATTTACCAAAAGAAAAGCGTAAGTCGTAAGGGTACCGCCTATCACAGGCCAAAGTACTACTTACCGAGGTGCCACCTATCACGGGTCAGCACAACTTACCAAAAAGTAAATCGTAAACATACCACCTATCACGGGTCAGCACAATTTACCAAATGAAATGCATGAGCATACACTAACTCCATTCACAAAAAGCATTAAGTAAATGCAGATATTAAAAGATTCCCCATTTTTAATACTCATTTACTTAACCGATTTTCACACCAAACATTACGCAAACAGACATATTAAGAGATTCCCTATTCTTAATATACTTTTGACTTAAACGGTTTCCACAACAAAACATTCAGTAAACAAGTCATTAAGAGATTCCCCATTCTTAATACTCATTTCATTGAAACCATTTTCAAAAAGAAACATTAAGTAACCAAGACATTAAGAGATTCCCCATTCTTAACGCTCAGTTAACTTAAACGATTTTCACAAACTCACATTAAGTAAACAAGACATTAAGAGATTCCCCATTCTTAATACTCGTTTAACTTAATGGTTTTCAAATTCCGCACAAAACCAACTTTCACATTCAATCCATACTTCACTCCAAATCATTTTCCACACAAACCACACAAAACAAACTCAAACATACTTTCACATTCAATCCATACTTCACTGCAAATCATTTTCCACACAAACCACACAAAACAAACTCAAACATACTTTCACATTCAATCCATAATTCACACCAAATCATTTTCCACACAAACCACACAAACACATCTCGAGTTTCATCAGTTATCAATTTAGAACACGTCAAAACAACGAACACAAATCAACACAATCCATCACTCAAACACAACAAGTTTCATATACTCAAAATCATACATAAATGGGTTTAAAATTCATTCACCATAAAACCTTACTTTAACCCTAACCAAATTCTTTTCCACACAACCACAAGTAAGTCCCTAAATGCAAACTAAAAGTTTGGAAGGAGCCCTTACCTTCACGTTAGCTGTAACGTGCAATTACCGTACCGCGAGCAAATCCGGTAAAATCTCCGCTCGCAATGCCGCTTCCAAAGTTGGTCCCCTAGCACCGTAGCGTGGTAGTGAGCAACTTTCCCTTCTATCTCTTCGTGAAACGAAGCTTAGATCTAGGTGAAACGGGATGGTTTGCGTTTGAATCCCTAATACTGTTTTTCTTCGTTTTCGAAACAACGAGGAAGTATGAAGCTGAGAAATCTTTGCTTTCTTACCCCTTAAGCCTTGGGTTTCTATTCTTGAAGTCAAAGAAAGAAAAAGGAAGCAAAACCAATGAAAATGGAAGAAGGAAGAAAGAAGAAGGAGGCTTGCACACGCGAGGGAGGGAGACGATTCTATTCCTCTGTTTCCTTTTCTTTTTTATTCTTTTTCCTTTCTAACACACATAAACTTATATATATATATATCTTATATTAATATATATATATATACTTATAATAATATATTTATATTATACTTAAACCAAACCCAAACGAATAACTAACAACTCTTCCACACTTCACTCACATCTCAAACTATTTTGATACAAATATTTACTCTCGTTGCAACTCAATTGACAGATAAATTTTCAGCAACGAGTGATATTTTTAACTAACTGTCTGGAATTATATTCTTCGTAATCTAAATAAATTATTTTCCGACAAATAATTTTAATCCAATTTCTAAAAATATATTTTTGGCATTTAACTCACTTCATACCAAAAACTGGGCTAACAGCCTAAGAAATTCCACACAAAATACCCTAAAATTGTATAATTTAGGATTTGAAAACTACGGGTCTTACAATCATTACTCATGGCTTCCGCACAACCTGTTTTCAGAGATGGTGGTAGTAGTAACAAACCACCAGGCTTTGTTGGAGAGCACTATGATTTTTGGAAGATACGTATGCAAGCGTATCTTGAAGCACAAGGTGACAACATATGGGATGTAGTTGAAAATGGTCCTAACATTCCAAAAACAGTCATCAACAACATAGAAGAAATAAAGATAAAAAATTCTTGGAATGATGATGATAAAAGAAAAGTGTTGTTCAAAAAGAAGGCTAAAAATATGCTACAATCAGCACTAGGAATGGATTAAGTTTCCCGTATATCTCACTGTAAAACAGCCAAAGAAATATGGGATACGTTGGAAGTAACTCATGAAGGCACCATTGAGGTAAAAAGATCTAAACTCAATACACCATCACAAGAATATGAGTTATTTCGAATGCAACCCAAAGAGTCTATTTTAGACTTATAGAAAAGGTTCTTCCACTTAACCAACCACTTGACGACACTTGGAAAAATCATCACCAATGATGAATTAAATATAAAAGTATTAAGATCATTAACAAGGGCCTGGCAACCAAAAGTGACAACAATCTCCAAAAAGAAAAGTCTATCTAAAATGTCTCTTTCTGCACAATTTGAAAAACTTCAAGAACACGAAATTGAACTTGGAAGGTTAGAAAAAAACGTAAGTCAAGAAAAGAAGACCAAAAACATTCCTCTAAAGACCGAATCAAGAGAAAAAATAAAAGACAAAAATTCAGATGAAGATGAAAACATTACTTTCCTTGTTAAGAAATTTGGTAAGTTTCTTAAAAATGACTAAACTTTCAAAAAGAAAAGTTTCAGAAAAAAAGATAGTTCTACTTCAAATCAAAACTCCACTTGCTTTGAATGCGGGAAGCATGGACATATCAAGGCAGATTGTCCAAACCTTGTTAAGAAGAATGCCATCAGAAAGAAAGACTTCAAGAAGGCATACATAGCTTGGGAAGACAACGAAGTGAGTTCATCTTCAGAAATAGAAAGTGAAGAATGCGCTAATGTTGCATTGATGGCATCGCATCAATCAGATGATGCAGAAGAGGTTACTTACATAAACTCCCCTCATCATAATTAAACTAATAGTGAATTGATTATAGAATAGAATGAAGCTCAAAACGCTATTAAGGAACTACTTATTGAATGTAAAAATTTGTTTAAACTAGTGTCAACACATAAAGAGATAAATCTCAAGTCTTCAAGAAAAAGTTGACATTATGGAAAAGGGACAAATAGAGTAATTGAATAGAGTAATTTTTGTTAAAGCAAATTGTGATTCCCTATCCTTCAAGATTGTTCAACTGAATAGAGTAATTGAACGATACAAAAAGGGACAAATAGGATTGGAAATGTTTTAAATATGCAAAGATACTAAAATGACAAAAGTGGTCTTGGATATTCAAATTTTGATAAACCAAGCTTGAATAAGACAATTTATGTTAAAGCAAGTAATCAATCCAATCAAGAAATGATTATAATTATGAAAAAGGATCATCATTATAAAGAAAGAAGTATTCAAAATAAATCTCATACACATGTTACTAAAAATAGATTTACTCCTACATGTTCTTAATGTGGTCTTAATCGTCACTTACCTAATGCCTGTCACATTAGAAACATTGGTGTTCCAAAAGGGCATTACAAATAGGTAAAGAAAGGTACTAACCATCAATGACCCAAAGCACATTGGGTACCTAATAAAATTTGATTTCATTTTTGTAGGTATGCACGCAAGGTACCTCAAATATGTGGTACTTAGATAGTGGATGCTCTAATCATATGACGGGTGATGTAACAAAATTTTCAGCCTTAACTCTTGAGTCAAAAGGGAAACAATAACAAAGGACAAATTTTAGGCATTGCAAAAGTCGGTACAACCCCATTCCCCTCGATTGAAGATGTATTATATGTTGAAGGTCTAAAACACAATCTCATAAGCATTAGCCAGCTTTGCGACAAAGGATACAAGATAGTCTTCAACAAAGATGAGTGCATCATCCAAAATTAAGATACAAATGAAATGTCTTTTGGTAAGCGACAATAATTGTAACACCCCGTTTTTCAAAGCGATGGTGTATTTTTTTTTTTCAAAAGAAATTAAAATAAAACAGAGAAATAATTAAGGTAACACCTTTGAATAAACAATTAAGTCATTATAATTTACAAGCAACGGAAAAAGTTCTCAAAATATGAATTCAAAATATTTACATAACAAAGGTGGTACAATCTTCCAGTTTAAAAATAAAAGCAACCCAAAAGAAAGACATATGTTCCCTCTGTGTCAACCTAGTCTGATCATTTTACAACACAACTAAACACCCTGAATGATCTCCACGCGCCCCGTGAGATCCTCCTAATGTAGCTCAAATCAAGCATCCCCATCTACATTCCCATCTGTAGGGTACGAACCGGTAGGATCATCCTGGCTCTCATCTGAGGGCAAAGCCCAGATTTCCACAATAGTTGTAAAGGGTCACCAACCGAAATTAACAGTTAACACATAACATTTACTTTTCAATGCACAAATAACCTTTTCAACTTATCATCCATCTTATAAGGGTTTTCCATATGCTAAAAGTTCATATCATGCTTGCCAAATAAAACTGAAATCAAATAAAGTTCTCAATCCATCAAGAAATACATAACTAACCAAGACATTGAAAAATCAATGAGCAATCTGTTATCTAACTCAAAATAAGAATTTCTACAAAGCCAATCGATTTCCAAATCGATTTCCTAAAGGTTTTTATCGAAATTTGAATTCTGGGCTTAATTCAATCGATTGGGCAATAGATTGACGGGATAGTTGAGCCACTGACTTAATGCCAATCGATTGGGCAATAGATTGGGCAATCGAGTGACAGCATAGCTGAGCCACTAACTTAATGCCAATCGATTGGGCAATAGATTGGGCAATAGATTGGGCAATCGAGTGACAGCATAGTCTGAGCCACTGACTTAATGCCAATCGATTTCCAAATCGATTTCCCTGCACATTTTTCCAAAAATTCATAAACTAACTCAATCACATACACACACCACTCCAAACCTTAACACTTAGCAATACCCATACAATCACCACGTCATTATGAGTTTCGAAAACGTTTGTTACAACCAAACATACTATCACACAATTCCAAAACATAACTCTTAGTACAATCAACAAAATCACATTTTGAATCAAGACACCCTTACACATAATTTCAAACCATAACACTTAGCAAAATCAACACAATCATAATTTGAATCAAAACACACTTACACATAATCTTAAACCATAACACTTAGCAAAATCAACACAATCATAATTTGAATCAACCACGACTCGTGTGCTGAGCACCCTAATGCAATGCGTATATGCCAAAATGCATGGACTCGGAATTCCAAACCAAAACCCTCCTTGAAGGGCCGTAAATCATAATTGTACCGCCTATCGCAGGCCAAAGTACCAATTACCGAGGTGCCACCTATCACGGGTCAGCACGATTTACTAAAAAGCGTAAATCGTAAACGTACCACCTATCACGGGTCAGTACTGTTTACCGAGGTGCCACCTATCACGGGTCAGCACGATTTACTAAAAGAAAAAGCGTAAGTCGTAAGGGTATCGCCTATCACAGGCCAAAGTACTACTTACCGAGGTGTCACCTATCACGGGTCAACACAACTTACCAAAAAGTAAATCGTAAACGTACCACCTATCACGGGTCAGTACAGTTTACAGAGGTGCCACCTATCACGGGTCAGCACAATTTACCAAATGAAATGCATGAGCATACACCAACTCCATTCACAACAAGCGTTAAGTAAATGCAGATATTAAAAGATTCCCCATTTTTAATACTCATTTACTTAACCGATTTTCACACCAAAACATTAAGCAAACAGACATATTAAGAGATTCCCCATTCTTAATATACTTTTGACTTAATCAATTTCCACAACAAAACATTCAGTAAACAAGTCATTAAGAGATTCCCCATTCTTAATACTCGTTTCCCTGAAACCATTTTCAAAAACAAACATTAAGTAACCGAGACATTAAGAGATTCCCCATTCTTAACGCTCAGTTAACTTAAACGATTTTCAAACAACATTAAGTAACTAAGACATTAAGAGATTCCCCATTCTTAACGCCCAGTTAACTTAATGATTTTCACAAACTCACATTAAGTAAACAAGACATTAAGAGATTCCCCATTCTTAATACTCGTTTAACTTAACGGTTTTCAAACTCCACACAAAACCAACTTTCACATTCAATCCAAAATTCACTCCAAAACATTTTCCACACAAACCACACAAAACAAACTCACACATACTTTCACATTCAATCCATACTTCGTTCCAAATCGTTTTCCACACAAACCACACAAAACCAACTCAAACATACTTTCACATTCAATCACTACTTCATTCCAAATCATTTTCCACACAAACCACACAAAACAAACTCACACATACTTTCACATTCAATCCATACTTCGTTCCAAATTGTTTTCCACACAAACCACACAAAACCAACTCAAACATACTTTCACATTCAATCACTACTTCATTCCAAATCATTTTCCACACAAACCACACAAAACAAACTCAAATTTCATCAGTTATCAATTTAGAATACGTCAAAACAACGAACACAAATCAACATAATCCATCACTCAAACACAGCAAGTTTCATATACTCAAATCATACATAAATGGGTTTAAAATTCATTCTCCATAAAACCTTACTTTAACCCTAACCAAATTCTTTTCCACACAACCACAAGTAAGTCCCTAAATGCAAACTAAAAGTTTGGAAGGAGCCCTTACCTTCACGTTAGCTTTAACGTTCGATTTCGGTACCGTGAGCAAATCCGGTAAAAATCTCCGCTCGCAACGCCGCTTCCAAAGTTAGCTCACTAGCACCGTAGTGTAGTGGTGAGCAACTTTCCCTTCTATCACTTCTTGAAACGACGCTTAGATCTATATGAAACGGGGAGATTTGAGTTTGAATCCCTAATACCGTTTTTCTCCGTTTTCGAATCAAAGAGGAGGAGTGAAGTTGAGAAATCCTTGTCCTATAACCCACTATCAATTTCGAGCTCTATGGAAAGAAAAGGAAGCAAAAACGAGCAACAATGGAGGAAGGAGGAATTTTGTTCACGCGAGGCAGTGAGGAAGAAGGAAATTCTGATTTTCCTTCCTTTGTTTTTCCTTTCTCTCTTTTTCTTTCCTTTCTACTTCTCTTCTCCTTATTTCTTTTCTTCTTAATTCCTTCCCTTCCTTTTCTTTCTATATATATACTAATATTAATAATATACATAATATATATATATATATATATAATAATTAAACCTAAACCAATAAATATCTAACAACTCTCAATCCATTACTTCACTCACATATCCAATTATTTTGATAAAAATATCTACTCTCGTCGCAACTCAATTGTCAAATACAATTTTCAGCAACCTGAGATATTTTGAACAAAACCGCCCAGAATTAAATTCTTCGAAACTTAAATAAATTATTCTTCGACAAATAATTTTAATCCAATTTCCAAAAATATATTTTCGGCCTTTAACTCCCTAAATACCGAAAACTGGGTTAAAAGCCTAAGCAATTTAACACAAAATACCCTAAAATTGTATAACTTAGGATTTAAAATTACGGGTCTTACATTACTACCCCCCTTAAATAGTTTCGTCCTCGAAACTTAAAGTACGAGTAACAATCCACACTTGGTTTGTACCCGAATTCATCATATCAGTCACAACTTATTTCACCCGGCCTTCTCGAAGAAAGTGTTGTCTAGCCCTTTTCATAAGGTGCTTAATAACTCTGCACCCATTTATAGTCGGTAAGGCTCGCCCGTTCCATTCAACATGGTTTTGTCTACTATCGACAAGAGATTAAGGATGATCAGTCCCCCAATTTGTCAATAAATAGCCAACAACCATGATAGTGGCTTAGACTATCTTAACCGAACTGTAGTAGCGCTCCTTGCAACTTATAACTGAGGTTATCTTAATGTACAAGCAGTCAACAATCTTCTCAAAGTCCATTGAGTTTCCCTTATTTTCCTATAACTTTGATCCTGTCGACGAAGTAAAATATCCCATACTTATGTCACGTAGTCTCATTTGCATCCACTTGGTACGAAACATCCATTCGGTACCAAACTGAAACACTTAGAATGACCCTGACACACTGAGCACCGAACAATCACTACGTCTGAGAACTCCTAAATTTCTCCCTTGTCCACAAATCCTCGATCTTTCTTAAGTCGTACAACTACGTCACACTGTAGTGTTCTTATCAGTATGTTATTCCAGTTATAAATTTAATAATCCAATCTCCACATATGCTTGGTGATCAAAGCTTCCTCAAATATTTATCGAAATCATGTCAAAGACTATACCACTTGGGACATACAAACTTCCTTTCAGTTTAGTACTTCATTTCAAAAGTCACGTTTTCCATTAAAATCCAACTTGAATTTAATTCACAGATCAAGGTCTACATTCGTCTCATGCCTAACACCTCAAATTCACGCTTCACTAGAAAATTTCTTACATACTTCACAATTATGCACGAACTCGAAATTAATTCTCCTACTTCTACTGCCAACATTCATTTTGATACTTCTTAATTTCGTTGTGTCCTTCATTTGCAACTTGATGATTATCCTTTCATTATGACAGGTCAACCGCATTGTATTCACTCCATCACTTTTCCATTTATACAAACCTTAAATTTCTACCTCGAACCTTGATACATCTTCATTATAGTGATTCCAATAAATCAAGGCTTACTAATTCCCACCAAACCTTTCCATTTCATGTTCAATTGTTTCCCATCAAACAAACATTGAACTCCTTTGATTGACGAACATAATAATAATCCCCATGACATGTACTCAAGTAATGTCTTTATATCATTGGCATACCTTTATAATAATAATGTTTGAATTATAGGTGAGATAATTCCTTTCCTGATTCTTTAATCGTCATAAGCTACATCTCTATGTGCTGCTCCGACAATTTCTTGGCACATTTTCCGATATTTGTTTCACTTGTTGGATTCTTATTCCTTCTCAACCTTCACCGAGATATAAACTGAAAGAATCCTAACATTCGAACGTTCTAAAGAATTATTTCTCAAACGTTCCCCATAAACATTTTCAAAAAGATAGCTATCTATAACTTCATCCTCATAAATTTTTTCCAGTACAACCTCTCAAAACCCACATACCTTTCTTCGTCCATCTAGTTACTGAAATGATCACTTCAAATCTTCACGCTTGACTTCCCAAGACCAACAACTAAACCATAAATCAGTTGTTACATTTCTTCTTTTTCACTTTTTATCATTGAATAATATTCTAAAATATGATCCTCGAAATCTCCAAACACTTCCACCCTTAACATGAATTATTTATCACTTGCCCGTCTCAACTCCTTCGATTATGAAAGTTTTAAGCATCACTTGGTCCTCCACCCAACCTTGTGGATTTTACATCATCACCTAAAAATCAAACATCTTAGGGTCCCAAATCAAATCTCGAATAATCCTTCAGTCCTATCAAAATATTAACATCCTCTTAGTAATTTCCATCCTTTAATAGACTCTCAAACTTATATTACCGCAATCTCAAGTATTCTCGTACTCGATTACTTCAAATTCCACTTAATGGTATCAAGGCTTAACTCATTAGGTTTCTCTGAACCTCGCTCAAAATTCACACTTACGTGTATATAGATTCATCCAATATTACTATCCATACTTAATAATCCAAGTTACGAATCTAGTCTAACTCGAATGCTCGACTTTTCCCCTCAAGGTATTGACAATTCCTCAAAACGTATTTTATCTATCCAATGGAGTATTCACTCCTAATGTGCAACGCTCCCTTAACTTCACTACCAGTCTCTTTCATTGACACCTAAGCACCAAATGTTATTCCAAATGGAAGCCTTATCTTCTCAACAATTCCATGATGTTCACATCTCTTTGACAGTTGTCAAACTTCATCTAGACTCATCCTGAAATCTACCAGGGAAAACATCTAATACTTTTCTTACCAAAAGTCCTCCACTTAGATCTTTACTTGAAATCCCTCATTAGTCTAATATTAATCCATCCATACTCATCATCTTCGAGTTAACATCAACACATAGCTTCTGTGTCCTTGGAACCATTTCATAAATTCCATGCCGTCATGACTTGCTTCAACTCTGCCTGATACTCCGTCATCTCGAAGATCTTTTCCATTTCTTCAATCTACTAATCAACTCTTTTCCTGAGTCCTCATCACCCTTGAACTTTGGAGGATGGTAATGACGAAAATATTCTAACCCTCTTAATCTTAAGAGCACAAATCTCTCTTTTCCTCTTCTCCAGATCCCGCAGAGTCTTTGCAGCAGTTCATGCAACAACAAAACATCCATGTTATTTGTAGCTTCAACCATTTGATCATCCCTACTGACGTTCATCCTTGCAACGTCGTTCCCTCTTAGAGGTAGTGTTTCCGAAAAACCAATAACAAGAAGAAGTGTTAACACCACTTCGAATAATTCCAAAACTAAGTTTCGAATATATCAACACATAATAACTACACTTGATCTGATAACTCAGACCAATTATCCCGACGCATGATCAGACAACAACTCCTAACCTCCAATCTAGAACCTAAGGTTCCACAGCCCCCAAAGAAAACCAAACCAAAGCTCTGATACCACAATGTAACACCCCGTTTTTCAAAGCGATGGTGTATTTTTTTTTTCAAAAGAAATTAAAATAAAACAGAGAAATAATTATTCCGCTGTTTGTAAATTATAATGACTAAATTGTTGATCAAAAGGTTTTACCTTATTTATTTCTCTGTTGTATTTTTATTTCTTTTGAAAAACAAAAATACACCCTCGCTTTGAAAAACGGGGTGTTACAATTGCACTCTAGTAAATTGTGCTGGTCTATGAGCTACTGCACTCTTCTATGTCGTGTTGGTCTGTGAGAGACTGCACGCTAGTAAATCATGTTGATCCGTGAGAGATTGCACCTTGGTAATTAGTACTGGTGTATGAGAGGCCGTACAATTATGATTTACGCCCCTTCGAGGAGGGTTTTGGTTTGGAATTATGGAATCATGCATTTTGGCATATACACATTGCATTAGAGTGTTTGACATGCGAGTAATGTTTGTTATACTATGATGATTGTATATACATATTCGATTGTTGTTGTGATTTGTCGTAATTGCTTTGAGGTGTGAAGTTGGGTTGATTAAGTTTTGATGTAATTATGTGTTCATAATTGATTTAATGAATATTCAAAATGTTGATTGATTCAGAGCTATTTTAGAACTGAAATTCTGCATTGTTTTCTGTTGTATTCGGCTATGACAGTGCAGTTTGTTAAAACTTCATATTTCAACATTGTTTATGCATTTTTGGACATATGAAAACCCTTTTGAGGAGTATGCTAAGACCAAAGGTTCTTTTGAGCATTTGAAAATATAAGAAATTTGCTATGTGATATTTGTTAATTTCGGTTGGTGACCTTTAAAATTATTGTGGAAATCTGGGCTTTGCCCTAAGATGAGAAACAGGATCATCCTACCAGTTAGTACCCTGGTGATGGGAAAGTAGTTAGTCATACCTGACTGAAGCTGTGTCAGGAGGATCTTGCGGGGCGCGTGGAGATCACCTAGGTTGTGTAGTTTTTGTAGCATGATCAGATTAGGTGGTTGTATAAGGACTATATATCTTTCTTTTGTGATTTATATTTATTTTATTTTGGAAGATTGTATCCATGTCTAAATTGTTTGATGTCTTTTCTTTTGATGGGTCCATGTTCCACAGTTTGATGTGACGTGGGGAAAGTAGATATTCTTGGGGCAGTGCTTTTATGCAGGTGTCTGCCGAGAATACTCCAAGGGTATGAGCTATGCTTGATAGGTCTCATAGCCCCATTGTATTTTTCTATTTAAATACTTTGGATTTTGTTTCAAAAACTATTTCCGCTGTTTGTAAATATTGTTGACTTTTTTCGTTGTGTTACGACTTAAATATTTCATCCAAAGGTATTTTCTTTTTCTTTTTGTAAAAAAAAACAATACACTCGCGCTGTTAAAAATCTGGGTGTTACATTGTGGTATCAGAGCTTTTGGTTTGGATTTCCTTGGGACTGTGGAGTTTTGGTTATAGTTTGTAGGTCAACTTGTAGGTTTATAGTCATTATCTGATCATGCGTCGGGGTAATTGGTATTAGTTGTCAGATCAGGGGTAGTTATTATGTATTAATGTAGTCGAAAGTTATTTTTGCAATTATTATAAAGGGTATTTGAGATTTCTTCTTGATGTTGGTTTTGAGGAAACAATGCATCCAAGAAGGGATTACGCTGCAAGAGTCAACATCAATAGTGATGATCAAGTGACTGAAGCTATGAACAACATGGTTGCTTTTGTTGCTGCACAGACTGCTGCAAGGACTCTGCATGATCTGGAGAAGAGGGAAAGAGAGATTTGTGCTGCTGTGTCAAGGGGATTGGAAGATTTTCATCGTTACCATCCTCCAAAGTTCAAGGGTGATGAGAACTCAGAAAAAGCAGATTAGTGGATTCAAGAAGTGGAAAAGATCTTCGAGATGACAGATTGTCAAGCGGAGTTGAAGCGAATCATGATGGCATGGAATTTATGAAGTGGTTCCAAGGACAAAGAAGCTATGTGTTGGTGTTAACTCGAAGATGATGAGTATGGATGGATTAACATTAGACTAATAAGGGATTTCAAGTAATGATCTAAGTGGAGGACTTTTGTTAAGAATAGTATTAGATGTTTACCTGCTAGATTTCAGGATGAAACTGGATAAAGTTTGATAACTGTCAAAGAGATGTGAAAATCATGGAATTGTTGAGAAGACAAGGCTTCCTTTTGGAATATCATTTGGTGCTTAGGTGTCAACATTTGGAGCATTCGAGTTGAACTAGATTCACAACTTAGATTGTTAAGAATGAATCTCATGACGATTATAAGATGGGAAATATATATTTATTTGATAAGTGACAAATATCTGTGTGGTTTAGGAGATGGTAAGTATGGACAGTGATTTTAGATGAAACTATAAACGCATAAGTGTTAATTTTTGGTGATGTCTGGATAAACATAATGGGTTAAGCCTTGATGTATTGAACCATATATCACTATAAGCGGAATTAGAAGTATAGAGTACGAGAATACTTAGAGATTGTAGCAAAGTAAGCTTATTAAAAGATGGTAAACATTTGGAGAATGTGTATATTTTGATAGGATAAAGGGATTGATCAAGATTTGATTTGGAACCCTAAGGTAGTTGATCTTTAAGTCAATGGTTTAAAATCCACAAGGTTGGACGGAGGACCAAGTAATGCCTAAAACTGGTATAATTGAGGTAGTTGAGGTAGGCAAGTGATAAATAATTCATGTTATGAATGAAAGCGTTTGAAGATCTACTAAAAATGTTTTGATTAGAAGAGTTTTAATTAGTGAGATTACTAAGACGATTAGAGTCAATGTTGAAAACGACATGGTATGGTATCTTAAGATGAAATGAATGAAATTAGACGGTGTGATGAGTATTTGGAAATTTCGAGGATCAAATTTTAGAATATTATTCAATGATAGAAAGTGAAAAAGAAGAAATGTAACAACCGATTTATGGTTTAGTTGTTGGTCTTGAGAAGTCAAGCGTTGAGATTTCAAATGAGTGATTCAGTGACTAGATGAACAATGAAAGGTATGTGGGTCTTTGAGATATTTTACTGCAAATTTATGAGGATGGAGTTATAGATAATTACGTCTTAGGAAATGCTTATGGGGAACGTTTGAGAAATAATTCTTTAGCACGTTTGATTGTAAGGATTCTTTCAATTTGTACCTCGGTGAAGGTTGAGAAGGAATAAGAATCCAACGAGTGAACTAAATTTTGGAAAAATGTGCCAGGAAAACTTGGAGCAGCACATAGATATGTAGCTGATGATGATTAATGATTGATGAAAGGAATTATCTCACCTATAATTCAGACATTGATATTAGAAGGGTATGCCAATGATACCAAGGTACTACTTTAGTGCATGTCATGTGGTTATTATTGGGTTCGTCAATCAAAAGAGTTGAATGTTTGTTTCGTAGGAAACAATTTAGCATGGAATGGAAAAGTTTGGTGGGAATTAGTAAGGCTTGATTTATTGAAATCACTATAATGAAGATGTATCAAGAGTCGAGGCAGAATTTAAGGGTTGTATAAATGGAAAAGTAATGGAGTGAATACAATGTGTTTGACATGTCGTAGTGAAAATATAATCACTAAGCTGCAAATAAAGGATCCGGCGAAATGGAGAAGTATCAAAATGAATGCTGGTAGTAGATTTAGTAGAATTATTTTCGAAATTGTGTAGAATTGAAAAGTATGTAAGAAATTGTCTAGTGAAGCGTGAATTTGAAGTGTTAGACATGAGACGAATGTAGACCTTGATCTGTGAATTAAATTCAAGTTGGATTTTGTTGGAAAACGTGCCTCTTGAAATGAAGTACTAAACTAAAAGGAAGTTTGTGTGTCCTAAGTAGTATACTCGTTGACATGTTATCGAAAATATTTGAGGAAGCTTTGATCACCAAGCATTTGTGGGGATGGAATTATTAAATTTATAACTGGAATAACATACCGATAAGAACACTACGGTTTGACGTAGTTGTACGACTAAAGATAAATCGATGATTTGTGGACAATGGAGAAATTTAGGAGTTCACGGATGTAAAGATTGTTAAGTGCTCAGTGTGTTGCTGTCATTCTTAGTGTTTCGGTTTGGTACCAAATGGATGTTTCATACCTAGTGGATGCAAATGAGACTATGTGATATAGTTATGGGAAATTGTACTTCGTCGACAGGATCAAAGTTATAGGAAAATAAGGGAAACTCAGTGGACTTTGAGAAGATTGTTGACCCCTTGTCCATTAGGATCACCTCAAGGTTGGCTATTTATTGACAAATTGAGGGACTGATCATCCTTAATCTCTTGTTGATAGTAACAAAATCATGTTGAATGGAACGAACGAGTCTTACCGGCTATGGTAATGTATAGAGTTATTAAGCACCCTATGAAAAGGGGTAAGCAACACTTTCTTCCAATAGGCCGGGCGAAACAAGTTGTGACTTGTAAGTTGAATTTGAGTACAAACCTAGTGTGGATTGTTACTCATACTTTAAGTTTCGAGGACGAAACATCTTTTTGGAGGGTAATAATGTAAGACCCTTAATTTTAAATTCTAATTTATGTATTTTGGGGAATTTTGTGCTGAATTTCTGAGATTTTTTAGCCAATTTTATGGCATTTTGTGAGTTAAATGCCAAAATTATCTTTTAAGAGACCCGATTAAAATTATTCATCGATGAATAATTTTATTTAATTACAGTGAATCTTTTGTCGAAGAAATTTTTTTCTGAGATGCAGCATTTTTCAGAAAAATTCATTTGCCGATAAAATTGCGGCGAAAGTAGTCACCTCAAAATTCACAATGTCTAGCCATCATCTTGAGAATTAAGACATCATCTTGAGAATTCACAATGTCTTCAAGTAGTCACCTCACAATTTCTTTTGTTGAATTAAGACATCATCTTGAGAATTCACAATGTCTTCAAGTAGTCACCTCAAAATCTTAATCATTCTGAATTTCAAAATTCCCGGTGCAAACTCTACGTTCAAGTGTAGGTATCTAAACGCTTCCCACAACTCTTGTTGTCTAGCCATCATTGTTGAAGACAGCGGTACACTTCTTCTACTCAACACATCAGCCACCACATTGGCCTTCCCAAGGTGGTACTGTAGTGTGAAATCAAAATCCTTGAGAGTCTTCATCCATCGTCTCTGACGCATGTTTAATTCCTTTTGATCAAACAAATATTTTAAACTTTTATGGTCACTGAACACTGTGAATAAGCATCCATATAAATAGTTCCTCCAGATCTTCAATGCAAAAACTACAACAGCAAGCTTCAAGTCATGAGTAGGATAGTTTCTTTCCTAAATCTTCAATTGTCTTGAGGTGTAAGCTACAACTTTCTTGTGTTTCATAAGAAGACATACCAAACCTAGGTGAGATGCATCACATTAAACTTCATATGGTTCTTCTGATTGTGGTAATACCAATACTGGTGAGGTTGTCAACTTTCTCTTTAGTAACTGATTTTCCTCACACTTCTTGGTCCATGTGAATGGTTGATCCTTTCTAGTTCTTGGGTACAAATCAATGAAAAATTCCATTTCTCTTACCGGTGGCATTCCTGCATTTTCTGCTGGAAATATGTCACGGTACTCATTGACAAGCATCACATCCTTTATGTTCACATTTATTTTTTCCTCCACATTAGCCAATGACAAAAACTCACGAGTTCCTTCTCTTAGTGACACTCTAAGTTTGTTAGTAGCTAGATACTTAACAACTCCTGGTTCGGGGAAAGAACCAATTTACAAGCACAATCAAAGATCACATAATGATATGACATTCAATCCATACTGAGAATGACCTCGAGTGATTGTAGAGGTAAACAAATCAAATTAATCAAGAAATCCCTATTCTAGATAGTTATTCGACAATTTAAACATGCAGAATTTACTGTCAAAGACTTAGCAGGTGTGGAAACAACAAAATCAAAAGGTAGAGACGACACATATAACTTCAAACAGTTCACACAATCCATAGCAATGAAGGAATGGGTTGCCCTCGAATCAAAATGAGCAGTTAGAGTGTTACATGCAATCTCACAATCACGTTGAATCAGATTGCCAGATGGATTTCCAGCTTCAGCACTCACACAATAAACATGTCCTCTAGCAGTAGGACGAGTAGCCCTAGTTACATTCACAATTGGTTCCACCTTCGGAGTCGTGCGATCCCTTGCCATGTGTCCTTCCTTCTGACAATTGTAGCAAGTGAGAATATTAGAGGTACAAGTGCTAGAATAATATCCCTCTCCCCCACATCAGAAACATTGAACCACTTGTCCCAATTGTTTTCCGAAATTATGGTTCCCCGGGCGGTTTTTCCCCCCGTTGTTATTTTGTGGTCAATTATAAGGTTTAGCAACTTGTTACCCATGTTGTTCTAATGATTCTACTGACTAGGCCCTCCTGAATTAAAATTCCCTCCTTGGCTATCCCTCTTATTTTCATATCCTGAACTTCTCTACATTTTTCCACAAGAACATGGAAACATTGAATTCCCAAGAGTAAGACACAGTCTAGAATCTCATACTTTAGTCCGTCTTGGAAACGATGACACAAGAATGGCTCGTGGATCTCTTCATGGAAAAATCTGAAATGCCTTGATAGTGGACTAAAGTAAGAAATCGATTTACTTAGTAGAAACTTTTATTCTGAGTTAGATAATCAATTGCCCAATCGATTCATCAATTGACTGGTCTATTGATTTATTACTGGAATGATTAAAACCTTATTTTTGATTTCATTTTTACTTGGCAAGTTTTATATGAATGTTTAGCATATGGAAACCCTTTTAAGGAGCATGTTAAGTTGAAAGGTTATTTTGTGCATTTAAAAACTTAAATGCTATGTATTAATTGTTAATTTCGGTTGGTGACCCTTTACACTATTGTGGAAATCTAGACTTTGCCCTTAGATGATAACCAGGACCATCCTACTGGTTTGTACCCTGTGGATGGGAATGTAGTTGGGAACACCTGACTGGAGCTATGTCAGGAGGATCTTGTGGGGCGCGTGAAGATCACTCAGGATGTATAGTTTTTTGTTGAATGATCAGATTAGGTTGACGTATAGGGACTAGATGTCTTTCTTTTGGATTGTGTTTATTTTAAATTGGAAGATTGTACCTATACCAATAATGTCAGCATGACATTTTATTTTGGAAGGGTCCCATGTACCACTTTTTGATGTGTAAATACTTTGGATTCGTATTTCAAAAACTATTCCGCTGCATGTAAATTATGTTGACTTAATTGTGGTTGTATTGTGACTTAAATATTTATCCAAAGGTATTTCCTTATTTATTTATTTGTTTTATGAATTTGCTTTAAAAAAAAATACACTCGCTGTTAAAAATCGGGGTGTTACATTTTCCACTTCTTGGATCCACTGGTCCGCTGTAAGACCCATAATTTTAAATTATACTTTATGTATTTTAGTGGATTTTGATATTGAACTCAGATGCTTTTTAGCCAAGTTATTAATATTTTGGGAGTTTAAATGACCAAAAAGATATTCTGATGCCCGACTAAAATTACTCGTCGATAAATAAATTAAATTAACTGCGGTGAATCTTTTACGAAGAATTTATTTCTGGGGAGGTTTGTTAAAAATATCTCGAGTTGCTAAGAATTGTATTTGTCAATTGAGATGCGATGATAGTAGATATTTTTAACAAAAAGTGGTTTGGAGAGGTTATGGGTGAAATGGTAATTTTAACAAATATCTAGATATTTTGAGATATTTGTTAAGATATAATTAATGTATATGTTTGTTTGGAGGGAAAAGAAAAGAAAATAGAAAGGAAAGAAAAGGAAATAGAAAGAAAGGAAAATAGAAGAAAGGAAAACAGAGAAAGGAAAAAACAGAATTCTTCTTCCTCCTCCAACCTCGCGAACCCATTTCTTCCTCTTCCTTCTACCTTCCATTTTTTTTCTTCCTTTTGCTTCAAGAAAAACCAAGTTAGTGAAAGAAAAACATTTCCCTGTTACTTGACTTCATCACTTCGACTTGATTCTTCTCCTTTGATTAAAAAACGGAGAAAAACTGTGTTGGTGTTTCCAAAACCATTAAACGCAAAACCACACGTTTCATCTAGATCTAAGCTTCGTTTCGCAAAGAGATAGAAGGGAAAATTGCTCACCACCATGCTACGGTGCTAGTGAACTAACTTTAGAAGCAACGTCGCGAGCAGAGATTTTACTAGATTTACTCGCGGTACCGTAAACGCACATTAAAGCTATTGTTAAGGTAAGGGCTCCTTCCAAACTTTTAGTTTGCATTTTAGGGACTTGTTTGTGGTGTTGTGGAAAAGAATTTTGTTAGGGTTGAAGTGTTGATTTGGGGGAAAATGAATCTAAGGCAATTATGGGTAAAATCTTAGAGTTGGGTTTTGGTGATATTGATGAGTGTTTTTGTGTAAAATGAATTTAACTCATTTATGTATGATTTTGAGGAAATGAAATTTGATGTGTTTGAGTGGTGGGTAGTGATGAATTGTGTTTGTCGTATTTGACGTGTTCATAATTAATGTTTATAAATTTTGAGATGTGTTTGTGGGGATTTGGTGGAAAAATGAATTGATGTGATTTGGTGTGAATTGTGGATTGAATTTGTGAATATGTCTGAGTATGTTCGATGTGGAATTTGAAAATCATTAGAGTTAAACGAGTATTAAAAATGAGGAATCTTTTAATATCTTTGTTTACTTAATGTTTATCGTGAAAATCATTAGTGTCAACGAGTATTAAAAATGGGAAATCTTTTAATATCTCTGTTTACCTAATGTTTGCAGTGAAAATCGTTAGAGTTAAATGAGTATTAAGAATGGGGAATCTCTTAATATCTACGTTTACTTAACGATTGTCGAGAAAAATTGTCATAGTTAAATGAGTATTAAGAATGGGGAATCTCTTAATATCTACGTTTACTTAACGATTGTCGTGAAAAATTGTAGGAGTTAAATGAATATGAAAAATGGGAAATCTTTTAATATCTGCATTTACTTAACGATTGTCGTGGATAGACTCCGAGTATGCTCATGCATTTCATATTTGGTAAATCGTGCAGACCCATGATAGGTGGCACCTCGATAAATAATACTTCGGTCTGTGATAGGCGGTACATTTACGATTTACATTTCGTTTTAGTAAATCGTGCAGACCCGTGATAGGTGGCACCTCTGTAAACAGTACTGGTCTGTGATATGCAGTACGTTTATGATTTATGCTTTATAGTAAATTGTGCAGACCCGTGATAGGTGGCACCTCGGTAATTTAGTACTTCGGCCTGTGATAGGCAGTACAATTATGATTTACAGCCCTTCGAGGAGGGTTTTGGTTTGGAATTCCGAGTCCATGCATTTTTGGCATATACGCATTGCATTAGGGTGCTTGGCACACGAGTCGTGTTTGATTCAAGATTATGATTGAGTGTTCGAACTTAAGTTGTCGTGGTAATTGGGTTTTAATTGACAAGTGTGGATGTTTTGAAATTGTGTGATTGATTGCAAAAATATTTCGAAACTAATGATGTCGTAGTGATTGTGTTGTAATTGCTAAGTGTTATGTGTTGGAATTGTGTGTAATTGTGATTTGATTCAGTTTATGTAGTTTAGAATAACTTCAGACAAATCGATTTCCCAATCGATTCTGTTCAAATGTAATACCAGCTTAATCGACTGCCTAATTGATTAGTACGTTTCTTGTTTCTTGAATCTTGAAAATATATTGAACAAATCGATTTGCCAATCGATTTGGCATGTTACAGGGGCTCAGCTAATTATCAAAATCGATTTGCCAATCGATTTGGCATGTTACAGGGGCTTAACTATTTATCAAAATCGATTTGGCATGTTACAGGGGCTCAACTATTTAATAAATCGATTTCCCAATCGATTGCCCAATCGATTGATTTAAACCCAGAATACAGGTTTCACTAAAACCCTTTAAGAAATCAATTACCCAATCGATTTGCTTAGTAAAAACTTTTATTCCGAGTCAGACAATCGATTGCTCAGTTGATTCATCAATTGGTTGGTCAGTTGATTCATTACTTGTTTGATTAAAACCCTATTTTGATTTCATTTTTACTTGGCAAGTATTATATGAACGTTTAGCATATGGAAAACCCTTTCAAGGTGCATGCTAAGTTGAAAGGTTATTTTGTGCATTTAAAAGCTTAATTGTTATGTGTTAATTGTTAATTCCGGTTGTTGACCCTTTACAACTATTGTGGAAATCTGGGCTTTGCCCTCAGATGAGAGCCAAGATAATCCTACCGATTTGTACCCTGTGGATGGGGATATAGTTGGAAACACCTGACTGGAGCTATGTTAGGAGGATCTTGCGGGGCGCGTGAAGATCACTCATGATGTATAGTTTTCTATAGAATGATAATATTAGGTTGACGTATAGGGACTAGATGTCTTTCTTTTGGATTGTGTTTATTTTAATTGGAAGACTGTACCTATACTAATATTGTCAGCATGACATTTTATTTTCGATGGGTCCCATGTACCACTTTTTGATGTGTAAATACTTTGGATTCGTATTTCAAAAACTATTATGACTTAACTATTTATGCAAAGGTATTTCCTTATTTATTTCTTTGTTTTATGAATTTGTTTTAAAAAAAAAATACACTCTCGCTGTTAAAAATCGGAGTGTTACATTGTGGTATCGGAGCTTTGGTTTAGATTTCTTTGGGGATTTGGAATTTTGGTTATAGACTGTAGGTCAACCTGTAGGTGGCACCTCGGTTTAGTACTTTGGCCTGTGATTGGCGGTACAATTATGATTTACGGCCCTTCGAGGAGGGTTTTGGTTTGGAATTCTGAGACCATGCATTTTGGCATATACGCATTGCATTAGGGTGCTTGACACACGAGTCGTGTTTGATTCAAGATTATGATTGAGTGTTTGAACTTAAGTTGTCGTGGTAATTTGGTTTTAATTGTCAAGTGTGGATGTTTTGGAATGGTGTGATAATGTGTTTGATTGTAAAACTATTTCGAAACTCATGATGTCGTAGTGATTGTGTTTTAAGTGCTATGTGTTATGTTTTGGAATTGTGTGTAATTGTGATCGATTAAGTTATGTAGTCTTAGAAAAACCTCAGAAACAAAAGATTTCCCAATCGATTTTGTGAGAAGATAATACCAGCTTAATCGACTACCCAATCTATTACTACGTTTTATGTTTTCTTGAATCTTGAAAATATATTGAACTAATCGATTTGGCTATTATAGTAGCTCATCTATTTAGTCAAAATTGATTTGTCAATCGATTTGATATGTTACAAGAGCTCAGCTATTTAGTCAAAATCGATTTGCCAATCGATTTGATATGTTATCGGGGCTTAGCTATTTATAAAATCGATTTGCCAATCGATTTAGCATGTTACAGGGGTTCAACTATTTTTCAAAATTGATTTGTCAATCGATTTGGTATGTTACAAGGGCTCAGCTATTTATCAAAATTGAATTGCCAATCGATTAGATATGTTACACGGGCTCATCTATTTATCAAAATCGATTTCCCAATCGATTACCCAATCGATTGCTCAATCGACTGATTTAAACCCAGAATGCAGGTTTCACTAAAAACCTTTAAGAAAACCGATTTCCCAATCGATTTGCTTAGTAGAAGCTTTTATTATAAGTCCGACAATTGATTGCCCAATTGATTCATCAATTGATTGGTCAGTTGATTCATTACTTGATTGATTAAAAACCTTATTTGATTTCATTTTTACTTGGCAAGTATATTATGAACGTTTAGCATATGGAAAACCCTTTCAAGGTGCATGCTAAGTTGAAAGGTTATTTTGTGCATTTAAAAGCTTAAATGATATGTGTTAATTGTTAATTTCGGTTGGTGACCCTTTACACCTATTGTGGAAATCTGGGCTTTGCCCTTAGATGAGAGCCAGGACAATCCTACCGATTCGTACCCTGTGGATGGGGATGTAGTTGGGAACACCTGACTGGAGCTATGTTAGGAGGATCTTGCGGGGCGCGCGAAGATAATACAAGATGTATAGTTTTTGTAGAATGATCAGATTAGGTTGACGTATACGGACTAGATGTCTTTCTTTTGGATTCTGTTTATTTTAAATTGGAAGACTGTACCTATACTAATATTGTCAGCCTGACATTATATTTTTGATGGGTTCCATGTACCAATTTTTGATGTGTAAATACTTTGGATTGATATTTCAAAAACTATTCCGCTGCTTGTAAATTGTGTTATGACTTAAATATTTATCCAAAGGTATTTCCTTATTTATCTCTTTGTTTTGAAAAAAAAATACACTCTCGCTGTTAAAAATCGGGGTGTTACATTTCTTGTTTCTCGAATCATGAAAATATATTGAAAAAATCGATTTGCCATGTTACAGGTGTAACACCTTGATTTTCAATGCGAGAGTGTATATTTTTTTTTTCAAATGAAATTAAAATAAAACAGAGAAATAAATAAGGGAAATACCTTTGGATAAATATTTAAGTCAATATAATTTACATGCAGCGGAATAGTTTTTCGAAATATGAATCCAAAGTATTTACACATCAAAAAGTGGTACATGGAACCCATCGAATATAACATGTCAGGTTGACAATACTAGTATAGGTACAATCTTCTGATAGGTGTATGGCCTCAGATTTAACAGAAAATTGTAAAGAATAATTCCTATTCCAACAATATGCGAAACAGTTTAGTAAATAGAAAAATTTATTAAACAAAAGATATACCAAGGTCCCAAAAGATCAATCCTATAAGGAGATAAAAAAGAACACTAATTGACTAATAGAATGCAGTAGATACAATTTATGATTCAACATATAGATTCATATACAAGCATGCTAATAATAACTATTCATGTAAAATCAATTATTGCATAATTCAACTATTTCATGCATTCACAATTAATCATATAGGCAATGCAGAAATAAAAGAGATAAGGGAAGGAAAATGTACACAGTAATTTTTATACTGGTTCGGCCGTCGATGTGACAGCCTACATCCAGTCCTAAGATCAAATCCGATCTTAGCCTTCTCAATAGAATCTTGCAGAGTCAGTTTACAGATGTTCCAGCTCCTCGCCTATCAATCTTAAACCACTCTTCCTATTCTATTCTTATCTCCCTGAATCCCAGAGTTTATCTCCCATAAATACTTCCAAGATTTCAATACAGTGTCTTCTTTATGAAGTCCCTCAACACAGAAGATCACCACCAGTTTCAAACTGGATTTCTCAATGTTATTTGATTACAGAATTCGTTTACAGAAAGTCTAAAATAGAAATATACAGAAATTTCGATTGTTGTATTCCTCTCAAAAGTTCTTTCTCTTTGCAATCTTTTTCAGTCTTTGTTGATCATTAATGATGAATGTTCAAGTTTGAAAAAGCAATGTTCAATGTTATCTCCATGTGAGAAAGTGATATCATAATGTTCTATCAATGTCAATGTGCATTGGTAGTTATTATTCTTATTATTGTTATTATTATAAGAAGAAGAACTAGAAAGCAGTTTATATAGATTCATGAAAAACAACAGATGAATCGATTTGCCCAATCGATTCATTAAAGTTATAAAGCATGCTCAGTCGATTTACCCAATCGATTTCGCGAATCTTGTTTTTTTGAATCTTGAAACTACATAAACTAATCGATTTACCCAATCGATTATTTTAATACATTCCTTAGAATTGAATAACAGGTCATATTTGAATTGATTTGCATAATCGATTTATGATGTTTTGTTCCAACAACGAGATCAAAACAGTCAATTTATGCAATCGATTCAAACATTTACATAATCGATTTGGCCAAATGCTAAGTCTTCTCTGTTACTAAAACTTTTGTTCCAATCGATTGTGCCAATCGATTTCACTGGTCACAGGGACTCAGTGGTTCTCAACAAATCGATTTGCCTAATCAATTTGGCCATATCACAGAGAGTTAGATTAAATCATGTTAATCGATGTGCCTAATCGATTATGGACTTTTGTCTGAAGAACAGTTTATGAGTTGGTTCATCCAATCGATTTACCAAATCGATTGGTGCCAAACTTGTTACAAAAGAAATAGTTCAATGGATTGTGCTAATCGATTGTGCTTGTCTCAGGCCAAGTTTATTTTCAAACTTATTTTATGAAATCGATTTGCCTAATCGATTTGTCAATAATTGGCTTGGCTCTGTAACTCTCACAATCGATTGTGTCAATCAATTTAAACACTCAGAATGAACTTGTGATTGGAACAATTGATTTGTCAAATCGATTAGCCTGCAAAACGACATGCTACTGACTTGCACACTTTAATTTCAATAATTGTGCAAATCGATTTGTCTAATCGATTTCCTAATCACAGAATTTTCAATATGAAACAATCCTATTACAAAATCGATTTTGCCAATCGATTTGCTAAGTCAATTTTCCAACTTTTGTTGATTCCTTGAGTTCCAAGCAATTATCTCAAGTTTGTAGGGTTGAATTATGGTTCCTAAAATTTTACTCAGTTTAAAATATTAGATTTGTCACAGGATGTATGTTTCTCAATAATATCAAAAAATGGACTTATGTCTAACAATCTCCCCCTTTTTGATTGAGTGACAAACATACAATTTTAAGTTGAGAAACATTTCAAGGAATGACATAATAAAAAAAAAGAAGCTCCCCCTAAATTTGAGCAGTCATGTTGTTCATACTTTGAAATTAGGGTTAGAGCTATACAACAAGACATATCTGACATATATCATGTATTATCAATGCCATAACAGTATCAGATTATATCAGAGCATT
Organism: Cicer bijugum; assembly: GCA_037974875.1. Classification (NCBI taxonomy): domain Eukaryota; kingdom Viridiplantae; phylum Streptophyta; class Magnoliopsida; order Fabales; family Fabaceae; genus Cicer; species Cicer bijugum. The sequence goes on from JBBPBT010000850.1 coordinate 5,290,758, forward strand.
TGATAACATAAAAATTGATTGTGTCAGAGCATTTTGTAGTAGTGCAAGAGTATAGGATCAGTTTGTCAGAATCAGAGCAAATCAATTCAAACTGATCAATCATAGTAGAGTATCAGCGTAAGTAAGTATCAACCCCAATATCAGAGCTATATGAAAATATCAACTGATATCAGAGCTATCAAAGAAAATATTGAGCGAATATTAGTTGTGTAGCAGAAGCAGTATCAGAGCAAATAAACCCATTTTCACTAAAATCAGAAGCAGTATCAGATCAGATATTATCAGAGCAGATATCAGATTATATCATAGCAGATAAAGCATTTGCACAAAAATCAGACTATGTGCAATAGTAATACAAGAAAAAGTTATAAATTTTCTCCCCCTTTGTCAGTTAATCCAAAAAGGAGTAAAAGGAGAGAATCGTCAAAGGAGAATCTGCATAAGTTTTCTTCCCCTGTGTTAGTAACAAAACTGAATACTGGCGATCACTATACATCAATATATAACATATTAGTAACAAATGCAGTTTTAAAACAAGGTTGTATCAGAGCAACACAAAAAAAACATTATGGCACATAATAGAGATCATCAAAATGGAACACACAACTTGATCATAAATTCAGTTTTTTTATATATAATCACAAAATGATACAAACAACTACATCATTACACAGAAAAAGCAAATCAACGAAATACAACTAAGAATCTAAAATCCTACACATCTAGAGTTGGCTGTCCCTCATTATTATCTAGGGAAGAGGCTGAGAGTGCTGTATTACCCTCAGCAGGTGTCTCCTCAACATGAGGTTCAGCCCTATCTAATTGCGTAGGAAGTGGTTCTTCAGTTGCTTGTCTCCCAATCTCAGCAACATCACTAAAAGACAATTTAATGCCTAGATGTTCCTGGATTGCTGCAACATCCTGTGCAACCAGGTTCAAGTCAGATTGAAGCTTTTGCATTGCAGCCTCCGTTCTTGCATTTGACGCCTCCACCTTGGCATTGCGAGCTGCCTGCGCTGCCATGAATTCCAGCTGTTTGGCAAGGACTTCAGAACCTGCTGCAACTAGCTCAGCAGCTGCTGGTCCAGTGTTTTGCTGAGTTTGTTCAGCATTGGTTTGAGGTCGCTTCCAAATGTCGTTCACCCTTCGCAGCTGCATTTGGTTCACAATGGATTCATCAAATGTAAGAACGGTCTTGGACAATTCTTCATTCTTGAACGACACTTTGAAGTGCTCAAGAATCTTCGTGATCAGCTGGGGGTATGGAAGCACAAGCTTTCCATGTGCAACTTCCAACATATGTCTAAGGACAATCCATGCCCAGCTCATCTTGAGCTCTTTGCACAGTCCCCACAGCAGTGTGATGTCCAACCTTTGGACAACAACGTGATTTCTGGACATTGGGACAAGTATCCGTGTCAGAGCATACATCAGCATCCTTTGCTGAACCTTCATTTGGTCGATCGGTAGTGAAACAGACTCAACAAACCCATCAACCATCAGGTCTTGTACTGCTGTTTGCCTCTCCAGGGAAGCTTCCCAGCCTTCATCAGCTGTGTCGGCTTCGGAGCTGCCGTCGACAGAGTTTCCATGATAAGGTAGTCCCGATAGCTTCGAGAACTCCTCAAAAGACATGGAAATCTTCTTTCCTTTAACAGTTGCTTTGAAACCTGTGTCAGTCATTTTGAATGTAGAATAGAAAGTTTGAATCCAATTTGGATATGAGTCGAGGGAGCAGGATAAGAACTCTTCCAACCCGTGAAATCGTAGATGGTTTTGAAAGGTGAAACCATCTTGATCGAAGTAGGGGAAGTCTAATGTACGAGCCTCATGAATCTTCCTTTTGATGAAGGCAGGAGGCAGCTTGAATTCTTCAGCTGGTTTATCTTGAGTAACTGCTGCCTTCTTCTGTGGTGTCGAGGAACTACTCTTCTTCTTCTTTTTCTTTTGATTTATTTCCTTTATCGCAATGCCTTTTCCTTTGTCTTTTGCCAAGATTTTGTGTGTAGGCACCAAAAAACGTTTGGATAGTGTAGGCGGAGGTGAAGGGGTTCTTCCGCTAGATGAAGATGATGGGGAATGAGTAGTAGGTGAGGTTCTTTTAACTCTATCCATTTGAAGTTGTTTAGAAGATTAATCTAAGATAGAAACAACAAAGATGGAGTGTTTGTATGGATTAGAACTGAGAAACAGCAGAGATTTGCAGAGGTTTTGAAGTTGGTTTGAAGGCGAAATCGATGTTAGGGTTTGATCAAAGTGAGTGAAATCGATTGCAACTGTTCCTTTTATACTACCAGGTGCGTAAATTGATTGGGCCAATCGATTTAGTTACCGTTGCTGGGGAAGATGAATCAACTAAGACTGTAACGGCTAGTAAAAACACTTTAACGGTCATAATGTGAGTCGATTCTCCTAATTGATTCCCTTAGTTACTTAATCGATGTCTAAAATCGATTTCGTATCAGTTCAACAACTTTCAAAAAAGTCCAGAAAGGAACTCATCTCAGCATCGATTTCCCAAATCGATTCATTTGAGTGAAGATCTCAAACACATTTAAACAATCGATTTCCCAAATTGATTTCGAGTCAAAGTCTGAAAAAAAACTTCAACTTTGATGTATGGGGCCAAACTAATCGATTTTCCAAATCGATTCTTTGAACAATATATCAAGTAGTCAATCGAATTCCCTAATCGATTGAAATGGGAAAGTTAAAGCATATGAAGCTTCCTGGGAAAGGCAAATCGATTTACCAAATCGATTTCGTTTTTCTATTTTGAGAAAATAGACACAGTATGGCACAAATCGACTTGAGGAATCGATTTCACAAAGCCACTTTCCTGTGTATCCATAGGATAATCGATTTAACCAATCGATTTGACACAGAAATCAGATCTCACTAGGATCTATGATACCTAGTTTCATCCTAATGTGAAGGAAGCTTTCCCTTGGCAAGGCTTTGGTAAATATGTCAGCCAACTGATCAACAGTGTTGACATATTCCCGCTTGATATTTCCACTTTGAAATTGGTCCCGAATGATATGATGCCTTATCTCAATGTGTTTGATTCTTGAGTGCATCACTGGATTCTTAGTGATACAAATTGCACTTGTGTTATCGCAAAGGATAGGAACGGTTCCTAAATCAACACCGAAATTCGATAAGTGTTGTTTCAACCAAAGAATCTGAGCCCAGCAACTTTCGGCTGCAATGTACTCAGCCTCAGCTGTTGAAAGTGCAATACTTGTTTGTTTCTTGCTAAACCAATACACAAGAGAGTTTCCTAGTAGGTGACAAGTACCTGAGGTACTTTTCCTATCTAGTTTGCATCCAGTAAAGTCTGAATCCGAATACCCGACTAAAGTGCAGGTTGATCCTTTAGGATACCATAAACCTAGACTCCTAGTTCCAACTAGATATCTAAATATCCTCTTCACTGCACTAAGGTGAGACTCTTTAGGATTGGATTGGTATCTCGCACACATGCAAACGCTGAACATGATGTCAGGCCTGCTTGCAGTGAGATAGAGCAATGATCCTATCATACCTCTATACCTTGTAACATCTACTGGTTTACCTTTCTCATCTCTATCTAAGTGGTTTCCTTGACTCATGGGAGTATCAATGGACTTGAAGTTATCAAAACTGGATCTCTTTATCAAATCATTGCAATATTTAGTTTGACTAATGAAAATGCCTTGCTTGCTTTGGTTAATTTGAAATCCCAAGAAATAAGATAGTTCACCCATCATTGACATTTCAAATTTACCTTTCATTAAATTTTCAAAATCTTTGCACAACTTATTGTTTGTAGATCCAAAGATTATGTCATCAACATAAACTTGGACCAGCAAGATGTCATTTCCATTAGTTTTTATGAAAAGTGTCTTGTCCACATTTCCTCTTAAAAAGTTCTGTTGAATGAGGAAATTGCTAAGCTTCTCATACCAAGCTCTTGGAGCTTGTTTCAACCCATAGAGGGCTTTTGTTAGCTTGTATACATGATTAGGAAAATCTGGATTCTCAAAACCAGGTGTTTGGCTAACAAAAACTTCCTCTTGGATATCACCATTGAGAAAGGCACTTTTAAACCCATAAAGCTTAAAGTCCATTATACATGCATAAGCAAGTAGTATTCTAATGGCTTCTAACCTAGCTACAGGGGCATAGGTTTCATCAAAATCTATTCCCTCCTCTTGATTGTAACCCTTGGCCACTAATCTAGCTTTGTTTCTAGTGATGACTCCATTCTCATCTAATTTGTTCCTAAACACCCATCTTGTTCCTATGATGTGCTTATTTTCTGGTTTAGGTACTAGAGTCCAGACCTTGTTTATCTCAAATTGGTTCAACTCCTCTTGCATAGCAAGTATCCACTCACTATCTAGTAAGGCTTCCTTAATGTTCTTAGGTTCAATCTGAGATACAAAGGCTGTAAGGTTGCAAAAATGCCTAGGGTTCCTCCTAGTTGCCACTCCTTTAGAGATGTCACCTATGATGTTATCTATGGGATGGTTTCTACTAAACTTCAATTCTCTAGGTAACTCATCTACTCTAATAGGCTCAATACAGTCACTGTTGTTTGGAGGAGCAGTTTCCTTTGGTTCTATAGGTTCAGATTCTACAACATCATCTAAAGAGGCATCAACCATAGAAGGAGTGTTGTTCAAGTTTTCTTTAAAAAGTTCATCAAACTTAACATGAACTGACTCTTCTATGGTCTTTGTCCTTTTGTTGTAGATTTTATACGCTTTGTTAGTTTGGGAATAACCTAGAAAGGTACCCTCATCTGCCTTGGGATCAAACTTACCTAGGTGTTCTTTGCCATTGTTCAACACAAAGCACTTACAACCAAAGACTCTAAAGTAGGAGATATTTGGCTTTCTACCCTTGTACAACTCATAAGGAGTTTTCCTAAGGATTGGCCTAATAAAAACCCTGTTGACAACATGTGTGGTAGTGTTAATTGCATCAGCCCAGAAATACTTAGGAACATTTGAGTCTTTAAGCATAGTCCTAGCTAACTCCTCTAAAGACCTATTTTTCCTTTCCACTACACCATTTTGCTGTGGTGTCCTAGGGGCTGAATACATATGATGAATACCATTCTGTTCACAGTAAGTATCAAAAGAATCATTTTGGAATTCACCTCGATGATCGCTTTTGATGGACATTATTTTGTGACATGTTTCATTTTGTACCAAGTTTGCAAACTTTTATGAAAACAAAAAACGCATCACTTTTATAAGTCAGAAAGTAAGTCCAGGTGAATCTAGAATAGTCATCAATTAACACGAAGCCATACATATTATGTAACACCCCGTTTTTCAAAGCGAGGGTGTATTTTTTTTTCAAAAGAAATTAAAATAAAATAGAGAGATAAATAAGGTAACACCTTTGCATAAAATAAGTAAGTCATAATAATTTACAAGCAGCGGAAAAAGTTCTCAAAATATGAATTCAAAATATTTACATAACAAAAGTGGTACCGTCTTCCAGTTTAAAAATAAAAGCAACCCAAAAGAAAGACATTTGTTCCCTCTGTGTCAACCGAGTCTGATCACTTTACAAAATAACTAAACACCCTGAGTGATCTCCACGCACCCCGTGAGATCCTCCTAAACTAGCTTCCATCAAGCATTCCAATCTACATTCCCATCCGTAGGGTACGAACCGGTAGGATCATCATGGCTCTCATATGAGGGCAAAGCCCAGATTTCCACAATAGTTGTAAAGGGTCACCAACTGAAATTAATAGTTAACACATAACATTTAAGTTTTTAAATGCACAAAATATCCTCTCAACTAAGCATGCACCTTAAAAGGATTTTCCATATGCTAAAAGTTCATATAATGCTTGCCAAATGTAAATGAAATCAAATAGAGTTCTCAATCCATCAAGTAATACATCACTCAACAAAACATTGATAAATTAATTGAGAAATCAATTATCAAACTCAAAATAAGATTTTCCACAGAGCCAATCGATTGGGTAAATTGATTTCCTAAAAGTTTTTAGTGAAAATTGAACTCTGAACTTATATCAATCGATTGGGCAAATCGATTTCGTCAAAATGGCTGAGTTCCTGGATGGCCAAATCGATTGGGGAAATCGATTTCGTGAAAGACTGAGCCCCTGTAACTCAGCAAATCGATTGGGGAAATCGATTTCGTGAAAGACAGAGCCCTTGTAATGAATCCAATCGATTTGCTAAATCGATTTCTTAAGTGGTTTTGAAAAACATACTACAAAATCGATTGGGTATATCGATTTTGTCAAATTTATGAAGCTCCTGTAACTCATCAAATCGATTGGGTAAATCGATTTCCCTGCTTATTTTTTCAAAAATACATAAACCAACTCAAACACATTCATACATAATACCAAATCTTAACACATAACACTTATAACGCAGTCACTAAAACATCATGAGTTTCGAAATAGTTTTGAAAATCAACATGCTATCACACAATTCCAAAACGTGACACTTAGCATAATCAACACAATCACAATGACATCTCAAGTTCAAACACTCATTCACAAACTTGAATCAACACACTTACACACAATTTCAAAACATACCGCTTAACAGTTTCAACGCAATACCCACACAGACAAGATGAACCAACAAATCACATGGCATCACCTTGACTCGACAATCCCAATACGGACAAGATGAACCAACAAATCACATGGCATCACCTTGACTCGACAATCCCATCACAGACAAAATGAACCAACAAATCACATGGCATCACTTTGACTTGACAATCCCAACGCAGACAAGATGAACCAACAAATCACATGGCATCACCTTGACTCGACAATCCTAACGCAGACAAGATGAACCAACAAATCACATGGCATCACCTTGACTCGACAATCCCAACGCAGACAAGATGAACCAACAAATCACGTGGCATCACCTTGACTCGACAATCCCAACGCAGACAAAATGAACCAACAAATCACATGGCATCACCTTGACTCGACAATCCCAACGCAGACAAGATGAACCAACAAATCACATGGCATCACCTTGGCTCGACAATCCCAACACAAACATGATGAACCAACAAATCACATGGCATCACCTTGACTCGACAATCCCAACGCATACAAGATGAACCAACAAATCACATGGCATCAGCTTGGCGCGACAAGATGAACCAAGAAATCACATGGCATCACCTTGACTCGACAATCCCGACGCATACAAGATGAACCAACAAATCCCATGGCATCACCTTGGCGCGACAATCTCAACACAGACAAGATGAACCAACAAATCACATGGCATCACCTTGACTCGACAATTCATTTCTCCACAAAATCATTTTCACGACAACATTAAGTAAACGCAAATATTAAGAGATTCCCCATTCTTAATACTCATTTAACTTAATGATTTTCACAACCAAACACACATTAAGCAAACAGAATTATTAAGAGATTCCCCATTCTTAATACTCTTTTAACTCCAACGATTTTCAAAACAAACATTAAGTAAACAAGACATTAAGATATTCCCCATTCTTAATTCTCATTTAACTTAAACGATTTTCCAAAACAAACACACATTAAGTAAATAAGACATTAAGAGATTCCCCATTCTTAATACTCGTTTAACTTAATGGTTGTCAAATTCCACACAAAACAAACCCAAACATACTTTCACATTCAATCCATACTTCACACCAAATCATTTTTCCACACAAAGCACATCTCAAATTCTATAATTATCAGTTATGAACACGTCGAATACGACGACACAAATCAACACAATCCATCACTCAAAAACAACAATTTCATTTACTCAAAATCATACATAAATGAGGTAAGTTGATTTTCCATGAAACATTCATCAATATCACCAAAACCCCACATTAGAATTTCACACATAAAGCATTAATTCGTTTTTCCCCAAATCAACGCTTTAACCCTAACAAATTCTTTTCGACACAACCACAAGTAATTCCCTAAATGCAAACTAAAAGTTTGGAAGGAGCCCTTACCTTCGCGTTAGCTTTAACGTGCAGTTAAGGCACCGTGAGTAAATCTGATAAATTTTCCGCTCGCAACGCCGCTCGCAAAGTTGGTCCACTAGCACCGTAGCATGGAGGTGAGCAACCTTCCCTTCTATCACTTCTTTAAAGGAGGCTTAGATCTAGATGAAACGGGAAGGTTTGTGTTTGAATCCCTAATACCGTTTTTCTTCGTTTTCGAATCAAAGAGGAAGAGTGAAGTTGAGATATCTTTGTCCTATCACCCACCCAGCCTTGGGTTTCTATTCTTGAGCTTAAAGTAGCAACGAAAATGAAAATGGAGGGAGGGAGAAGAAGGGGTCACGCGAGGCAGAGCAGAAGAAGAATTTTCTGTTTTCCTTCCTTTTCTTTTCCTTTCTTCCTTTTTCCTTCCTTTATATTTCTTTTCTTCCTTTTTCCTTCCTTTCCTTTTCTTTATATATAAACATATATATATTAATTATAATTAAGAAATAACTCAAAATATTTAGATATTTATTAAATTACCCTTTCACCCATAACGCCTTAAACTATTCGTACAAGATTCACCACAGTTAATTTAATTTATTCATCGACGAGTAATTATAGTCGGGCATCAAAATATCTTTTTGGTCATATAAACTCATAAATATTAATAACTTAGGCTAAAAAGCCTTCGAGTTCAATACCAAAAATACATAAAGTGCACTTTAAAATTATGGGTCTTACATTACTACCCCCCTAAAATTAGTTTTGTCCTCGAAACTATGCATCGATAAATAACTCTGGGTGTTGTTCTCTCATCTTGCTCTCCAGTTCCCAAGTCGCATCTCCAGTAATTGGGTTCCAAATCACCTTGACCAATGAAACATCCTTGGTCCTCAATCGCTTAATCTTCATGTCATCTATTCTCAAAGGTGGTACTTCGAATGACAAGTTATCCTTTAGCTGGATTGTGTCTGGTTCGATATCATGAGATGGATCTGCAAGATATTTCCTCAATTGTGACACGTGAAACACATCATGGATATTGGACAGTATCGGAGGCAATGCAATCCGATAAGCAACGGGCCCAATTCGTGCAGAAATCTGATATGGTCCAATGAATTTCGGAGTCAACTTCTTCGATTTCAACGCTCTACCAACTCTAGTAGTAGGTGTGACTCTTAGAAATACATGGTCACCCTGTTCGAATTCTAAAAGTCTGCGACGCTTGTCCGCATAACTCTTCTAACAATCCTGTGAAGTCTTCATTTTCTCCTTGATCTTCCGTACCTTAGTGGTAGTCTGTTGCACCATCTCTGGTCCGACACTCATATTTTCCCCGTCCTTATACCAACACAAGGGCGTTTGACACTTGCGCCCGTATAAAGCCTCATATGGTGCCATTCCAATACTTGCCTGGAAACTATTGTTGTAGGTGAACTCAATCAACGGAAGTACGTCATCCCAACTTCCTCTATCATCTAACACACATGCTCTCAACAGATCCTCAAGGGACTGATTCGTCCTTTCAGTCTGCCTGTCCGTTTGTGGATGGTAAGCTGAACTCAATCGTAGTTTCGTTCCCAACGCTTCGTGCAATGCACCCAAAAAATGTGAGGTGAACTTCGGATCACGGTCTGATACAATACTCGATGGTACCCCGTTTAACCTCAAAATTTCGGCAATGTAGATCTCTGTTAGCTGATCTACCCTATAGGTGGTCTTTACTGGCAAAAAGTGTACGGATTTAGTCAGTCGATCCACTATCACCCATATAGAATCATTCTTTCTCCTTGGTTTAGGCAATCCAGTTATGAAATCCATGGAAATGCTGTTCCACTTTCATTCGGGTATATCTAAAGGTTGCAACAACCCAGCAGGTCGCTGATGTTCCACCTTTGCTTTCTGACAAGTTAGACAAGTGGACACATACTCCGCTACATGTTTCTTCATTCCTGGCCACCAGTAATTCTGTCTCAAATCCTGATACATCTTTGTTGCTCCAGGGTTAATACTCAACTTGCTCTTATGAGCCTCTTCTAAAATTGCTTTCCTCGTATCTGTAATTTCTGGTACACAAATCCTACCATTACATCACAAAATATTATCTGACCCAACCTTGAAATTTGTTGTCTTCCCTTGCACTATTAGGTTTCTCTTCTCTTGAATTAAGACGTCATCTTGAGAATTTGCAATATCTTCAAGTAGTCCACTCGAAATCTTAATCATTCCGAATCTCAAAATTCCCGGTGCAAACTCTACGTTCAAGTGTAGGTCTCTAAAAGCTTCCCATAATTCTTGTTGTCTAGCCATAATTGTTGAAGACACCGATACACTTCTTCTACTCAACGCATTAGCCACTACATTGGCCTTCCCAGGGTGGTACTGCAGTGTGAAATCAAAATCCTTGAGAGTCTCCATCCATCGTCTCTGGCGCATGTTCAATTCCTTCTGATCAAACAAATATTTCAAACTTTTATGGTCACTAAACACGGTGAATGTGCACCCATATAAATAGTTCCTCTAGATCATCAATGCAAAAACAACAGCAACAAGCTCCAAATAATGAGTAGGATAGTATCTCTCATGAATCTTCAATTGCCTTGAGGCATAAGCTACAACTTTCTTGTGTTGCATCAGAACACAAACCAACCCTTGGTGAGACGCATCACAATAAACTTCACAGGGTTCATCTGATTGCGATAACACCAACACTGGTGAGGTCGTCAATTTTGTCTTGAGTAACTGAAAATTTTCGTCACACTTCTTCGTCCATGCGAATGGTAGATCTTTTCTGGTAAGTTGTGTCAATGGGGTCACAATCTTAGCAAAACCTTCAATAAATCTCTTGTAGTATCCTGCCAGTCCTACAAAACTTCGTATGTTAGTGACGGTCTAAGGCTGTTTCTAGGCAAGAACCGCCTCAATCTTAGCCGGATCTACAACGATTCCTTCCTTGGTTATCACATGTCCCAAGAAATTCATTTTTTCTAGCTAGAATTCACACTTCGACAGGTTAGCATACAATTGCTTCTCACGTAAAATCTCAAGAACTTGACGTAAATGTTTTCCATGCTCTTCTTCAGTTTTTCAATAAATTAATATATCATCAATGAACACCACAACAAATTTATCAAATTGCTGGTGCATTGGTAGCTCCAAACGGCATAAGCAGATATTCATAATGCCCATAACGGGTTCTGAAAGCGGTTTTCTGAATGTCTCCTTCCCTTACTCGAATCTGATGGTAACCCGACTTCAAGTCAATCTTCCAAAATATCGCGGCCCCTCTCAATTGATTCATCAAATCATCGATGCGTGGCAAAGGGCAACGATTCTTAATAGTTCCCTTATTAAGCTGTCTATAATCCACACATAAGCGTGAGCTTCCGTCTTTCTTCTTAACTAGCAAAACTAGAGCTCCCCATGGCGATACGCTTGGTCTAATAAATTTCCTTTTCAACAATTCTTCAATTTGGCCCTTGAGCTCATTTAATTCTAATGGTGACATTCGGTACTACGCAATGGAAATTAGTCCGATTTCGGGGTGCAAATCAATGAAAAATTCCACTTCTCTTATTGGTGGCAATCCTGGGATTTCCGTTGGAAATACATCCCGGTACTCATTGACAAGTATCACATCTTCTATGTTCACATTTATCTTTGCCTCCATATTAGCCAGAGACAAAAACTCATGAGTCCCTTCACTTAGCGACAATCGAAGTTTGTTAGCGGCTAAATACTTAACAACTCCTGGTTCGGGGAAAAGAACCAATTTACGAGCACAATCCAAGATCACATAATGGTAAGACATCCAATCCATACCGAGAATGATCTCGAGTGATTGTAGAGGTAAACAAATCAAATTAACCGAGAAATCCCTATTCTGAATAGTTATTTGACAATGTAAACATGCATAATTTACTGTCAAAGTCTTTGCAGGTGTGGAGACAACCAAATCAAAAGGTAAAGCAGATACAGATAACTTCAAACAATTCACACAATCCAAAGCAATGAAGGAATGGGTTGCCCCCGAATCCAAAAGTGCAGTTAAAGTGTTACCTGCAATCTCACAGTCACATTGAATCAGATTGTTAGATGGATTCCCATCTTCAGCACTCACACAATAAATGCGTCCTCTAGCTACAGGGCGAGTTGCCCTGGTTACATTCACAACAGGTTCCACCTTCGGGGCTTTGCAATCCCTTGCAAAGTGCCCTAGCTTCTGGCAATTATGGCACGTCGGTCTATTAGAGGTACATTCATTAGCATAATGTCCCTCTTCCCCACATCGGAAACATCGAACCACTCGTCCCAATTGTCTCTCGAAATTCTGGTTCCCTGAACGATTCTGCCCACCGTTGTTATTCTGTGGCCGATTATAAGGTTTAGCAATTTGCTTCCCCTTGTTATTCTGATTATTCACCTGACTAGGCCCTCCTGCACTAAAATTCCCTCCACGGCTAGCCCTCTTAATCCTCATATCCTCAACTTCCCTACATTTTTCCACAAGAACTTGGAAACGTTGAATTCCCAAGGGCAAGACAGAGTCTCGAATCTCATACTTTAGTCCGTCTTGGAAACGATGACACATGAAGGGTTCATCAATCTCTTCACGGAAAAACCTGAAATGTCTCGATAGCGACTCAAACTTAGTGGCATATTCACCCACGGTCATGATCCCCTGATGCAGTTTCAGGAAATCATCACCCAACTTAATCCTGGTACTCATCGGGAAGTATTTGTCTAGAAACTTCCTTTTGAATGATTCCCAGTTCACCTCCTCGTGAGCAAATCTCATTAACAATCTTGCACTCCTCCACCAGTACTCAACATCCCCTAGTAGCATATAAGTGGCATAGTTGACCTTCACTGCCGCCTGACAGTTAATCATTTTGAAGATCTTCTCCACTTCTTGGATCCACTGATCCGCTTTCTCTGAGTTCTCATCCCCCTTAAACATGGGAGGATTGTAACGACGGAAGTCTTCTAGCCCTCTTGACTCTGCAGCACGGATCTCTCTTTCCCTCTTTTCGAGATCACGTTGAGTCTTGGCAGCAGTCTGTGCAGCAATAGAAGCAACCATGTTATTCATACCCTCCGCCATTCGATCATCCCTGTTAGCATTGGCTCTCAGAGCATCATCCCTTCTTATCGGCATGGTTTTCCTATAAAACCATCATCAAGTAGAGTCTTAACACTACTTCCAATAATTCCCAAAAATAACTTCCGACCACAACAGCACATAGTAATTATTGCGGACCTGATAACTCAAACCACCTAACCCGACGCATGATCAGACAACAACTCCTAACCTACAATCTAGAACTAAAGGTTCCACAACCCCCAAAGAAAACCAAACCAAAGCTCTGATACCACAATGTAACACCCCGTTTTTCAAAGCGAAGGTGTATTTTTTTTTCAAAAGAAATTAAAATAAAACAGAGAGACAAATAAGGTAACACCTTTGGATAAAATAATTAAGTCATTATAATTAACAAGCAGCGGAAAAAGTTCTCAAAAGTGGTACAGTCTTCCAGTTTAAAAATAAAAGCAACCCAAAAGAAAGACATATGTTCCCTCTGTGTCAACCTAGTCTGATCACTTTACAAAACAACTAAACACCCTGAGTGATCTCCACGCACCCTGTGAGATCCTCCTAAAGTAGCTTCAATCAAGCATTCCCATCTACATTCCCATCCGTAGGGTACGAACCGGTAGGATCATCCTGGCTCTCATCTGAGGGCAAAGCCCAGATTTCCACAATAGTTGTAAAGGGTCACCAACCGAAATTAATAGTTAACACATAACATTTAAGTTTTTAAATACACAAAATATCCTCTCAACTAAGCATGCACCTTAAAAGGATTTTCCATATGCTAAAAGTTCATATAATACTTGCCAAATGTAAATGAAATCACATAGAGTTCTCAATCCATCAAGTAATACATCACTGAACAAAACATTGATAAATTAATTGAGCAATCAATTATCAAACTCAAAATAAGATTTTCCACTAAGCCAATCGATTGGGTAAATCGATTTCCTAAATGTTTTTAGTGAAAATTGAACTCTGAACTTACATCAATCGATTGGGAAAATCAATTACGTGAAAATGGCTGAGTTCCTGGATGGCCAAATCGATTGGGCAAATTGATTTCGTGAAAGACTGAGCCCGTGTAACTCAGCAAATCGATTGGGGAAATCGATTTCGTGAAAGACAGAGCCCCTATAATGAATCCAATCGATTTGCTAAATTGATTTTTTAAGTGGTTTTGAAAAACATATTACAAAATCGATTGGGTAAATCGATTTTGTCAAATTTATGAAGCTCCTGTAACTCATCAAATCGATTGGGTAAATTGATTTCCCTGCTTATTCTTTCAAAAATACATAAACCAACTCAAATACATTCATACATAATACCAAACCTTAACACTTAACACTTATAACACAATCACTACAACATCATGAGTTTCGAAATAGTTTTGAAAATCAACATGCTATCACACAATTCCAAAACGTGACACTTAGCATAATCAACACAATCACAATGACATCTCAAGTTCAAACACTCATTCATAAACTTGAATCAACACACTTACACACAATTTCAAAACATACCGCTTAAGGGTTTCAACGCAATACCCACACAGACAAGATGAACCAACAAATCACATGGCATCACCTTGACTCGACAATCCCAATACGGACAAGATGAACCAACAAATCACATGGCATCATGTAACACCCCGTTTTTCAAAGCGAGGGTGTATTTTTTTTCAGAAGAAATTAAAATACAACAGAGAAATAAATAAATAAGGTAAAACCATTGGATAAATAATTTAGTCATTATAATTTACAAACAGCGGAAAAGTTTTTCAAAATATAAATCCAAAGCATGTCCTGATGTCAACATTAGTACATGTACATCCTTCCAACTTAACTTAAAGGTAACCCAAAAGAAAGACATATGTGTCCTGAGTGACAACCTAGTCTGATCATTCTATACATAACAAAAAAACTATACTCCTTGAGTAATCTCCACGCGCCCCGTGAGATTCTCCTATCGTAGCTCCAATCAAGCACTCCCATCCACATTCCCATCTGGAGGGTACGAACCAGTAGGATCATCCTGACTCTCATCTAAGGGCAAAGCCCAGATTTCCACAATAGTTGTAAAGGGTCACCAACCGAAATTAACAGTTAACACATAACATTTAAGCTTTTAAATGCACAATAACCTTTTCAACTTATCATACATCTTAGAAGGATTTTCCATATTCTAAAAGTTCATGTAATGCTTTCCAAATGTAAATGAAATCAAAAGAAAGTTCCCAATCCATCAAGTAATACATAACTGACCAAAACATTGATAAATCAATTGAGCAATCGATTATCTAACTCAAAATAAGAATTTCCACTAAGCCAATCGATTGGGAAACCGATTATATGGATAACTGAGCCCTTGTATTAAAGCCAATCGATTTCCAAATCGATTTCTTGAAGGTTTTTAGTGAAATTTGAACTCTGGGCTTAATTCAATCGATTGGGCAACGTAGCTGAGCCACTGACTTAATGCCAATCGATTTCCAAATTGATTTTGTCAGATTAGCAAAGTCCCTGTAACTCATCCAATCGATTGGGAAATCGATTTCCCTGCATATTCTTCCAAAAATACATAAACTAACTCAATCACATTCATACACAACTCCAAATCTTAACACTTAGCACTGAAAACACAATCGCTACAACAACATGAGTTTCGAAATAGTATTGCAATCAAACATGTTATCACGAAATTCCAAAACATAACACTTAACACTTATAACACAATACTACCACATCATGAGTTTCGAAATGGTAGTGCAATTAAACATGTTATCACCAAATTCCAAAATATAACACTTAACACTTATAACACAACACTACAACATCATGAGTTTCGAAATAGTAATGCAATCAAACATGTTATCACCAAATTCCAAAACATAACACTTAACACTTATAACACAACACTACAACATCATGAGTTTCGAAATAGTAATGCAATCAAACATGTTATCACCAAATTCCAAAACATAACACTTAACACTTATAACACAACACTACAACATCATGAGTTTCGAAATGGTATTGCAATTAAACATGTTATCACCAAATTCCAAAATATAACACTTAACCCTTATAACACAATACCCACACGGACAAGATGAACCAACAATTCACAATTTACCAGGGTGTAGTCTCTCACGGACAAACACAATTCACCAGGGCGTAGTCTCTCACGGACAAACCCCTGTGTAGTCTCTCACGGACAAACACCAGTGCAGTCTCTCACAGACAAACACAATTCACCAGGGCGTAGTCTCTCACGGACAAACCCCTGTGTAGTCTCTCACGGACAAACATAATTCACCAAGAAACGTAAGTCGTAAACGTACCACCTATCACGGGTCAGTACTGTTTACCGAGGTGCCACCTATCACGGGTCTGCATAACTCACCAAAAAGTGTAAACCATAAATTTACTGCCTATCACGGGCCCGTACTGTTTACCAAGGTGCCACCTATGACGGGTCTGCACGGTTTACTAAAACAAACATTAAGTAAACGAGTCATTAAGAGATTCCCCATTCTTAATACTCATTTGACTTAAGCGATTTTCAACACAAACAATAAGTAAACAAGACATTAAGAGATTCCCCATTCTTAATTCTTATTTAACTTAAATGAATTTCAAAACAAACATTAAGTAAACGAGACATTAAGAGATTCCCCATTCATAATTCTCATTTAACTTAAACGATTTTTCAAAACAAACATTAAGTAACCAGGACATTAAGAGATTCCCCTTTCTTAACGCCCAGTTAACTTGAACGATTTTCAAAACAACATTAAGTAACCAAGACATTAAGAGATTCCCCATTCTTAATGCCCAGTTAACTTAAAAGATTTTCTCAAACACACATTAAGTAAACAAGACATTAAGAGATTCCCCATTCTAAATACTCGCCAAAACAACCGTATTAAGAGATTTATTACATGAACAAACTCCACACAGAACAAACTCAACCGTATTCATAAATTTATTACATGATTCACGCCAAAACACAACAATTCATTTCTCCACAAAATGATTTTCACGACGACCTTAAGTAAATGCAGATATTAAGAGATTCCCCATTCTTAATACTCATTTAACTTAACGATTTTCAAAACAAAACATTAAGCAAACAAAAGTATTAAGAGATTCCCCATTCTTAATACTCTTTTAACTTAAACGGTTTTCCAAAACAAACATTAAGTAAACAAGAAATTAAGAGATTCCCTATTCTTAATTCTCATTTAACTTAAACGATTTTCCAAATCAAACACACATTAAGTAAACAAGACATTAAGAGATTCCCCATTCTTAATACTCATTTAACTTAATGGTTTTCAAATTCCACACAAAACGAACTCAAGCATATTATGAAATTCAATCCACAATTCCCACCCAAAACACATCAAATCATTTCTCCACAAAATCGTTTTCACGACAACATTAACTAAATAAGTCATTAAGAGATTCCCCATTCTTAATACTCGTTTAACTTAAACAATTTTCACAACGTCACATTAAGTAAACGATACATTAAGAGATTTCCCATTCTTAATACTCATTTAACTTAATGGTTTTCAAATTCCACACAAAACAAACTCAAACATAATATCCAATTTAATCCATAATTCACACCAAAACACATCAATCAACAAACATCAAGTATGAACACGCCAAGTACGATGAACACAAATCAACACAATAAATTTCATTTACTCAAAATCATACATACGTGAGGTAAATTTATTTTTCTCAAAACAATACTCCACACAACCACAGATAAGGCCCTAAATTCAAACTAAAAGTTTGGAAGGAGCCCTTACCTTCGCGTTAGCTTTAACGTGCGGTTATGGCACCGTGAGTAAATCCGGTAAATTTTCCGCTTGCAACGCCGCTTCCAAAGTGGGTCCACTAGCACCGTATCACGGAGGTGAGCAACCTTCCCTTCTATCTCTTCGCGAAACGAAGCTTAGATCTAGGTGAAACGGGAAGGTTTGTGTTTGAATCCCTAATACCGTTTTTCTCCGTTTTCGAATCAAAGAAGCAGGAAGAAGTTGGGAATGTGTTCTTTCACACTCACTAATCTTGGGTTTCCATTCTTGAGGCCAAAGGAACCACGAAAATGGAAGAAAAGAGATTGAAGAAAATGTGTGGGTCGCGTGGCTGGAGGAGGAAGAAGATGGAATGTTTTTCCCTTGCTTTTCCTTCCTTCTATTTTCTTTTCTCTCTCTTTCCTTCCTTTCCTTTTCTTTCTATATATATGTATATATAACAAATATCTAAAAATATCTACATATTCCATAAAATTACCATTTCACCCATAACCTCTCCAAACCACTTTTTGGTTAAAAATATCTACTCTTGTCGCAACTCGATTGACAGATGCAATTTTTAGCAACCCAAGATATTTTTAACGAAACTCTCTAGAATTAAATTCTTCGTAAAAGATCCACAACAGTTAATTTAATCTATTTATCGACGAACAATTTTAATCGGGGTATCAAAATATATTTTTGGGCATTTAAGCTCACAAAATATTAATAACTTGGCTAAAAAGCCTCCGAGTTCAATACCCAAAATACACTAAAATACATAAAGTGTAATTTAAAATTATGGGTCTTACACATCACCTTGACTCGACAATCCCAACACAGACAAAATGAACCATCAAATCACATGGCATCACTTTGACTTGACAATCCCAACGCAGACAAGATGAACCAACAAATCACATGGCATCACCTTGGCTCGACAATCCCATCACAGACAAGATGAACCAACAATCACTTGGCATCACCTTGATCGACAATCCCAACGCATGCAACATGAACCAACAAATCACATGGCATCACCTTGGCGCGACAATCTCAACACAGATTAGATGAACCAACAAATCACATGGCATCACCTTGACTCGACAATCCCGACGCATACAAGATGAACCAACAAATCACATGGCATCACCTTGGCGCGACAATCTCAACACAGACAAGATGAACCAACAAGTCACATGGCATCACCTTGACTCGACAATTCATTTCTCCACAAAATCATTTTCACGACAACATTAAGTAAACGCAGATATTAAGAGATTCCCCATTCTTAATACTCATTTAACTTAATGATTTTCACAACCAAACACACATTAAGCAAACAGAAATATCATGAGATTCCCCATTCTTAATACTCTTTTAACTCCAACGATTTTCAAAACAAACATTAAGTAAACAAGACATTAAGAGATTCCCCATTCTTAATTCTCATTTAACTTAAACGATTTTGCAAAACAAACACACATTAAGTAAATAAGACATTAAGAGATTCCCCATTCTTAATACTCGTTTAACTTAATGGTTTTCAAATTCCACACAAAACAAACCCAAACATACTTTCACATTCAATCCATACTTCACACCAAATCATTTTTCCACACAAACCACACAAAGCACATCTCAAATTCTATAATTATCAATTATGAACACGTCGAATACGACGACACAAATCAACACAATCCATCACTCAAAAACAACAGTTTCATTTACTCAAAATCATACAACCACAAAATCATACAACCACAGTTCCATGAAACATTCATCAATATTACAAAAACCCCACATTAGAATTTCACCCATAAAGCATTAATTCGTTTTTCCCCAAATCAACGCTTTAACCCTAACAAATCCTTTTTGACACAACCACAAGTAATTCACTAAATGCAAACTAAAAGTTTGGAAGGAGCCCTTACCTTCGCGTTAGCTTTAACGTGCGGTTACGGCACCGTGAGTAAATCTGGTAAATTTTCCGCTCGCAACACCGTTCCCATAGTTGGTCCACTAGCACCGTAGCACGGAGGTGAGCAACCTTCCCTTCTATCACTTCTTGAAAGGAGGCTTAGATCTAGACGAAACGGTAAGGTTTGTGTTTGAATCCCTAATACCGTTTTTCTTCGTTTTCGAATCAAAGAGGAAGAGTGAAGTTGAGAAATCTTTGTCCTATCACCCACCCAGCCTTGGGTTTCTATTCTTGAGTTTAAAGAAGCAACGAAAATGAAAATGGAGGGAGGGAGAAGAAGGGGTCACGCGAGGCAGAGCAGAAGAAGAATTTTTTGTTTTCCTTCCTTTTCTTTTCCTTTCTTCCTTTTTCCTTCCTTTATATTTCTTTTCTTCCTTTTTCCTTCCTTTCCTTTTCTTTATATATAAACATATATATATATATATATTAATTATAATTAACAAATATCTCAAAATCATTAGATATTTATTAAATTACCCTTTCACCCATAACGCCTTAAACTATTCGTACAAGATTCACCACAGTTAATTTAATTTATTCATCGACGAGTAATTCTAATCGGGCATCAAAATATCTTTTTGGTCATATAATCTCCATAATATTAATAACTTTGGCTAAAAAGCCTCCGAGTTCAATACCAAATATACACCAAAATACATAAAGTGCACTTTAAAATTATGGGTCTTACATATTACCTCCAAAACTTCTCACTTGGGATGGACCAAAGAGGTCCATGTGAATCAGCTGCAAAACCCTATTGGTTTTGACCATGTCTATTGGGGGAAAAGAAGATTTGACAAGTTTACTTTGCTCACAAGAATCACATAACCTGTCCTTAGTAAACTTCTTGTCAGGGAGTCCTATAACTAGCTGTTTACTAACAAGTCTATTCAAATGATCTATATGAATATGTGCAACACGTTTATGCCATAAACATGTCTCATCGGCATTTGATAATAAGCAACAAACAGAATCAGCAGGCACATCATGTAAATCCAGCATGTAAATATTGTTAATTCTATCACCAGCCAGTTTGATACTTATATCATCCTTTTTCTCAATTATGCAAGAAAGTGGTGAAAAGCTTACTTGAAAACCATTGTCACACAACTGACTTATACTTAGAAGGTTGTGTCTTAGCCCTTCCACGTATAAGACGTTTTTTATAACAGTAGTTGATTCGCTTCCAATGTCACCAATTCCACAGATCTTACCCTTATTGTTATCACCGTATTTAACAAATCCACCTTCTTTTAGGCTTAGGGACAGGAACATTGATTTGTCCCCTGTCATATGCTTTGAGCATCCACTGTCAAGGTACCATTGGTGCCTTGTGGATCTCAAGCATACCTGCAATAAAATCATAATTTCATTTTAGGTACCCAACATAAATTGGGTCCTAGGGGGTTAGTTTCAACAGTTTGTGTCTTGACCTTCCAAATCTGTTTACATCCTCTGTTGGCAAGTTTTTTAAATTTGCAATTGTAAACAAAATGTCCTTTTCTACAACAAAAATGACAAGTGAGAGCAGAGGATGCATACTGTTTTGGTTTGACAAAGTCATTATGCATATGACTTGATTTACCAAACTTCCGGTTATGCTTAACATTTCTATATCCAATGCCATGTTTATTGTGATTATGTTTAACATTCACATTGGGCCTATAACCAAGTCCAGATTTTTCATTCAAATTTCTTTGGTTTTCGAGAAGCATATCTAACTTGGTTTTGCCACTGTTGAACTTTTCAATATCACAATGCAGTGCATGATTCTCTTTTTTCAGATTTTCATTCATGACTTTAAAAGAATCATGCTCAAGTTTAATTTCATCATACAATATGCATTTCTATTCTAGTGACTTCTTAGTATTAATCAACTTTTTAATGGTACTAACATATTCATCATGTAACTCACTAAATGCATTTTGTAGCTCATCATAAGAAGGATTAGATGAACTTACTTCGCTATCTGAATCTGAACCTGTTTTGGCCATAAGACATAAATTTTCTTGTTCTTCTTCTGAAGATGAATCGTTGTCATTATCATTCCATGCAACATAAGCTTTTCTGGATTTGGGGGTTGGTTCCTTGCCTTTGTTTTTCGCAGTTCTGTTCTTATTTTGCAGCTTGTAACACTCAGACTTTATGTGGCCTATTTTTCCACATTCATAGCAAGTAATTGTCTTAGTGTCATTAGTCTTAGAACTTGATGGTTTTCTGAACTTGTTGTCTTTCTTTTTCAGAAATTTCTTAAACTTCTTGACAAGTAACCCAATATCAGGCTCTTCATCATCCTCACAAATTGATTCATCTGAGCAGCTCTCTTGTTCAGATTTAGAATGATGTGTCTGAGCTTTCAACGAAAATCCTTTCCTCTTTCTGTCAGTTTGTTCAGCCTCATTGAGTCTGTGTAATTCCATTTCATGCTCCTGCAGTGTACCAAATAGTGTAGCTATCGCCATGCTTCCAAGATCCCTTGATTCTACAATGGCAGTGATTTTTGGTTGCCATTCTCAAGTTAGGCATCACATGACTTTGCTGATTTGTTGGTCATTATCGATTTCCTTTCCTAATGCATTCAAGTTGTTGACAATGTGTGTAAATCTGGTTTGCATGTCATTTATTGATTCGTCTTTCTTCATGCTGAATAATTCGTATTTATGCATCAAGGTGTTTACACGAGCTCTTTTGACATCAGTGGTTCCCTCATGTGTCTGCTGTAAAGTGTCCCACATTTCTTTTGCAAATTTATAGTTTGAAACTCTGAAAAATTCATCAGCTGACAAAGTAGAAGTAGTAATATTCTTAGCCTTAGCATTGTAACCTACCTTCTTCTTATCATCCTCAGACCAGTCTGCCCTGGGCTTAGGAATGAAAGAATTATCAGTTCCTGCAATTTTTGGCACATAAGGTCCTTCTAAAATAGCATCTAAAATGTCTATGCTAGCAGCCTCTAAGAAAATCAGCATTCTATGTTTCCAGTACATATAAGCGGCCCCGTTAAAGGCAGGAGGCCTAGCCAATGAAGCACCCTCACTAAGGAATTATGATGTCATGGTCTTTTTATGAGAATTACTCTAACAAAAAGTAGGCTCTTGATGCCAATAGATAGGGGTATGGCCTCAGATTTAACAAAAAATTATAAAGAATAATTCCTATTCCAACAATATGCTAAACAGTTTACTAAATTGAAAAATTTATTAAACAAAAGATATACCAAGGATCCAAAAGATCAATCCTATAAGGAGATAAACAAGACCACTAATTGGCTAATAGAATGCAGTAAATACAATTTATGATTCAACATATAGATTCATATACAAGCATGCTAATAATAACTATTCATATAAAATCAATTATTGCAGAATTCAATTATTTCATGCATTCACAATTAATCATATAGGCAATGCAAAAATAAAAGAGATAAGGGAAGGAAAATGTACACAGTAATTTTTATACTGGTTCGGCCGTCAATGTGACAGCCTACATCCAGTCCTAAGATCAAATTTGATCTTAGCCTTGTCAATAGAATCTCGCAGAGTCAGTGTACAGATGTTCCAGCTCCTCGCCTATCAATCCTAAAACACTCTTCCTATTCTATTCTTATCTCCCTGAATCCCAGAGTTTATCTCCCATAAACTCTTCCAAGATTTCAATATAGTGTCTTCTTGATGAAGTCCCTCAACACAGAATATCACCACCAGTTTCAAACTGGATTTCTCAATGTTATTTGATTACAAAATTCGTTTACAGAAAGTCTAAAACAGAAATATACAGAAATTTCGATTGTTGTCTTCTTCTCAAAAGTTCTTTCTCTTTGCAATCTTTTTCAGTCTTTGTTGATCATGAGTGATGAATGTTCAAGTTTGAAAAAGCAATGTTCAATGTTATTTCAATGTGAGAAAGTGATATCATAAAGTTCTATCAATGTCAATGTGCATTGGTAGTTATTATTCTTATTATTGTTATTATTATAAGAAGAAGAACTAGAAAGCAGTTTATATAGATTCAGGAAAAACAACAGATGAATTGATTTGCCCAATCGATTCATTAAAGTTATAAAGCATGCTCAGTTAATTTACCCAATCGATTTCGCGAATCTTGTTTTTCTTGAATCTTGAAACTACATAAACTAATCGATTTACCCAATCGATTATTTTAATACATTCTTCAGAATTGAATAACAATTCATATTTGAATCGATTTGCATAATCCATTTATGATGTTTTGTTCCAACAACGAGATCAAAACAATTGATTTACGCAGTCGATTCAAACATTTACATAATCGATTTGGGCAAATGCTAAGTCTTCTGTGTTACTAAAACTTTTGTTCTAATCGATTGTGCCAATCGATTTCACTGGTCACAGGGACTCAGTGGTTCTCAACAAATCGATTTGCCTAATCGATTTGGCCATATCACAGAAAGTTAGCTTAAATCATGTTAATCGATGTGCCAAATCCATTATGGACTATTGTCTGAAGAACAGTTTATCAGTTGTTTCATCCAATCGATTTTCCAAATCGATTGGTGCCAAACTTGTTACAAAAGAAATAGTTCAATGGATTGTGCTAATCGATTGTGCTTGTCTCAGGCCAAGTTTATTTTCAAACTTATTTTATGAAATCGATTTGTCAATAATTGGCTTGGCTATGTAACTCTCACAATCGATTGTGTCAATCAATTTAAACACTCAGAATGAACTTATGAATGGAACAATCGATTTGTCAAATCGATTAGCATGCAAAACGGCATGCTACTGAGTTCCACACTTTAATTTCAATAATTGTGCAAATCGATTTGTCTAATTGATTTCCTAATCACAAAATTTTCAATATGAAACAACCCTATTACAAAATCGATTTTGCCAATCGATTTGCTAAGTCAATTTTCCAACTTTTGTTGATTCCTTGAGTTCCAAGCAATTGTCTCAAGTTTGTAGGGTTGAGTTATGGTTCCTGAAATTTTACTCAGTTTAAAATGTTAGATTTGTCACATGATGTATGTTTGTCAATAATATCAAAAAATGGACTTAAGTCTAACATCTTCCAATTAAAAATAAACACAATTCAAAAGAAAGACATTTGTTCCCTCTATGTCAACTTAATCTGATCATTCTACAAAACAAACTAAACACCCTGAGTGATCTCCACGCGCCCCGTAAGATCCTCCTAACATAGCTCCAGTCAGGCGTTCCCATCTACATTCCAATCCACAGGGTACGAACCAGTAGGATTGTCCTGGCTCTCATTTGAGGGCAAAGCCCATATTTCCACAATAGTTGTAAAAGGTCACCAACCGAAATTTACAGTTAACACATAACATTTAAGTTTTTAAATGCACAAAATAACCTTTCAACTTAGCATGCACCTTAAAAGGGTTTTCCATATGCTAAAAGTTCAAATAATACTTGCCAAATAAAAATGAAATCAAAATAAGGTTATTAATCAACCAAGTAGTATATAACTGACCAATCCATTGATGAATCAATTGAGCAATCGATTATCTAACTCAGAGTAAGAGTTTCTACTAAGCAAATCGATTGGGAAATCGATTTGGATTAAGGTTTTTAGTGAAACTTGTACCGTTTACCGAGGTGCCACCTATCACAGGTCTGCACGGTTTACTAAAAAGAACGTAAATCGTAAATGTACCGCCTATCACATGCCAAAGTACTATTTCCCAAGGTGCCACCTATCACAGGTCTGCACAATTTACAAAAAACCGTAAATCATAAATGTATCGCCTATCACGGGCCAAAGTACAATTTAACAAGGTGTAATGTAAGACCCTAAATTTTTAAATCCCAAGTTATACGACTTTAGGATTTTAGTGTTGAACTCTGAATCTTTTTAGTCAAATCATTATATTTTGGTATTTAATGAATTTAATGCCAAAAATATATTTGGAGCCCCGAGTAAAATTATTTGTTGGAGAATAATTTATTTACGTTACGAAGAATTTAATATCGGGCAATTTTGTTATAAAAATATCTCGGGTTGTAGAAAAATTATGTTTGTCAAATGAGTTGTGACGAGAGTAGATATTTTTATCAAAATGGTTTGAGAAGTGATGATTTTCATAAATATCTAAAATATCTAGATATTTAGATATTTATTTGTTTAGGTTTAATTATGGTATATATATATATAATATATTATTATTATAGTAATATATATATATATATATATGTATATGCTAGAAAAGAAAAGGAACAGAGAAATAAAACAAAAGCGTTTCCCTCCCTACCTCGCGAGTTCGCCGTTTCTTCCTTCTTGCTTCTACTTTCCTTTTCTTCCTTTTGCTTCATGAAAAGAAACCCAAGGATTAGTGGGTAAGAAAGCAAGGATTTCTCCGCTTCATACTTCCTCTTTGATTTGAAAACGAAGAAAAATGGTGTTAGGGATTTTCAAACCTCCACATTTCATCTAGATCTAAGCTTCGTTTCGCGAAGGGTTAGAAGGGAGATTTGCTCACCACCACGCTACGGTGCTAGTGAACCAACTTTGGAAGCGACGCCGCGAGCGGAGATTTTACTGGATTTACTCGCGGTACCATAATCGCACGTTAAAGCTAACGTTAAGGTAAGGGCTCCTTCCAAACTTTCAATTTGCATTTAGGGACTTATCTGTGGTTGTGTGGAAAACAATTTGGTTAGGGTTTAAGAAATGTTTCGTGGAAAATGAATTTTAAACTCATTTATGTATGATTTTGAGTATATGAAACTTGTTGTGTTTGAGTGATGGATTGTGTTGATTTGTGTCGTCGTATTCGGCGTGTTCATACTTGATGTCCGTTGATTGATGTGATTGGTGTGAATCGTGGATTGAATTGGATATTATGTTTGAGTTTGTTTTGTGCAAAATTTGAAAACCATTAAGTTAAACGAGTATTAAGAATGGGGAATCTCTTAATGTCTTGTTACTTAATGTATGTTTGTTTTGTGAAAATCGTTTAAGTTAAATGAGTATTAGGAATGGGGAATCTCTTAATATTTCTGTTTGCTTAATGTTTGTTTGTAAATCATTTAAGGTAAATGAGTATTAAGAATGAGGAATCTCTTAATATATGCGTTTACTTAATGTCGTCGTGAAAATGATTTTGTTGAGAAATGAATTGTTGTGCTTTAGCGTGAATTGTGTAATAAATTTGTGAATATGTTTGAGTTTTGTCTGGGACGGGATTGTCGCGCCAAGGTGATGCCATGTGATTTGTTGGTTCATCTTGTCTGCGTTGGGATTGTCGACTCAAGGTGATGCCATGTGATTTGTTGGTTCATCTTGTCTGCGTTGGGATTGTCGAGTCAAGGTGATGCCATATGATTTGTTGGTTCATCTTGTCTGCGTTGGGATTGTCGAGTCAAGGTGATGCCATGTGATTTGTTGGTTCATCTTGTCGGTGTTGGGATTTTCGAGTCAAGGTGATGCCATGTGATTTGTTGGTTCATCTTGTCTGCGTTGGGATTGTCCAGTCAAGGTGATGCCATGGGATTTATTGGTTCATCTTGTCTGTGTTGGGATTGTCGAGTCAAGGTGATGCAATGTGATTTGTTGTTTCATCTTGTATGTGCTGGTATTGTCGAGTCAAGGTGATGCCATGTGATTTGTTGGTTCATCTTGTCTGTGTTGGGATTTTCGAGTCAAGGTGATGCCATGTGATTTGTTGGTTCATCTTGTCTGCGTTTGGATTGTCGAGTCAAGGTGATGCCATGTGATTTGTTGGTTCATCTTGTGTGTGTTGGGATTGTCGAGTCAAGGTGATGCCATGTGATTTATTGGTTCATCTTGTCTGCGTTGGGATTGTCGAGTCAAGGTGATGCCATGTGATTTGTTGGTTCATCTTGTCGGTGTTGGGATAGTCGAGTCAAGGTGATGCCATGTGATTTGTTGGTTCATCTTGTCTGCGTTGGGATTGTCGAGTCAAAGTGATGCCATGTGATTTGTTGGTTCATTTTGTCTGCGTTGGGATTGTCGAGTCAAGGTGATGCCATGTGATTTGTTGGTTCATCTTGTCTGCGTTGGGATTGTCGAGTCAAGGTGATGCCATGTGATTTGTTGGTTCGTCTTGTTTGTGTTGGGATTGTCGGGTCAAGGTGATGCCATGTGATTTGTTGGTTCATCTTGTCTGCGTTGGGATTTTCGAGTCAAGGTGATGCCATGTGATTTGTTGGTTCTTCTTGTCGGTATTGGGATTGTCAAGTCAAGGTGATGCCATGTGCTTTATTGGTTCATCTTGTCTGCGTTGGGATTGTCGAGTCAAGGTGATGCCATGTGATTTGTTGGTTCATCTTGTCTGTGTTGGGATTGTCGAGTCAAGGTGATGCCATGTGATTTGTTGGTTCATCTTGTCTGGGCTGGGATTGTCGAGTCAAGGTGATCTCATGTGATTCGTTGGTTCATCTTTTCTGTGTTGGAATTGTCGATTCAAGGTGATGCCGCGTGATTTGTTGGTTCATCTTGTCCGTGTGGGTATTGCGTTGTAACTGTTAAGCAGTATGTTTTGAAATTGTGTGCGAGTCGTGTTTTGATTCAAGTTTATGTTGGAGTGTGTCGAAACTAAAGTTGTTCTGGTGATTGTGTTATAATTGCCAAGTGTGGATGTTTGGGAATTGTGTGATAGCGTGATTGATTGCAACACCATTTCGAAACTTAAGATGTCGTGATAATTGTGTTATAATCGCTAAGTGTTTTGTTTTGGAGTTGTGTGTAAGTGTAATTGATTGCAAAATTGTTTCGAAACTCAAGATGTCATTGTGAGTGCGCCATAATTGCTAAGTTTGATTGTTTGAATTTGTGGGTAAGTGTTGATTGATTTCGAAACCCTTTGAAAAGCTGAAAAATGCTGATTTTTGCTGTTTTTCTGCTGCTGTCTGATGTGTATTCGAATACAGCAAGCTGTATTCGAATACAGACATGCTGTTTTGCCACTGACTTACTGTGTAGTCGAATACAGACTGTTGTAGTCTGTAACACCCCGTTTTTCAAAGCGAGGGTCTATTTTTTTTTTAAAAGAAATTAAAATACAACAGAGAAATAAATAAGGTAAAACCTTTGGATAAACAATTTAGTCATTATAATTTACAAACAGTGGAAAGGTTTTCCAAAATATAACTCCAAAGCATGTCATGATGTCAACATTAGAACATGTACATCCTTACAACTTAACATGAAGGTAGCCCAAAAGAAAGACATATGTGTCCTGAGTGACAACCTAGTCTGATCATTCTATACATAACAAAAACTATACGCCTCGAGTAATCTCCACGCGCCCCGTGAGATCCTCCTAACGTAGCTCCAAATCAAGCATTCCCATCCACATTCCCATCCGTAGGGTACGGACCGGTGGGATCATCCTGACTCTCATCTGAGGGCAAAGCCCAGATTTCCACAATAGTTGTAAAGGGTCACCAACCGAAAATTAACAGTTAACACATAACATTTAAGCTTTTAAATGCACAAATAACCTTTTCAACTTATCATCATTTTAGAAGGATTTTCCATATGCTAAAAGTTCATGTAATGCTTGCCAAATGTAAATGAAATCAAAAGAAAGTTCTCAATCCATCAAGTAATACATAACTCACCA
Source organism: Cicer bijugum (assembly GCA_037974875.1). Lineage (NCBI taxonomy): Eukaryota > Viridiplantae > Streptophyta > Magnoliopsida > Fabales > Fabaceae > Cicer > Cicer bijugum. The sequence continues at coordinate 5,320,228 of JBBPBT010000850.1, forward strand.
AAACATTGATAAATCAATTGAGCAATCAATTATCTAACTCAAAATAAGATTTTCCACTAAGCCAATCGATCGGGGAAATCAATTTCCTGAAAGTTTTTAGTGAAAACTCAACTCTGGGCTAAAATCAATCGATTGGGTAAATCGATTGACTCAATCGATTGGGTAAATCGATTTCCTGACAGACAGAGCCCCTATATTGAATCCAATCGATTGACCAAATCGATTTTTAGAAGACAAAGCCCCTGACTTGAATCCAATTGAATCCAATCGATTTACCAAATCGATTTCTTAAATGATTTTGAAAGACAACTTACAAAATCGGTTGGATAAATCGATTTCTTGCAAAACAGGGCCCCTGTAACTCATCAAATCGATTGGGTAAATCGATTTCCCTGTATATTCTCTCAAAAATACATAAACTAACCCAATCACATTCAAACACCACTCCAAACCTTAACACTTAGTAATATCCATACAATCACCACGACATTATGAGTTTCGAAATCGTTTTACAATCTAACATACTATCACACAATTCCAAAACATAACTCTTAGTACAATCAACACAATCACAATTTGAATCAAACACACTTACACATAGTTTCAAAACATAACACTTAGCAAAATCAACACAATCATAATTTGAATTAACCACGACTCGTGTGCCAAGCACCCTAATGCAATGCGTATATGCCAAAATGCATGGACTCGGAATTCCAAACCAAAACCCTCCTCGAAGGGCCGTAAATCATAATTGTACCACCTATCGCAGGCCAAAGTACCAATTACCGAGGTGCCACCTATCACGGGTCTGCACGATTTACTAAAAAGCGTAAACCATAAACGTACTGCCTATCATGGGCCCGTATCGTTTACCAAGGTGCCACCTATCACAGGTCTGCACAGCTTACTCAAAGGAACGTAAATTGTAAATGTACCGCCTATCACAGGCCAAAGTACTCTTTACCGAGGTGCCACCTATCACGGGTCTGCACAATTTACAAAAAAAATTGTAAGTCGTAAATGTACCGCCTATCACGGGCCAAAGTACTATTTATCAAGGTGCCGCCTATCACGGGTATGCACAACTTACAAAAACGTAAATCATAAATGTACCGCCTACCACAGGCCAAAGTACTATTTATCAAGGTGCCACCTATCACGGGTCTGCACGATTTACAAAAAGCATGAAAATGCATGAGCGTATACTGACTCCATTCACAACAATCGTTAAGCAAATGCAGTTATTAAAAGATTCCCCATTTTTAACACTCATTTGACTTAAACGATTTTCACGCCAAACATTAAGCAAACAGACATATTAAGAGATTCCCCATTCTTAATATACTTTTGGCTTAAACGATTTCCACAACAAAACATTCAGTAAATAAGACATTAAGAGATTCCCCATTCTTAATTCTCATTAACTTAAACGATTTTCAAAACAACATTAAGTAACCAAGACATTAAGAGATTCCCCATTCTTTACGCCCAATTAACTTAAACGATTTTCACAAGCACAGATTAAGTAAACAAGACATTAAGAGAATCCCCATTCTTAATTCTCATTTAACTTAAACGATTTTCCAAAACACACATTAAGTAAACGAGACGTTAAGAGATTCCCCATTCTTAATACTCGTTTAACTCTAATGGTTTTCAAATTTCCCACCAAACAAACTCGAACATAATATCCAAATCAATCAACGATTCACACCAAATCACATCAATCAACAAACATCAAGTATGAACACGCCAAGTATGATGAACACAAATCAACGCAATCATCAAATACATCAAATTTCATTTACTCAAATTATACATAAATGAGTTAAATTCATTTTCCCCAAATCAATACTCTAACCCTAACAAAATTCTTTTCATCACGACCACAGATAAGTCCCTAAATGCAAACTAAAAGTTTGGAAGGAGCCCTTACCTTAACGTTAGCTTTAACGTCGATTTATTGCACCACGATCAATTCCGGTAAAAACTTTGCTCGCGACGTTGCTTCCAAAGTTAGCTCACTAGCACCGTAGTGTAGTGGTGAGCAACTTTCCCTTCTATCACTTCTTGAAATGACGCTGAGATCTAGATGAAACGGGGAGATTTGAGTTTGAATCCCTAATACAGTTTTTCTTCGTTTTCGAATCAAAGTTGGAGAGTGAAGTTGAGAAACTGTTGTCCTATAACTCAATATCAAATTTCGAACTCAAAGGAAGCAAGAGCAACGAAAATGGACGAAAATGGAGGAAGGAGGAGGATCGAGTTTGTCGCGAGGCAGAGGAAGAAGATGGAAATTTTCTATTTTCTTTCCTTTGTTTTTCCTTTCTCCCTTTTTCTTTCCTTTCTACTTCTTTTCTTCCTATTTCCTTTTTTTCCATTTCTTTATATATAAATATATATATATATATATATATATTAATAATAATTAACAAATATCTCCAAATATTTAGATATTTATTAAATTATCCTTTCACCCCTAACGCATTAAACTCTTCGCAGAAGTTTCAACACAGCCAAATTAACTTATTTATCGACGAGTAATTTAATCGGGCATCAAAATATCTTTTTGATCATATAAACTCCAAAATATTAATAACTTGGCTAAAAAGCCCCTGAGTTCAATACTAAAATCCGTTAACATACATAAAGTAATATTTAAAATTACGGGTCTTACATTACTACTCCCCTAAAATTAGTTTCGTCCTCGAAACTATGCGTCGATAAATAACTCTGGGTGTTGTTCTCTCATCTTGCTCTCCAGTTCCCAGGTCGCGTCTCCAGTAATTGGGTTCCAAATCACCTTGACTAACGAAACATCCTTGGTCCTCAATCGCTTAGTCTTTCTGTCATCAATTCTCACAGGTGGTACTTCAAACGACAAGTTATCCTTTAGCTGGATTATGTCTGGTTCAATCACATGAGATGGATCTGCAAGATATTTCCTCAATTGCGACACATGAAACACATCATGGATATTGGACAGTATCGGAGGCAATGCAATCCGATAAGCGACGGGCCCAATTCGTGCAGAAATCTGATATGGTCCAATGAATTTCGGAGTCAACTTCTTCGATTTCAATGCTCTGCCAACTCCTGTAGTAGGTGTGACTCTCAGAAATACATGGTCACCTTGTTCGAATTCCAAAAGTCTGTGATGCCTGTCCGCATAACTCTTCTGACGATCCTGTGAAGTCTTCATTTTCTCCTTGATTCTCCTCACCTTAGCTGTAGTCTGTTGCACCATCTCTGGTCCGACGATTATATTTTCACCGTCATTATACCAACACAAGGGCGTTTGACACTTGCGCCCGTATAAAGCCTCATATGGCGCCATTCCAATACTTGCGTGGAAACTATTGTTGTAGGTGAACTCAATCAACGGAAGTACATCATCCCAACTTCCTCTATCATCTAACACACATGCTCTCAACAGATCTTCAAGGGACTGATTCGTCCTTTCAGTCTGTCCGTCCGTTTGGGGATGGTAAGTTGAACTCAATCGTAGTTTCGTTCCCAACGCTTCGTGCAATGCTCCCCAAAAATGCGAGGTGAACTTCGGATCACGGTCTGATACAATACTCGATGGTACCCCATGTAACCTCACAATTTCAGAAATGTAGATCTCTGTCAACTGGTCTACCTTATAGGTGGTCTTTACTGGTGAGAAGTGTGCGGATTTAGTCAATCGATCCACTATCACCCATATAGAATCATTCTTTCTCCTTGTTTTAGGTAATCCACTTATGAAATCCAGGGGAATGTTGTCCCACTTCCACTCAGGTATATCTAAAGGTTGCAACATCCCAGCAGGTCGCTGATGTTCCACCTTCGCTTTTTGACAAGTTAGGCAAGTGGACACGTACTCCGCTAAATGTTTCTTCATTCCTGGACACCAATAATTCTGTCTCAAATCCTGATACATTTTTGTTGATCCAGGATGAATACTCAACTTACTCTTATGCGCCTCTTCTAAAATCGATTTCCTCATATTTGTAATATCTGGTACACAAATCCTACCATTACATCGCAAAATATTATCCGATCCAACCTTGAAATCTGTTGTCTTCCCTTGCACTATTAGGTTTCTCTTCTCTTGAATTAAGACATCATCTTGAGAATTTGCAATGTCTTCAAGTAGTCCACTCGAAATCTTAATCATTCCAAATCTCAAAATTCCCAGTGCAAACTCTACGTTCAAGTTTAGGTCTCTAAAAGCTTCCCACAACTCTTGTTGTCTAGCCATAATTGTTGAAGACACCGATACACTTCTTCTACTCAACGCATCAGCTACTACATTGGCCTTCCAAGGGTGGTACTGCAGTGTGAAATCAAAATCCTTGAGAGTCTCCATCCATCTTCTCTGACGCATGTTCAATTCCTTCTGATCAAACAAATATTTCAAACTCTTATGGTCACTGAACACGGTGAACTTGCACCCATATAAGTCGTGCCTCCAGATCTTCAATGCAAAAAAAACCGCAGCAAGCTCCAAATCATGAGTAGGATAGTTTCTCTCATGAATCTTCAATTGCTTGGAGGCATAAGCTACAGCTTTCTTGTGTTGCATCAGAACACATCCCAACCCTTGGTGAGACACATCACAATAAACTTCATAGGGTTCATCTGATTGCGGTAACACCAACACTGGTGAGGTCGTCAATTTCGCCTTCAGTAACTGAAAATTTTCCTCACACTTCTCCGTCCATGCGAAAGGTTGATCCTTTCTGGTAAGTTGTGTCAATGGGGTCACAATCTTAGCAAAACCTTCAATAAACCTCCTGTAGTACCCTTCCAGTCCTACAAAACTTCGTATGTCAGTGACAGTCTGAGGCTGTTTCCAAGCAAGAACCGCCTCAATCTTAGCCGGATCTACAGCGATTCGTTCCTTGGTTATCACATGTCCCAGGACATTCACTTTTTCTAGCCAAAATTCACACTTTGATAGATTGGCATACAATTGTTTCTCGCGTAAAATCTCAAGAACTTGACGTAAATGTTCTCCATGCTCTTCTTCAGTTCTCGAATAAATTAATATATCATCAATGAACACCACAACAAACTTATCAAGGAATGGACTAAAGATTCTGTTCATGTAGTCCATGAAAATTGCTGGTGCATTGGTAACTCCAAACGACATAACCAGATATTCATAATGCCCATAACGGATTCTAAACGCGGTTTTCTGAATATCTCCTTCCCTTACTCGAATCTGATGGTAACCCCACTTCAAGTCAATCTTCGAAAATATCGCGGCCCCTCTCAATTGATCCATTAAATCATCGATGCGTGGAAAAGGATAACGATTCTTAATAGTTGCCTTATTAAGCTGTCGATAATCCACACATAACCGCGAGCTTCCGTCCTTCTTCTTAACTAGTAAAACTGGAGCTCCCCATGGCGATACACTTGGTCTAATAAATTTCCTCTTCAACAAATCTTCAATTTGACCTTTGAGCTCATTTAATTCCAATGGGGACATTCGGTACGGCGCAATGGAAATTGGTCCCGTTCCTGGGTGCAAATCAATGAAAAATTCCACTTCTCTTACTGGTGGCAATCCTGGAATTTCCGTTGGAAATACATCCTGGTACTCATTGACAAGTGTCACATCTTCTATGTTCACATTTATCTTTGCCTCAACATGGGCCAAAGACAAAAACTCTTGAGTCCCTTCACCTAGCGACACTCGGAGTTTGTTAGCGGCTAAATACTTAACAACTCCTGGTTCGGGGAAAAGAACCAATTTGCGAGTACAGTCTAAGATCACATAATGATACGACATCCAATCCATACCGAGAATGACCTCGAGTGATTGTAGAGGTAAGCAAATCAAATTAACCAAGAAATCCCTATTCTGAATAGTTATTTGACAATGTAAACATGTAGAATTTACTGTCAAAGTCTTAGCCGGCGTGGAAACAACCAAATCAAAAGGTAAAGCAGACACCGATAACTTCAAATGATTCACACAATCCATAGCAATGAAGGAATGGGTTGCCCCCGAGTCAAAAAGTGCAGTTAGAGTGTTACCTGCAATCTCACAGTCACGCTGAATCAGATTGCCAGATGGATTCCCCTCTTCAGCACTCACACAATAAATGTGTCCTCTAGCAGTAGGACGAGTAGCCCTAGCTACATTCACAACTGGTTCTGCCTTCGGAGCCGTGCAATCCTTTGCCATGTGTCCTGGCTTCTAACAATTGTAGCAGGTCAGAGTATTAGGGGTACAAGCGTTAGCATAATGTCCATCTTCCCCACATCGGAAACATCGAACCACTCGTCCCAATTGTCTCCCAAAATTCTGGTTCCCTCGGCAATTCTGCCCACTGTTGTTAGTTCGTCGTCGATCATAAGGTTTTGCAACTTGTTTCCCTTTGTTGTTCTGATAATTCACCCGACTGGGCCCTCATGCATTAAAATTTCCTCCTCGGCTAGCTCTCTTGTTCTTCATATCCTCAACTTCCCTACATTTTTCCACGAGAACTTGGAAACATTGAATTCCCAAGGGCAAGACCGAGTCTTGAATCTCATACTTTAGTCCGTCTTGGAAACGATGACACGTGAATGGTTCATCAATCTCTTCACGGAAAAACCTGAAATGCCTCGATAGTGATTCAAACTTAGCGGCATATTCCCCCACGGTCATGTTCCCCAATAGCATATAAGTGGCATAATTGACCTTCACTGTCGCCTGAAAGTTAATCATTTCGAAGATCTTCTCCACTTCTTGGATCCACTGATTCGCTTTCTCTGAGCTCTCATCCCCCTTAAACTTGGGAGGATTGTAACGACGGAAGTCTTCTAACCCTCTTGACTTCGCAGCACGGATCTCTATTTCCCTCTTTTCGAGATCGCGTTGAGTCATGGCAGCAATCTGTGCAGCAACAGAAGCAGCCATGTTATTCATAGCCTCCGCCATTCGATCATCCCTATTGGTATTGGCTCTCGGAACGTCATTCTTCCTTGGCGGCATGGTTTTCCTATAAAACCATCATCAAGTAGAGTCTTAACACTACTTCAATCATTCCAAAATAACATTCCGACCATATCAGCACATAATAATTATTCTGAACTTGACAACTCAAACCACCTAAACCGACACATGATCAGACAACAACTTCTAACCTACAATCTAGAACTAAAGGTTCCACAGCCCCCAAAGAAAACCAAACCAAAGCTCTGATACCACAATGTAACACGCCGTTTTTCAAAGCGTGGGTGTATTTTTTTTCGAAAGAAATTAAAAATACAACAAGGAAATAAATAAAACCGAGCAAATTAATAAAATAAAACCTTTGGATATATATATAACTAAGCCATTAAAATTTATAAGCAGCGGAAAAGTTTTTCAAAATATAAATCCAAAGCATGTAATGCTGTCAGCAATAGTACAAGTACATCCTTTCAACTTTACATAAAGGTAGCCCAAAAAGAAAGACATATGTGTCCTGAGTGACAACCTAGTCTGATCATTCTATACATAACAAAAACTATACGCCTTGAGTAATCTCCACGCGCCCCATGAGATTCTCCTATCGTAGTTCCAATCAAGCACTCCCATCCACATTCCCATCCGGAGGGTACGGACCGGTAGGATCATCCCGACTCTCATCTGAGGGCAAAGCCCAAATTTCCACAATAGTTGTAAAGGGTCACCAACCGAAAATTAACAGTTAACACATAACATTTAAGCTTTTAAATGCACAAATAACCTTTTCAACTTATCATGCATCTTAGAAGGATTTTCCATATGCTAAAAGTTCATGTAATGCTTGCCAAATGTAAATGAAATCAAAAGAAAGTTCTCAATCCATCAAGTAATACGTAACTCACCAAAACATTGATAAATCAATTGAGCAATCAATTATCTAACTCAAAATAAGATTTTCCACTAAGCCAATCGATAGGGGAAATCAATTTCCTGAAAGTTTTTAGTGAAAACTGAACTCTGGGCTTAAATCAATCGATTGGGTAAATCGATTAACTCAATCGATTGGGTAAATCGATTTCCTAACAGACAGAGCCCCTGTATTGAATCCAATCGATTGAGCAAATCGATTTTCGGAAGACAAAGCCCCTGACTTGAATCCAATCGATTTACCAAATCGATTTCTTAAATGATTTTGAAAGACAACTTACAAAATCGGTAGGATAAATCGATTTCGTGCAAAACAGGGCCTCTGTAACTCATCAAATCGATTGGGTAAATCGATTTCCCTGTATATTCTTAACGTAAATTGTAAATGTACCACCTATCACAGGCCAAAGTACTCTTTACCGAGGTGCCACCTATAACGGGTCTGCACAATTTACAAAAAAAACCGTAAGTCGTAAATGTACCGCCTATCACGGGCCAAAGTACTCTTTACCAAGGTGCCACCTATCACGGGTTTGCACAACTTACAAAAACGTAAATCATAAATGTACCGCCTATCACAGGCCAAAGTACTATTTATCAAGGTGCCACCTATCACGGGTCTGCACGATTTACAAAAATCATGAAAATGCATGAGCGTATACTGACTCCATTCACAACAATCGTTAAGCAAATGCAGTTATTTAAAGATTCTCCATTTTTAACACTCATTTGACTTAAACGATTTTCACGCCAAACATTAAGCAAATAGACATATTAAGAGATTCCCCATTCTTAATATACTTTTGACTTAAACGATTTCCACAACAAAACATTCAGTAAATAAGACATTAAGAGATTCCCCATTCTTAATACTCATTTAACTAAAACGATTTTTCAAAAACAAGCATTAAGTAAACAAGACATTAAGAGATTCCCTATTCTTAATTCTCATTAACTTAAACGATTTTCAAAACAACATTAAGTAACCAAGACATTAAGAGATTCCCCATTCTTAACGCCCAATTAACTTAAACGATTTTCACAAGCACAAATTAAGTAAACAAGACATTAAGAGATTCCCCATTCTTAATTCTCATTTAACTTAAATGATTTTCCAAAACACACATTAAGTAAACGAGACTTTAAGAGATTCCCCCTTCTTAATACTCGTTTAACTCTAATGGTTTTTAAATTTCACACCAAACAAACTCAAACATAATATCTAAATCAATCAACGATTCGCACCAAATCACATCAATCAACAAACATCAAGTATGAACACGCCAAGTACGATGAACACAAATCAATGCAATCATCAAATACATCAAATTTCATTTACTCAAATTATACATAAATGAGTTAAATTCATTTTCCCCAAATCAATACTCTAACCCTAACAAAATTCTTTTCATCACGACCACAAATAAGTCCCTAAATGCAAACTAAAAGTTTGGAAGGAGCCCTTACCTTAACGTTAGCTTTAACGTCGATTTACGGCATCACGATCAATTCCGTTAAAAACTTTGCTCGCGACGTCGCTTCCAAAGTTAGCTCACTAGCACCGTAGTGTAGTGGTGAGCAACTTTGCCTTCTATCACTTCTTGAAATGACGCTTAGATCTAGATGAAATGGGGAGATTTGAGTTTGAATCCCTAATACCGTTTTTCTTTGTTTTCGAATCAAAGTTGAAGAGTGAAGTTGAGCAACCTTTGTCCTATCACTCAATATCAATTTTCGAACTCAAAGGAAGCAAGAGCAACGAAAATGGACGAAAATGGCAGAAGGAGGAGGATCGAGTTTGTCGCGAGGCAGAGGAAGAAGATGGAAATTTTCTATTTTCTTTCCTTTGTTTTTCCTTTCTCCCTTTTTCTTTCATTTCTACTTCTTTTCTTCCTATTTCCTTCTTTTCCATTTCTTTATATATATATATATATATATATATATTTTAATAATAATTAACAAATATCTCCAAATATTTAGATATTTATTAAATTACCCTTTCACCCCTAACGCATTAAACTCTTCGCAGAAGTTTCAACACAGCCAAATTAACTTATTTATCGACGAGTAATTTAATCGGGCATCAAAATATGTTTTTGATCATATAAACTCCAAAATATTAATAACTTGGCTAAAAAGCCCCTGAGTTCAATACTAAAATCCATTAACATACCACTCAATCACATCAAATTTCCTTTACTCAAAATCATACATATAGGAGTTAAATTCATTTTCCACGAAACATTCATCAATATCTCCAAAACCCCACATTAAAATTTCACCCATAAAAGCATTAGATTCATTTTCCCCAAATCAACACTTCAACCCTAACAAATTCTTTTCCACACAACCACAGATAAGCCCCTAAATGCAAACTAGAAGTTTGGAAGGAGCCCTTACCTTAACGTTAGCTTTAACGTGCGTCTATGGTACCGCGAGTAAATCCGGTAAAAATCTCCGCTCGCGACGTCGCTTCCGAAGTTAGTTCACTAGCACCGTAGCGTGGTGGCGAGCAACTTTCCCTTCTATCTCTTCGCGAAATGAAGCTTAGATCTAGATGAAACATGGAAGATTGCGTTTGACGGTTTTAAAATTCCTAACACCATTTTTCTTCGTTTTCGAATCAACGAGGAAGTATGAAGTTGAGAAATTCTTGTCTTCTCACCCACCAAGTCTTGGGTTCCTATTCTTGAATCCAAAGAAAGAAATGAAATGGAAAAAGAAAGAAGGAAGAAGGGTGAAGGTGGAAGGGGTGAGCTTCCTCTGTTTATGTTTTCTTTTTCCTTTTTTCCTTTTCTTCTCTAGTTTATATATATACATATATATATATATATATATTACTTACTATTTATATATATATATATATATATATATATATTACTTACTATAATATTTATTCATATATTTGTATACATATATATATATATATTATACTTAAAACTAAACCAATAAATATCTAACAACTCTCACATCCATCTCAAACTATTTTGATAAAAATATCTACTCTCGTCGCAACTCAATTGACCGATACAATTTTCAGCAACCCAAGATATTTTGAACAAAACTGCATAGAATTATAATCTTCGTAACCTAAATAAATTATTCTTCGACAAATAGTTTTAATCCAATTTCCAAAAATATATTTTCGGCATTCAACTCACTAAATACCGAAAACTGCGCTAAAAGCCTAAGCAATTTAACACAAAATACCCTAAAATTGTATAATTTAGGATTTAAAATGAAGGGTCTTACATTACTACCCCCCTAAAACTAGTTTCATCCTCGAAACATAAAGTACGAGTAACAATCCACACTAGGTTTGAACTCAAATTCAACATACAAGTCACAACTTGTTTCACCTGGCCTATTCGAAGAAAGTGTTATCTACTCGGTTACATTGGGTGCTTAATGACTCTGCACACATCCATAGTCGGTAAGGCTCGTCTGTCCCATTCAACATGATTTTGTGTACTATCAAAAAGAGATTAAGGATGATCAGTCCCTCAACTTGTCAATAAATAACCAACAACCCTGATAGTGGATTAGACTATCTTAACCGAACTATAATAGCGCTCCTTGCAACTTACAATTGAGGTTATTCTAATGTACAAGAAGTCAACAATCTTCTCAAAGTCCACTGAGTTTCCCTTATTTTTCTATAACTTTGATCATGTTGACTAAGTACAATTTCCCATAGCTATGTTACATAGCCTCATTTGTATCCACTTGGTACAAAACATCCATTTGGTACCAAATCGAAACACTAAGTATGACACCAACACACGGAGTACAAAACAATCGCCACAGTCGAGGACTCCTAAATTTCCACAGATCCTCGATTTTTTCTTTAGTCGTACAACTACGTCGAACCGTATTGTTCTTATCAGTATGTTATTCCAATTATAACTTTAATAATTCTATCCCCACATCTTCTTGGGGATCCAAGCTTCTTCAAATATTTTCGAAATCAAGCCAAAGACTATACTACTTAGGACACACAACCTTCTTTTCATTTTAGTACTTCATTTCATGAGTCACGTTTTCCATTAAAATCCAACTTGAATTTAATTCGCAGATCAAGGTCTACATTTGTCTCATGCCTAACACCTCAATTCACGCTTCACTAGAAAATCTCTTACATACTTCGCAATTATGCACAAACTCAAAAATAATTCTCCTACATCTACTGCGAACATTCATTTTGATACTTCTTAATTTCACTGTGTCCTTCATTTGCAACTTGATGATTATCCTTTCATTATGACAGGTCAACCGCATTGTATTCACTCCATCACTTTTCCATTTCATGTTCAATTGTTTCCTATTAAACAAACATTTAACGCCTTTGATTGACGAACACAATAACATCCCCATGACATGCACTCAAGTAATGTCTTTATATCATTGGCATACCTTTATTGTAAGACCCATAATTTTAAAGTGTACTTTATGTATTTTAATGGATTTTGGTATTGAACTCAGGGGCTTTTTAGCCAAGTTATTAATATTTTGGAGTTCATATGATCAGAAAGATATTTTGATGCTTGACTAAAATTACTCGTCGATAAATAAGTTAATTAACTGCGGTGAATCTTTTACGAATAGTTTTATGCGTTTTGGGTAAAAGAGTAATTTAATAAATATCTAAAGAGTTGGAGATATTTGTTAAGTTATAAGTTATATATATATATATATATATATGTTGTGTGGATGGAAAAAGAAGGAAAAGGATATAAAGAAATAGAAAGGAAGGAATTGGGAAGAAAAGAAAAAGAGAGAAAAGAAAAAGAATGAAAAGAAAAAAGAAGGAAAGAAAGAAAGATTTTTCCCTCCCTCTCCCTCTCTACCGCGCACAACCATTCCTCCCCCTTCCTCCATTGTTGCTCCTTTTTGCTTTCTTTTCTTTCCTTAGATTTCGAAATTGATAGTGGGTGATAGGACAAGGATTTCTCAACTTCACTCTTCCTCTTTGATTCGAAAACGGAGAAAAACGGTATTAGGGATTCAAACTCAAATCTCCCCGTTTCATATAGATCTAAGCGTCATTTCAAGAAGTGATAGAAGGGAAAGTTGCTCACCACTACACTACGGTGCTAGTGAGCTAACTTTGGAAGCGGCGTTGCAAGCGGAGATTTTTACCAGATTCGCTCACGGTACCGTAATCGGACGGAAAAGCTAAAGTGAAGGTAAGGGCTCCTTCCAAACTTTTAGTTTGCATTTAGGGACTTACTTGTGGTTGTGTGGAAAAGAATTTGGTTAGGGTTAAAGTAAGGTTTTATGGAGAATGAATTTTAAACCCATGTATGTATGATTTGGAGTATATGAAACTTGTTGTGTTTGAGTGATGGATTATGTTGATTTGTGTTCATTGTTTTGACGTATTCTAAATTGATAACTGATGAAATTTGAGTTTGTTTTGTGTGGTTGGTGTGGAAAATGATTTGGAATGAAGTAGGGATTGATTGTGAAAGTATGTTTGAGTTTGTTTTGTGTGGTTGGTGTGGATAATGATTTGGAATGAAGTATGGATTGATTGTGAAAGTGTGTATGAGTTTGTTTTGTGTAGAAAATGTTTTGGAGTGAATTTTGGATTCAATGTGAAAGTTGGTTTTGTGTGGAATTGGAAAACCATTAAGTCAAACGAGTATTAAGAATGGGGAATCTCTTAATGTCTCGTTTACTTAATGTTGTTTTGAAAATCATTTAAGTTAACTGGGCGTTAAGAATGGGGAATCTCTTAATGTCTTAGTTACTTAATGTTGTTTGAAAATCGTTTAAGTTAACTGAGCGTTAAGAATGGGGAATCTCTTAATGTCTTGGTTACTTATTGTTGGTTTATGAAAATCGTTTCAGTTAAATGAGTATTAAGAATGGGGAATCTCTTAATGTCTTATTTACTGAAAGTTTTGTTGTGGAAGTCGTTAAGTCAAAAGTATATTAAGAATGGGGAATCTCTTAATATGTCTGTTTGCTTAATGTTTGGCGTGAAAATCGTTTAAGTCAAATGAGTGTTAAAAATGGGGAATCTTTTAATAACTGCATTTGCTTAACGATTGTTGTGAATTGAGTCAGTATACGCTCATGCATTTTCATGCTTTTTGTAAATCGTGCAGACCCGTGATAGGTGGCACCTTGATAAATAGTACTTTGGCCTGTGATAGGCGGTACATTTATGATTTACGTTTTTGTAAGTTGTGCAGACCCGTGATAGGTGGCACCTTGGTAAATGGTACTTTGGCCCGTGATAGGCGGTACATTTACGACTTACGGTTTTTTGTAAATTGTGCAGACCCGTGATAGGTGGCACCTCGGTAAAGAGTACTTTGGCCTGTGAAAGGCGGTACCTTTGCAATTTACGTTCTTTTTAGTAAGCCGTGCAGACCCGTGATAGGTGGCACCTTGGTAAACGATACGGGCCCGTGATAGGCAGTACGTTTATGGTTTACGCTTTTTAGTAAATCGTGCAGACCCGTGATAGGTGGCACCTCGGTAATTGGTACTTTGGCCTGCGATAGGCGGTACAATTATGATTTACGGCCCTTCGAGGAGGGTTTTGGTTTGGAATTCCGAGTCCATGCATTTTGGCATATACGCATTGCATTAGGGTGCTCGGCACACGAGTCGTGGTTGATTCAAATTATGATTGTGTTGATTTTGCTAAGTGTTATGGTTTGAGATTTTGTGTAAGTGTGTTTTGATTCAGATTGTGATTTCGTTGATTTCACTAAGAGTTGTGTTTTGGAATTGTGTGATAGTAAGTTAGGATGTAAAAACGTTTTCGAAACTCATAATGACGTGGTGCTTGTATGGGTATTGCTAAGTGTTAAGGTTTGGAGTGGTGTTTGTATGTGATTGAGTTAGTTGATGTATTTTTGAAAGAATACCCAGGGAAATCGATTTACCCAATCGATTCGATGAGTTACAGGGGCCCTGTCATTCACGAAATCGATTTACCCAATCGATTTTATAAGAAGTATCTCAAAATCATTTAAGAAATCGATTTGGTAAATCGATTTGGATACAATTGGATTCAAGTCAGGGGCTTTGTTTTCCAAAAATCGATTTACCCAATCGATTGGATTCAATACAGGGGCTCTGTCTGTCTGTCAATCGATTTACCCAATCGATTGAGTCAATTGATTTACCCAATCGATTGATTCAAGCCCAGAGTTCAGTTTTCACTAAAAACTTTCAGGAAATTGATTTCCCCAATCGAATGGTTCAGTGGGAAATCTTATGTTGAGTTTGATAATTGATTTCTCAATTGATTTATCAATGCTTTGTTCAATTATGTATTTCTTGATGGATTGATAATTCTATTTGATGTCATTTACATTTGGCAAGCTTTACATGAACTTTTAGCATGTGGAAAAACCCATCTAATATATATGATAAATCGAAAAGGTTATTTGTGCATTGAAAAGTTTAAATGTTATGTGTTAACTGTTATTTTCGGTTGGTGACCTTTTACAACTATTGTGAAAATCTGGGCTTTGCCCTCAGATGAGAGTCGGGATGATCCTACCGGTCCGTACCCTCCGAATGGGAATGTGGATGGGAGTGCTTGATTGGAGCTACGATAGGAGAATCTCACGGGGCGCGTGGAGATTACTCAAGGCGTATAGTTTTTGTTATGTATAGAATGATCAGACTAGGTTGTCATTCAGGACACATATGTCTTTCTTTTTGGGCTACCTTTATGTAAAGTTGAAAGGATGTACTTGTACTATTGCTGTCAGCATTACATGCTTTGGATTTATATTTTGAAAAACTTTTCCGCTGCGTATAAATTTTAATGGCTTAGTTATATATACATCCAAAGGTTTTATTTTATTAATTTGCTCGGTTTTATTTATTTCCTTGTTGTATTTTTAATTTCTTTCGAAAAAAAAAATACACCCTCGCTTTGAAAAACGGGGTGTTACATTGTGGTATCAGAGCTTTGGTTTGGTTTTCTTTGGGGGCTGTGGAACCTTTAGTTCTAGATGGTGGTTTAGGAGTTGTTGTCTGATCATGTGTCGGTTTAGGTGGTTCGAGTTGTCAAGTTCAGAATAATTATTATGTGCTGATGTGGTCGAAAGTCATTTTGGGAATTATTGAAGTAGTGTTAAGACTCTGTTTGATGATGGTTTTATAGGAAAACCATGCCGCCAAGGAGGAATGACGTTCAGAGAGCCAATGCCGATAGGGATGATCGGATGGCGGAGGCTATGAATAACATGGCTGCTTCTGTTGCTGCACAGACTGCTGCCAAGACTCAACGTGATCTCGAAAAGAGGGAAAGAGAGATCCGTGCTGCGGAGTCAAGAGGTTTAGAAGACTTCCGTCGTTACAATCCTCCTAAGTTTAAGGGGGATGAGAACTCGGAGAAAACGGATCAGTGGATCCAAGAAGTGGAGAAGATCTTCGAAATGATTAACTGTCAGGCGGCAGTGAAGGTCAACTATGCCACTTACATGCTATTGGGGGATGCTGAGTACTGGTGGAGGAGTGTAAAACTATTGATGAGATCAGCTCACGAGGAGGTGAACTGGGAATCATTCAAGAGGAAGTTTTTAGACAAATACTTCCCGATGAGTACCAGGACTAAATTGGGCGACGATTTCCTGAAACTGCATCAGGGGAACATGACCGTGGGCGAATATGCCGCTAAATTTGAATCGCTTTCAAGGCATTTCCGGTTTTTCCGTGAAGAGATTGATGAACCATTCATGTGTCATCGCTTCCAAGACAGACTAAAGTATGAGATTCAAGACTCTGTCTTGCCCTTGGGAATTCAACATTTCCAAGCCCTTGTGGAGAAATGTATGGAAGTTGAGGATATGAAGAACAAGAGGGCTAGCCGAGGAGGAAATTTTAATGCAGGAGGGCCCAGTCGGGTGAATTATCAGAACAACAAAGGGAAACAAGTTGCAAAACCTTATGATCGACCACGAACTAACAACAGTGGGCAGAATCGCCCAGGGAACCAGAATTTTGGGAGACAATTGGGGCGAGTGGTTCGATGCTTCCGATGTGGGGAAGATGGACATTATGCTAATGCCTGTACCCCTAATACTCTCACCTGCTACAATTGTCAGAAGCCAAGACACATGGCAAAGGATTGCACGGCTCCGAAGGCGGAACTAGTTGTGAATGTAGCTAGGGCTACTCGTCCTACGGCTAGAGGGCGCATTTATTGTGTGAGTGCTGAAGAGGGGAATCCATCTGGCAATCTGATTCAGCGTGACTGTGAGATTGCAGGTAACACTCTAACTGCACTTTTTGACTCGGGGGCAACCCATTCCTTCATTGCTATGGATTGTGTGAATCGTTTGAAGCTATCTGTGTCTGCTTTACCTTTTGATTTGGTTGTCTCCACACCTGCTAAGACTTTGACAGTAAATTCTGCATGTTTACATTGTCAAATAACTATTCAGAATAGGGATTTCTTGGTTAATTTGATTTGTTTACCACTACAATCACTCGAGGTCATCCTCGGTATGGATTGGATGTCGTATCATTATGTGATCTTAGATTATGCTCGCAAATTGGTTCTTTTCCCCGAACCAGGAGTTGTTAAGTATTTAACCGCTAACAAACTCCGAGTATCGCTAAGTGAAGGGACTCATGAGTTTTTGTCTCTGGCTCATGTGGAGGCAAAGATAAATGTGAACATAGAAGATGTGATGCTTGTCAATGAGTACCGGGATGTATTTCCAACGGAAATTCCAAGATTGCCACCGGTAAGAGAAGTGGAATTTTTCATTGATTTGCACCCAGGAACGGGACCAATTTCGATTGCACCGTACCGAATGTCACCATTGGAATTAAATGAGCTCAAAGGTCAAATCGAAGATTTGTTGAAGAGGAAATTTATTAGACCAAGCGTATCACCATGGGGAGCTCCGGTTTTGCTAGTTAAGAAGAAGGACGGAAGCTCACGCTTATGTGTGGATTATAGACAGCTTAATAAGGCAACTATTAAGAATCGTTATCCTTTGCCACACATTGATGATTTAATGGACCAACTGAGAGGGGCCGCGATATTTTCGAAGATTGACTTGAAGTCGGGTTACCATCAGATTCTAGTAAGGGAAGGAGATGTTCAGAAAACTGCTTTCAGAACCCATTATGGACATTATGAATATCTCGTTATGCCATTCGGAGTTACCAATGCACCAGCTATTTTCATGGACTACATGAACAGAATCTTTAGTCCATTCCTTGATAAATTTGTTGTGGTGTTCATTGACGATATATTGATTTATTCAAAAACTGAAGAAGAGCATGGAGAACACTTACGTCAAGTTCTTGAGATTTTACGCAAGAAGCAATTGTATGCCAATTTGTCAAAGTGTGAATTTTGGCTAGAAAAGGTGAATTTCTTGGGACATGTGATAACCAAGGAAGGAATCGCTGTAGATCCGGCCAAGATTGAGGCGGTCCTTGCTTGGAAACAACCTCAGACTGTCACGGACATACGAAGTTTTGTAGGGCTGACAGGGTACTACAGGAGATTTATTGAAGGTTTTGCTAAGATTGTGTCCCCATTGACACATCTTACCAGAAAGGATCAACCGTTCGCATGGACGGAGAAGTGTGAGGAAAATTTTCAGTTACTGAAGACAAAATTGACAACCTCACCAGTGTTGTTGTTACCGCAATCAGATGAACCTTATGAAGTTTATTGTGATGCGTCTCACCAAGGGTTGGGATGTGTGCTGATGCAACACAAGAAAGCTGTAGCTTATGCCTCCAGGCAATTGAAGATTCATGAGAGAAACTATCCTACTCATGATTTGGAGCTTGCTGTGGTTGTTTTTGCATTGAAGATCTGGAGGCACTACTTATATGGGTGCACATTCACCGTGTTCAGTGACCATAAGAGTTTGAAATATTTGTTTGATCAGAAGGAATTGAACATGCATCAAAGAAGATGGATGGAGACTCTCAAGGATTTTGATTTCACACTACAGTACCACCCTGGGAAGGCCAATGTAGTGGCTGATGCATTGAGTAGAAGAAGTGTATCGGTGTCTTCAACAATTATGGCTAGACAACGAGAGTTGTGGGATGCTTTTAGAGACCTACACTTGAACGTAGAGTTTGCACCAGGAATTCTTAGACTCGGAATGATTAAGATTTCGAGTGGACTACTTGAAGACATTGAAAATTCTCAAGATGACGTCTTAATTCAGGAGAAGAGGAACCTAATAGTGCAAGGGAAGACAACAGAGTTCAAAATTGGAGTAGATAATATTCTGAGATGTAATGGGAGAATTTGTGTACCAGAAATTACGGATATGAGAAAGACAATTTTAGAAGAGGCTCATAAGACCAAGTTGAGTATTCATCCTGGAGCAACAAAGATGTATCAAGATTTGAGACAGAATTATTGGTGGCCAGGAATGAAGAAACATGTAGCGGAGTATGTATCAACTTGTCTGACTTGTCAGAAAGCGAAGGTGGAACATCAGCGACCTGCTGGGATGTTGCAACCTTTAGATATACCCGAATGGAAGTGGGACAGCATTTCCATGGATTTCATAACTGGGTTACCTAAAACAAGGAGAAAGAATGATTCTATATGGGTGATAGTGGATCAATTGACTAAATCCGCGCACTTTTTGCCAGTAAAGATCAGTTAACAGAGATTTACATTGCTGAAATTGCGAGGTTACACGGGGTACCATCTAGTATTGTATCAAACCGTGATCCGAAGTTCACCTCGCATTTTTGGGGAGCATTGCACGAAGCGTTGGGAACGAAACTACGATTGAGTTCAGCTTACCATCCCCAAACGGATGGACAGACGGAAAGAACGAATCAGTCCCTTGAAGATCTGTTGAGAGCATGTGTGTTAGATGATAGAGGAAGTTGGGATGATGTACTTCCGTTGATTGAGTTCACCTGCAACAATAGTTTCCACGCGAGTATTGGAATGGCGCCATATGAGGCTTTATACGGGCGCAAGTGTCAAACGCCCTTGTGTTGGTATAAGGACGGTGAAAATATGATCGTCGGACCAGAGATGGTGCAACAGACTATAGCTAAGGTGAAGAAAATCAAGGAGAAAATGAAGACTTCACAGGATCGTCAGAAGAGCTATGCGGACAAGCGTCGCAGACTTTTAGAATTCGAACAGGGTGACCATGTGTTTCTGAGGGTCACACCTACTACTGGAGTTGGTAGAGCATTGAAATCGAAGAAGTTGACTCCGAAATTCATTGGACCATATCAGATTTCTGCACGAATTGGGCCCGTTGCTTATCGGATTGCATTGCCTCCGATACTGTCCAATATTCATGACGTGTTTCATGTGTCACAGTTGAGGAAATATCTTGCAGATCCATCTCATGTGATCGAACCAGACACAATCCAGCTAAAGGATAACCTGTCATTCGAAGTACCACCTGTGAGAATTGATGACAGGAAGATTAAGCGATTGAGGACCAAGGATGTTTCGTTGGTTAAAGTGATTTGGAATCCAATTACTGGAGACGCGACCTGGGAACTAGAGAGCAAGATGAGAGAACAACACCCAGAGTTATTTATTGACGCATAGTTTCGAGGACGAAACTAATTTTAGGGGGGTAGTAATGTAAGACCCATAATTTTAAAGTGTACTTTATGTATTTTAATGGATTTTGGTATTGAACTCAGGGGCTTTTTAGCCAAGTTATTAATATTTTGGAGTTCATATGATCAGAAAGATAATTTGATGCTTGACTAAAATTACTCGTCGATAAATAAGTTAATTAACTGCGGTGAATCTTTTACGAATAGTTTTATGCGTTTTGGGTAAAAGAGTAATTTAATAAATATCTAAAGAGTTGGAGATATTTGTTAAGTTATAAGTTATATATATATATATGTTGTGTGGATGGAAAAAGAAGGAAAAGGATATAAAGAAATAGAAAGGAAGGAATTGGGAAGAAAAGAAAAAGAGAGAAAAGAAAAAGAAAGAAAAGAAAAGAGAAGGAAAGAAAGAAAGATTTTTCCCTCCCTCTCCCTCTCTGCCGCGCACAACCATTCCTCCCCCTTCCTCCATTGTTGCTCGTTTTTGCTTTCTTTTCTTTCCTTAGATTTCGAAATTGATAGTGGGTGATAGGACAAGGATTTCTCAACTTCACTCTTCCTCTTTGATTCGAAAACGGAGAAAAACGGTATTAGGGATTCAAACTCAAATCTCCCCGTTTCATATAGATCTAAGCGTCATTTCAAGAAGTGATAGAAGGGAAAGTTGCTCACCACTACACTACGGTGCTAGTGAGCTAACTTTGGAAGCGGCGTTGCAAGCGGAGATTTTTACCGGATTTGCTCACGGTACCGTAATCGGACGGAAAAGCTAAAGTGAAGGTAAGGGCTCCTTCCAAACTTTTAGTTTGCATTTAGGGACTTACTTGTGGTTGTGTGGAAAAGAATTTGGTTAGGGTTAAAGTAAGGTTTTATGGAGAATGAATTTTAAACCCATGTATGTATGATTTGGAGTATATGAAACTTGCTGTGTTTGAGTGATGGATTATGTTGATTTGTGTTCGTTGTTTTGACGTATTCTAAATTGATAACTGATGAAATTTGAGTTTGTTTTGTGTGGTTGGTGTGGAAAATGATTTGGAATGAAGTAGGGATTGATTGTGAAAGTATGTTTGAGTTTGTTTTGTGTGGTTGGTGTGGATAATGATTTGGAATGAAGTATGGATTGATTGTGAAAGTGTGTATGAGTTTGTTTTGTGTGGAAAATGTTTTGGAGTGAATTTTGGATTCAATGTGAAAGTTGGTTTTGTGTGGAATTGGAAAACCATTAAGTCAAACGAGTATTAAGAATGGGGAATCTCTTAATGTCTCGTTTACTTAATGTTGTTTTGAAAATCATTTAAGTTAACTGGGCGTTAAGAATGGGGAATCTCTTAATGTCTTAGTTACTTAATGTTGTTTGAAAATCGTTTAAGTTAACTGAGCGTTAAGAATGGGGAATCTCTTAATGTCTTGGTTACTTATTGTTGGTTTATGAAAATCGTTTCAGTTAAATGAGTATTAAGAATGGGGAATCTCTTAATGTCTTATTTACTGAATGTTTTGTTGTGGAAGTCGTTAAGTCAAAAGTATATTAAGAATGGGGAATCTCTTAATATGTCTGTTTGCTTAATGTTTGGCGTGAAAATCGTTTAAGTCAAATGAGTGTTAAAAATGGGGAATCTTTTAATAACTGCATTTGCTTAACGATTGTTGTGAATTGAGTCAGTATACGCTCATGCATTTTCATGCTTTTTGTAAATCGTGCAGACCCGTGATAGGTGGCACCTTGATAAATAGTACTTTGGCCTGTGATAGGCGGTACATTTATGATTTACGTTTTTGTAAGTTGTGCAGACCCGTGATAGGTGGCACCTTGGTAAATGGTACTTTGGCCCGTGATAGGCGGTACATTTACGACTTACGGTTTTTTGTAAATTGTGCAGACCCGTGATAGGTGGCACCTCGGTAAAGAGTACTTTGGCCTGTGAAAGGCGGTACCTTTGCAATTTACGTTCTTTTTAGTAAGCCGTGCAGACCCGTGATAGGTGGCACCTTGGTAAACGATACGGGCCCGTGATAGGCAGTACGTTTATGGTTTACGCTTTTTAGTAAATCGTGCAGACCCGTGATAGGTGGCACCTCGGTAATTGGTACTTTGGCCTGCGATAGGCGGTACAATTATGATTTACGGCCCTTCGAGGAGGGTTTTGGTTTGGAATTCCGAGTCCATGCATTTTGGCATATACGCATTGCATTAGGGTGCTCGGCACACGAGTCGTGGTTGATTCAAATTATGATTGTGTTGATTTTGCTAAGTGTTATGGTTTGAGATTATGTGTAAGTGTGTTTTGATTCAGATTGTGATTTCGTTGATTTCACTAAGAGTTGTGTTTTGGAATTGTGTGATAGTAAGTTAGGATGTAAAAACGTTTTTGAAACTCATAATGACGTGGTGCTTGTATGGGTATTGCTAAGTGTTAAGGTTTGGAGTGGTGTTTGTATGTGATTGAGTTAGTTGATGTATTTTTGAAAGAATACCCAGGGAAATCGATTTACCCAATCGATTCGATGAGTTACAGGGGCCTGTCATTCACGAAATCGATTTACCCAATCGATTTTATAAGAAGTATCTCAAAATCATTTAAGAAATCGATTTGGTAAATCGATTTGGATACAATTGGATTCAAGTCAGGGGCTTTGTTTTCCAAAAATCGATTTACCCAATCGATTGGATTCAATACAGGGGCTCTGTCTGTCTGTCAATCGATTTACCCAATCGATTGAGTCAATTGATTTACCCAATCGATTGATTCAAGCCCAGAGTTCAGTTTTCACTAAAAACTTTCAGGAAATTGATTTCCCCAATCGATTGGTTCAGTGGGAAATCTTATGTTGAGTTTGATAATTGATTTCTCAATTGATTTATCAATGCTTTGTTCAATTATGTATTTCTTGATGGATTGATAATTCTATTTGATGTCATTTACATTTGGCAAGCTTTACATGAACTTTTAGCATGTGGAAAAACCCATCTAATATGTATGATAAATCGAGAAAGTTATTTGTGCATTGAAAACTTTAAATGTTATGTGTTAACTGTTATTTTCGGTTGGTGGCCTTTTACAACTATTGTGGAAATCTGGGCTTTGCCCTCAGATGAGAGTCGGGATGATCCTACCGGTCCGTACCCTCCGGATGGGAATGTGGATGGGAGTGCTTGATTGGAGCTACGATAGGAGAATCTCACGGGGCGCGTGGAGATTACTCAAGGCGTATAGTTTTTGTTGTGTATAGAATGATCAGACTAGGTTGTCACTCAGGACACATATGTCTTTCTTTTTGGGCTACCTTTATGTAAAGTTGAAAGGATGTACTTGTACTATTGCTGACAGCATTACATGCTTTGGATTTATATTTTGAAAAACTTTTCCGCTGCTTATAAATTTTAATGGATTAGTTATATATATATCCAAAGGTTTTATTTTATTAATTTGCTCGGTTTTATTTATTTCCTTGTTGTATTTTTAATTTCTTTCGAAAAAAAAAATACACCCTCGCTTTGAAAAACGGGGTGTTACATTTATAATAAAAATGTCTGAATTATAGGTGAGATAATTCTTTTCCTGAATCTTTAATTGTCATAAGCCACATCTCTATGTGCTGCTCCAACAAATTTCTTGGCACATTTTCCAATATTTATTTCACTTGCTGGATTCTTATTCCTTCACAACCTTCACCGAGATACAAACTGAAAGAATCCTAACAATCGAACGTCCTAATGAATTATTTCTCACACGTTCCCCATAAGCATTTCCTAAGAAATAATTATCTATAACTTCATCCTCATAAATTTTGCAGTAAAATGTCTCAAAGACCCACACACCTTATATTACCGCAATCTCAAGTATTCTCGTACTCGATACTTCAAATTCCACTTAATGGTAACATAGAGTTCAATACATCAGGGCTTACCTATCACGGGTCTGCACAATTTACAAAAACGCAAATCATAAATATACCGCCTATCACAAGCCAAAGTACTATTTATCAAGGTGCCACCTATCACGGGTCTGCACGATTTACAAAATCAATGAAAATGCATGGGCATTCTCTGACTCCATCCACGACAATCATTAAGCTAATGCAGATATTAAAAGATTCCCCATTTTTAATACTCATTTAACTTAAACGATTTTCACAACAAACATTAAGTAAACAGAGAAATTAAAAGATTCCCCATTTTTAATACTCATTTAACTCTAATGGTTTTCATGACAAACATTAAGTAAACAAGGATATTAAGAGATTCCCCATTCTTAATACTCATTTAACTTAAAATGATTTTCACAACAAACATTAAATAAATAAGGATATTAAGAGATTCCCCATTCTTAATACTCATTTAACTTAAACGATTTTCACAACAAACATTAGTAAATAGAGATATTAAGAGATTCCCCATTCTTAATACTCGTTTAACTTAAACGATTTTCACAACAAACATTAGTAAACAGAGATATTAAATGTAAGACCCGTAATTTTAAATCCTAAGTTATACAATTTTAGGGTATTTTGTGTTAAATTGCTTAGGCTTTTAACCCAGTTTTCGGTATTCAGTGAGTTAAAGGCCGAAAATATACTTTTGGAAATTGGATTAAAATTATTTGTCGAAGAATAATTTATTTAGGTTTCGATGGATTTAATTCTGGGCGATTTTGTTCAAAATATCTCAGGTTGCTGAAAATGTATCTGACAATTGAGTTGCGACGAGAGTAGATATTTTATCAAATTAGATTGAGATTGGGGTGAAGTGATGGGGGTAAGAGTTGTTAGATAATTGTTGGTTTTGTTTTAATTATAATATATTTATATATAAATCTATATATTTAAATATTGTAAGTAATATATATATATATATATGGTTGGAGGGAAATAGGAGAAAAGGAAATAGAAAGAAAAGAAAATAGAAGGAAGGAAAAACAAGGGAAAAACATTTCCATCTCCTTCCTCTCCTCTGCCTCGTGAAAAACCTTTCCCTCCTCTTTTTTTTCTTCTTCTTGGTTTTGCTTCCTTTTTCGTTCTTTGACTTCAAGAATAGAAACCCAAGGATTAGTGGATAAGAGAGCAATGTTTTCTCAGCTTCATACTTCCTCGTTGTTTCAAAAACGAAGAAAAACGGTGTTAGTGATGTCAAACACAAACCTTCCCGTTTCATCTAGATCTATGCTTCGTTTTGCAAAGTGATAGAAGGGAAAATTGCTCACTACCACGCTACGGTGCTAGGGGACCAACTTTGGACGCGACGTTGCTAGCGGAGATTTTACCGGATTTATTCGCGGTACCGTAATCTCACGTTAAAGCTAACGTGAAGGTAAGGGCTCCTTCCAAACTTTTAGTTTGCACTTAG
Organism: Cicer bijugum; assembly: GCA_037974875.1. NCBI lineage: Eukaryota > Viridiplantae > Streptophyta > Magnoliopsida > Fabales > Fabaceae > Cicer > Cicer bijugum. The sequence goes on from JBBPBT010000850.1 coordinate 5,346,000, forward strand.
GGACTTATATGTGGTTGTGTGGAAAAGAATTTTGTTAGGGTTAAAGTATTGATTTGGGGAAAATGAATTTAACTCATTTGTGTATGTTTTGAGTAAAAGAAATTTGTTGTGTTTGAGTGATGAATTGTGTTGATTTGTGTCGTCGTATTCGACGTGTTTATAGTTGATGATCATAGAATTTGAGATGTGTTTTGTGTGGTTTGTGTGGAAAAATGATTTGATGTGTTTTGGTGTGAATTATGGATTGAATGTGATTTTTGTATGGAATTTGAAAACCAATAAGCTAAACGAGTATTAAGAAAGGGGAATCTCTTAATGTCTTGTTTACTTAATGTGTGTTTATGAAAAATCGTTAAAGTTAAATGAGTATTAAGAATGGGGAATCTCTTAATGTCTTGTTTACTTAATGTGTGCTTGTCTGTGTTGGGATTGTCGAGTCAAGGTGACGCCATGTGATTTGTTGGTTCATCTTGTTTGTGTTGGGATTGTCGAGTCAAGGTGATGCCATGTGATTTGTTGGTTCATCTTGTCTGTGTTGGGATTGTCGAGTCAAGGTGATGCCATGTGATTTGTTGGTTCATCTTGCCTGTGTTGGGATTGTCGAGTCAAGGTGATGCCATGTGATTTGTTGGTTCATCTTGTCTGTGTTGGGATTGTCGAGTCAAGGTGATGCCATGTGATTTGTTGGTTCATCTTTTCAGTGTTGGGATTGTCGAGTCAAGGTGATGCCATGTGATTTGTTGGTTCATCTTGTCTGTGTTGTGATTGTCGAGTCAAGGTGATGCCATGTGATTTGTTGGTTAATCTTGTTTGTGTTGGGATTGTCGAGTCAAGGTGATGCCATGTGATTTGTTGGTTCATCTTGTCTCTATTGGGATTGTCGAGTCAAGGTGATGCCATGTGATTTGTTGGTTCATCTTGTCTGTGTTGGGATTGTAATGTCAAGGTGATTCCATGTGATTTGTTGGTTCATCTTGTTTGTGTGGGTATTGCCTTGTAACCGTTCAGCGGTATGTTTTGAAATTGTGTGTAAGTGTGTTGATTCAAGTTTATGATTGAGTGTTTGAACTTGAGATGTCATTGTGATTGTGTTGATTTTACTAAGAGTTTTGTTTTGGAATTGTGTGATAGCATGTTTGATTGCAAAACTATTTCGAAGCTCATAATGTCGTGGTGATCGTGTTGAAATTGCTAAGTGTTATGTGGTAGAGTTGTGTATGAATGTGATTGAGTTAGTTTAGGTATTTTTGGAAGAATATGCAGTGAAATCGATTTCTCCAATCGATTTGATGAGTTACAGGGGCTTCGCAAATTTGACAAAATCGATTTACCCAATCGATTTTGTAATATGTTTTCAAAACCATTTAAGAAATCGATTAAGCAAATCGATTGGATTCATTAAAGGAGCTCAGCAAAATTGACGAAATAAATTTGGTAAATCGATTGGCTACAATACAGGGGCTCAGTTTTTCATTCAATCGATTTCCCCAATCGATTGATTTAAGCCCAGAGTTCAGTTTTCACTAAAAACATTTAGGAAATCGATTTGCCCAATCGATTGGCCCAGTATAAATTCTGATTTTGAGTTAGATAATCGAATCTCAATTGCTTTATCAATGTTTTGGTCAGTTATGTATTACTTGATGGATTGAGAACTTTATTTTGATTTCATTTACATTTGGCAAGCATTATATGAACTTTTAGCATATGGGAAACCCTTTTAAGATGCATGCTAAGTTGAAAAGGTTATTTGTGCATTTAAAAACATAAATGTTATGTGTTAACTATTAATTTCGGTTGGTGACCCTTTACAACTATTGTGGAAATCTAGGCTTTGTCCTCAAATGAGAGCCAAGACAATCCTACCGGTCCGTACCCTACGGATGGTTATGCTTGACTGGAGCTATGTTAGGAGGATCTTACGGGGCGCGTGGAGATCACTCAGGGCGTATAGTTTTTGTGTATAGAATGATCAGATTAGGTTGACATAGAGGGAACAACTGTCTTTCTTTTGAATTGTATTTATTTTAAAACGGAAGACTGTACCTATACTAATATTGTCAGCTTGACATGTTATTATCGATGGGTTACATGTCCCACTTTTTAATGTGTAAATATTTCGGATTCATATTTCGAGGAACTTTTCCGCTGCTTGCAAATTTTAATGACTTAATTATTTATCCAAATGTATTACCTCATCTTTTTCTCTACTTTATTTTAATTTCTTTTGAAAAAACAAAAAAATACACCCTTACTTTGAAAAACGGGATGTTACAACAAACATTAAGTAAACAAGGATATTAAGAGATTCCCCATTCTTAATACTCATTTAACTTAAAACGATTTTCACAACAAACATTAAGTAAACAAGGATATTAAGAGATTCCCCATTCTTAATACTCATTTAACTTAAACGATTTTCACAACAAACATTAGTAAACAGAGATATTAAGAGATTCCCCATTCTTAATACTCGTTTAACTTAAACGATTTTCATAACAAACATTAGTAAACAAAGATATTAAAAGATTCCCCATTTTTAATACTCGTTTAACTCTAATGGTTTTCACGACTACATTAAGTAAACATAGATATTAAGAGATTCCCCATTCTTAATACTCGTTTAACTCTAATGGTTTTCAAATTCCACACAGAACATACTTAAACATATTCACAAATTCAATCCACAATTTACACCAAAACACATCAATTCATTTCTCCACAAAATCCAACCATACACATATCAAATTTCATAAGCATTAATTATGAACACGACAAATACGATGAATACAAATCATCACAACATACCACTCAATCACATCAAATTTCATTTACTCAAAATCATACATAAAGGAGTTAAATTCATTTTCCACGAAACATTCATTAATATCTCCAAAACCCCACATTAAAATTTCACCCATAAAAGCATTAGATTCATTTTCCCCAAATCAACACTTCAACCCTAAGAAATTCTTTTCCACACAACAACAGATAAGTCCCTAAATGCAAACTAGAATTTTAGAAGGAGCCCTTACCTTAACGTTAGCTTTCACTTGCGTTTAATGTACCGCGAGAAAATCCAGTAAAAATCATCGCTCGCGACGTCGCTTCCAAAGTTAGTTCACTAGCACCGTAGCGTGATGGTGAGCAACTTTCCCTTCTATCTCTTCGTGAAACGAAGCTTAGATCTAGATGAAACGTGGAAGATTGTGTTTGACGGTTTTAAAATCCCTAACACCGTTTTTCTTTGTTTTCGAATCAACGAGGAAGTATGAAGCCAAGGAAAGAAAAGAAATGTAAAAAGAAAGAAGGAAGAAGGGCGAAGGTGGAAGGCGTGAGCTTCCTCTATTTACGTTTTCTTTTTCCTTTTTACCTTTTCTTCTCTAGTTTATATATATACATATATATATATATATATTACTTACTATAATATAAATTCATATATTTGTATACATACATATATATATATATATTTATGTATGTATATTATAATTAAAACTAAACCAATAAATATCTAACAACTCTCACATCCATCTCAAACTATTTTGATAAAAATATCTACTCTCGTCTCAACTCAATTGACAGATACAATTTTCAGCAACCTGAGATGTTTTGAACAAAACTGCCTAGAATTATAATCTCCGTAACCTAAATAAATTATTCTTCGAGAAATAGTTTTAATCCAATTTCCAAAAATATATTTTCGGCATTCAACTCACTAAATACCGAAAACTGGGCTAAAAGCCTAAGCAATTTAACACAAAATACCCTAAAATTGTATAATTTAGGATCTAAATTAAGGGTCTTACAACAGGGGCTCAGCTATTTATCAAAATAGATTTGCCAATCGATTTGGCATGTTACAAGGGCTCAGCTATTTATCAAAATGGATTTGCCAATTGATTTGGCATGTTACAGGGGCTCAGCTATTTAATAAATGGATTTCCAAATTGATTTCCCAATCGATTGCCCAATCGATTGATTTAAACCCAGAATATAGGTTTCACCAAAAACCTTTAAGAAATCGATTTCCCAATCGATTTGCTTAGTAAAAACTTTTATTGTGAGTCAGACAATCAATTGCTCAGTTGATTCATCAATTGGTTGGTCAGTTGATTCATTACATGTTTGATTAAAACCCTATTTTGATTTCATTTTTACTTGGAAAGTATTATATGAACGTTTAGCATATGGAAAACCCTTTCAAGGTGCATGCTAAGTTGAAAGGTTATTTTGTGCATTTAAAAGCTTAATTGTTATGTGTTAATTGTTAATTTCGGTTGGTGACCCTTTACAACTATTGTGGAAATCTGGACTTTGCCCTCAGATGAGAGTTAGGACAATCCTACCGGTTCGTACCCAGTGGATGGGGATGTAGTTGGAAACACCTGACTGGAGCTATGTTAGGAGGATATTGCGGGGCGCGTGAAGATCACTCATGATGTATAGTTTCAAAACCGTCAAACACAAACCTCCCCGTTTCTTCTAGATCTAAGCTTCATTTCGCGAAGAGATAGAAGGGAAAGTTGCTCACTACCATGCTACGGTGCTAGGGGACCAACTTTGAAAGCGGCGTTGCGAGCGGAGATTTTATCGGATTTGCTCGCGATACGGTAATCGCACGTTACAGCTAACGTGAAGGTAAGGGCTCCTTCCAAACGTTTAGTTTGCATTTAGAGACTTACTTGTGGTTGGGTGGAAAAGAATTTGGTTAGGGTTAAAGTAATGTTTTGTGGAGAATGAATTTTAAACCCATTTATGTATGATTTCGAGTATATGAAACTTGTTGTGTTTGAGTGATGGATTGTGTTAATTTGTGTCGTCGTATTCGGCGTGTTCATACTTGATGTTTGTTGATTGATGTGTTTTGGTGTGAAATTATGGATTGAATGTGAAAGTATGTTTGAGTTTGTTTTGTTTGGAATTTGAAAATCATTAAGTGAAACGAGTATTAAGAATGGGGAATCTCTTAATGTCTTCACTACGCCAAAAATTGCCTTTTACAGCGCCCCTTTTACAGTGCTTGCTAAACACAAGCGCTGTTGAAAATATATTTTAAAAATAACGGATCCTTTTACAGCGCTTTGTCTGACAAGCGCTGTAATAGAAGCGTTGTTGTATGTATTATAATGTTTCAGCATAACACTATAAGGCTTTTACAGCGCTTGTCAAAAAAGCGCTGTAAAATGAAGCGCTTTCGCGTATTATTTTACAGCGCTTTTCCCACAAGCGCTGTAAAATGCATGCGCTTTCAATTTTTTGAACTATCTATTACAGCGCTTTTTCTACAAGCGCTGTAAAATACATGCGCTTTCATTGAATTTAACTACCTATTACAGCGCTTTTTTCACAAGCGCTGTAAAATGCATAATTCAAATAATTATATACGTTGGAAACCCTCATATCATATCCTCTAGATATTTCAAAACCCTAATATCCTCTACGTACTGTGCAGCCATCTACGTTGTCTCAGGTATTTTTTAATTTGTTTTTGTCAAAAAATCTCTTCAATTGTTTTAAATCTCTTCTACACATGATCTGTTATGCATGTTTTAAATCTCTTCAATTGTTCATGAGAAAAAACATGATCTGTTATGTTTTGAAATTGTCAAAAACAACATTATCTGTTATCATGATCCAAAACAACATTATTTCTCATGAACAATTGAATAATTCATATTATATATACCACATGATCTGCTATGTTTTGAAATTGTCAAAAATTGGAAAAAACTCATATCACATGATCTTTTCTGTTTTGAAACGTGTTGATATATTTTGTATTGAAAGCTTATTAGTTTATTAGTTTATTAGTTCAGTATTGAAAGCTTATTAGTTTTGTAACTGCATTTATATAGGTGGTATAATATGGATAGGAAATGGATGTCAGCCAATCGATTGTCAAAAGAGTATGAAATTGGAGTGAAGGAATTTGTTGAGTTTGCAGTGAAGAATGCAAAAGATCCAAATAGAGTAGTTTGTCCTTGTTTAAAATGTTGTTTTGGAAAACGTGTTAGAGAAGATGAATTAGAAGGACATCTAGTATGTAATGGAATTGATCAAAGCTACACATGTTGGATAAGACATGGTGAGAAAAAAAAAAGGAAACATTAATTTTGAGAATAGTTCGACATATGCTTCAACTGACTTCGATACAGATACATATGAGCCAGACCGAGTTGATGAGATCGCAAAAGCAGTTGAAGAAGATCTTCGAGATTGTCCTAAAATGTTTGAAAGTTTGTTGAGTGATGCAGAGAAAGAATTATATAATGGTTGTACTAAATTCACAAGACTGTCGGCGATATTAAAGTTGTACAACTTAAAAGCGAGTAATGGATGGTCTGATAAAAGCTTTACAGAATTATTAACACTCATAAAAGATATGTTGCCAGATGATAATGAACTTCTCAGTCGAACCTACGAGGCTAAACGGATTTTGTGTTCTATTGGCATGAGTTACGAAAGGATTCATGCGTGTCATAATGATTGCATTTTATTTCGAAATGAATATGAACTACTTAAGGCGTGTCCGAAATGCAATGTCTCTCGATATAAGAAGAAAGAATCTACTCCAGCAAAAGTCGTGTGGTATTTTCCTATAATACCAAGATTTAGGCGCATGTATCGCAGTGAAGAAGATTCAAAACACTTGACATGGCATGCAGATGAAAGAATTAAAGATGGAATGTTTCGACACCCTGCAGATTCCCCACAATGGGCAAAAATTGATCACGACTATCCTGAATTCGGGATGGAGTCAAGAAATCTAAGACTTGCACTTTCTACTGATGGAATGAATCCACATGGTCTTCAAAGCATCTCACACAGCACGTGGCCTGTGATTTTGGTAATATATAACCTACCTCCATGGTTATGTATGAAGCGTAAGTTTATGATGTTGTCTCTGTTAATTTCTGGACCCAAACAATTGGGGAATGATATCGACGTATACTTGACTCCTCTAATCGAAGATTTAAAACGTATGTGGGAGACAGGTGTGGAAGTTTATGATGGGTATAAGAAAGAATGTTTCAATTTGAGGGCTATGTTGTTCGGCACAATTAATGATTTTCCAGCATATGGTAATTTATCAGGATATAGCATTAAAGGTCAGTGTGCATGTCCTATATGTGAAGAGAGTACAAATTGGATGCGATTGAAACATTGTAAGAAGAATGTGTTTCTTGGACATCGTAGATTTTTACCTTATAGTCATCAGTATCGTTGGTGGAGAAATGCATTTAATGGAAAATCAGAGGAAGGTAAAGCTCCTTCAGCACCGACTGGATATCAAATACTTGAAAAAGTACAAGGTTTGACCAATAAATTTGGCAAACCTTTTGCGGGAGAGTTGGTCAAAACTGGGTGGAAGAAAAGGTCAATTTTCTTTGAATTGCCATATTGGAAGTCATTGTATATAAGACATTTCCTTGATGTGATGCATATTGAAAAAAATGTATTTGATAGTGTTATTGGTACGTTACTCAATGTTCCAAGAAAGTCTAAAGATGGCATCAACGCAAGATTGGACTTGGTCGATATGGGAATAAGAAATGAATTGGCTCCAGTAAAGAAAGGAAATCGCACACATCTACCTCCAGCCGCTCATACTCTATCTAGAAAGGAAAAAATTGTTTTATGTAAATTTCTACATGAAGTTAAAGTTCCAGAAGGATACTCTTCGAACATTAAAAGTTCGGTTTGTATGAAAGACCTCAAGTTAAAAGGTTTGAAGACCCATGATTGTCATATTCTAATGGAGCATTTGCTACCAATAGGTATACGTTCCATTTTACCTGAAAAAGTTCGACTAGCCTTGACTAGATTATGTTTCTTCTTCAGGGAAATTTGTAGTAAAGTGATCGACCCTCAGAAATTACCGACATTGCAGAGGGAAATTGTTGTTACTTTGTGTGAGCTTGAAATGTATTTCCCACCATCGTTTTTTGATATAATGGTTCACCTTACTGTTCATCTGGTTAAGGAGACACAACTTTGTGGGCCAGCTTATATGAGATGGATGTATTCGATTGAACGATATATGAAAATATTAAAAGGGTACGTAAAAAGTAGAAGTCGACCAGAAGGTTGTATTGCTGAACGATACATTGTGGAAGAGGCTGCTGAATTTTGTACTGAATATCTGTCCAATGTTGAATCCATAGGGCTTCCCATGTCTCGTCATTCGGGAAGAATATCAGGAGAAGGGATAATTGGAAGGAGACTGCTGACTATATCAAGGACAGAATGGGAGCAGGCACAATTGTATGTTCTGCACAATGATGATGAGGTTCAACCGTATGTTACAATACACGTGGATCAGTTAGCTCGTTTGAACATGAATAGGAATCAAAATTGGATAACTCGAGAGCACAATCGAAGTTTTATAACATGGTTAAAAAATCACATAAAGTCAAAATTTGATATAGACCCCGGATCAATTTCACAGAGGTTGAGGTGGCTAGCAAATGGTCCAAGCTTACATGTCTTTTCTTACATTGGTTATGTTATTAACGGCTACACATTTTATACCAAAGAACAATATGATCAGACCACTATGCAAAATAGTGGAGTCACTCTCGTAGCTGAAGCGATGCATGTCTCCAGTGCAAAAGACAAAAACCCAATATATGCGAATCTATCATATTTTGGGGTTATCGAGCGCATATGGGAGTTAGACTACACAATATTTCGTGTTCCCATATTTGGTTGCAAGTGGGTCGATAATAATAATGGCGTTCGGATTGATGAGTCAGGATTCTTGCTTGTGGATTTTAATAGGGTGGGATACAAAGACAAGCCTTTTATTTTAGCGTCGCAAGCTCAACAAGTGTTTTATGTCACCGATCCTTCTGATGATAAATGGTTTGTTGTCCTATCGACCAATAAAATAAGTGATGATAACAACAATGATGAAGATGTTGGTAATGATCTTTTATTTGCAACATCACAACAACCACATGAAATTGATTCAACTGATGATGGTTTATATCTTAGAGATGATCATGATGAGGGAATTTGGATTAATCCATCGTTTCGTATTGTAAATGGACAAACAGATTCGAATCCCACTAGGAAAAGAAGAAGGGCATCTTAATGTACATGTTTAATTGTTGTAATCTGAAGTATTGTAATCTGAATTATTGAAATGTACATGTTTAATTGTTGTAATCTGAAGTATTGTAATCTGAATTATGGGTGGGGGGATAATACTTTCTCACCAAATTTTCGTTAATGTAATTTAGGTGACTTAATTGAAATATTAGCATACAAATTCAAATGAATGAATATTAATAACCATTTTTACTTATAAATAGTAAGAGAGTGTATAGAATTGAGAAAATGGTGGTAAAATGAAGAAAATAGTAAGAAGGTTGATTCCTCCCATGTTGGAACAATTTCAGCGTTCAAATTAGACTCTAATTAATTCAAATTCAAATTGAAAGGGTGGAGAGTCATGGAACGTTTTACAGCCCTTATAAAAATAAAATAATGAGACGTTTTACAGCGCTCTCCTAACAAAGCGCTGTAAAAGGCCCTTTAAAAAATAAAATAAAGAGAACTTTTACAGCGCTTATGTGAACAAGCGCTGTAAAAGGCCCTTTAAAAAATAAAATAAAGAGACCTTCTACAACGCTTATGTGAACAAGTGCTGTAAAAGGCTCATGTAATTTACAAACGCTTACATTTACGAAGTTCACTTAATTCAAATTCGAACCGAGGCCCTCCAAGTGTACAAGGGTTTAAAAGGCACTAAGTAAAATAAAATAAATAGACCTTTTACAGCGCTTGTTCACATAAGCGCTGTAAAATGTCTCTTTATTTTATTTTATATTAGCCTTTTAAAGGCTTGTCACACTTGGGTTCGAATCTGAATTAAGTGAACTTCGTAAATGTAAGCGTTTGTAAATTACAAAAGCCTTTTACAGCGCTTGTGTGAACAAGCGCTGTAAAGGCTCATGTGATTTACAAACGCTTAGAAATACGAAGTTCACTTAATTCAGATTCGAACCCAAGTGTGACAAGCCTTTAAAAAGCACTAAGTAAAATAAAATAAATAGACCTTTTATAGCGCTTATATGAACAAGCGCTGTAAAAGGCTTTAAAAATAATATTCATCAGATAGCTAACATGACTTTCTCTAACAGGATTTTCTTCAAACACCTTGTACGCATCATGGGAATCCCCAAAAATACATTGTTAACAAAAACATCAGACCCATTATTAACAAAAACATCAGACACATTGTTAACAAAAAACATCAGACCCATTGTTAACAAACCCAATTTTCGCTTTGATGAACCTGAAGATCAAGTTACGATTTAAGAATGAAAGGGAATGTAAAGAGATAAAAAGGGTGTTGAGGTGGAGATTGAAAGAGTAAGCTTTGATGTTTGCGAAGAAGATGCATAAAAGGACTTTGAGGTGGAGTTTGGTGAAGAGGAAGAGAGCTTGGTGGGTTTTGCAGAGCTTGTTTAAAAAATAACATAGCAAAACAAAAAATTAACAAAATAAGGCCTTTTACAGCGCTTGTTGACAAAAGCGCTGTAAAAGGCCTTTTAAAAATTTAAATAAGGATGTCTTTTACAGCGCTTCTTTGAGGAAGCGCTGTAAAAGGATTTTTTAAAAAACGATGAGGTCGTTTACAGCACTTGTGGATAAAAGCGCTGTAAAAGAGCCTTTTAAAAATTTTAATAAGGATGTCTTTTACAACGCTTCTTTGAGGAAGCGCTGTAAAAGGCTTTAACAAACAAGCGCTGTAAGGACGCTTTTTAGAGCGCTTTTGTAACAAGCGCTGTAAAAGGATTAGGCCTTTTAGAGCGCTCTTTGGAAAAGCGCTGTAAAAGGGTTATAAAAAAGCGCTGTAAAAGGGTTATATATATATTAACCTCTTCAGTTTCCTCTTCATTACGTAAACTACACTATCATTGAAACCTTCATCGTTCTTCTCTTCTTTTGCAAACCCTATAATCCCGTCCATTACAAACTGTTTTTCCACGATCCTCTCCTTCATTTCGAACCTTATTTCCATCCAAGATCATTTCGAACCTTATATTTTCATTGAAATACGTAACCCTCATTACGTATTTCTTCAAAACGTTTTTCTGTGAACCTTATTGCTTAACAAATTTTTGTGTTCGCTCTTTTCTTCGCATTTCATCTTTCTTCCAACCATTATTCAGGTATTGTTGTTATTTAATTTTTGTAATGATTAAAATGCATGTTGAGCTTGTTTAAAATATATATACTGATACATGTTGAGGTTGTTTAGAATAATGCATGATGCATGTTGAGCTTGTTGATGTTATATTAAACTGCATGTTGAACTTGTTGTAGTTAAATGGATACAAACAAAGAAATAGAATGTCAAAATGAAGAAGTTGGCACCTCTAAGGCTTATGAAAATGAAGTCAAACGTGGTGCAACTATAATGCAAAAGGTGATCAAAGCAAGGAGCAATGGCACGAAATTTGAGGTTATACAATACTATACTCTGTTTGCTGTGTATTTGTTTAGCTTTTTTTAATAGCATGTACTTACTATATGAGTTTATTAGTTTTGCTGGAATGAAAGTGGTCAGCCAATTGACCCCAACAGCGCAATGTTTGTAAGTTACATTGGGGCTGTTGTTCGACAAAATATTCCTGTTACCATTGACGATTGGAGAGATAAGACGTTGAAGGATGCCAAAGATATCATATGGAATAATATCCAAGTAAATTTTTTGATTCAATCTTTTGTCATTTATAAATATTTTCATTGAAATACTTTACTTATAATTTTTTTCATTGCAGACAACTTTTGTCCTTGATGAAGGACGAAAGAATTACGTTTTGAGAGTTGCGGGAAAACTCCATCGGGGATTTAGATCGCATCTCTCAAATTTCTATATAAAAGATAGAGAAGGAAACACAAGTGTTGAACCTCCAAAGATATATCAACATTATATATCAAATGATGAATGGAAAGCATTTGTTTCCAAACGTACTAACCCCGCATTTGTCGTAAGTGATTAATTTATTTGCATTTGTGTGTTTTATTATTCATATTCGTAGCGTATTTTAAATTTTTACGTAATTGCTATTTTTTTATATAGAATATTAGTAAGGCAAATCGCGAGAGGGCAAGCAACCCGACGCACCCATACAGAAGATCACGTATGGGATATGCACGGCTAGACCAAACCCTTGTAAGTCAATGTAACATCAATGGTTGAAGGAATTTGTATTATAACCTATAGTTTCTAATTAATATTTTTTTTAACAAATAGCGACAAGAGACCCAATCCGATCAACCATTGGATCGTCATATCTTGTGGAAGGAAGCTCGGGTAAATAAAGATGGAGTGGTTGATAACGAAAATGTTCAAAAAGTAATAGAACTTTGTGTAAGTATATTATGACTTTAATATTGTATTTATCACTTAAATACTTTTTAATATTGTATTTTAAAAATGCTAATGAACTTAATGTTACATGTAATTTAGGAGACGATCGAACAAAGTTCTGAACATGAAGAGGGCAACAAGGCTACTTGCAGGGATATTCTGGGCAAAGTTTTTAATGTTCCTGAATATTCCGGTCGTGTTAGGGGGAAGGGATTTGGCGTAACTCCGAGAAGCTTTTTTCCTCAAGAGAAGCGCCAAAAACCTTCCAACGAGGAAGTATTAGAGAAGCTCAGAATCCTATCTGAGCAAGTGGAACTCTTGGTGAATAAGAATAAAGACAAGCAACTTCCGGATCAGCTCCAAGGTGAAATACAAATGGAGAGTGAAAGCGGGAGTTGCAACGTCGGTTTGAAAAATATTCTCGAGGTAATTAATTACTTACTTGCTTATGTAATTACTTATGCATTAAACAATATTATATATTAATTGTACTTATGTTTTAACTATTGATTTAGGGTGTCCATTCATGTTTCCTATACTTGTCATCGCCCACTCATCGGAAGGTGGGAAAAGGTAAATTGTACAATACTTTGGGAGAAGTATTGCACAATACTCCGATTCCTGCGGGCCATGTCAAAGTATTGCCTACTGTTGCCTTCGAACCAACTGCACCGTTGCCAATACCGGACAACGACATTGATATGCAGACTTTGGGCGAAGCTGTTGGTAGTTACGTGGCATGGCCCACGAACCTTGTTGCCCTCGTTAAAAGCCCTCCCAGAAACGAATCAGTTACGTCTCCCGAAAAGGTTTGTCACATTTATTGGATAATTGTCAATTTTTTCAGATTCAATAAACTAACATTTAACCTCATTTTTGTAGGTCCAAGTAAATAAACCTCCCACACATCACAAAAAAGGCAGCAAACCTCAAAAATTGGAGATTAGTAGAGCTGCCAAATTACAAAGGCCGGAGGCCAATAAAACTCCCAATAAAGCTGCCAAACTTGCAGCAAGAAAAAAACTGGATCGTGGGAAATCAGTCGCTGCTGCTCCTACAATAAGTCAGCCACCCCTTGGTAAATACGGGGCGTATCTTGACAAGCAAGTAAAAAACAAGTTATGCAGCAGCGACGATTCGCGCATGATACATATGAATAAAGATATATTCGGAGATGAGTATGAGGAATTGTTCGACAAGGAGCACGTATACGAACTTCTCGAACATAAGGAGCTCAGTGCTACTGTGATGTGCTTGTACATAAGGTAAAAAATACTTTTAATTGCATTTATTGGTAATTAATTAAATGTATTGGTAATTAATCTTCTTTAAAATTTTAATTGAAGGTTTTTGCATGAGAAGTTCGTGTGCATGCGGAAATTGTCAAATAAATACTCATTCTTGTCATAAGCTGTCCATGTGGAAACACGATCAAGAAAATGTAAATAAATACATTATGAATATGTTTTTAGGAAATAAAGAAAAGGAAAAATTGTTCTTCGCACCATATAATTCAGGGTACGTAATTTTATCTTTTTAATTGATGAGAATTTAATTTATTAGTTGTGTATAAACAAAATTGCTTAACAAATTTTTTGTTGTTGTAGGGCACAATGGGTGCTATTTGCAATCAATGCGGTCTCTGAAGTTATATACTATTTGGATCCCGTGCATGGCGATTACAACAAACACTCCGAAATAAAGACTATGTTCGACACGTAAGTAATATTCATTTATTTTTGTTACACATATATATAAATAAGTGTTTGTTCATGCTAAAATAATCACATTTATTCATTTATATAGTGCCATAAAAGTTTATCGATCTCAAAGAGGTGCGATAGTGTCGAAGCAAAAGTCTAATAATATTACATGGATCCCAATAAAGTGCCCTCGTCAAACAAACAACATCGATTGTGGGTACTATGTATTGAGATTCATGAAGGAGATTGTTGACAAGAATAAAACTATTATCCCAAAAACGGTACGATATTTTGATTATATGATTTTCATATATAAATTATCTATATATTTGATACTAACTTAATATAATATGTTCAATTTTTATATTGCAGTACTTTGAAAATTCCAGTCCATCATATTCTGAGCAAGATCTGATGGAATTGAAGGAGGAATGGTGTGAGTATGTGATTGAAATGAAAATTATTTGATTTTCTGGGAAATAGCATGCTGCTGTGCAAGGAATCTGAATATTATATGGTGCATAGTTATTATATGTATATGATCATAGGACAGTATATAAACATGCATATGAATATGTTGTAAATTAGGTTCAATGTATATTTAGTTACTTATGTTGTAAATTACTGTGTTATAGGGTATATGTATCATGTTTTGTTTTAACAGATTCTGGTTCTGGTTCTGGTTCTGTTTCTGGTTCTGGTTGTGTTACAGGGTACATGCATATGAATATGTTATACATTACTGATTATGGTTGTGTTGTGTTGTGTCAACGTACTGGTTCAAACTAATTTTGGATAAAAAGATAAAAGACAGCGCTTTATAAAAAAAATGCCATAAAAGGCTAAAAGGCGCTTTTAAAATATATATATATATATATATATAAAAAAAATAAATAACACCTATTACAGCGCTTTTTCTAAAAAGCGCTGTAAAAGGCATACCAAAATATGCCTTTTACAGCGCTTGTTATAGAAAGCGCTGTAAAAGGCATACCAAAATATGAATTATGGGTATGCCTTTTACAGCGCTTGTTATAAAAAGCACTGTAAAAGGTACCCCAAATATATGAATTATGGGTATGCCTTTTACAGC
Organism: Cicer bijugum; assembly: GCA_037974875.1. NCBI lineage: Eukaryota > Viridiplantae > Streptophyta > Magnoliopsida > Fabales > Fabaceae > Cicer > Cicer bijugum. The sequence continues at coordinate 5,361,187 of JBBPBT010000850.1, forward strand.
GCTTGTTATAAAAAGCGCTGTAAACGGTACCCCAAATATATGAATTATGGGTATGCCTTTTACAGCGCTTGTTATAAAAAGCGCTGTAAAAGGTACCCCAAATATATGAATTATGGGTATGCCTTTTACAGCGTTTGTTATAAAAAGCGCTGTAAAAGGTACCCCAAATATATGAATTATGGGTATACCTTTTACAGCGCTTTTTATAACAAGCGCTGTAAAAGGTGCATAATAAGCGCGTATTATAAAAGGTGCCTTTTACATCGCTCTTTATAAGCGCTGTTGTATCTTTTACAGCGCTCGATTCCACAGCGTTTTTTTTTTTTGAAAAAGCGCTGTAGAAGGCTTAAAAAAAGCGCTGTAAAAGGCTATTTTTGGCGTAGTGCTTGTTTACTTAATGTGAGTTTGTGAAAATCGTTTAAGTTAAATGAGAATTAGGAATGGGGAATCTCTTAATGTCTTGTTTACTTAATGTGAGTTTGGGAAAAATCGTTTAAGTTAACTGGGCGTTAAGAATGGGGAATCTCTTAATGTCTTGGTTACTTAATGTTTGTTTTGGAAAATCGTTTTCAATTAAATGAGTATTAAGAATGGGGAATCTCTTAATGTCTTATTTACTGAATGTTTTGTTGTGGAAATCGTTTAAGTCAAAAGTATATTAAGAATGGGGAATCTCTTAATATGTCTGTTTGGTTATGTTTGTTGTGGAAATCGTTAAGTTAAATGAGTATTAAGAATGGGGAATCTCTTGATATCTGCGTTTACTTAATGTCGTTGTGAAAATGATTTTGTGGAGAAATGAATTGTCGTGTTTTGGCGTGAATTGTGTAATAAATTTGTGAATATGTTTGAGTTTGTTCTGTGTGGGATTTGAAAACCATTAAGTTAAATAAGTATTAAGAATGGGGAATCTCTTAATGTCTTGTTTACTTAATGTGTGTTTGTTTGTGAAAATCGTTTAAGTTAAATGAGAATTAAGAATGGGGAATCTCTTAATGTCTCGTTTACTTAATATTTGTTTTGAAAATCGTTTAAGTTAAATAAGTATTAAGAATGGGGAATCTCTTAATGACTTATTTACTTAATGTTGTTTTGAAAATCGTTTAAGTTAACTGGGCATCAAGAATGGGAAATCTCTTAATGTCTTGGTTACTTAATGTTGTTTTGAAAATTGTTTAAGTTAACTGGGTATTAAGAATGGGGAATCTCTTAATGTCTTGTTTACTTAATGTTTGTTTTAGTAAACCGTGCAGACCCGTGATAGGTGGCACCTTGGTAAACGGTACGGGCCCGTGATAGGCAGTACGTTTATGGTTTATGCTTTTTGGTAAGTTGTGCAAACCCGTGATAGGTGGCACCTCGGTAAACAGTACTGACCCGTGAAGGTGGTACGTTTACGACTTACGTTTCTTGGTGAATTGTGCTTGTCCGTGAGAGACTGCAAAGGGGTTTGTCCGTGAGAGACTACGCCCTGGTAAATTGTGTTTGTCCGTGAGAGACTGCACAGGGGTTTGTCCGTGAGAGACTACGCCCTGGTGAATTGTGTTTGTCCGTGAGAGACTGCACAGGTGTTTGTCCGTGAGAGACTACACCCTGTTAAATTGTGAATTGTTGGTTCATTTTGTCTATGTGGGTATTGCGTTGTAACCGTTAAGCGGTATGTTTTGAAATTGTGCGTAAGTGTGTTGATTCAAGTTTATGATTGAGAGTTTCGAAACATGAGATGTCATTGTGATTGTGTTGATTATGTTAAGTGTTATGTTTTAGAATTTGGTGATAACATGTTGATTGCAATACCATTTCGAAACTCATGACGTTGTAATAATTGTGTTGTAAGTGTTAAGTGTTATGTTTTGGAATTTGGTGATAACATGTTTGATTGCAATACAATTTCGAAACTCATGAAGTTGTAGAGATTGCGTTATCAGTGCTAAGAGTTATGATTTGGGATTATGTATGAATGTGATTGAGTTAGTTTATGAATTTTTGAAAGAATATACAGGGAAATCGGTTTACCCTATCGATTTGATGAGTTACAGGGGCTCTGTCTTTCATGAAATTGATTTACCCAATCGATTTTGTAATATGTTTTTCAAAATCATTTAAGAAATCGATTTGGTAAATCGATTGGAATCAATTGGATTCAATACAGGGGCTCTGTCTTTCACGAAATCGATTTACCCAATCGATTTGGCCAATACAGGGGCTCTGTCTTTCTTGAAATCGATTTGCCCAATCGATTTGATGAGTTACAGGGACTTCCCTTGCCAAAAATCGATTTACCCAATCGATTGGCTCTATGGAAAATCTTATTTTGAGTTTGATAATTGATTGCTCAATTGATTTATCAATGAATTGTTCAGTTATGTATTACTTGATGGATTGAGAACTTTCTTTTGTTTTCATTTATATTTGGCAAGCATTAAATGAACTTTTAGCATGTGGAAAATCCTTCTAAGATGTTTGATAAATTGAAAAGGTTATTTGTGCATTGGAAAGCTTAAATGTTAAGTGTTAACCGTTAATTTCGGTTGGTGACCCTTTACAACTATTGTGGAAATATGGGCCTTACCCTCATATGAGAGCCAGGATGATCCTACCGGTTCGTACCCTACGGATGGGAATGCTTGATTGGAGCTATGTTAGGAGGATCTCACGGGGCGCGTGGAGATCATTCAGGGTGTTTAGTTGTTTTGTAAAATGATCAGACTAGGTTGATACAGAGGGAACATATGTCTTTCTTTTGGATTGCTTTTATTTTTAAACTGGAAGACTGTACCACCTTTGTTATGTAAATATTTTGAATTCATATTTTGAGAACTTTTTCCGCTGCTTGTAAATTATAATGACTTAATTATTTATCCAAAGGTGTTACCTTATTTATTTCTCTATTTTATTTTAATTCCTTTTGAAAAAAAATACACCCTCGCTTTGAAAAACGGGGTGTTACATTGTGGTATCAGAGCTTTGGTTTGGTTTTCTTTGTGGGCTGTGGAACCTTTAGTTCTAGGTTGTAGGTTAGGAGTTGTTGTCTGATCATGTGTCGGTTTAGGTGGTTTAAGTTGTCAAGTTCAGAATAATTACTATGTGCTGATGTGGTCGGAAGTTATTTTTGGAATTATTGAAGTAGTGTTAAGACTCTACTTGATGTTGGTTTATAGGAAAACCATGCCGCCAAGGAGGAATGACGCTCCGAGAGCCAATGCCAATAGGGATGATCGAATGGCGGAGGCTATGAATAACATGGCTGCTTCTGTTGCTGCACAAACTGCTGCCAAGATTCAACGTGATCTCGAAAAGAGGGAAAGAGAGATCCTTGCTTCAGAGTCAAGAGGATTAAAAGACTTTCGTCGTTACAATACTCCCAAGTTTGAGGGGCATGAGAATTCAGAGAAAGCAGATCAATGGATCCAAGAAGTGGAGAAGATCTTCGAAATGATTAATTGTCAGGCGGGAGTGAAGGTCAACTATGCCACGTATATGCTACTAGGAGATGTCGAGTACTGGTGGAGGAGTACCAGATTGTTGATTAGATCAGCTCACGAGGAGGTGAACTGGGAATCTTTCAAAAGGAAGTTTTTAGACAAATATTGCCCGATGAGTACCAGGACTAGACTGGGTGATGATTTCCTGAGACTACATCAGGGGAACATAACCGTGGGTGAATACGCTGCTAAGTTTGAATCACTATCAAGGCATTTCAGATTTTTCCATGAAGAGATCCACGAGCCATTCTTGTGTCATCGTTTCCAAGACGGACTAAAGTATGAGATTCAAGACTCTATCTTACCCATGGGAGTTCAACGTTTCCAAGTTCTTGTGGAAAAATGTAGAGAAGTTGAGGATATGAAGAATAAGAGAGCCAGCCGAGGAGGGAATTTTAACTCAGGAGGGCCTAGTCGGGTGAAGTATCAGAACAAGGGAAAACAAGTTGCTAAACCTTATAATCGACCACATGATAACAACGGGGGACAGAATAACCCAGGGAACCAAGACTTTGGGAGACAAGTGGGACAAGGGATACGATGTTTCCGATGTGGAGAAGAGGGACATTATGCTTATGCTTGTACCTTTAACAGTCCTACTTGCTACAATTGCCATAAACCAGGGCACTTTGCAAAGAATTGCAAGGCTCCGAAGGTGGAACCAATGGTGAATGTAGCTAGGATTACTCTTCCTACTGCTAGAGGACATGTTTATTGTGTCGGCGCTGAAGTTGGAAATTTATCTAGCAATCTGATTCAATATGAATGTGCGATTACAGGTAACCCCCTAACTACACTTTTTGATTCGGGGACAACCCATTCCTACACTTAATATTTGTTTTGAAAATCGTTTAAGTTAAATAAGTATTAAGAATGGGGAATCTCTTAATGACTTATTTACTTATTGTTGTTTTGAAAATCGTTTAAGTTAACTAGGCGTTAAGAATGGGGAATCTCTTAATGTCTTGGTTACTTAACTCATGATGTTGTAGAGATTGCGTTATCAGTGCTAAGTGTTAAGATTTGGGATTATGTATGAATGTGATTGAGTTAGTTTACGAATTTTTGAAAGAATATACAGGGAAATCGATTTACCCAATCGATTTGATGAGTTACAGGGGCTCTGTCTTTCGTGAAATCGATTTACCAAATCGATTCTGTAATATGTTTTTCAAAATCATTTAAGAAATTGATTTGGTAAATCGATTGGAATCAATTGGATTCAATACAGGGGCTTTGTCTTTCACGAAATTGATATACCCAATCGATTTGGCCAATACAAGGGCTCTGTCTTTCTCGAAATCGATTTGCCCAATCGATTTGATGAGTTACAGGGACTTCCCTTGCCAAAAATTGATTTACCCAACCAATTGGCTCTGTGAAAATCTTATTTTGAGTTTGATAATTGATTGCTCAATTGATTTATCAATGAATTGTTCAGTTATGTATTACATGATGGATTGAGAACTTTCTTTTGTTTTCATTTATATTTGGCAAGCATTACATGAACTTTTAGCATGTGGAAAATCCTTCTAAGATGTCTGATAAATTGAAAAGGTTATTTGTGCATTGAAAAGCTTAAATGTTAAGTGTTAACCGTTAATTTCGGTTGGTGACCCTTTACAACTATTGTGAAAATCTGGGCTTTGCCCTCAGATGAGAGCTAGGATGATCCTACCGGTTCGTACCCTACGGATGGGAATGCTTGATTGGAGCTACGTTAACAGGATCTCACGGGGCGCGTGGAGATCATTCAGGGTGTTTAGTTGTTTTGTAAAATGATCAGACTAGGTTGATACAGAGGGAACATATGTCTTTCTTTTGGGTTGCTTTTATTTTTAAACTGCAAGACTGTACCACCTTTGTTATGTAAATATTTTGAATTCATATTTTGAGAACTTTTTTCGCTGCTTGTAAATTATAATGACTTAATTATTTATTCAAAGGCGTTACCTTATTTATTTCTCTATTTTATTTTAATTCCTTTTGAAAAAAAATACACCCTCGCTTTGAAAAACGGTGTGTTACAACTGTACCTATACTAATATTGTCAGCATGACATTTTATTTTCGATGGGTCCCATGTACCACTTTTTGATGTGTAAATACTTTGGATTCGTATTTCAAAAACTAATATTACTTAAATATTTATCCAAAGGTATTTCCATATTTATTTCTTTGTTTTATTAATTTGTTTTTTTTAAAAAAAAAATACACTCTCGCTGTTAAAAACCGGGGTGTTACATCTGCTTTCTCTGAATTCTCATCACCCTTAAACTTGGGAGGATTGTAACTGCGAAAATCTTCCAATCCTCTTGACTCAGCAGCATGGATCTCTCTTTCCCTCTTTTCTAGATCCGACAAGGTCATGGCAGCAGTCTATGCAGCAATAAAAGCAACCATGTTATTCATAGCTTCCGCCATTTCATCATCCTTATTAATGTTGCCTCTTGGAGTGTCATTCCTTCTTGGTGGCATGGCTTTCCTATAAAACCATCATCAATAAGAGTCTTAACACCACTTCAAATAATTCCAAAACCAACTTCCGACTACATCAACACATAATAACTACCCCTGATCTGACAACTCAAAAAAATTACCCCAATGCATGATCAGATAATGACTCCCAACCTATAGGTTGACCTACAATCTATAACCAAAGGCTCCACAACCCCAATGAAATCCAAACCAAAGCTCTGATACCACAAATGTAACAGCCCATTTTGTTTCGAAACAAAACTAAAATTGAATTTCAAAAATAAAGAAAGAAAGAAATACTTTTGGATAAATATTTAAGTCATAACATAACGAATAAAAGTAAACAAATATTTACAAGCAGCGGAGATAGTTTTTGAAATACAACCCAAGTATTTAAACATCAAAATACACCGGGGTTACGAAACCTATCAGACAGAGTTCATACCCCTGGGGTATTCTCAGGAGACACAAATACAAAAGTATTGCCCCAAGAATTTAAACTTCCCCACGTCGCATCAAAAGTGGTTCAAGGACCCATCAAAATAAAAGTCAAGGTGACGATTGTAACACACCCATTTTTAGCAGCGCAAGTGTATTTTTTTTAAAACAAATCATAAACACGAAGAAATAAAGAAGGAAATACTTTTTGATAAATATTTAAGTCATAACATAATAACAAAGTCAACAAATATTTACAAGCAGCGGAATAGTTTTTGAAATCAAAATCCAAAGTATTAAAACATCAAAGTACAATAGGGCTATGAGGCCTATCAGACATGGCACTGCCCCAAGAATTTTAACTCCCCACATCACAATAAAAAGTGGTACGTGGAACCTTTCAAAATAAAATGTCAAGCTGATAATATTGGTATAGGTACAGTCTTCCAAATTAAAATAAACACAACCCAAAAAGAAAGACATCTAGTCCCTATACCTCAACCTAATCTAATCATTCAACAAAAACTATACAACCTAGATGATCTTCATGCGCCCCGCAAGATCCTCCTAACACAGCTCCAGTCTGGTGTGTCCAACTAAATTCCCATCCACAAGGTACTAACCAGTGGGAAGATCCTGGTTCTCATATGAGGGCAAAGCCCAGATTTCCACAATAGTTGTAAAGGTTCACCAACCGTAATTAACAATTAACACATAACATTTACGTTTTTTAATGCACAAAATAACCATTCAACTTAGCATGCACCTTGAAAGGGTTTCCATATGCTAGACATGCATAAACAAAGTTGAAAAATGAAGTTTTTAACCAAAATGCACTGTTGTATTCGAATACAACATCTCTGTATTCAAATACAACATATGTGTATTCGAATACAAGGCTGTTTTGCAAGTCAGCAGCAAAAACAACATGTATGTATTCGAATACAGCCTTTTGAATTCGACTTCACATAAGTCAACCGCAAAACAAGATGTATGTATTCGAATTCAACTTTCTGTATTCGAATACACATCCGAAAATAGCAGAAAAATAGCAAAATTCACCTTTTAAAAGGTTTTGCAATCAATCAACACTTACACACAAATCCAAACAATCACACATTGCAATTATAGCACAATAACAATGACAACTTGAGTTTCGAAAAGGTTTTAAAATCAATCACTCTTACACACAAATCCAAAACATTCACACTTAGCAATTATAGCACAATCACCATAACAACTTGAGTTTCGAAAAGATTTTACAATCAATCACACTTACACACAAATGCAAAACATTCACACTTAGCAATTATAGCACAATCACCATGACAACTTGAGTTTTGAAAATGTTTTGCAATAAATTACACTATTGAATCAAGCATGACTCGCATGCCAACAACCCTAATACAATGCGTATATGCCAAAATGCATGGACTCGGAATTCCAAACCAAAACCCTCCTTGAAGGGCCGTAAAATGTAAATTTACCGCCTATCACGTGCCGAAGTACTATTAAACTTCCCACATCACATCAAAAAGTGGTACGTGGAACCCATCAAAACAAAATGTCAAGCTAACAATATTGGTATAGATACAGTCTTCCAAATGAAAATAAACACAATCCAAAAAAAAAAAGACATCTAGTCCCTATACGTCAATCTAATCTAATCATTCTTCAAAATCTATACATCTTGGATGATCTTCACGCGTCCCAAAAGATCCTCCTGACACAGCTCTAGTCACGTGTGTCTAACTACTAGGAGAGCAAACATGACATATAATTTATGCGAGCATAAAATAAGTGTTACATAATTAATAAAAATGTTAGGAGAACAAACATATTCAAAAGAAAGCTAAACACAGAAATGAATGACGCTTCTTGAAGGTTTCAACGAGAGGAATACAAAAATGATATCAGTTTGTTAAGAAGATGAACATGTTGGATGGAATTAAAGAAAACAATCGCGACAATTGTAAGACCCATAGTTTTAAATTCTAATTTATGTATTATAGTGTATTTTGGTATTGAACTCTGAGGCTTTTTAGCCAAGTTATTGATATTTTGTGAGTTTAATGCCCAAAAATATCTTTTGATGTCCCGATTAAAATTAATCGTCAATAAATAAATTAGATTAAGTACAATGAATCTTTGGTCGAAGAATAATTTATTTATGTTACGAAGAATTAAATTATGGGCAGTTTGGTTAAAAACATCTCGGGTTGCTGAAAATTATATCTGTAATTTGAGTTGCGACAAGAGTGGATATTTTATCAAATGGTTTGAGAGGTTATGGGTGAAATGGTAGTTTTGATAAACATCTATATATTTTTTGATATTTGTTAAGTTATAATTAATATATATAAATATATATATATATATGGTTTGAGGGAAATAGAAAGAAAGGAAAAAGAAAAGGAAAGGAAAAAGAAAGGAACAGGAAAAAGAAAGGAAAACGAAAAAGGAATGAAAAGGAAATAGAGAAAGAAGACAGAAAACTTCCTCTCCCTGCCTCGCGAAAATCCATTCTCTCTTCTTCATCTTTTGCTTTCTTTGCTTTCTTTTGCTTCAAGAAAAGGAACCCAAGGCTTGGTGGGTGAGAAAACAAATATTTCTCAGCTTCATTCTTCTCCTTTGATTTAAAAATGGAGAAAAACGGTGTTGGTGTTTTCAAAACCGTTAAACGCAAATCTCCATGTTTCTTCTAGGTCTAAGCTTCGTTTCGCAAAGAGATAGAAGGGAAAGTTGCTCACCTCCATGCTATGGTACTAGCGAAATAACTTTGGAAGCGACATCGCGAGCGGAGATTTTATCGGAATTACTCGCAATACCGTAATCGCTCGTTAAAGCTAATGTTAAGGTAAAGGCTCCTTTGAAACTTTAGTTTTCATCTTGGGACTTATCTGTGGTTGGGTGGAAAAGAAAATTGTTAGGGTTGAAGTGTTGATTTGGGGAAAATGAATTTAATGCTTTTATGGGTTAAATTTTAGAGTTGGGTTTTGGTGATATTGATGAGTGTTTTGTGGAAAATGAATTTAACTCATTTATGGGTGGTTTTGAGGAAATGAAATTTGATGTTTATGAGTGGTGGGTTTTGACGATTTGTGTTTTTCATGTTTGACATGCTCATAATTAAGATTATAAATTTTGAGATGTGTTTGTGTGGATTTTGTGGAAAAATGAATTGATGTGATTTGGTTTGAATTATGGATTGAATTTGAGAATATGTTTGAGTATGCTCTGTGTGGAATTTGAAAATCATTAGAGTTAAATGAGTATTAAAAATGGGGAATCTTTTAATATTTGCGTTTACTTAATGATTGTCGTGAAAATCGTTAGAGTTAAATGAGTATTCAAAATTGGGAATCTTTTAATATCTGCATTTACTTAAGGATTGTCGTGGATAGAGTCAAAGTATGCTCATGCATTACATAGTACATGGCGACCGGATGGGCCATGGTGATAGTGGTGACCGGATAGGCCACGAGATGATTCCATGTGATTTGTTGATTCATCTTATCCTTGCGGGGATTATCGCGTCGTCTAAGGTCTGCGGTAGACTGCACATTTTTGGTAAATTGTTCTGACCCATGATAGGTGACACCTCGATAAATAGTACTTCGGCCTGCGATAGGCAGTACATTTACGATTTACGTTTTTAGTAAATCGTGCTTACCCGTGATAGGTAGCACCTCGATAATTTAGTACATCGGCCTGTGATAGGCGGTACAATTATGATTTACGGCTCTTTGAGGAGGGAATTATTTTAGAATTCCGAGTCCATGCATTTTGGCATATACGCAATGCATTAGGGTGCTTGACACATGAGTCACGTTTGATTCAAGATTATGACTGAGTGTTTTAGCTCAAGTGGTTGTTGTGGTTGTGCTATAATTGTTAATTGTGAAAGTTTCGCATTTGTATGTAAGTGTGATTGATTGCAAAACCTTTTTGAAACTTAAGTTCTCAGGGTGATTGTGTTATAATTGCTTAGTGTGATTGTTTGGATTTTTGTGTAAGTGTTATTGATTGTAAAACCTTTAGGAAACTCAAGTTGTCATGGTGATTGTGCTATAATTGCTAAGTGTGACTGTTTGGATTTGTGTGTAAGTATTGACTAATTTCGAAACCCTTTTAAAAGCTGAATTTTGTTGTTTTTCTGCAGTTGTTTGATGTGTATTCGAATACAGAAGGTTTTATTCGAATACATACATGTTATTTTTGCTGCTGACTTATGTGTAATCGAATGCAGAATGTAACACCCCAATTTTTAAAAAGCGAGAGTGTATTTTTTTTTTCAAAACAAATTCATAAAACAAAGAAATAAATAATGAAAATACCTTTGGATAAATGTTTAAGTCATAACACAACGACAATTAAGCCAATATAATTTACAAGCAGCGGAATTGTTTTTGAAATATGAATCCAAAGTATTTACACATCAAAAAGGGGTACATGGAACCCATCGAAAATAAAATGTCATGCTGACAATATTAGTATAGGTACAGTCTTCCAATTTAAAATAAACACAATCCAAAAGAAAGACATCTAGTCCCTATACGTCAACCTAATCTGATCATTCTACAAAAACTATACATCCTGAGTTATTTTCACGCGCCCTGCAAGATCCTCCTAACATAGCTTCAGTCAGGTGTTTCCAACTACGTCCCCATCCACAGGGTACGAACCGGTAGGAGTGTCTTGGTTCTCATCTGAGGGCAAAGCCCAGATTTCCACAATAGTTATAAAGGGTCACCAACCGAAATTAACAATTAACACATAACATTTAAGTTTTTAAATGCTCAAAATAACCTTTCAACTTAGCATGCACCTTAAAAGGGTTTTCCATATGCTTAACGTTCATATAATACTTGCCAAGTAAAAATGAAATCCAAATAGGGTTTTAATCAATCAAGTAATAAATCAACTGACCAGTCAATTGATGAATCAATTGGGCGATCGGTTGTCTGACTCAGAATAAAAGTTTTTACTAAGTAAATCGATTGGGAAATCGATTTCTTAAAGGTATATAGTGAAACCTGTATTATGGGTTTAAATCAATCGATTGGGAAATCGATTTCTTAAATGTTCATAGTGAAATATGTACTCTAGGTTTAAATCGATCAATTGGGAAATCGATTTCTTAAATGGTTTTATCAGACATGTGTCCTGTGATTATGGAAATCGATTGAACAATCGATTGAAATAAATAGATGAGCTACTGTAACAAGCCAAATCGATTGGCAAATCGATTAGTTCAATATATTTTCAAAATTCAAGAAAACAAGAAACGTAATAATCAATTAGGCAGTCGATTAAGCTGGTATTACTTTTTACCATAATCGATTGGGAAATTGATTTTTCTGCAGCTTTTCTAAAAATACATAAAATGAATCCATCAAAATTACACACAATACCAAAACATAACACTTAGCAGTTATAACGCAATTACCACGACAACTTAAGTTTTGAAATGGTTTTGCAATCAATCACACTCACACACAATTCCAAAACATAACACTTAGCAGTTATAACACAATCACTACGACATCATGAGTTTCAAAATAGTTTTGCAATCAAACACACTATCACACAATTCCAAAACATCCACACTTGACAATTAAAACCCAATTACCATGACAACTTAAGTTCAAACACTCAATCATAATCTTGAATCAAACACGACTCGCGTGCCAAGCACCCTAATGCAATGCATATATGCCAAAATGCATGGACTCGGAATTCCAAACCAAAACCCTCCTCGAAGGGCCGTAAATCATAATTGTACCGCCTATCACAAGCCAAAAAACTAAATTACCGAGGTGCCACCTATCACGGGTCAGCACGATTTACTAAAAACGTAAATCGTAAAAGTACCGCCTATCACAGGCTGAAGTACTATTTACCGAGGTGCCACCTATCCCGGGTCAACATGATTTACCAAAAATGTGACAATCGCCGCAAGGATAAGGTGAACCAACAAACCACATGGAATCGTCTCGTGGCCCATCCGATCACCACTATCACCATGGCCCATTCGGTCGCCATGTACTACGAAATGTGTAACACCCCGTTTTTCAAAGCGAGGGTGTATTTTTTTTCAAAAGAAATTAAAATAAAACAGAGAAATAAATACGGAAATACCTTTTGATAAATATTTAAGTCATTTCAATTTATAAGCAGCGGAAAATTTTTTCGAAATATGAATCCAAAGTATTTACACCTCAAAAAAATGGTACATGGAACCCATCGAAAATAAACTGTCATGCTGACAATATTAGTAAAGATACAATTTTCCAATTTAAAATAAACACAATTCAAAAGAAAGACATTTATTCCTTCTATGTCAACCTAATCTGATCATTCTACAAAACACACTAAACACCCTGAGTGATCTCCACGCGCCCCGTGAGGTCCTCCTAACGTAGCTCCAGTCAAGCATTCCTATCTGCATCCCCATCCACAAGGTATGAACCGACAGGATAGTCCTGACTCTCATCTGAGGGCAAAGCCCAGATTTCCACAATAGTTGTAAAGGGTCACCAACCGAAATTAACAGTTAACACATAACATTTAAACTTTTCAATGCACAAATAACCTTTTCAATTTATCATACATATTAGATGGGTTTTTCCACATGCTAAAAGTTCATGTAAAGCTTGCCAAATGTAAATGAAATCAAAAGAAAGTTCTCAATCCATCAAGTAATACGTAACTCACCAAAACATTGATAAAGCAATTGAGCAATCAATTATCTAACTCAAAATAAGATTATCCACTAAGCCAATCGATCGGGGAAATCAATTTCCTGAAAGTTTTTAGTGAAAACTGAACTCTGGGCTTAAATCAATCGATTGGGTAAATCGATTGACAGACAGAGCCCCTGTATTGAATCCAATCGATTGAGCAAATCGATTTCGTGAAAGACAGAGCCCCTGTAATGAATCCAATCGATTTGGCAAATCGATTTCTTAAATGGTTTTGAAAAACATATTACAAAATCGATTGGGTAAATCGATTTCGTGAAAGACAGGGCCCTTGTAACTCATCAAATCGATTGGGTAAATCGATTTCCCTGTGTATTCTTTCAAAAATTCATAAACTAACTCAATCACATTCAGACACCACTTCAAACCTTAACACTTAGCAATACCCATACAATTACCACGAAATTATGAGTTTCGAAAACGTTTTACAATCTAACATACTATCACACGATTCCAAACATAACTCTTAGAACAATCAACACAATCTCAATATGAATCAAACACACTTACACATAGTTTCAAACCATAACACTTAGCAAAAACAACACAATCATAAATTTGCATCAATCACAACTCGTGTGCCAAGCATCCTAATGCAATGTGTATATGCCAAAATGCATGGACTCGGAATTCCAAACCAAAACCCTCCTCGAAGGGCCGTAAATCATAATTGTACCGCCTATCGCAGGCCAAAGTACCAATTACCGAGGTGCCACCTATCACGGGTCAGCACGATTTACTAAAAAGCGTAAATCGTAAACGTACCACCTATCACGGGTCAGTACTGTTTACCGAGGTGCCACCTATCACGGGTCAGCACGATTTACCAAAAGAAAAAGCGTAAGTCGTAAGGGTACCGCCTATCACAGGCCAAAGTACTACTTACCGAGGTGCCACCTATCACGGGTCAGCACAACTTACCAAAAAGTAAATCGTAAACGTACCACCTATCACGGGTCAGTACAGTTTACCGAGGTGCCACCTCTCACGGGTCAGCACAATTTACCAAATGAAATGCATGAGCATACACTAACTCAATTCACAACAAGCGTTAAGTAAATGCAGATATTAAAAGATTCCCCATTTTTAATACTCATTTACTTAACCGATTTTCACACCAAAACATTAAGCAAACAGACATATTAAGAGATTCCCCATTCTTAATATACTTTTGACTTAATCAATTTCCACAACAAAACATTCAGTAAACAAGTCATTAAGAGATTCCCCATTCTTAATACTCGTTTCCCTGAAACCATTTTCAAAAACAAACATTAAGTAACCGAGACATTAAGAGATTCCCCATTCTTAACGCTCAGTTAACTTAAACGATTTTCAAACAACATTAAGTAACTAAGACATTAAGAGATTCCCCATTCTTAACGCCCAGTTAACTTAAAGATTTTCACAAACTCACATTAAGTAAACAAGACATTAAGAGATTCCCCATTCTTAATACTCGTTTAACTTAATGGTTTTCAAACTCCACACAAAACCAACTTTCACATTCAATCCAAAATTCACTCCAAAACATTTTCCACACAAAACAACTCACACATACTTTCGCATTCAATCCATACTTCGTTCCAAATCATTTTCCACACAAACCACACAAAACCAACTCAACATACCTTCACATTCAATCCATACTTCACACCAAATCATTTTCCACACAAACCACACAAAACAAACTCAAGTTTCATCAGTTATCAATTTAGAACACATCAAAACAACGAACACAAATCAACACATAATCCATCACTCAAACACAACCAGTTTCATATACTCAAAATCATACATAAATGGGTTTCAAATTCATTCTCCATAAAACCTTACTTTAACCCTAACCAAATTCTTTTCCACACAACCACAAGTAAGTCCCTAAATGCAAACTAAAAGTTTGGAAGGAGCCCTTACCTTCACTTTAGCTTTTTCGTTCGATTTCGGTACCGTGAGCAAATCCGGTAAAAATCTCCGCTCGCAACGCCGCTTTCGAAGTTAGCTCACTAGCACCGTAGTGTAGTGGTGAGCAACTTTCCCTTCTATCACTTCTTGAAACGACGCTTATATCTAGATGAAACGGGGAGATTTGAGTTTGAATCCCTAATACCGTTTTTCTCCGTTTTCGAATCAAAGAGGAAGAGTGAAGTTGAGAAATCCTTGTCCTATCACCCACTATCAATTTCGAACTCAAAGAAGCAAGGAAGAACGAAAATGGATGAAGATGGAGGAAGGAGGAAAAAAAGCACGCGAGGCAGGGGAGAAAGAAGATGGAAATTTTCATTTTCTCTCATTTCTCTTTCTTTCCTTTGTTTTTCTTTTCTCTCCATTTCCCTCCTTTCCTTTTCTTTCTACATATGTATACTTAATATATATATATATATATATATACATATAATTACTTATAATATATATATAAATATATAACCAAACCAACAAATTTCTAACAACTCTCACATCTCAAACTATTTTGATAAAAATATCTACTCTCGTCGCAACTCAATTGACAGATACGATTTTCAGCAACTTGAGATATTTTGAACAAAACCGCCCAGAATTAAATTCTTCGAAACTTAAATAAATTATTCTTCGACAAATAATTTTAATCCAATTTCCAAAAATATATTTTCGGCCTTTAACTCACTAAATACCGAAAACTGGGTTAAAAGCCTAAGCAATTTAACACAAAATACCCTAAAATTGTATAACTTAGGATTTAAAATTACGGGTCTTACAAAATGCATGAGCGTACTCTGACTCTATCCACGACAATCGTTAAGTAAATGCAGATATTAAAAGATTCTCCATTTTTAATACTCATTTAACTCTAACAAATTTTCACAACAATCATTAAGTAAACTTAGATATTAAGAGATTCCCCATTCTTAATACTCATTTAACTCTAACGATTTTCACTGCAAACATTAAGTAAACAGAGATATTAAAAGATTCTCCATTTTTAATACTTATTTAACTCTAATGATTTTCAAATTCCACACAGAACATACTCAGACATATTTTCAAATTCAATCCACAATTCACACCAAATCACATCAATTCATTTTTCCACCAAATCCACACAAACACATCTCAAAATTTATAAATATTAATTATGAACACGTCAAATACGACAAACACAAATCATCATGACCCACCACTCAAACACATCAAATTTCATTTCCTCAAAATCATACATAAATGAGTTAAATTCATTTTCCACAAAACACTCATCAATATCACCAAAACCCAACTCTGAGATTTTACCCATAAAAGCCTTAGATTCATTTTCCCCCTAATCAACACTTCAACCCTAACAAAATTCTTTTTCACACAACCACAGATAAGTCCCTAAATGCAAACTAAAAGTTTGAAAGGAGCCCTTACCTTAACGTTAGCTTTAACGAACGATTACGGTACCGCGAGTAATTCCGGTAAAATCTCCGCTCGCGACGTCGTTTCCAATGTTAGTTCACTAGCACCGTATCGTGGTGGTGAGGAACTTTCCCTTCTATCTCTTGACGAAAAGAAGCTTAGATCTAGATGAAACTTGGAGGTTTGTGTTTGACGGTTTTAAAAACACCAACACCGTTTCTCTCCATTTTCGAATCAAAGATAAAGAATGAAGCTGAGAAATCCTTGTCTTCTCACCCCAAGCCATGGGTTTCTCTTCTTGAATCAAAACGAGGTAAAGAAAGCAAAGAAAACGAGCAAGATCGAGAGAGTATGCGCGGCATGGACGAAAACATTTTCTCTTTTTCCTTCCTTTGTTTGCCGTATTCTCTCTCTGTTCCTTTCTTTTTTTCTTCTTTCGTATACATATATATATATATATATATATAAAATTATATATGTATAATTAAAACTAAACAAATAAATATCTATAAACTCTAGATATTTTAACAAAACACCATTTCACCCATCACTTCCCAAACCACTTTTTGTTAAAAATATCTACCCTCGTCGCTACTCAATTGACAGATTGAAATTTTCAACAACCTAAGATATTTTTAACAAAATTGTCCGATATTAAATTCTTTGTAACGTAATTAAATTATTCTCCGACAAATAATTTTAATCCAATTTCCAAAAATATATTTTTGGCATTTAACCCACTAAATACCAAAAATTGGGCTAAAAGTCTAAGCAATTCCACACAAAATACCCTAAAATTGTATAATTTAGGATTTAAAATTAAGGGTCTTACACAGAAGGTTGTATTCGAATACAGACATATTGTTTTTGCTGTTGACTTATGTGTAGTCGAATACAAAAGGTTGTATTCGAATACATACATGTTTTTGCTGCTGATTTATGAAACAACCTTGTATTCGAATACAGAGATGTTGTATTCGAATACAATAGTGCAGTTTTGTTAAAAACTTCATTTTTCAAATTTGTTTATGCATGTCTAGCATATGGAATCCCTTTCAAAGTGCATGCTAAGTTGAAAGGTTATTTTGTGCATTTAAAATCTTAAATGTTATGTGTTAATTGTTAATTTTGGTTGGTGACCCTTTACAACTATTGTGAAAATTTGGGCATTGCCCTTAGATGAGAACTAGGATCTTCCCACCGGTTAGTACCCTGTGTAAGGGAATGTAGTTGGACACACCTGACTGGAGTTGTGTCAAGAGGATCTTGTGGGGCGCGTGAAGATCATCTAAGAAGTATAGATTTTGTAGAATGATTTGATTAGGTTGACGTATAGGGACTAGATGTTTTTCTTTTTGGGTTCTGTTTATTTTAATTTGAATGATTGTACCTATACTAATATTGTTAGCTTAACATTTTATTTTGATGGATTCCATGTACCACTTTTGATGTCATGTGGGGAGTTAAAATTCTTAGGGGCAGTGCTTTTGTACTTCAAGGGTATGAGTTATGCGTGATAAGTCTCATAGCCCCAGTGTATTTTGATGTTTGAATACTTTAGATTTTTATTTCAAAAACTATTCCGCTGTTTGTAAATAATTGTTGACTTTGTCGTTATGTTACTTTGAATAATTGTTTGTAACTATCCAAGAGTATAATTCTTTAAATAATTGTTTGTAACTAATTGTTTGAAAAACTATTCCGCTATTTGTAACTATCCAAGAGTATTTATTCCTTCATTTTTGAAATTTGATTTTTGTTTTAAGAAGAAAAAATTGGGTTGTTACAACAATGGTGCAAACCCGTTTTTTAAAGTATAATGGTTGTTGATTGTGAGTATATGTTGTTGGTTGTTGTGCCCTCTGTTTATTAAAAACTTATATGACAATCTAATTAATCAGGTTAACATATACAGTTTCTAAGCATTGAAATTAATATCGAAATCAACGTGATCAATATTATTCCAATTTCAACAGTTATGAATTCAACGTCTTAGCAATATAAAGATTCACATACATACATTTAACATGTCAATCAATACAGAATTTTGCTATCACATGCAATCAAGATTAATCATACAAGCAAAATTAAAATAAAGAGAAAGGGATGGGAAATTGTGCACCACGATTTTTATACTGGTTCAGCCGTCTATCTGACGGCCTACATCCACTCCCGAAATTGAATGATTTCGGCCTTTTTCAATAGAATCTTCTAGAGTGTTTTACAGATTGTCCAGCACTCTCTGCATCTATCTTAAAACTCTCTCTCCCTTCTATTGTGCATCCATCGAATCCCTCAAGTCAATCGGCAGACTCTCCCAAGATTTCGACGAAGAATCTTCTTGATAATCTCCCTTATCGACGAAGATAGCTACCAGTTTCTATACTGGATTTTTCTTAGTTCTTTCTTTACAAAAACGTTGTTACTGAAAAGATAAAATGAATACAGAGTTTGTCTCAGTCACTACAATGTATCTCACACAATAAGTCCTTTTCCAATTGAGTGGTTTGTGAGATATTTCTTCTTCTCTCA
Organism: Cicer bijugum; assembly: GCA_037974875.1. Taxonomy (NCBI): domain Eukaryota; kingdom Viridiplantae; phylum Streptophyta; class Magnoliopsida; order Fabales; family Fabaceae; genus Cicer; species Cicer bijugum. The sequence goes on from JBBPBT010000850.1 coordinate 5,380,255, forward strand.
AGTTGTCTTTTTCAGCTCTCTAAGATCATGAAGAGTATGTGGTTCAGGTCTAAAAAAGTAATATCAAAGTTCGTTAAAAAATCTGAAAACTTTTATTCAAAAGTTATGATCAAAAGTTCTTTTTAGAAGTTCTCAGAGAAAGTCATTGAAAAACGTTTATATAGTTTCTGAAAAACAACATATAAATCGATTTACTAATCGATTCATTAATGTATTAAAACAGGCTCAATCAATTTCCCAATCGATTATCGCGAATCTTGTTTTTCTTAAATCTTGAAACTATATAAACTAATCGATTACCTAATCGATTATTTTAATGCACTTTTCAGAAAATGATACGCAGTTCATATTAGAATTGATTGCATAATCGATTAAAGGTGTTTTGTTCCAACAACGAGATCAAAACAATCGATTACTCAGACGATTCTTTAATTCACATAATCGATTTGTTAATTCAAATAATCGATTCATTAATTCCCATAATCGATTTGGCCATAGGCTAAGTCTTCTCTGTGACTTAAAATTTTGTTCCAATCGATTTGGATTATTACAGAGAGTTAGCTTATTTCAAGCAAATCGATGGGCCAATCGATTTCACTGGTCATAGGGACTCAGTGGTTTTTCATCAAATCGATTTCCCAATAGATTTGCCTTATTACAGGGATTTGGCTTATTTCAAGCAAATTGATGTGCCAATCGATTAGGTGCTATGTTTGAAAAATGATTTACCAGTTGGTTCATTCAATCGATTGATACCAAACTTGTTACAAAAGAAATTTGTTTCAATGGATTATCAAATCGATTGTGTTTATCACAGAACATGTTCCTTTTGAAGTCTTATTTTCGAAATTGATTTACCAATCGATTAGCTTACTAAAAGCCTTGGTTCTGTGATTTTCACAATTGATGTGTGAATCGATTATTTTACTATCAGTTTAGTTCTAGATTTGAACAATCAATGTGCTAATCGATTATTCTACTTTTCAGCTTGGTTCTGTGATTTGTACCATCGACATGCCAATCGATTGGGTCACTAAAGGCTTTGTTTTGAGATTTCAAAAATCGACTTATCAATGGATGTGCCAATCGATTGCCTAATCGATTGTTTTGTCCCAGAGTACACATTTTCATACAACCCTTTACATAATCAATTGTCTAATCGATTTTCTCAGTAATTCTTCCAACTTTGGTTGATTCCTTGAGTTCCAAGCTATTGTCTCAAGTATGTAGGGTTGAGTTGTTGTTCCTAAAATTTTACTCAGTTTAAAATGTTAGATTTATCAAATGATATATGTTTGTCAATGATATCAAAATGGACTTATGTCTAACATATATAATGAAAAAGGGTGTTTCATGGAATCCAAATATGGTGTCAGTTTTCCTTGGATCACAAATATGATCTTAGTTTACAAGACACCCACTATAATAGTCCTATTCGAACAGATAAGATGTTTACGAAGAAGAAGAAGAGAGAAATGATCTTCCTTTTTGTCTTTTATTATTATTATTATTATTATTATTATTATTATTATTATTATTATTTAATCACCTTTTACTCTTGTATATAGCTTAATCCAAAAACCACCTTTTACTACTTTCTTTTATTTTGTTTTTTGAAAAACAATGAAACCAATAATTACCAAAACTAATTTTTAATACAATTTCATTATAAAAAAAGAAAGAGGAAATCAAAACGATCATGGTCTCAGTTTTACACGTCACCTACTATAATGGTCATGGTCGAAGAGAGAAGATGTATAAGAAGATGGGAACCGGTCTTCCCTTTTTTCCTTTTTTTTTTGTGTTCATTATTATTATTATTATTATTATTATTACTATTATTATTATTATTATTATTATTATTATTATTATTATTTAATTACATTTTACTCTAGTATATAGCTTAATCCAAAAACCTCATTTTACTCCTTTTTTTATTTTATTTTTATGAAAAACAATAAAATCAATAATTATCAAAACTAATTTTCTTAATAATTTTGTTTTAATTCAATTTCATTATAAAAATATTGCTAATATTTCGAAACTATTATTTTATAAAATAAAGTAATTAATCATTTAAAATACACTAAAACCTAAAACTCTCATATTCAAAATAATAACTACAATTATTATCATACTATTTTACGAAATAATCACATAAAAATACTACTATCTTTATAGAATAGTCAAAAAAATAAAAATAAATAATATAACACCAACAATTTGATATTAATTAGTAAGTCACAATAAATATGCATAAAATCACCATGCCATAAAAATATCATAAAAATAAAGGAAATCAATATCAATATTACTAATACCTCATAATAATTATTTATAAAATAAATATTTAAAATAAGATATATTTAGAATAATTAAATATAATTAAGTGCACATTTAACAATAGTCGAACACATACAAAAATATCACATTAATTACGAACGCACGCGTCGATGAAAAATTGCCTAAACTCATATTATTTTAAATATTACACCAAATACTATTACGTTTAGAGAAATATAAAAGATATAAAATATAATATTTGTTATTTTTATTCCTCATTTAGTCCAATTTGTATAAAATTAACACATCATAGAAAACACACGTACGAAAAAAATTAATCATAAAATTGATCAACATATATTCTAAAAAAATATAAATACCAAACTAATTATTTAAAATAGTATTTCTTTTATTAAATAGTTTATTATAAATTTGGAGTGTTACACTCAATACTCTCAAGTACAATATTTATGAAGCTAAAAAAATGTGTATTACATTATCAACTACTTATTCCACGGATAGCAACCAGCATATTTACCAAGCCTACATGGTCCTGATTCCTTTATAATCCAATTGCAAGTTAAACATAAATCTCTACCATCTATGTATATGTCAAACCATTTAAGAGGACCATTCCATGTAAAGGAACAATAGAATTGTGTTCTGCCAATAACAGCATCGTCAAAACTCCAACCGAAGGCTTGATCATACTGAAGAACATGAACCCCAAGATCATTATTAGCAGATTTGCAATGAACTGTTAGGTCCATACTGCTTTCCAATCTGTTATTTATAGTCACAATATGTGTAGGTTTGCAATGAACAATTATGTGCATGAACAACAACGTCAACACACATATCAAAAGAAATTTTTGAATAAATAAAGACATTGCACCTTCAATTAATCTTCTCTTTAAAAGTGAACAATATTTATTATATGAAAGTTAAAATAATTGATTGAAGAAAACCATATATTTATAGAATGATTTTTGCAAAGAATGAAAAAAAAAAATATATATATATATATATATATATAAATTATTTAAGGTAATGTTTAAGAGCATCTCTAACACTTGTTAGCGTGGAATTACCTAAAATTGAGTTATTGGCGAGTTGACTGTTGAACAATAGTTTCATAATTTAATAATAATAAATATATAATTGTTACATTTTTTTATTAATTTTAAATAATAATAAATTTATGACTTACCTTCTATATTAATTTATGATCATTGACTTCTTTTTAATTTATTTCATTTTTATTTTAAATTAAAATAGTGTATAATAATATTAATATTTAAATTAATATTTTAAGTTATAATAAGATTAAATATAAATAAAATATTAATGTATAAATTAAAGTTGTGCGATCTAATATGATTTTAAACTCTAAAAAATGAACGGATTGCAATGTGAGCACTATTTAATAAACCTATGTTGAGTTCACTTATGGAAATGCTCTAATAAGTATAAAATAATTAATAACAATTTGTTAAAAATAGTAAGTAAAATTGATGCTTTTTGAATCTTCCTATCAAGTCAATCATAAGAAGCTATTCAAATATATTATTAATAACTATTAACCAATATAAAACTTATCGAAAACCTAAATAACTAGTAGTCTAGTATGTAGCCTGTGGCAAACACATGATATCATATTATCGATATAAAATTATTCAACATTTTTATTATAGTTTAAAATTAAAATATGATTGATTCATCATGTTTCTTTGTAATTATATAATAATTTATTATTTCAAATAATATATTATTTGCAAATATCAATAGTTAAAATAATATGTATATAATTTTTTTTGTACGTACTATGAAATATATTAATTGTAGGTATTATTATTTGTGTCCCATATAGTTTTCTTTTTTTTTTTTTATCAAAAATAATTATATTTGAAATATTGTTATTCATTAAATATGGATATATTTTCTAAATAGGATATTCATTATTTTGGTTCGTACGTCGTGGAAGCGTATCGGCGGTATCCTTTTTTACTACACCCAAATCTTTTTGTTAAGGCCAGATTTTATAATTTTAAATTTATTAATGTAATGCACATATTTTGTTTATTATATTCATATTTTGTTTATTATATTAATGTTAATTTTTCATTTTTACCATAAACTTATCGAATTTTAATCTTTTTGCCTTGTATATTAATAAGTTTTAGTATAACGTTGCTATTTACATGAATTTTATGAATTTAATTTTGACACATTGCAAATGTAAGTATGTTTATTAAACTGTCAATTAATCATAGATGTATACTTAATTAAACATTTTCAACGTACATAAGATAATTTGATCATATTTTTAAAAATATTTACCCTCAAATTATAAAAATTATTATATAAATTTTTTTTAAAAAAAATAGAACCTATAAGTCAAATATTTATTCTCGAACATTATATGTTTACTTAATTTCTTTTTTTTTTTTGGTAAAATATGTTCACTTCTTTTTTGTAAAGTATTTTGTTTCATATGTATTATATTTTGTCTATATGTGCAAGCATAATAAATTAGAGTCGCATTATTTTTTACATATATATATTTTGTGAAACTGTAACAAAATATTAGTCCCTCGTATTAAAAGTCTTCCAAATTGGTATAGGTACAATCTTCCAAATTAAAATATTGGTATAGGTACAGTCTTCCAAATTAAAATAAACACAACCCAAAAAGAAAGACATCTAGTCCCTATACGTCAACCTAATATAATCATTCTACAAAAACTATACATCCTGGATGATCTTCACGCGCCCCGCAAAATCCTCCTAACACAACTCCAGTTAGGTGTGTCCAACTACATTCCCATCCACAGGGTACTAACAAGTGGGAAGATCCTGGTTTTCATCTGAGGGTCAAGCCCAGATTTCCACAATAGTTGTAAAGGGTCACCAACCAAAATTAACAATTAACACATAACATTTGCATTTTTTAATGCACAAAATAACCATTCAACTTAGTATGCACCTTGAAAGGATTTCCATATGCTAGACATGCATAAACAAAGTTGAAAAATGAAGTTTTTAACAAAATTGCACTGTTGTATTCGAATACAAGGCTGTTTCGTAAGTCAGCAGCAAAAACAACATGTCTGTATTCGAATATAGCCTTCTATTTTCGACTACACATAAGTCAGCAGCAAAAACAACATGTTTGTATTCGAATAAAACCTTTTGAATTCGACTACACATAAGTCAACAACAAAAACAAGATGTTTGTATTTAAATTCAACCTTCTGATTTCGAATACACATCCGAAAACAACAGAAAAATAGCAAAATTCAGCTTTTAAAAGGGTTTTGCAATCAGTCAACACTTACACACAAATCCAAACAATCACACTTAGCAATTATAGCACAATCATCATGACAACTTGAGTTCCGAAAAGGTTTTAAAATCAATCACACTTACACATGTATCCAAAACATTCACACTTAGCAATTATAGCACAATTACCATGACAACTTGAGTTTCGAAAAGATTTTACAATCAATCACACTTACACACAAATGCAAAACATTCACACTTAGCAATTATAGCACAATCACCATGACAACTTGAGTTTTGAAAAGGTTTTGCAATCAATCACACTATTGAATCAAACATGACTCGCGTGCCAAGCACCCAAATACAATGCGTATATGCCAAAATGCATGGACTCGGAATTCCAAACCAAAACCCTCCTCGAAGGGTCGTAAAAAGTAAATTTACCGCCTATCACATGCCGAAGTACTATTTACCGAGGTGCCACCTATCACGGGTCAGCACGATTTACCAAAAATGTGCAGTCTAACACAGACCTTACACGATGCGACAATCCCTGCATGGATAAGATGAACAAACAAATCACATGGAATCATCTCGTGGCCCATCCTGTCACCACTATCACCATGGCCCATCCAGTCGCCATGTACTATGAAATGCATGAGCGTACTCTTACTCTATCCACGACAATCCTTAAATAAATGCAGGTATTAAAAGAATCCCCATTTTTAATACGCATTTAACTTTAACAATTTTCACGACAATCATTAAGTAAATGCATATATTAAAAGATTTCCCATTTATAATACTCATTTAACTCCAATTATTTTCAAATTCGACACAGAGCATACTCAAACATATTCTCAAATTCAATCCATAATTCAAACCAAATCACATTATGTCATTTTTCCACAAAATCCACACAAACACATCTCAAAATTTATAATATTAATTATGAACACGTCAAACACGACGAACACAAATCATCACAACCCACCACTCAAACACATCAAATTTCATTTCTCAAAACCACACATAAATGAGTTAAATTCATTTTCCACAAAACACTCATCAATATCACCAAAAACCCAACTCTAAAATTTCACCCATTAAGGCATTAAATTCATTTTCCCCAAATCTACACTTCAATCCTGACCAATTTCTTTTCCATCCAACCACAGATAAGTCCCTAAATGAAAACTAAAAGTTTGGAAGGAGCCCTTACCTTAACGTTAGCTTTAACGAGCGATTACGGTACCACGTGTAATTCCGATAAAATCTCTGCTCGCAACATTGCTTCCAAAGTTAGTTCACTAGCTCCGTAGCGTGGAGGTGAGAAATTTTATCTTCTATCTCTTTGCAAAACGAAGCTTAGATCTAGATGAGAAATGGAGTTTTGTGTTTGATAGTTTTAAAATCACCGACATCGTTTTCGAATCCGAGAAGAAGAAGGAAGCTGAAAACTTGTTCTTTCTCACCCACTAAGCCTTGGGTTTCTTTTGTTGAAGCAAAACAAGGAAAACTAAAATGGAAGAAAAAAGGAAGAGGAAGAATGATCCGCGAGCAGAGAGGGAACACGTTTTCTTCCCCTATTTATGTTTTTCCTTTCTTTGCCTTTATAATATATATATATATATATTACAAATTAAAATGAAACCAACAAATATCTAACAACTCATACACACACAATCTATTTTGATAAAAATATATACTCTCGTCGCAACTCGATTGACAGATAAATTTTCAGCAACGAGTGATATTGTTAACAAAATTATCTGGTATTAAATCATTCACAATGTAACTAAATTATTCTCCAACAAATAATTTTAATCCAATTTCCAAAAAATATATTTTTTGCATTTAACTCACTAAATACCAAAAACTGGGCTAAAAGCCTAAGAAATTCAACACAAAATACCCTAAAGTTGTATAATTTAGGATTTAAAATTAAGGGTCTTACATTACTACCCTCCAAAAAGAAGTTTCGTCCTCCAAACTTAAAGCACAAGTATCAGTGCACACTAGGTTTGTACTAAAATTCAGTATACAAGTCAAAACTTGTTTCACCCGGCCTACTCGAAGAAAGTGTTGCCTACCCCTTTTCATAGGTTGCGTAATAACTCTACACACTACCATAGCCGATAAGACTCGTCTGTTCCATTCAACATGATTTTGTCTACTATCAACAAGAGTTAAGGATGACTAGTCCCTCAATTTGTCAATAAATAGTCAACAACCATGATGGTGGCTTGGACTATCTTAATTGAACTTTTATAGAGCTACTCGTGACTTGCACTTAAGGTTATCCTAATGCACAAGCGATCAACAAACTTCTCAAGGTCCACTGAGTTTCTCGTATTTTCCTATAACTTCGCTCTTATCGACACATTACAATCGCCCAAAACTATGTCACATAGTGTCATATACGTCCACTTGGTACGAATCATCCATTTGGTACGAAATTGAAACATTGCGTATGACATCAACATGTTGAGCACAAAACAATCATTACCGTCGAGAACTGCTTAATGCCTCCATGGTCCACAGATCCTCGATTTTCCTTTAGTCGCACAACTACGCCCAATCGTAGTGTTCTTATTCGTATGTTGTTCTAATTATAACTCTAATAATTCCATCTCCATATTTGCTTGGTGATCCAAGTTTCCTCAAATTCTTTTGATAACATTCCAAAACTATACTACTTCTGATACACAAACTTCCTTCCAGTTTAGTACTTCATTTCAAGAGTCACGTCTCCAACAAAAATCCAACTTGAATTTCATTCACTGGTTAAGACCTATATTTGTCTCATGCCTAACACATCAAATTCATGCTTCCCTAGTCAATTTCCTACATACTTCGCAATTATGGACAAACCCGAAAATAATTTTCCTACATCTACTGCCAACATTCATTTTGATACTTCTCAACTTCGCCGCGTCCTTTATTTGCATCTCGATGATTATCTCTTCAATATTTTGAAATCGTTACTTAGCTTACTCTTGTATGCCTTTTCCCAAAAGTTGTTCTCTTCTTTGACAACCAGAATTGGTACACACCATTGTGCTTCATATCCCAAAATTTCATCCAACCTAACTGGATTTACTTTTGTCTTTCCTCTTACTATTAAACTTTTCTTCCTTCATAGAAGCTTGTCATAATGGTCATTAATAATTCCTTCAACAATTCACACAAAATCTTAATTCCTCCTAATTTTCACGCTTCTTATGGAATATTCTACATCTAAAATATATCTCAAACACCTTTCACCTTACTACCGTCATTCAACCGTTCTTGTGGTCAACATCTAGAGTCCTTAATTTTCTTAGCTATCTGTCATCAGACTTCGTCTTTCTTCATTATAGTGATATCAATAAACCAAGTCTTACTAACTCCCACCAAACTTTTCCATTTCATGCTCAATTCTTTCCTACCAACAAACATTTAACTCCTTTGATTAACAAACACAATAAAAACCCCCAATGCACTCAAGTAGTGCCTTTGTATCATTGGCATATCCTTATAATAACAATGTCTGAATTATAGGTGAGATAATTCCTTTCATGAATCTTCAATTGTCATAAGCTACATCACTATGTGTTGTTCCAACAAGTTTTCTTGGCACATTTTCTAAAATTTGGTTCACTTGCTGGATTCTTATTCCTTCTCAACCTTCACCGAGATACAAACTAAAAGAATCCTAACAATCAAACATCCTAAAGAATTATTTCTCAAACGTTCCCCATAAGCATTTCCTATGAAATAATTATGTATAACTTCATCCTTATAAATCTGCAGTAAAATATCTCAAAGACCCACATACCTTTCATTGCTCATCTAGTCACTAAAACACTCATATAAAATCTCAACGCTTGATTTCTCAAGACCAACAACTAAACCATAAATCATTCGTTACATTTCTTCTTTTTCACTTTCTATCATTGAAGAAAATTCTAAAATATGATCCTTAAAATCTCCAAATACTCATCTCACCGTCTAATTTCATTCATGTCATCTTAAAATACAATATGAGGTCGTATTCATCATTGACTATAACTGTATTAGTAATCTCGCTAATAACAACTCTTCTAATCATAACACGACCTTTTTAGTAACTCTTCAAATACTATCATCCATAACATGAATTATTTATCACTTGCCTACCTTAACTACCTCAATTATACCAGTTTTAGGCATTACTTGGTCCTCCATCCAACCTTGTGGATTTTAAATCATTGACTTAAAGATCAACCATGTTAGGGTCCCAAATCAAGTCTCGAATAATCCCTACGACCAATCAAAATATTAACATTCTCCTAGTAATTACCATTTTTTAATAGACTCTCAAAGTTTACATTGATACAATCTATAAGTATTCTCGTACTATGTACCTTCAATTCCATTTAATAGTAACATAGGGTTCAATACATCAAAGCTTAACTCCTTATGTTTTTCCAAACATCACTCAAAATCCACACTTACGTGTCTATAGTTTCATCCAATATCATTATCCATACTTACCATCTCCTAATCCACACAGAGATTTGTTACTTATGGAAAAAATATATATCCTTACTCCTATAATCGTCATGAGATTCATACTTAATAATCTGAGTCACTAATCTAGTTTAACTCGAATGTTCCACCTTACCCCTCAAGGTATCGACTATTCCTCAAAGTGTACCTTATCTAACCAAGGTAGTATTCACCCTAATGTGCAGTGCCCCTTAACTTCAATACAAGCCTCTTCCTAGACTCCTTAGCACCAAAATGCTATTCCAAAAGGAAGCCTCGTCTTCTCAACAAATCCATGATGTTCACATCTCTTTGACATTATCAAACTTCATCCAGTCTCATCCTGAGATCTATAAGGAAAACATCTAATACTTTTCTTAACAAAAATCCTCCACTTAGATCTTTACTTGAAATCCCTTATTAGTCTAGTGTTAATCCATCCATACTCATCATCTTCGAGTTAACACCAACATGTAGCTTCTGTGTCCTTGGAACCACTTCATAAATTACATGCCGTCATGATTCGCTTCAACTCTGCTTGAAAATCCCTCATCTGGAAGATCTTTTCCACTTCATGAATCCACTGATCGACTTTTTTTTTTAGTGCTCATCACCCTTGAACTTTGGAGGATTGTAACGGTGAAAATCTTCTAATCCTCTTGACTGAGGAGCACAAATCTCTCTTTCCCTCTTTTCTAGGTCTCGTAGAGTCTTGGTAGTAGTACGTGCAACAACATAAGCAGTCGTGTTATTCATAGCTTCAGCCACTCGATCATCCCTATTAACGTTGACTCTTGGAGCGTCACTCCTTCTTGGCGGCATTGTTTCCTCAAACCAACATCAAGAAGAAACCTAAACAACCCTTAGAAAAATTCCAAAAATAATTGCCGACCACATCAATACATAATAACTACTCCGAACCTGATAACTCAAACCACCTATCCCGATGCATGATCAGATAACGACTCCCAAACTACAGGTTGACCGAAAATCTATAACCAAAACACCACAACCCCAAAGAATTCCAAACCAAAGCTCTGATACCACAATTGTAACACCCTGAACTTTAACAACGCGAGTGTATTTTTTTTAAAACAAATTCATAAACACTAAGAAATAAAGAAGGAAATACATTTGGATAAATATTTAAGTCGTAACATAACGACAAATTCAACAAATATTTACCAGCAGCAGAACAGTTTTTGAAATCAAATCCAAAGTATTCAAACATCAAAATACACCCAGGCTTTGAGGCCTATCAAACATAGCTCATACCCCTGGGTATTCTCGGCAGACATCTGTACAAAAGCACTGCCCCGAGAATTTTAACTTCCCACATCAAAAAGTGGTACGTGGAACCCATCAAAATAAAATGTCAAGCTGACAATATTGGTATAGGTACAGTCTTCCAAATGAAAATAAACACAAATAAAAAAGAAAGACATCTAGTCCCTATACGTCAACCTAATCTAATCATTCTACAAAATCTATACATCCTAGATGATCTTCACGCGTCCCACAAGATCCTCCTGACACAGTTCTAGTCACGTGTGTCTAACTACTAGGAGAAAAAACATGACTTATAATTTATGTGAGCATAAAAATAAGTGTTACATAATTAATAAAAATGTTAGGAGAACAAACATATTCAAAACAAAGAGAAACACACATATGAATGACGCTTCTTGAAGGTTTCAACGAGAGGATTACAAAAACGATATCAGTTTTTTAAGAAGATGAACGTGTTGGATGGAATACAAGAAAACAGTCGCGACAATTGTAAGACCCATAGTTTTAAATTCTAATTTATGTATTATAGTGTATTTTGGTATTGAACTCTGAGGCTTTTTAGCCAAGTTATTGATATTTTGTGAGTTTAACGCCCAAAAATATCTTTTGATGTCCCGATTAAAATTAATCGTCAATAAATAAATTAGATTAAGAACAATGAATCTTTTGTTGAAGAATAATTTATTTATGTTACGAAGAATTTAATTATGGGCAGTTTGGTTAAAAACATCTCGGGTTGCTGAAAATTGTATCTGTAATTTGAGTTGCGACAAGAGTGGATATTTTTATCAAATGGTTTGAGAGGTTATGGGTGAAATGGTAGTTTTGATAAATATCTATATATTTTTTGATATTTGTTAAGTTATAATTAATATATATATATATATATGGTTGGAGGGAAAGAGAAAGAAAGGAAAAAGAAAAGGAAAGGAAAAAGAAAGGAACAAGAAAAAGAAAGGAAAAGGAAAAAGGAAAGAAAAGGAAACAGAGAAAGAAAACAGAAAACTTCCTCTCCCTGCCTCGCGAAAATCCATTCTCTCTTCTTCCTCTTTTTCTTTCTTTGCTTTCTTTTGCTTCAAGAAAAGGAACCCAAGGCTTGGTGGGTGAGAAGACCAGGATTTCTCAGCTTCATTCTTCTCCTTTGATTTAAAAACAGAGAAAAACGGTGTTGGTGTTTACAAAACCGTTAAACGCAAATCTCCATGTTTCTTCTAGGTCCAAGCTCACCTCCATGCTACGGTGCTAGTGAACTATCTTTGGAAGGGACATCGCGAGCGGGGATTTTATCATAATTACTCGCAATACCGTAATCGCTCGTTAAAGCTAATGTTAAGGTAAGGCCTCCTTCCAAACTTTTAGTTTGCATTTAGGGACTTATATGTGGTTGGGTGGAAAAGAAATTAGTCAAGGTTGAAGTGTTGATTTGGGGAAAATGAATTTAATGCTTTTATGGGTGAAATTTTAGAGTTGGGTTTTGGTGATATTGATGAGTGTTTTGTGGAAAATGAATTTAACTCATTTATGGGTGGTTTTGAGGAAATGAAATTTGATGTGTAGGAGTGGTGGGTTGTGATGATTTGTGTTTTTCGTGTTTGACATGCTCATAATTAAGATTATAAATTTTGAGGTGTGTTTGTGTGGATTTTGTGGTAAAATGAATTGATGTGATTTGGTTTGAATTATGGATTGAATTTGGGAATATGTCTGAGTATGATCTGTGTGGAATTTGAAAATCATTAGAGTTAAATGAGCATTAAAAATGGGGAATCTTTTAATATTTGCGTTTACTTAATGATTGTTGTGAAAATCGTTAGAGTTAAACGAGTATTAAAAATGGGGAATCTTTTAATATCTGCATTTACTTAAGGATTGTTGTGGATAGAGTCAGAGTAGGCTCATGCATTTCATAGTACATGGTGACCAGATGGGCCATGGTGATAGTGGTGACCGGATAGGCCACGTGATGAGTCCATGTAATTTGTTGGTTCATCTTATCCTTACGGGGATTGTCTCGTCGTGTAAGGTCTGCAGTAGACTGCACATTTTTGGTAAATTGTTCTGACCCGTGATAGGTGACACCTCGGTAAATAGTACTTCAGCCTGTGATAGGCGGTACATTTACGATTTATATTTTTAGTAAATCGTGCTGACCCGTGTTAGGTAGCACCTCGGTAATTTAGTACTTCGGCCTATGATAGGCGGTACAATTATGATTTACGGCTCGTTGAGGAGGGTTTTATTTTAGAATTCCGAGTCCATGCATTTTGGCATATACAGAAGGTTTTATTCGAATACATACATGTTGTTTTTGCTGCTGACTTATGTGTAATCAGATGCAGAAGGCTGTATTCGAATACAAACATGTTATTTTTGCTGCTGACTTATGTGTAGTCGAATACAGAAGGCTGTATTCGAATACAAACATTTTGCTTTTGCTGCTGATTTATGAAACAACCTTGTATTCGAATACATAGATGTTGTATTCGAATACAATAGTGCTGTTTTGTTAGATACTTCACTTTTCAAATTTGTTTATGCATGTCTAGCATATGGAATCCTTTTCAAGGTGCATGCTAAGTTTAATGGTTATTTTGTGGATTTAAAAACTTAAATGTTATGTGTTAATTGTTAATTTCGGTTGGTGACCCTTTACAACAATTATGGAAATTTGGGCATTCCCTTAGATGAGAACTAGGATCTTCCCATCGGTTAGTACCCTGTGTATGGGAATGTAGTTGGACACACCTGACTGGAGCTGTGTCAGGAGGATCTTGTGGGGCGCGTGAAGATCATCCAAGTAGTATAGATTTAGTAGAAAGATCATATTAGGTTGACGTATAGGGACTAGATGTCTTTTGTGACACCCTAAACCCAAATTAAGATAGAAAGTAAAATGTGTGTTAGTTTTGAAAAAGATTCGCAGCGGTTCCAAAATAAATTATACGAAATTTATTTTAAGCTATAAGGTTCAAGAATGTCACACTCACACTTACACAAAATGCTTGCATAAAATTTTTCAATAAAAATTCGTTTTATATCAAATATAGTTGAGGTTTATTAAATAAAACTTTTGACATAAAACACATTCTAAACTTAGAGACATTTCATTTCTAAATTTGAATGAGAGATAAAAATAACAAAATTGATCGATTAAATTAACAAAAATCTAAATTAGTTCATAACTCAATAAAATGCGACAATTTACTCCCACCCAGTATCACCTATCAGAGCGTGAATCACCAACCGATAACCTGAAATGACTGCGCTCTCGCAAGCGCCAAACACAAGCAACGAGGGGTGAGCTTCAAAAACATGTAATAGTATAAAATAATTGAGAAGAACACGTAAAATATATTAAACACCATATCGAATCAAATCACAATCAACAAGAGTAATTAAGGTAGAATATTGATACAATCCACAACATCAAGTACGTAAACACACAAATCAAGTAATGTTATGCATGCTCTTATACTCTAGACTCCTTCTCTTTCTTTGGTACCATTCTAACTCTGAAGTACTTGGCTAGGAGGCTTGATACTATGCCACCACACGAGTGGACGGACAATTCAATTTGGCCGTGTCCTCATAGATCCCCTCAACTCAACCCGAGACACATATACGCGACAGTCGAGGTAAAAGTGTGTTGCAAGGTAGCTCCCGACATTTGGAGTGCTACCTCCAAGTCACCTAGGAGTTCCCCACCCGAATACCTCCAAGGTCTAACAATCTTGCCCTAAGGCTAAACAGCAGACCGCCACGATCAGGCTTATTCAGTTGTACTTCCCCATAATCACTAGGCTTGTCAGGCCCTACCTATATGATGACCAAATAATCTCCACTTCAAAACTATCAACAACCACTTTCTCCCCTCGTTGGCCTAGGTTACTTACTCCATTAAGAGGACCATCATTGGCACGGGTCGAATTTTTCACTATTCAATTAAACACAATATGCATTTCATGATATCGTCATTGCAGATTTCCACAGTCATACATTACATTTAGAATTTATCATCATAATACGTCATCTCAAATAATAAAGGGTCTTTACTCACATATAATAGTAATAATAATAATAATAACAGATCATTCACACACACCACATCAATTGCAAGGCAAATAATTACAATTCATCACATTTTATATCATATATCAATATCAAGGATAGATATAAACAAAGCACATAATGCATCAAATACACCATTCTACAATAATTCAACTATCACACGATCTTCAAAAATCAAATCAAACAACGTCCTATGAAAGTTTTTAATTCAAATTTTAACCTCACAAAATTCAAGTTTGCTCATTAGTCAATTATTACTCAAAAGGCTTCTGCCATTCGTAGCGAGCCCCAAATGAATTGTGGGAAATACGGTATTCCCGTTCATCTCACTTAATTTATACTCACGCATTCGAACTCACTCTCACCCCATACCTGAATTTGACGCTTTCATAAGATATAAGGACCATAATGATTTTCAGCAACCAGGAGATGTTGACAACACGCAACGAACGAATCCAAGAGCATCGACGGATTTACAGAGTCAATGAAACATGGCTGATGATTTACGCGGATTATAAAAATCAATGTTACATAATTAATAAAAATATTAAGAGAATAAACATATTCGAAACGAAGTGAAACAAGTTATCAGAAAAGGCCTCACCGACGTGTTGGAGCATCGACAGGGTCCGACTGCAACTTCCCCGAAACAGACAAACGAGTAGTGCTTCTTGAAGGTTTTGACGAGAGGAATTCAAAAACGATATTAGTTTTTCAAGATGATGAACGCGTTATCCGGGATTCAAGAAAACTGCCGCGATAATGGTGGAAACCCATTTTTTAAAGTGTAACGGTTGGCGATTTCGAGCATAGGTAATGAAAGAGGGTGTTTCGTGGAGTCCAAATATGGCCTTGGTTTTCGTTGGTGATAGCCATGGTGCCCGGAATCTTGATCAAAAGGTGGAGGTTTGTTTTTTGGAAAAGAGGAATAGGACGTTTAAGGTTGCGATTCAAGCTGAAAATGAAAGAAGAGATCACAACGATCACAAATGTGGTCTCGGTTTTGCACAACACCCACTATAATGATCATAATTGAAGAGAGAAGATAGAGAAGAAATAGGAATGGCGGCAAGGGTATATGCACGAGGAAGAAGATGATGGCTTGGTGTTCTGTTTCCTTTTTGTTATCTTATTTTATGTTTTCATTATTATTAATATTATTATTATTTATTACTATTATTATTATTAATTAATTAATTAAATTTTACTCTAGTATAGAGGTCTAATCCACAAAACACATCTTGCTCATTTCTTTTAATTTTTTTTAAAATATAATTTCTAAAATATTACTAATATTTCAAAACTAATCTTTTATAAAATCAAGTAATCAATCTTTTTAAAATACATTAATAATTAAGATTCTCATATTCAAAATAATCACTATAATTATACTTATAAATTTTAAATACTCAAATTAAAATACTATCATCATTAGAGAATATTTAAAATTATAAAATAATTAAATATAACATCAAATTATTTATCTATAATAATATTTAATTAAAAAAATAATTTATTATAAAATTTGGGGTGTTACATCTTTCTTTTTGGGTTCTGTTTATTTTAATTTGGAAGATTGTACCCATACTAATATTGTTAGCTTAACATTTTATTTTGATGGGTTCCATGTACCACTTTTGATGTCATGTGGGGAGTTAAAATTCTCAGGGGCAGTGCTTTTCTACCTCAGGGGTATGAGCTATGCTTGATAAGTCTCATAGCCCCAGTGTATTTTGATGTTTGAATACTTTAGATTTTTATTTCAAAAACTATTCTGCTGTTTGTAAATAATTGTTGACTTTGTCGTTATGTTACTTTGAATAATTGTTTGTAACTATCCAAGAGTATAATTCTTTGAATAATTGTTTGTAACTAATTAATTGAAAAACTATTCCGCTATTTGTAACTATCCAAGAGTATTTATTCCTTCACTTTTGAAATTCGATTTTGGTTTTTAGAAGAAAAAATAGGGTTGTTACAACAATGGTGGAAACCCGTTTTTTAATGTATAATGGTTGGTAATTGTAAGTATAATGGTTGGTGATTGTAAAACAATTGTGGTCGGATTCTTGATCAAAAGGTGGATGTATGATTTTTAACAGAAGAAGAAGAAGAAGAAGAAGAAGAAGAAGAAGAAGAAGAAGAAGAAGAAGAAGAAGAAGAAGAAGAAGAAGAAGAAGAAGAAGAAGAAGAAGAAGAAGAAGAAGAAGAAGAAGAAGAAGAAGAAGAAGAAGAAGAAGAAGAAGAAGAAGAAGAAGAAGAAGAAGAAGAAGAAGAAGAAGAAGAAGAAGAAGAAGAAGAAGAAGAAGAAGAAGAAGAAGAAGAAGAAGAAGAAGAAGAAGAAGAAGAAGAAGAAGAAGAAGAAGAAGAAGAAGAAGAAGAAGAAGAAGAAGAAGAAGAAGAAGAAGAAGAAGAAGAAGAAGAAGAAGAAGAAGAAGAAGAAGAAGAAGAAGAAGAAGAAGAAGAAGAAGAAGAAGAAGAAGAAGAAGAAGAAGGTGATTAAATAATGTAATTGTAGGTCCATACTGCTTTCCAATCTATTATTTATTGTCACAATATGTGTAGGTTTGCAATGAACAATCATGTGCATGAACAACAACGTCAACACACATATCAAAAGAAACTTTTGAATAAATAAAGACATTGCACCTTCAATTAATCTTCTCTTTAAAAGTGAACAATATTTATTATATGAAAGTTAAAATAATTGATTGAAGAAAACCATATATTTATAGAATGATTTTTGCAAAGAATGAAAATATATATATATATATATATATATATATATATATATATATATATATATATAAATTATTTAAGGTAATGTTTAAGAGCATCTCTAACTAATATTGGCGAGTTGACTGTTGAACAGTAGTTTCATAATTTAATGATAATAAATATATAATTGTCACTTTTTTTTTTATTAATTTACAAATAATAATAAATTTATGACTTACCTTCTTTATTAATTTATGATCATTGACTTCTTTTTAATTTATTTTATTTTTATTTTAAATTAAAATAGTGTATAATAATATTAATATTTAAATTAATATTTTAAGTTATAATAAGATTAAATATAAATAAAATATTAATGTTTAAATTAAAGTTGTGTGATCTAAAATGATTTTCAACTGTAAAAAATGAATGGGTTGCGATGTGAGCCCTATTTAATAAACCTATGTTGAGTTCACTGATGGAGATGCTCTAATAAGTATAAAATAAATAATAACAATTTGTTAAAAATAGTAAGTAAAATTGATGCTATTTGAATCTTCCTATCAAGTCAATCATACGAAGCTATTCAAATCTATTATTAATAACTATTAACCAATATAAAACTTATCGAAAACCTAAATAACTAGTATCTAGCCTGTGGCAAACACGTGATATCATATTATCAATATAAAATTATTCAACATTTTTATTATAGTTTAAAATCAAAATATGATTGATTCCTGATGTTTCCCTTGTAAGATATATGCCTCCTTGACTATGATTTTGATATAACTTCCAAACATACAATGTATATGCATTATCTAATTAATCTAATAGTTTGGGTTGAGATACATTTCAAGAAAGAATCAAAAACTACACTTGGACAAATCTTGAATCTCAAACAATCAAGCAAAGATTGATCATATCATACAAAGCTTGAAGATTATGTGTAAATTTGTCTATTGTTCATAGTGTTTATTAGTTAGATTCATCATTATGATTTCACACATAATAGATTCATCATTATGATTTCACACTGAAATTATAAAATAAGTGTGTTAATCAATCAATTGGTAAATCAATTGGTTAATTGATTTTCTGATTCATAGAACAAAGTTTTCACTGAGTTAATCGATTAGCAAATCGATTACTTAAATGTTTTTATCAGACCTGTGTTCTATGATTAAAAGAAATCGATTGGACAATCGATTGATATACTTTTCTTAAGTTACAAGCTTTTTACTAATTAATTAGTTAATCAATTGCATGAATGGATTAGTTCATCATTTATCAGAAACATATTGCATAATCGATTGGCACATCGATTTTAATTAAATATCTTAGTTACAGGGACAAATCAGTCGATTGGAAAATCGATTTGATTAAATGTCTGAGTTATAGGGAGAAATTAGCCCATTGCCAAATCGATTATGTTAATGAAAGTGAATCGACTGAGTAATCGATTGTTTGATCTCGCATTTTGAACAAAACAAATATAATCGATTATTTAATCGACTCTGATATGAATTGAGTATCAGTTTCTGATATATGCATTAAAAAATCGATTAGCAAATCGATTAGTTCATCTATTTCAAGAATTTCAAGAAAAATAAGAAACGCAAAATCGATTAGGAAATCGATTGATCTGGTAATACGCATTAATAAAATCCATTGGGAAATCGATTTTTCTGAAGTTTTTCTGAAACTATATAAACTGAATCAATCACAGTTTTTACAACAGAACACAAAAAAGAAAGAACTGAAAGAATTTCATTAGCTTTTCGAAAAATACACTTTGAGAAAAATTGTTGTAACTCACAAACATTATTGGCAAATACTTAGTGTGAGAATTGATTGTGATTGAATCAAGTGTTTTAGGTTTTTAGTTATTTTTGAAAGAACCATCTTTGTAAAAGAAAGTGTGTGGAAATCCAATATTGTGAAACTGGTGGTCAACTTTTAGAGTGTGTGTGATCATCTAAAAGAGATCTCAATCTGATCTTGCTTTAGCTTGGTGCGTAGTTCTTAAGGATAGATTGGTTGTTGTAGATTGATGTTGAGTTAGATGTATAAGCATTGAAGTGCTGGAAAGTCTGTAAACATACACAAATCATTTCTAGTAAAGGCTGGAATCAGTAAGTGATTTCGGGACTAGATGTAGACTATCGAATAGATAGTTGAACCAATATAAAAATCCCTGGTGCACACTTCTCTATCTCTATTGTAAGACCCATAATTTTAAATTATAATTTATATATTTTGGGGAATTTGGTGCTGAATTTCCAAGTCTTTTTAGCCAATTTTATGGCATTTTTTTGAGTTAAATGCCAAAAATATCTTTTCGGAGACCCGATTGAAATTATTCGTTGATGAATAATTTTATTTAATTACGGTGAATCTTTTGTCGAATAAAAAAATTTCTGAGATGCGACATTTTTCAGAAAATTCATCTGCCCATTGAATTATGGCGAGAGTAGATATTATTCTAAAAAAGTGGTTTTTGATGTGATTTGAGGTGACAAGTGTAAGAGCCTTAATTTTAAATTCTAATTTATGTATTTTAGGGAATTTTGTGCTGAACTTCTGAGGCTTTTTAGCCAATTTTAAGGCACTTTTTGAGTTAAATGCCCAAAATAGTTTTTTGGAGACTTGATTAAAAATTATTTGTCGATAAATAATTTTATTTAATTATAATGAATCTTTTGTCGAAGAAAAAATTTCCGAGATGCAACATTTTTCAGAAAAATTCATCTGCCCATCAAATTACGGCGAGAGTAGATATTTTTCTGAAAAAGTAGTTTGTGATGTGATGTGAAGTGACGGGCGTAATGATAATTATTATAATATTATTATTATTATAATATATTATTAGTAATTTAATATATATATATATATATATATATGAAAGAAGAAGATAACAGGAATGGAAAAAGAAAGCTGAACCTTATTCTCGCTTGTGCCTTGCTTTCTAAGTTATATTTATTTTCAAAACCCACAAACACAAAAATCTTCACTTTTCTCCTAGATCTAAGCTTTATTTCGAGAAGTGAAAGAAGAGAAAGTTGCTCATTGCCACGCTACGGTGCTAGTGAGCTAGTTTTCGATGCGACGTCACAAATGTAAATTTTACCGAAATTAATTACGGTACCGTAATTGTGTGTTAGAGCTATCGTTAAGGTAAGGGCTCCTTCCAAACTTTTAGTTTGAATTTAGGATATTATTTGTGATTTTGTGGAAAAGAAAGTTGATGTATTTGAGGTGTGATTTTGTGATAAATTAATTTAATGTGATTATGTGTAATTTAGTGGAATTTAAATTTGAGGTGTGGTTTGTGGTGATTCAAGTTTGGTGTGATTTATATGTTCATAATTAAATATGAAGTTTTATAGGACTGGCAGAGTACTACAGGAGGTTTATTGAAGGTTTTGCTAAGATTGTGACTCCATTGACACAACTTACCAGAAAAGATCAATCGTTCGCATGGACGGAGAAGTGTGAGGAAAATTTTCAGTTACTAAAGAGAAAATTGACGACCTCACCAGTGTTGGTATTACCGCAATCAGATGAACCCTATGAAGTTTATTGTGATGCATCTCACCAAGGTTTGGGATGTGTTCTGATGCAACACAAGAAAGATGTAGCTTATGCCTCAAGGCAATTGAAGATTCATGAGAGAAACTATCCTACTCATGATTTGGAGCTTGCTGCTGTTGTTTTTGCATTGAAGATCTGGAGGCACTATTTATATTGGCGCAAGTGTCAAACGCCCTTGTGTTGGTATAAGGACGGTGAAAGTATGATTGTCGGACCAGAGATGGTGCAACAGACTACAGCTAAGGTAAGGAAGATCAAGGAGAAAATGAAGACTTCACAAGATCGTCAAAAGAGTTACGCGGACCAGCGTCGCAGACTTTTGGAATTCGAACAGGGTGACCATGTATTTCTAAGAGTCACACCTACTACTGGAGTTGCTAGAGCCTTGAAGTCGAAGAAGTTGACTCCGAAATTCATTGGACCATATCAAATTTCTGCACGAATTGGGCCTGTTGCTTATCGGATTGCATTGCCTCCGATATTGTCCAATATTCATGACGTGTTTCATGTGTCATAGTTGAGGAATTATCTTGCAGATCCATCTCATGTGATCGAACCAAACACGATTCAACTGAAGGACAACCTGTCATTCGAAGTACCACCTGTGAGAATTGATGATAAGAAGATTAAGCGATTGAGGACCAAGGATGTTTCATTGGTCAAGGTGATTTGGAACCCAATTGCTGGAGATGCAACTTGGGAACTGGAGAGCAAGATTAGAGAACAACACCCAGAGTTATTTATCGATGCAAAGTTATGAGGACGAAACTAATTTTAGGGGGGTAGTAATGTAAAACCCATAATTTTAAAGTATACTTTATGTATTTTAGTGTATTTTGGTATTGAACTCAAAGGCTTTTTAGTCAAAGTTATTAATATTTTGGGGTTTATATGACCAAAAAGATATTTTGATGCCCGATTAGAATTACTCGTCGATGAATAAATTAAATTAACTGCGGTGAAATGGTAATTTTAATAAATATCTAGATGTTTTTAGATATTTGTTAATTATAATTAATATATATAAATACATGTGTATGTTTGGAAGGAAAAGGGGAAAATGGAAATGGAAAGGAAAAAGAAACGAAATATAAGGGAGGGAAAAAGGAAGAAAGGAAAAGGAAAAAAAAAAAAAAAGAAAATCATTTCCTCCCAGCTCGCGTAAACTTCTTCTTCTTCCTCCATCACTATTTCGCAAACCAAAACCCACAAACATAAATCTTCACTTTTCTTCTAGATCTAAGCCTCCTTTCAAGAAGTGATAGAAGGGAAAGTTGCTCACCTTCGTGCTACGGTGCTAGTGAACCAACTTTGGAAGCGACATTGCGAATGGAGATTTTACTGGATTTACTCCCAGTACCGTAATCGCACGTTAAAGCTAACATGAAGGTAAGGGCTCCTTCCAAACTTTTAGTTTGCATTTAGGGACTTATATGTGGTTGTGTGGAAAAGAATTTTATTAGGGTTAAAGTGTTGATTTGGGGAAAATGAATCTAAGGCTTTATGGGTAAAATCTTAGAGTTAGGTTTTGGTGATAGTGATGAACGTTTCGTAGAAAATGAATTTAACTCTTTTGTGTATGTTTTTGAGTAAATGAAATTTGATGTGTTTGAGTGATATGTTGTGATGATTTGTGTTCATCGTATTTGACGTGTTCATAATTAATGCTTATGAGATTTGATATCCGCATGGTTGGATTTTGTGGAGAAATGAATTGGCGTATTTTGGTGTGAATTGTGGATTGGATCTGATAATATGTTTGAGTTTGTTTTGTGCGGAATTTGAAAACCATTAGAGTTAAACGAGTATTAGAAATGGGGAGTCCTTTAATATCTCTTATTACTAATGTTTGTTGTGAAAATCGTTTAAGTTAAATGAGTATTAAGAATGGGGAATCTCTTAATATCCTTGTTTACTTAATGTTTGTTGTGAAAATCATTTAAGTTAAATGAGTATTAAGAATTGGGAATCTCTTAATATCCCTGTTTACTTAATGTTTGTCGTGAAAACCGTTAGAGTTAAACGAGTATTAAAAATGGGGAATCTTTTAATATCTTTGTTTACGTAATGTTGGTTGTGAAAATCGTTTGAGTTAAATGAGTATTAAAAATGGGGAGTCTTTTAATATCTGCATTTGCTTAACGATTGTCGTGGATGGAGTCAGACTATGCCCATGCATTTTCATTATTTTTGTAAATCGTGTAGACCTGTGATAGGTGGCACCTCGATAATAGTACTTTGGCCTGTGATTGGCGGTACATTTATGATTTACGGTTTTTTGTAAATTGTGCAGACCCGTGATAGGTGGCACCTTGGTAAATAGTAATTTGGTCTATGATAGGCGGTACATTTACAATTTACGTTCCTTTTAGTAAACCGTGTAGACCCGTGATAGGTGGCACCTTGGTAGACGGTACGGGCCCATGATAGGCAGTACATTTATGGTTTACGCTTTTTAGTAAATCGTGCAGATTCGTGATAGGTGGCACCTCGGTAATTGGTACTTTGGCCTTCGATAGGCGGTACAATTATGATTTACGACACTTCGAGGAGTGTTTTGGTTTGGAATTCCGAGTCCATGCATTTTGGCATATGCGCATTGCATTAGGGTGCTAGGCACACGAGTCGTATTTGATTCAAGTTGGTGATTGAGTGTTTTGAACTTGAGATGTCATTGCGATTTTGCTAAGTGTTACGTTTTGAAATTGTGTGTAAGTTTAATCGATTGTAAAACTATTTCGAAGCTCAAGTTGTCGTGGTAATTGTGTTGAAATTGCTAAGTGTTATGTATTGATATTGTGTGTAAATGTGATGGATTGTAAAACTATTTCGAAACTCAAGTTGTCGTGGTGATCGTGTTGAAATTGCTAAGTGTTATTTTTCGAGTTGTGGGTGAATGTGATTGAGTTTGTTTCTGTAGTTTTTGAAAAACATTCAGGGAAATCGATTCCCCAATCGATTTTGTGAAAAGCCATTCGTAAAAATTGATTTGCTAATCGATTTGATGTATTACAGGAGGTCAGCTAATATGACAAAATCGATGTGCCAATCGATTTTGTAAATATGATTCATAAAACCAACAAAAAACTCGATTTCCCAATCGATTGATATGTCTCCTGTTTCTGAATCTTAAAGAAAATAGTGAACTAATCGATTTAGGCTATTACAGTAGCTCAGCTAATTGGTCCAAATCGATTTGCCAATCGATTGAATTCGTTACAGGGGCTCAGCTATTCATTCAATCGATTGCCCAATCGATTGATTTAAGCCCAAAGTTCAGGTTTCACCAAAAACCCTTATCCAAATCGATTTCTCAATCGATTGGCTTAGTAGAAATTCTTATTCTGAGTTAGATAATCGATTACTCAACTGCTTCATCAATGGATTGGCCAATTGTTTATTACTTGATTGATTTAAGACTTATTTTGATTTCATTTTTATTTGGCAAGCATTATATGAACTTTTAGCATATGGAAAACCCTTTTAAGGTGCATGCTAAATTGAAAGGTTATTTTGTGCATTTAAAAACTTAAATGTTATGTGTTAACTGTTAATTTCGGTTGGTGACCTTTACAACTATTGTGGAAATCTGGGCTTTGCCCTCATATGAGAACTAGGACAATCCTACCGGTTCGTACCCTGCGGAGGGGGATGTAGATGGGAATGCCTCACTAGAGCTATGTTAGGAGGATCTTACGGGACACGTGAAGATCACTCAGGGTGTATAGTTTTTTGTAGAATGATCAGATTAGGTTGACGTATAGGGACAAGATGTCTTTCTTTTGGGATTGTGTTTATTTTAAATTGGAAGACTGTACCTATACTAATATTGTCAGCATGACATTGTATTTTCGATGGGTTCCATGTACCACTTTTTAATGTGCAAATACTTTGTATTCATATTTCGAAAAACTATTTCGCTGCTTGTAAATTATAATGACTTAAATATTTATCCAAAGGTATTTCCTTATTTATTTCTCTGTTTTATTTTAATTTCTTTTGAAAAAAAAATACACTCTCGCTTTGAAAATCGGGGTGTTACATACGTCGTTTTGGTCGTAAATAGGTTTATTCTAGTTCATTTTGCTTGTCAGACAATGTAGTTTGTCCAATAAGCGCATAAGATTCAGTGGATTTGGATTTTCGTAATTTTAGTCTTTACTCGTCTTATTCTAGTCCACTTTGTTTGTTAGTCAATGTAATTCGTCTAATAATTGCAATAATTTCAATGGAGTAAGATTTTCATTCATTATTGTTTTTATTAGGTTTATTACAGTCCATCTTAGTTTTAGTCAATGTAGTTCGTCTAACAAGTGCATTAGTCTATTTGGTTTAAGATTCTAGTTATTTTGGTCGTTAATTGGTTTATTGTAGTCCATTTCTTTCTAAGGCAATGTTATTTGTCCAATAAGTGCATAAGTCTCAGCGGATGAATATTTTTGGTCATTTTGATCTTTACTAGGTTTATTTTGAAGCGTTGTAGTTTAACCCATAAGTGCGTAATTCTCAATGTATTAAGACTATAGGTCATTTAGGTCTTTATTAGGTTTATTTCAATTCATTTTGTTTCCTAGGCAATTTACTATGTCCAATAAGGGCATAAGTCTCAAGGGTTTAAGAATTCATGTCAGTTTTGTCTTTACTAGGGATATTCTATGTAAGACCCATAATTTTAAAGTCTACTTTATGTATTTTAGTGTATTTTAGGTATTGAACTCGGAGGCTTTTAAGCCAAAGTTATTAATATTTTTGAGTTTATATGACCAAAAAGATATTTTGATGCTCGATTAGAATTACTCGTCGATAAATAAATTAAATTAACTGCGGTGAATCCTGTACGAAGAATTTAATACGTTATGGGTAAACTGGTAAATTTAATAAATATCTAGATTTGGAGATATTTGTTAAAAATAGTTAATATATATATATATATATATATATACATATATATAGAAAAGGAAAGGAAGGAATTGGATAGAAAAGAAAAAGAAAGGAAAGAAAAAGGAAGAAAGGAAAGAAAACAGAAACTTCATCTCCTTCCTCTGCCTCGCGCTCAATCCTCCTCCTTCCTCCATCTTCATCCATTTTCGATGTTCTTGCTTCCTTTGAGTTCGAAAATTGATAGTGGGTGATAGGACAAGGATTTCTCAACTTCACTCTTCCTCTTTGATTCGAAAACGAAGAAAAACGGTATTAGGGATTCAAACACAAACCTTCCCGTTTCATCTAGATCTAAGCCTCCTGTCAAGAAGTGATAGAAGGGAAGGTTGCTCACCTCCGTGCTACGGTGCTAGTGGACCAACTTTGGAAGCAACGTTGCGAACGGAGATTTTACCGAACTTACTCACGGTACCGTAATCGAACGAAAAAGCTAAAGTGAAGGTAAGGGCTCCTTCCAAACTTTTAGTTTGCATTTAGGGACTTATCTGTGGTTGTGTGGAAAAGAATTTGGTTAGGGTTAAAGTAATGTTTCGTGAAAAATGAATTTAAACTCATTTATGTATGATTTTGAGTAAATGAAACTTGTTGTGTTTCGGTGGTGGGTTGTGTTGATTTGTGTTCGTCGTATTTGACGTGTTCTTAATTAATACTGATGAAATTTGATATGTGTATTTTGGATTTTGTGGAGAAATGAATTGATGTATTTTGGTGTGAGTTGTGGATTGGATTTGATAATATGTTTGAGTTTGTTTTGCGTGGAATTTGAAAACCATTAAGTTAAATGAGTATTAAGAATGGGGAATCTCTTAATGTCTTGTTTACTTAATGTGTGTTTTGGAAAATCGTTTAAGTTAACAGGGCATTAAGAATGGGGAATCTCTTAATGTCTTCGTTACTTAATCTTGTTTTGAAAATCGTTTAAGTTAACTGGGCATTAAGAATGGGGAATCTCTTAATGTCTTGGTTACTTAATGTTGTTTTGAAAATCGTTTCAGTTAACTGGGCGTTAAGAATGGGGAATCTCTTAATGTCTTGGTTACTTAATGTTGTTTTGAAAATCATTTAAGTTAACTGGGCATTAAGAATGGGGAATCTCTTAATGTCTTGGTTACTTAATGTTGTTTTGAAAATCGTTTAAGTTAACTGGGAATTAAGAATGGGGAATCTCTTAATGTCTTGGTTCCTTAATGTTCGTTTTGGAAAATCGTTAAGTTAAATGAGAATTAAGAATGGGGAATCTCTTAATGTCTTGTTTACTTAATGTTTGTTTTTTAACATTGTTTCAGTAAATGAGTATTAAGAACGGGGAATCTCTTAATGTCTTGTTTACTGAATGTTTTGTTGTGGAAATCGTTTAAGTCAAAAGTATATTAAGAATGGGGAATCTCTTAATATGTTTGTTTGCTTAATGTTTGGCGTGAAAGTCGTTTAACTTAAATGAGTATTAAAAATGGGGAATCTTTTAATATCTGCATTTACTTAACGATTGTTGTGAATGGAGTCAGTATACGCTCATGCATTTTCATTCTTTTTGTAAATTGTGCAGACCCGTGATAGGTGGCACCTTGATAAATAGTACTTTGGCCTGTGATAGACGGTACATTTATGATTTACGTTTTTGTAAATTGTGCAGACCCGTGATAGGTGGCACCTTGGTAAATAGTACTTTGGCCCGTGATAGGCGGTACATTTACAATTTACTGTTTTTTGTAAATTGTGCACACCCGTGATAGGTGGCACCTTGGTAAAGAGTACTTTGGCCTGTGATAGGCGGTACATTTACAATTTACGTTCTTTTTAGTAAACCGTGCAGACCCGTGATAGGTGGCACCTTGGTAAACGATACGGGCCCGTGATAGGCAGTACGTTTATGGTTTACGCTTTTTAATAAATTGTGCTAACCCATGATAGATGGCACCTCGGTAATTGGTACTTTGGCCTACGATAGGCGGTACAATTATTATTTACGGCCCTTCGAGGAGGGTTTTGGTTTCGAATTCCGAGTCCATGCATTTTGGCATATACGCATTGCATTAGGGTGCTTGGCACACGAGTCGTTTTTGATTCAAATTTATAATTGTGTGTATTTTGCTTAGTGTTATGTTTTGAAATTATGTGTGTAAGTGTGTTTGATTTAAATTTATGATTGTGATGATTTTACTAAGTGTTATGTATTGAATATCTTATGAAAGTATGATGGATTGTAAAACTATTTCGAAGCCCATTTTGTCATAGTGATCGCGTGAGAATTGCTAAGTGATAAGATTTGGTATTATGTATTAATGTGATTGAGTTAGTTTATGAATTTTTGGAAGAATATGCAGGGGAATCGATTTCCCCAATCGATTTACTGAGTTACAGGGGCTCTGTCTTTCACGAAATCGATTTCCCCAATCGATTGGATTCATTACAGGGGCTCTGTCTTTCACTAAATCGATTTCCCCAATCGATTTGCTGAGTTACAGGGGCTCTGTCTTTCATGAAATCGATTTGCCCAATCGATTGGATTCATTACAGGGGCTCTATCTTTCACGAAATCGATTTGCCCAATCGATTGGCCAATACAGGTGCTCAGTCTTTCACGAAATCGATTTCCCCAATCGATTGATGTAAGTTCAGAGTTCAATTTTCACTAAAAACTTTCAGAAAATCGATTTGCCTAATCGATTGGCTCAGTGGAAAATCTTATTTTGAGTTAGTTAATTGATTGCTCAATTGATTTATCAATGTTTTGGTCAGTTATATATTACTTGATGGATTGAGAACTTTATGTGATTTCATTTACATTTGGCAAGCATTATATGAAATTTTAGGATATGGAAAATCCTTTTAACGTGCATGCTTAGTTGAGAGGATATTTTATGCATTTAAAAACTTAAATGTTATGTGTTAACTGTTAATTTCGGTTGGTGACCCTTTACAACTATTGTGGAAATCTGGGCTTTGCCCTCAGATGAGAGCCAGGATGATCCTACCGGTTCGTACCCTACGGATGGGAATGTAGACGGGAATGCTTGATTGGAGCTACGTTAGGAGGATCTCACGGGGCGCGTGGAGATCAGACTAGTTGAAACAGAGGGAACAAAGGTCTTTCTGTTGGGTCGCTTTTATTTTTAAACTGGAAGACTGTACCACTTTGTTATGTAAATATTTTGAATTCATATTTTGAGAACTTTTTCTGCTGCTTGTAAATTATAATGACTTAATTATTTATC
The DNA here is from genome assembly GCA_037974875.1 of Cicer bijugum. Lineage (NCBI taxonomy): Eukaryota > Viridiplantae > Streptophyta > Magnoliopsida > Fabales > Fabaceae > Cicer > Cicer bijugum. The sequence continues at coordinate 5,410,161 of JBBPBT010000850.1, forward strand.
CAAAGGTGTTACCTTATTTATTTCTCTGTTTTATTTTAATTTCTTTTGAGAAAAAAAAATACACCCTCACTTTGAAAAACGGGGTGTTACATTCTACTCCTTTTTATTTCTTAGGCAATGTAATATGACCAATAACAGCATAAGTTTCAATGAATTAATATTTTGGTAATTTTAGTCTTCAATCGAGTTATTCTAGTCCATTATGGTTGTTAGTCAATGTAGTTCGTCTAAAAAATGCAATAGTTTCTATGAATTAAGATTTTAAGTCATTTTGATCTTTACGTAGTTTATTTTTGTACTTTCTAGTTCTTACTCAATGTAGTTTTTCTAATAAGTGCATTAGTCTAGTTGGATTAAGATTTTTTTTTTTAAATGGTCTTTAATAGGTTTATTGTATTCCTAATTTTTTACACAATGTAATTCCTCCAATAAGTGCATAAGTCTCAATAGATTAATATTTTACGTAATTTTAGTTTTCAATCAAGTTTTTCTAGTCCATTTTAATTGTAAGTCAATGTAGTTATTCTAATAAGTGAAATAGTTTCAATGGATTAAGATTTTAAGTTACTAATCTTTATTAGAATTATTCTAACCTATGATAATATTAGTCAATGTAGTTCGTCTAATAAGTGCATCAATCTAATTGGTTTAAGAATCTAGTAATTTGGGTCTATAATTGGTTTACTGTAATCCATTTTTTTTTTGTAAGGCATCGTAATTCGTCAAATAAGTACATAAGTCTCAACAGATGAATGTTTTTGGTCATTTTGGTTTGTACTAGGTTTATTCTAGTCCATTTATGTTCTTTGTCAATGTAGTTTGTCTAATAATCGCACTATTTTCAATGGATTTAGATTTTAGGTCATTTTGATTTTTAATTGGTTTATTCTAATCGATTTTGATTCTTATGCAATGTGATTCCTCAAATTAGTACATAAGTCTAAATTAATTAAGTTTTAAGTCATTTTCATATTTAATAGGTTTATTCTATTCCATTTTCATTCTTAGGCAATGTAGTTTGTCCAATAAGTGCATAAGGCTTAATTGATTAAGAAAATAGGCTATTTTCATCTTTAATAAGTTTATTCTAATGCATTTGGTCTCTTCGGCAATGTAGCTCCTCCAATAAGTGCATCAGTCTCAATGAATTAAGAATTTAGGTCATTAAGGTATATAATTGGTTTATTCTAATCCATTTTGATTCTTAGGCAATGTAGTTTGTTCAATAAGTGCATAACTCTCCATGGATTTTGAATTTATGTTATTTTTGTCTTTAATAAGTTTATTCTAGTCCATTTGGTTTCTTAGGCAATTCAGTTTAACCCATAAGTCCATAATTCTCAATGGATTAAGAATATAGGTAATGTGGGTCTTTAATAGGTTTATTCTAATTTGTTTTGTTTCTTAGGGCATGTAGCTCGTCCAATAAGTGCATAAGTCTCAAACTATTAAGAATTTAGGTCATTTTTGTAAAGAATATATATTAAGAATTTAGGTCATTTTTGTCTTTAATATATATATTAGTTTATACAAAAAATTTAATTTAATTTGCAGTGGATAAAGAAAATATGTTTTCAAGGAAATAAAACTTTTATAACAAATTTAGGATATCAATATTCTCAAAATTCAAAAGGAAAACGTTAAACTTTTTCCTCTTATAAAACAGTAAAGTTTTCATACGAAATCTTGTTTCTATTTAAATAAATAAAATACAACTTATGACTCTCATTCTTGGTATCACCTATCCGAGTGGGGTTTCTTCCAAACTTGAACTTCAAGACTCATTAACCTGTAACAACTGCGATGTTGTAAATGCAGGGTCAAACCAGTCAAACACAAACAACAAAGGAGGTGAGTTTCGAAATCATGTTGATAGTATAATATAAGTATGAAGAACACACAAACAATCATAATATATAGTATCATAATTACATTTCAATATATCAAAATATTTAAGTAAATAGTACCATATTATAACATCTAATTCACTCAAGTAAAATAATCATCTCATTATAATATGCATCAAATCATAAAAGGGTAATTATTATGACTTTTGAAACACATCAATTACAACAAAACAATCACAAGCAAATGGAATGCTATGCATGAGCTTAGACTCTACTTCATAATGTGGTACCATTCAAACCCTGAAGTACTTGGTTAGGAGGCTCAATACTATGCCACGATCTCGGTGGACAGACAATTCAAATTGGTCTTGTCCTCATAGATCCCCTCAACTCAACCTCGAGAAACATATACGCGACAGGCGAGGTAACATGTGTTGCATGGTAGCTCCCTACATTTGGAATGCTACCTCCAAGTCACCTAAGAATTCTCCATTCGAATACCTCCAAAGTCTAACAATCTTGGCTTAAGGCTCAACACTTGACCGCCACGATCAGGCTCATTTAGTTGTACTTCCGCGGAATCGCTAGGCTTGTTGTAAGACCCTTGATTTTAAATTCTAATTTATGTATTTTGGGGAATTTTGTGTTGAATTTCTAAGGCTTTTTAGCCAATTTTATGGCATTTTTTGAGTTAAATGCCAAAAGTATTTTTTGGAGAACCGATTAAAATTATTCCTCGATGAATAATTTTATTTAATTACGGTGAATCTTTTGTCGAAGAAAATGTTTTTGAGCATTTTTCAGAAAAATTCGTCTCTCCATTGAATTACGGCGATAGTAGATATTTTTTCAGAAAAGGTGGTTTGTGATGTGATGTGAGGTAACAGACGTAATGATGATTTTTATAAAAATATCTAAATATTTGTAAATATCTAGATATTTATTATTATTATTATTATTATTATTATTATTATTATTATTATTATTATTATTATTATTATTATTATTATATATAGAACCAAGAGAAAGGAAAAAGAAAGTTGAACCTTCTTTCCCTTTGTTCTCTCGTTTGTGCCTTTCTTTCCTTCTCTGTTTCTAAATTTTTTTTATTTTTATTTTCAAAACCCATAAACACAAAAATCTTCACTTTTCTCCTAGATCTAAGCTTCATTTTTAGAAGTGACAGAAGAGAAAGTTGCTCATTGCTACGTTGTGGTGCTAGTGAGCTAGTTTTCGACGCGGCGTCACAAACATAAATTTTACTGGAATTAATTACGGTACCGTAATCGCGTGTTAGAGCTATCGTTAAGGTAATGGCTCCTTCCAAACTTTTAGTTTGCATTTAGGACATTATTTGTGATTTTGTGGAAAAGAAATTTGATGTATTTGAGGTGTGATTTTGTGAAAAATTAATTTAATGTGATTATATGTAATTTAGTGGAATTTAAATTTGAGGTGTGGTTTGTGGTGATTCAAGTTTGGTGTGATTTATATGTTCATAATTATTATTATGAATTTTTTAGATGTGATTTATTTGTGGATTTTGTAGAAAATCAATTGATGAAATTTGGTGGTTTATGTGTAAAAATGTGGAATTTTGAAATTGGGTAAGTTATGTTTTAATTGTTGAAATTTAATTGAGGTACTATATGCGTGTTGTGAAATTGAATTGATTGAGTTTGGTGTGAAGTGGAGGTAATTATATATGATGTGTTTGAGTTACGTAATGAGTTATTTTCAAATAAATGAGTTTGTACTGAAGTTGAAATTTTACGAAAAAATTTAGAGTTGTTAAAGTTGTGAAAAAGTTCAAATTTTAACTAAGTTAAAGAGTTTGAGCAAAAAGACAATTGAAATTAAAAATGGTTAGAGTTTAAAATGTTACTATTTTAATTACTCTTTGATTGAGGTTAAAAAGAAAAAAAGTTTATAGTATTTTATTAACTCAAATATTTTGGTGGTTTAATAGTCGAGTGTGTGTATGTGAAATTTGCACAATATTTGTTTTATTTAGTTTTAAGTAAATAATATAGATTATTTAGTTTTAATTTTGGGAATTTTGATGTGTTTGGTGTAACACCCCAAATTTTATAATAAAATATTTTATTAATAAAATATTATTTTAAATAAATAACTTGGTGTTAAAAATATTTTACAATATCTGTTGATAAATTTCGTGATTAGTTTTCGTTATATGAGTGCTTTAGATGATGTGCTAGTTTTATACATTTTGGACTAAATGAGTAATATAATAACAAATATTTTATTTTATACATTTTTCAAAATAATATTTTAGTGTAATATTTTAAAGAATAAGATTTTTTTGACGATTTTATACGTATATGCGTG
>JBBPBT010000850.1:5430327-5556944 GCA_037974875.1 Cicer bijugum
ATTAATTAAATTTTACTCTTGTATAGAGGTCTAATCTACAAAACACATCTTGCTCATTTCTTTTAATTTTTTTTTAAACATAATTTAATTTCTAAAATATTACTAATATTTCAAAATTAATATTTTATAAAATCAAGTAACTAATCTTTTTAAAATACATTAATCCTTAAGATTCTCATATTCAAAATAATCACTATAATTATACTTATAAATTTTAAATACTCAAATTAAAATACTATCATCATTAGAGAATATTTAAAATTATAAAATAAATAAATATAACATCAAATTATTTATCTACAATAATATTTAATTAAGAAAATAATTTATTATAAAATTTATCAAATTTGGGGTGTTACAACTTTGATGTTATAGTATGACACTATTTAATTAAATATTTTGATATATCGTAAAGTGATTATAATACGGTTCTACTATGATTGTTTGCGTGTTCTTGTTACTCATATTATATTATTAACATGATTTCAAAACTCACCTTCTTCGTTGTTTGTGTTTGACTGGCTGGGCCCTGCGTTTGCGAAATCGCAGTTATTATAGGTTAATGAGTCTTGAAGTTCATGTAAGTCATAAGCTTCCCTAATCAAGTTTTTGATTTAAGTCCCAAACATACAGTGCACATGAAATATTTGCTTTATCTAATGTTTTGAATTGAGAAACATTTCAGGCAAACATGAAGACACCACACACATGGAACAATAGCTTTCAACTCAAGGAATCAACCAAAGTTGGAAGATGCACTTGAGGAAGATGCAATTTGTATAGTGGTATTAGGTGTCAAAGTATCAAGTTGAGTAAACTAATCACTAGGGTCTCACACTTAAGTCATTGCCAATGAACTTTTATCATTCATTCAAGTTTTATCAAACTAAACTCTGAAACATTCGAATAGACAATCGATTGAATGACTAATCAATCGAATGGCACATAAACTGTTAAACATAGCTGAGGCCTGTAACAGGCTTATTCGATTGTCAACTCGATTGCATAATGAATTGACAATTCGATTGACGCTGAATTTTGAGTTACAGAGAGCACTCAGTTTTGGCCAACTCGATTGACCACTCGATTGTCAACTTGATTGTTTAAAGTGTCTGAGTCACTTTGATCACGACACTTGATTGAAAAATCGATTGATGCTGAATTTCAAGTTACAGAGAGCACTCAGTTTTGGCCAACTCGATTGACCACTCGATTGTCCACTCGATTGTCAACTTGATTGTTTGAAGTGTCTGAGTCACTTTGATCACGACACTTGATTGACAAATCGATTGATGCTAAATTTCAAGTTACAGAGAGCATTCAGTTTTGACCAACTCGATTGCTCATTCGACTTAATGAAATTCATAGCATCAGGTCTGTTTCAGGAATTAAATAAATGGATTGCACAATCAAGTGAAGCTTATATATTTCAAGTTTCCAGAAACACAGAACATACGACACTCGATGTAGCAATCGACTATATCTTTATAAATTCGATTGGGCAATCGACTGTCCTGGTGTTTTCCTTGAATATATATATAAGATGTTTCAATCATTTTGAAACATAACTCTTGCACAAACTTTTCAATAATTTTCAGAATCTTTTGCTCTCAACTTTTGCATATCTCTGAAAAACACTTTGAAAGAAAAGTTTCACAACACACAAACATATTCATTGGCAAATCAATTCTTTGTGTGACGCTAGAGTGATTGGATACAATTCTTGATACTTCTTTTCTTTGTTCATGTAAAAGACAATTTCTTTGTATTTGAAGTTGTAACAAATCCAGTTTGGAAACTGGTGGCTATCCTTGTTGGTGTGGTATCATCAAGAGGAAGTTTACTTTCATCTTGTGTGAGTTTGGGGATAAACTACAAGGATCAAAGGGTGACAAGATAGGAGTGAAGGGAGTTAGATTGATAGGTCGTGTAGAAGACTGGAAAATCTGTAAAAGTACTCGAATTCATTCTATAGTTTTTGATTTAAGTCCCAAACATACAGTGCACATGAAATATTTGCTTTATCTAACGTTTTGAATTGAGAAACATTTCAGGCAAACATGAAGACACCACACACATGGAACAATAGCTTGCAACTCAAGGAATCAACCAAAGTTGGAAGATGCACTTGAGGAAGATGCAATTTGTATAGTGGTATTAGGTGTCAAAGTATCAAGTTGAGTAAACTAATCACTAGGGTCTCACACTTAAGTCATTGCCAATGAACTTTTATCATTCATTCAAGTTTTATCAAACTAAACTCTGAAACATTCGAATAGACAATCGATTGAATGACTAATCAATCGAATGGCACATAAACTGTTAAACATAGCTGAGGCCTGTAACAGGCTCATTCGATTGTCAACTCGATTGCACAATGGATTGACAATTTGATTGACGCTGAATTTTGAGTTACAGAGAGCACTCAGTTTTGGCCAACTTGATTGACCACTCGATTGTCCACTCGATTGTCAACTTGATTGTTTGAAGTGTTTGAGTCACTTTGATCACGACACTTGATTGAAAAATCAATTAACGCTGAATTTCAAGTTACAGAGAGCACTCAGTTTTGGCTAACTCGATTGACCACTCGATTGTCCACTCGATTGTCAACTTGATTGTTTGAAGCGTCTGAGTCACTTTGATCACGACACTTGATTGACAAATCGATTGATGCTAAATTTCAAGTTACAGAGAGCATTCAGTTTTGACCAATTCGATTGCTCATTCGACTTAATGAAATTCATAGCATGAGGTTTGTTTTAGGAATTAAATAAATCGATTGCACAATCAAGTGAAGCTTATATATTTCATGTTTCCAGAAACACAGAACATACGACACTCGATGCAGCAATCGACTATATCTTTATAAATTTGATTGGGCAATCGACTGTCCTGGTGTTTTCCTTGAATATATATAAGATGTTTCAATCATTTTGAAACATAACTCTTGCACAAACTTTTCAATAATTTTCATAATCTTTTGCTCTCAACTTTTGCATATCTCTGAAAAATACTTTGAAAGAAAAGTTTCACAACACACAAAAATATTCATTGGCAAATCAATTCTTTGTGTGACGCTAGAGTGATTGGATACAATTCTTGAAACTTCTTTTCTTTGTTCATGTAAAAGACAATATCTTTGTATTTGAAGTTGTAACAAATCCAGTTTGGAAACTGGTGGCTATCCTTGTTGGTGTGGTATCATCAAGAGGAAGTTTACTTTGATCTTGTGTGAGTTTGGGGATAAACTACAAGGATCAAAGGATGACAAGATAGGAGTGAAGGGAGTTAGATTGATAGGTCGTGTAGAAGACTGGAAAATCTGTAAAAGTACTCGAATTCATTCTATAGTAAAAAGGCTGGAATCATGTTGTGATTTCGGGACTGGATGTAGGTTGTTAGATTGACGGCTGAACCAGGATAAATCTTGGTGCAATCTTTCTTATCCCTTCTCTTTAATTTTCAGTATTGTACACCTGCTTATTCTTGTAAGCTTCTTGATAATTTTGTATGTGATTTCAAATTTCCGCTGTGCGTGAGTTGTATGAATGTTGCATGATTAATATGGGAATTATGTCAAACTAGTTGGATGTGATCTTAATTCTCTCGTTGTTAATCAAAAAGAAGTCATAGTTTTCCAACAGTTCAAGTTTGGGAGGAACTCCGCTTTGATAGGTGATACCGGGAATAAGGGTTTTAATTTGTATTTTACTTATTTAATTTGAATCAAATTTTTGTATGAAAACCTTAGAAGTACTAGTAAGTTTTTAGAATTAAATCAAGTAATTATATTTAAATCAAGTTTATTGAGATTAAATTGTTTTATTTGAGTAATAAAATTTGAATTGGTGCATGTGTACTTTGAGAAACGTGATATCCTAAATTATTTACAAAAGATTTTGTTTTCTTGAAAATATAATTCTATTTATCTGCTGCAAATTTTATAGGATTATGATATAAAGTATTATATATATTATTTTGGGATTTAGGGTGTCACATTTGGATTAGTTTTATTGTGAACAAATTGTTATAAACATTCATGTTTATGTAGTTAGCTCCTCGAGTCTCGAAAAGGAATCGAGACCGTTGGCACCGAGTTAGCGGTGGGGAGAACTCTGATATATTAATGTTGTTGTGTCGATTTATGATTGAAAATTTTGGAGATTGAATATGGGTGATTAATATTTGAAAATTATAGTGAGTCATGTTTGGTGAAATTGATGTGTTCATAATTAATATTATGAATTTTTGAGAAAATAATTTGTGTTGATTGGTGGAAAAAGAATTTAATTCAATTTATGTGTGGATTAGTGGAAATTAATTTAATTCAATTTGTGTGGATTGAATTTGGATATGTGATTTATGTGTGTTTGTGGAAATGGAAAATTGGTGTGAATAAATATGTTTGGGTATGCTCTGCGTTGCATATGAAAAATCATTAGTGTTAAATGAGTATTAAAAATGGAGAATCTTTTAATAGCTGCATTTACTTAATGATTGTGGTGAAAAGAGTCAAAGTATGCTCATGCATTTCATAGTACATGGTGACCGCAATGGGGCCATGGTGATAGTGGTCACTGTGATGGGCCACGGGATGATGCCATGTGAATTGTTGGTTCATCTTATCCTTGCGGGGATTGTCGCGTCGTATTGATCTGTGAGAGATTACACTCTAGAATGTGTTGATCTTTAAGCGATTGCACTCTAGAAAATTGTGTTGGTCTGTGTGCGACTGCACTCTTGTATGTCGTGCTAGTCTGTGAGAGACTGCACGCTAGTAAATCGCATTGATCCGTGAGATATTGCACCTTGGTAATTAGTACTGGTTTGTGAGAGGTTGCACAATTATGATTTAACCCCTCGAGGAGGGTTTTGGTTTGGAATTCCTGAATCATGCATTTTGGCATATACGCATTGCATTAGGGTGCTTGGCACGCGAGTCATGTTAGTTATACTTTGATGATTGTATATACATATTCGGTTGTTGTTGTGATTTGTCGTAATTGTTGAGGTGTGAATTTGAGTTGATTAAGTTTGGATGTATTTATGTGTTCATAATTGATTTAATGAATATTCGATGTGTGATTGAGGTGTGAATTTGTTGAGATTAATTTGGTGTTAATTATGTGTTCATAATTGATAATGTTAATGTTTGAAGTGTTGATTGATTCAGAGCCATTTTAGAATTAAAAATCAGCATTTTCTCAATTGTATTCGGCTACGATAATGCAGTTTGTCAAAACTTCCTTTTTCAACATTGTTTATGCATTTTTGGACATATGAAAACCCTTTCGAGGATTATGCTAAGACAAAAGGTTCTTTTGAGCATTTGAAAATATAAGAATTTTGCTCTGTGATATTTGTAAATTTCGGTTGGTGACCTTTACAATTATTGTGGAAATATGGGCTTTGCCCTCAGATAAGAACCAGAATCATCCTGCCAGTTAGTACCCTGGAGATGGGAAAGTAGTTAGTCATACCTGACCGAAGCTGTGTCAAGAGGATCTTGCAGTGCGCGTGGAGATCACCTGGGTTGTGTTGTTTTGTAGCATGATCAGATTAGGTGGTTGTATAAGGACTAGATGTCTTTCTTTTGTGATTGTATTTATTTCATTTTGGAAGATTGTATCTATGCTTAAATTGTTTGATGTGTTTTCTTTTGATGGGTCCATGTTCCACTTTTTGATGTGATGTGGGGAAAGTTAAAATTCTTTGGGCAGTGCTTTTGTACAGGTCTGCCCAGAACACCCCAAGGGTGTGAGCTATGTCTGATAGGCCTCATAGCCCCGATGTATTTTGATGTTTGAATACTTTGGATTTTTTTTTTTTAAAAAACTATTCTGCTGCTTGTAAATATTTGTTGACTTGGTCGTTATGTTATGACTTAAATATTTATCCAAAAGTATTTCCTTCTTTATTTCTTTGTTTTTTTCTTTGTTGTTATTTCTTTGTTTTAAAAAAAAAAAATACACTCGCGTTGTTAAAAGTCTGGGTGTTACATTATGGTATCAGAGCTTTGGTTGTAGATTGTAGGTCAACTTGTACGTTGGGAGTCGTTATCTAATCATGCGTCAAGATAATTTGTCTGAGTTTTCAGATCAGGGGTAGTTGTTATGTGTTGATGTAGTCGAAAGTTAGTTTTGGAATGACTCGAAGTGGTGTTAAGACTCTTCTTGATGTTGGTTTTGAGGAAACTATACTTTTAAGAAGGAACAACGCTACAAGAGTGAACGTCAATAGGGATGATCAAATTGTTAAAGTTATGAATAACATGGATGTTCCTGTTATTGCACAAACAGCTACATAGACTCTGTGAGATCTGGAGAAGAGGGAAATAGAGATATGTGATGTTGCGTTAAAGGGGATTAGAAGATTTTTGTCTTTACCATCCTCCAAAGTTCAAGGGTGATGAGAACTTAGAAAAAGTAGATCAGTAGATTCACAAAGTGGAAAAGATCTTTGATATGACAGATTTTCAGGCAGAGTCGAAGCGAATCATGATGACATGAAAATTACGAAGTGGTTCCAAGGACACAGAAGCTATATTGTTGATGGTAACTCGAAGATGATGAGTATGGATGGATTAAAGTTAGACAAATAGGCGGTTTCATGTAAAGATCTAAATGGAGATCCTTTTAAGAAGAATATTAGATGTTCGCCTGGTAGATTTCAGGATGAGACTAGATGAAGTTTGATAACTGCCAAAGGGGTGTGGACACCATGGAATTATTGAGAGGGATTCCATTTGGAATAGCATTTGGTGCTTAGGTGTCAATGAAAGAAATTTGTATTGAAGTTAAGGGGCGTTGCACGTTAGGGGTAAATATTATCTTGGTTAGATAAAGTACACGTTGAGGAATAGTCGATACGTTGAGGGGTAAAGTCTAGCATTCGAGTTAAACTAGATTCACGACTCAGATTATTAAGTATGAATCTCATGACGATTATAAGAGTGAGAATATATATTTCTTCGATAAGTGACAAACCTCTGTGTGGATTAGAAGATGGTAAGTATGGATAGTGATTTTAGATGAAACTATAGATGCATAAGTGTGAATTTTGGATTAAGTTTGGATAAACACAAGGAGTTAAGTCTTGATGTATTGAACCGCATGTTACTATTAAGTGGCATTGGAAATATAGACTACGAGAATACTTAGAGATTGTAGCAATGTAAGCTTTGAGCTTCTATAAAAGGATAGTAATTACTAGGAGAATGTGAATATTTTGATAAGTTGGGGAGATTATTTGAGATTTGATTTGGGACCCTAAGATGGTTGATCTTTAAGTCGATGATTTAAAATCCACAAGGTTGGATGGAGGACCAAGTGACGCCTTAAACTTGGATCATTGAGGTAGTTGAGGTAGGCAAGGGATAAATAATTCAGGTTATGGATTAAAGTGTTTGAAGATCTACTAAAAATGTTGTGTTATGATTAGAAGAGTTTTTAATCAGTGAGATTACTAAGACGATTAGAGTCAATGATGAATAAAACCTTGTATTGTATCTTAAGATGGAATTAGACGGTGTTATGAGTATTCAGAGATTTCGAGGATCAAATTTAAGAATTTTATTTAATGACAAAAAGTGAAAAAGAAGAAATGTAACAAATGATTTATGGTTTAGATGTTGATCTTGGGAAGTCAAGCGTTAAGATTTAAAATGAGTGTTTTAGTGACTAGATGGATGATGAAAGGTATATGGGTCTTTAAGATATTTTACTGCAAAGTTATGAGGATGAGGTTTATAGATAATTATTCCTTAGGAGAAGCTTATTAGGAACGAATAAGAATCCAGTAAGTGAACCAAATTTTGGAAAATGTATTAAGAAAACTTGTAGGACAACACATTGAGACGTAGCTTATGACAATTAAGGATTCATGAAAGGAATTATCTCACCCGTAATTTAGATATTGTTATTATAAGGGTATGCCAATGATATAAAGGCATTAATTGAGTGCATGTCATGGGGGTGTTATTGTGTTCGCCAATCAACAAAGTTTAATGATTGGTTGATAGGGAAGAATTGAGCATGAAATGAAAACGTTTGGTGGAAACTAGTAAGGCTTGATTTATTGAAATCACTATAATGAAGATGTATCAAGGTTCAATGTAGAAATTTAAAGTTTGTATAAATGGAAAAGTAATGGAGTGAATACAATATGTTTACCCGTCATGATGAAAGATAATCATCAAGCTGCAAACAAAGGACATGACGAAATTGAGAAGTATTAGAATGAATGTTGATAGTAGATGTAAGAAAATTATTTTCGGGTTTGTCCAGAATTGTGAAGTATGTAGGAAATGGATTAATGAAGTGTGAATTTGAGGTGTTAAGGCATGAGACAAATGTAGGTCTTAATCAGTGAATAAAATTCAAGTTGGATTTTTGTTGGAGAAGCGACTCTTGAAAATGAAGTACTAAACAGGAAGGAAGTTTGTGTATCATGAGTAGTATAGCTTTGGGATGTTATTGAAAAAATTTGAGGAATCTTAGATCACCAAGCAGATGGGGGATGGAATTATTAGAGTTATAACTAGAACAAATACGAATAAGAACACTATGGTTTGGCTTAGTTGTGCGACTCAAGAGAAATCGAGGATTTGTGAACCATGGAGACATTTAAGAGTTCTCGGCGGTAATGATTGTTTTTTGCTCAGTGTGTTGATGTTATACTCAGTGTCGGTTTGGTACCAAATGGATGATTCGTACCAAGTGGATGTATATGAGGTTGTGTGACATAGTTATGGGCGACTGTACTTCGTTGATAGGATCAAAGTTATAGGAAAATAAGGAAAAACTCAGTGGACCTTGAGGAAATTGTTTGACCGCTTGTGCATTAGAATAACCTTAAGTGCAAGTCGCAAAGAGCGCTATTAGAGTTCAGTTTAGTCTAAGCCACCATCATGGTTGCTGGCTACTTATTGACAAATTGAGGAACTGATCATCCTTAATCTCTTGTTGATAGTAAACAAAATCATGTTGAATGGAACGGGTGAGTCTTTCCGGCTATGGTAATGTATAGAGTCAGTAAGCACCCTATGAAAAGGGGTAGACAACACTTTCTTCGAGTGGGTCGGGTGAAACAAGTTGTGACTTGTAAGTTGAATTTGAGTACAAACCTAGTGTGGATTGTTACTCGTACTTTAAGTTTCGAGGACGAAACTTCTTTTTGGAGGGTAGTAACGTAAGACTCTTGATTTTAAATTCTAATTTATGTATTTTGGGGAATTTTGTGTTGAATTTTTGAGGCTTTTTAGCCAATTTTATGGCATTTTGAGTTAAATGCCAAAAATATTTTTTGGAGACCCGATTAAAATTATTTGTCGATGAATAATTTTATTTATTTACGTTGAATCTTTTGTCGAAGAAAAAAATTTCTAAGATGCAACATTTTTCAGAAAAGTTCATCTGCCCATTGAATTACGGCGATTGTAGATATTTTTCTGAAAAAGTGGTTTGTGATGTGATGTGAGGTAACAGGCGTAATGATAATTTTTATAAAAATATATAAATATTTGTAAATATATAGATATTTATTATTATTATTATTATTATTATTATTATTATTATTATATAGAACCAAGAGAAAGGAAAAAGAAAGTTGAACCTTATTTCCCTTTGTTCTCTCGTCTGTGCCTTTCTTTCCTTATCTGTTTCTAAATCTTTTTTATTTTCAAAACCCATAAATACAAAAATCTTCACTTTTCTCCTAGATCTAAGCTTCGTTTCGAGAGGTGACAGAAGAGAAAGTTGCTCATTGCTACGTTGTGGTGCTAGTGAGCTAGTTTTCGACGCGACGTCACGAACTTAAATTTTACCGAAATTAATTACGGTACCGTAATCGCGTGTTAGACCTATCGTTAAGGTAAGGGCTCGTTCCAAACTTTTAGTTTGCATTTAGGACATTGTTTGTGATTTTGTGGAAAAGAAATTTGATGTATTTGAAGTGTGATTTTGTGAAAAATTAATTTAATGTGATTATGTGTAATTTAGTGGAATTTAAATTTGAGGTGTGGTTTGTGGTGATTCAAGTTTGGTGTGATTTATATGTTCATAATTATTATTATGAATTTTTGAGATGTGATTTATTTGTGGATTTTGTAGAAAGTGAGTTGATGAAGTTTGGTGGTTTATGTGTAAAAATGTGGAGTTTTGAAATTGGGTGAGTTATGTTTGAATTGTGGAAATTTAATTGAGGTACTATATGCGTGTTGGGGAATTGAATTGATTGAGTTTGGTGCGAATTGGAGATAATTAAATTTGATGTGTTTGAGTTACTTAATGAGTTATTTTCAAATAAATGAGTTTGACCTGAAGTTGAAATTTTACGAAAAATTTAGAGTTGTTAAAGTTGTGAAAAAGTTTAAATTTTAACTAAGTTAAAGAGTTTGAGCAAAAAGACAGATTGAAATTAAAAAGGGTTAGAGTTTAAAAAGTTACTCTTTTAATTACTCTTCGATCGATTTTAAAAAGAAAAAAAGTTTATAGTATTTTATTAACTCAAATATTTCGGTGCTTTAATAGTCGAGTATGTGTATGTGAAATTTGGACAATATTTATTTTATTTAGTTTTAAGTAAATAATATAGATTATTTGGTTTGAAAAGTTTGGTGTGTGAGGAAGATTTAATTTTGGGAATTTTGATGTGTTTGGATTAGTTTTATTGTGAATAAATTGTTGTAAATATTCATGTTTATGTAGTTAGCTCCTTGAGTCTCGAAAACGAGAACTCTGATATATTAATGTTGTTGTAGTGATTTATGGTTGAAAATTTTGGAGATTGAATATGGGTGATTAATGTTTGAAAATTATAGTGACCCATGTTTGGTGAAATTGATGTGTTCATAATTAATATTATGAATTTTTGAGAAAAAAACTTATGTATTGATTGGTGGAAAGAAAATTTAATTCAATTTATGTGTGGATTGGTGGAAATTAATTTAATTAAATTTGTGTGGATTGAATTTGAAAATATGATTTATTTGCGTTTGTGGAAATTGAAAATTGGTGTGAATAAATATGTTTGGGTGTGCTCTGCGTTGTATACGAAAAATCATTAGTGTTAAATGAGTACTAAAAATGGAAAATCTTTTAATAGCTGCATTTACTTAATGATTGTGGTGAAAAAAGTCAGAGTATGCTCATGCATTTCATAGTACAAGGTGACCGCGAAGGGGCAATGGTGATAGTGATGACCGTGATGGACCACATGATGATGCCATGTGAATTGTTGGTTCATCTTATCCTTGCGGGGATTGTCGCGTTGTGTTGATCTGTGAGAGATTGCACTTTAGAATGTGTCGATCTGTGAGCGATTGCACTCTAGAAAATTGTGCTGGTCTATGAGCGACTGCACTCTTGTATGTCGTGCTGGTCTGTGAGAGACTGCACGCTTGTAAATCGTGTTGATCCGTGAAGATTGCACCTTGGTAATTAGTACTGGTCTGTGAGAGGCTGTACAATTATGATTTACGCTCCTCGAGGAGGGTTTTGGTTTGGAATTCCAGAATCATGCATTTTGATATATACGCATTGCATTAGGGTGATTGGCACGTGAGTTGTAACACCCCGATTTTCAAAGCGAGAGTGTATGTTTTTTAAAAAAAACAAATTCATAAAACCAAGAAATAAATAAGGGAAAATACCTTTGGATAAATGTTTAAGTCATAACGCAGTGACATTTAAGTCAATATAATTTACAAGCAGCGGAATAGTTTTTGAAATATGAATCCAAAGTATTACCACATCAAAAAGTGGTACATGGAACCCATTGAAAATACAATGTCTTGCTGACAATATTAGTATAGGTACAGTCTTCCAATTTAAAATAAACACAATCCAAAAGAAATACATCTAGTCCCTATACATCAACCTAATCTGATCATTCTACAAAAACTATACACCCTGAGTGATCTTCACACGCCCCGCAAGATCCTCCTAACATAGCTCCAGTCAGGTGTTTCCATCTACATCCCCATCCACAGGGTACGAACCGGTAGGATTATCCTGGCTCTCATCTGAGGGCAAAGCCCAGATTTCCACAATAGTTGTAAAGGGTCACCAACCGAAATTAACAATTAACACATAACATTTAAGTTTTTAAATGCACAAAATAACCTTTCAACTTAGCATGCAACTTAAAAGGGTTTTCCATATGCTAAACATTCATATAATACTTGCCAAGTAAAATGAGATCAAAATAGGGTTTTAAACAATCAAGTAATAAATCAACTGACCAACCAATTGATGAATCAACTGAGCAATCGATTGTCTGACTCAGAATAAAAATTTCTACTGAGCAAATTGATTGGGAAATCGATTTTCTTAAAGGTTTTAGTGAAAACTGTATTCTAAGTTTAAATCAATCGATTGGGAAATCAATTTTCTTAAGTAACTGAGCCCCTGTAACTTGCCAAATCGATTGGCAAATCGATTTCTTAAATAGCTGAGCCCCTGTAACTTGCCAAATCGATTGGCAAATCGATTTTGTTCAATATCTTTTAACAGAATCGATTGGGAAATCGATTGTTTCTGAGGTTTTTCTAAAACTACATAACTGAATCGATCATCATTACACACAATTCAAGCACTTAGCACTTATAACACAATCACTACGACATCATGAGCTTCGAAATAGTTTTGCAATCAAACATACTATCACACAATTCCAAAACATCCACACTAGAGAATTAAAACACAATCACCCTGACAACTTGAGTTTTGAAATAGTTTTGCAATCAATCACACTTACACACAATTTCAAAACATAACACTTAGCAATTACAACGCAATTACCACAACATCTCAAGTTCAAACACTCAATCATAATCTCGAATCAAACACGACTCATGTGCCAAGCACCCTAATGCAATGCGTATATGCCAAAATGCATGGACTTGGAATTCCAAACCAAAACCCTCCTCGAAGGGCCGTAAATCATAATCGTACCGCCTAACATAGGCCAAAGTACTAAATTACCGAGGTGCCACCTATCACGGGTCAACACGATTTACTAAAAGAAAAAGCGTAAATTGTAAATGTACCGCCTATCACAGGCCAAAGTACTATTTATCGAGGTGCCACCTATCGCGGGTCAGCATGATTTACCAAAAACGTAAATCATAAATGTACCGCCTATCACAAGCCAAAGTACTATTTAACGAGGTGCCACCTATCACGGGTCAGCACGATTTACCAAAATGAAATGCATGAGCATACTCTGACTCTATCCACGTCAATCATTAAGTAAATGCATATATTAAAAGATTCCCCATTTTTAATACTCATTTAACTCTAACAATTTTCACGACAATCATTAAGTAAACAAAGATATTAAGAGATTCCCCATTCTTAATACTCATTTACTCTAATGATTTTCACTGCAAATATTAAGTAAACAGAGATATTAAAAGATTCTCCATTTTTAATACTCGTTTGACTCTAATGATTTTCACAACAAACATTAAGTAAACAGAGATATTAAAAGATTCCCCATTTTTAATACTCGTTTAACTCTAATGATTTTCAAATTCCACACAGAACATACTGCAACATATTCACAAATTCAATCCACAATTCACACCAAATCACATCAATTCATTTCTCCACAAAATCCAACCAAACACATCTCAAATTTCATAAGTATTAATTATGAACACGTCAAATACGACGAACACAAATCATCACAACCCACCACTCAAACACATCAAATTTCATTTCTTCAAAATTATACATAAATGAGTTAAATTCATTTTCCACAAAACACTCATCAATATCATCAAAACCCAACTCTAAGATTTTACCCATAAAAGCATTAGATTCAATTTCCGCAAATCAACACTTTAACCCTAACAAAATTCTTTTCCACACAACCACATATAAGTCCATAAATGCAAACTAAAAGTTTGGAAGGAGCCCTTACCTTAACGTTAGCTTAAACGTGCGATTACGGTACCGCGAGTAAATCCAGTAAAATCTCCGCTCGCGACATCGCTTCCAAAGTTTGTTCACTAGCACCGTATCTTGATGGTGAACAACTTTCCCTTCTATCTCTTCGTGAAATGAAACTTTGATCTAGACGAAACGTGAAGGTTTGCGTGTGGCGGTTTGAAAATCCCTAACACCGTTTTTCTTCGTTTTCAAATCAAAGAGGAAGTATGAAGCTGAGAAATCCTTGCTTTCTTACCCACTAATCCTTGGGTTTCTATTCTTGAAGCCAAAGAAAGAAAAACGAAGGAAATGGAAGGTAGAAGGAGGAGGAATGAGAATGGTTCACGAGAATGGAGGGAATGTATTTTCCTTTTCCTCTGTTTCTGTTTTGTTTCCCGTCCCTTTCCTTTCTAGCATATATATATATATATATATATTACTATATATATTATATATATAGTATATATATATAAATATATATATACAATAATCAAACCAAAACAAATAAATATCTAGATATTTTAGATATTTATGAAAATCATCACTTCTCAAACCATTTTGATAAAAATAACTACTCTCGTCACAACTCATTTGACAAATATAATTTTCAGCAACCTGAGATATTTTAACAAAATTGTCTGGTATTATATTCATCGTAACCTAAATAAATTATTCTTCGACAAATAATTTTAATCCAATTTCCAAAAATATATTTTTGGTATTTAACCCACTAAATACCAAAAATTGGGCTAAAAGTCTAAGAAATTCTACACAAAATACCCTAAAATTGTATAAATTAGGATTTAAAATTAAGGGTCTTACACGAGTCATGTTTGTTATACTTTGATGATTGTATATACATATTTGGTTGTTGTTGTCATTTGTCGTAATTGCTTTGAGGTGTGATGTTGAGTTGATTAAGTTTTGATGTATTTATGTGTTCATAATTTATTTAATGAATATTCGATGTGTGATTGAGGTGTGATTTAGTGGAGATTAATTTTGTGTTAATTATGTGTTCATAATTGATAATATTAATGTTTGAAGTGTTGATTGATTCAGAGCCATTTTAGAATTGAAAATCTGTATTTTCTCAATTGTATTCGGCTACAACAATGCAGTTTGTCAAAACTTCATTTTTCAACATTTTTTATGCATTTTTGGACATATGAAAACCCTTTTGAGGAGTATGCTAAGACGAAAGGTTCTTTTGAGCATTTGAAAATATAAGAATTTTGCTATGTGATATTTGTTAATTTCGGTTGGTGACCTTTACAATTATTGTGGAAATCTGGGCTTTGCCCTCAGATAAGAACCAGGATCATCCTGCTAGTTAGTACCCTGGAGATAGGAAAGTAGTTAGTCATACCTGACCGAAACTGTGTCAGGAGGATCTTGTGGGGCACGTGGAGATCACCCGGGTTGTGTAGTTTTGTAGCATGATCAGATTTGGTGGTTGTATAAGGACTAGATGTCTTTCTGTTGTGATTGTATTTATTTTATTTTGGAAGGTTGTATCTATGCTTAAATTGTTTGATGTTTTTTCTTTTGATGGGTCCATGTTCCACTTTATGATGTGACGTGGGGAAAGTTAAAATTCTTGGGCAATGCTTTTGTACATGTCTTCCGAGAATACCCCATGGGTATGAGCTATGTCTGATAGGCCTCACAGTCCTGGTGTATTTTGATGTTTGAATACTTTGGATTTTTATTTTTAAAAAAAAAACTATTCCGCTGCTTGTAAATATTTATTGACTTGGTCGTTATGTTATGACTTAAATATTTATCCAAAAGTATTTCCTTCTTTATTTCTTTGTTTGTTTCTTTGTCGTTATTTCTTTGCTTTTAAAAAAAAAATACACTCGCGTTGTTAAAAATTAGGGTGTTACACTTGTCATGCCCTACCTATGTGATGACGAAATAATCTCCACTGCACAAATTCTCAATATTTATTTTCTCCCCTCGTTGGCCTATGATAGTTCATTAAGACAGTCACCTCAAACACAAATTAGAATTACCATTATTTCATCAACTATGGAGTTACTTCAATATTCTCATCACAAGTTCACAACATCATTGTCATTAACCATATCTTATCAGATAAACTCATCACAATTTTACAGTATCATTATCATCAATCACCATTATTTCATCAACTATGGAGTTACATAAATAATCACATAAACTTATCAAAATGCATCCACCTTTTATTATCATATCACATAAACACGTCTAATCAAATATATACATAAAATTCATTCGACATCCAATATGATAATAACATCAAATATCACACATTTAATAAAAATAAATCTAACATCACAATAATATCAAATACCATACATTTAACAAAGTTAAATCAATCAACACCTTATAAATATATGTCTAATGCATAACACATTTTACTTCTTTCTTCTATTTATTTTGTTATGTTTTTAAATAAAACAAACAATTATCAAAATGATTTTTCTAACACTTTTTTTAAAGCATAATTTAATTACCAACGTCTTACTAATATTTCAAAAGTAATATTTAATAAAATAAAGTAATTAAAGTAATTTATATTGTAAAATACATTCATAATCAAAACCCTCATATTCAAAATAATTCCTATAATAATACTTATTTTTCCAAATACTCAAATTAAAATATTACCATCATTAGAGAATAGTCGAAATTATAAAGTAAATAAATATAACATCAATACTGTAACACCCCAAATTTCAAAATAAATTATTTTATTAATTAAATAGAATTTTAAATAATTAATTTAGTATTAAAATTATTTTAAAATACATGTTGATTATTTGGAATTAATTTTCTTTATATGTGGACTTTCTATGATGTACTAATTACATATTAGACTAAACGTGTGATATAAATAATAAATATTATATTCTTTGTTATGATATTATGATTTTATATATATATATTTATTATAATTTAGTAATTAATATAAAGTTTAGATATATTTATTTGCTTTATAATTTTGAATAATCTTTGATGGTAGTATTTTAATGTGAGTTTTTGGATGAAAAAATAATAATAATAATAATAATAATAATAATAATAATAATAATAATAATGAAAACATAAAATAAGATAATAAAAAGGAAAAGAAAGACCGAGCCTTCTTCTTCTTCTTCTTCGTATCGACCCTCACCGCCGTTCCTATTTCTTCTCTATGTTCTCTCTTCAATTATGATCGTTATAGTGGGTGTTGTGCAAAATCGAAATCATATTCGTGATTGTTGTGACCTCCTCTTTCATTTTCAACTTGAATCGCAAGTAGAAATGTCTATTTTTCTTTGTCAAAAATCAAACCTTCACCTTTTGATCAAGATTTCGGGCACCATGGCTATAACCAATGAAAACCAAGACCATATTTAGACTACACGAAACACCCTCTTTCGTTACCTATGCTCGAAATCGCCAACCGTTACATTTTAAAAAAAATGGGTTTCCACCATTGTTGCGGCTGTTTTGTTGAATTCCGGACAACGTGTTCATCATCTTGAAAAACTGATATCGTTTTTGAATTCCTCTCGTCGAAACCTTCAAGAAGCACTACTCATTTGTCTATTTCGCGGAAGTTGAAGTCGGACCCTATCGGTGCTCCAACACGTCGGTGAGGCCTTTTCTGATAACTTGTTTCACTTCGTTTCCAATATGTTTATTCTCTTAATATTTTTATTAATTATGTAACATTGATTTTTATGGTCCGCGTAAATTATCAGCCATGTTTCATTGACTCTGTAAATTTGTCGATGCTTTTGGAGTTGTTCGTTGTGTGTTGTCGACATCTCTGGTTGTTGAAAATCATTATGGTCCTTATATCTTATGAAAGCGTCAAATTCAGGTACGGGGTGAGAGAGAGTTCGAATTCATGAGTGTAAATTAAGTGAGATGAACGGGAAAACCAGATTTCCCATAATTCATTCGGGACTCGCTGCGTAAGGCTGAAGTCCTTTGAGTAATAATTGACTAATGAGAAAACTTGAATGTGGCGAGATTAAAATACGAGTTAGAAATTGTTACAGGGTCTTGTTTGATTTAAATTTTGAAGATTGTGTGGTAGTTGAATTATTGTAGAATTGTGTATTTGATGTATTATGTGTTTTGTTTATATCTACCTGGATATTGTTATATGATATAAAATGCGATGAATTGTTATTAATTCAATTTCAATTGGAGTAGTGTGTGTGAATGATTTAGTATTATTATATGTGAGTGAAAATTATCTATTGTTGGAGTTTGTGTATTAAGATGATAAATGTTGAATGTGATATATGACTATGAAAATATGCATTGATGATTACTTGTTGAATTATGATGCTACCACTTTGTTGAATATCACGAAATGCATATTGAATTGTGATGAATTCGAACCGTGCCAATGATGGTTCTCTTAATGGAGTGAGTAACCTAGGCCAACGAGGGGAGAACATAGATGTTGATAATTTTTGAAGTGGAGATTATTTGGTCATCATATAGGTAGGGCCTAACAAGCCTAGTGATTCTGGGGAAGTACAACTGAATGAGCCTGATCGCGGAGGTCTGGTGTTGAGTCTTAGGGCAAGATTGTTAGACCTTGGAGGTATTCGGGTGGGGAACTCCTAGGTGACTTGGAGGTAGCACTCCAAATGTCGGGAGCTACAATGCAACACACTTTTACCTCGATTGTCGCGTATATGTGTCTCGGGTTGAGTTGAGGGGATCTATGAGGACACGGCCAAATTGAATTGTCCGTCCACTTGTGTTGTGGCATAGTATCAAGCCTCCTAACCAAGTACTTCAGAGTTTGAATGGTACCAAAGAAAGAGGAGGAGTCTAGAGTATAAGAGCATGCATAACATTACTTGATTTGTGTGTTTACTTACTTGATGTTATGAATTGTATCAATATTTTACCTTGATTATTCTTGTTGATTGTGAATTGAAATGAAATGGTGTTTAATATATTTTACGAGTTCTTTTCAATTATTTTATATTATTACATATTTTCGAAGCTCAACCCTCGTTGCTTGTGTTTTGCGCTTGCGAGAGCGCAGTCATTTCAGGTTATTGGTTGATGATCCACGCTCTGATAGGTGATACTAGGTGGGAGTAATCTATCGTACTCTGTTGAGTTATGAATTAATTTAGATTTTTGTAAATTCGATCGATCAATTATGTTATTTTCATCTTTTATTCGAATGTAGAAATTAATTGTCTTTAAGTTTAGAACATGTTTTTATGTTAAAAAAAAAATTATTTAATAAGCCTCAACTATATTCGACAATAAAGGATTTTTAATTGAAAATTAAAATTGCAAGCATTTAGTATAAGTGTGAATATGACGTCTTGAACTTTATAGTTTAAATGAAAATTTTTATACTCAATTTTCGAATAACGAGTAACTATCCACACATAATCCAATAGCAGAGTTACCGGAAACAAATTTAAACATGTATGAACATGCCAAAAATAAACTTTTTTATAAATCAGCATGTCTTTAAACTACATTGCAATTTTTAAACTAACTATTTTTATACTTGCAATCTTTAAACTAACTCTTTTTAGCTACAAATGCACATACTTAATTTGAAACACAACACTGCAATTCTAACATAAAGATTTCACTCTAACATGACAAAACTCGGTGCTTGTACAACAGAAAAAAAAATGTATGACAATCTATAAAGGGAGCTCGATCCATAAGGAGGAAAAAATATGCTCTTCTAATAGACACACATTATGGCATTACTTAATTAAAACTCAACATGATAAAACTATACAATGAATCCCACACAACCATGTTCAAACATTAACTGAACTGAACTTTTCTTAGTATGAACCTGCTCAAAGCAAGCAAAATAATGAAATAATGAGCAACTAAAAGAAACAAAACCTCTGGTTCTGTCAAAAGTAAAAGGGCTCCAACACATGCATTTTGACTTGCATAAAGTGCGTAAACAAGGCAACTATCATACTTTCAAGGTATATGGCTAATGCAAAGATAAGAACATGATCGTGCATATATGCCACATACTACAAAAGGATATGAAGGTGAGCCATGATGCAACAACCTTCACTTACACATGTAGGCACAAAAAATTGCTTGTAGAAAGCCACATAACTTGAATAAGAATCACACGCCTCTGGTTCACTAACAATCCAAGAACCTGATATATTTATCATAAAAATACTCTTTTTTTTTCTCTATATCATATATTGTTCCTCATTATTTATTTATAATATAATGCCCCAGTCATCGGCCATTAGCAGTTCAAAATGCAGTGTTATCATTTTCAACGGATACCTAAATCAGGTTGACATCATTACGTTTTTCAGCTCTATTTTATCAACAATATTATGTAGGAATAAATCTCCATTGAACCAGATTCTTATAGTATGTTATTAAAAAGATACAAATACTTTTATCCCTAGCGGGATTTATTTTAAAATTTAGTGGTATTGACTGAAATTATGTTGCCAAAAAGCATAATACTTAGTTCAATGATTTTCCCTTATGGCCTATTAAGCAACAACTACCTCTATCTCCTCTTAATACCTTTGCAACACCTACCTCTGACCCAAACCCTTCCCTCAAAATCAAAGAATCTAATGAAAAAACTCATTTGCAGTAACAACCTCCATAGTCCATACAAACTCTGATTTTCCCTCTTATCATTACAAGCTCTATGATGCAACACTTTTTAAGTGAAGCATAACTACTTTCATTCAAACTCGCCCTTTTGCTTGTATTCTTGTTTAATCTTAACAGATTTTGTACTTGGTAAGTAGCTAGGTTTGATTAAAAAATGATATTATATGGGTAGTATCAGCTGAAACTAGATGCTTAACATTCTTGGTTTAGGATCTATCATACTCATTATGTCAACAAAAACAGCTTCACATATGATAATGTATGCCTTTGAGATTCAAAAATCCTGAAGAAAACTCCAAGAAGCTTGTTTAAAGATTGAAGATCTTTTGGAGAATCTCACTTTCACTGTCTAGTAATAATCTATCCAATCCTTTTACGTCCTTAAGAAACATCCAAGTTGGTAAGGTAACAACCATCCAGTAGGGACACTGTTGTCTTAGTGATAGGATGCACTAATGATTTTGAAGCTTTATGCCAAAAAGCACATTTATGCAGAAACCAGAGTCTTATTCAGGACAAATCAACCTCATTTCACTTGAAAGAATCTTGTACAACTCGGGGATATAATATACTAGCTGGTAAAGCTCTTCTATGTTCTGATGAATAAAATATATCAAAGACCTATAGTCCTTACATTAAATCTCATGCTGCACTTGTCAATCCCTTACTTATATGTAGTATGCCCTAGTTTGAATTTAACTTCTAAAGTGAGTTAATTATTTATTTCCTAGGTTAAAAAAAAAAGCTAGCTGAATGTGAAAATGTTAAATGAATGAGCTTATGAAAAAGTTGAAGTCCAACTACCAATTTCAACTCTATGCAAGAAGGTATTAGGAAAACCCAGTCAAATGTAAGATCATGTCAACATTTCTATTTTTATAAGTACTAGTTGCAAAGTTTATCTAGTCTAACAGGGGAACCTAAGCACAATAATGCACTATCACATTAGAAACATTTCAACGCAAGATAATATACTCTGAGTTAGTTTCTTCATTCTTAGGGGAACTTGTCAAACGAGTTAAGCCTTTAGCTCTTAATGAAAAGCTCTTCATAAGTTTCAAGCTGCTTATGAGTTATCAACAAGTTAGATAAGACTCTAAGAAATCTTTTGATAAAGTTGAAGTGCAAAAAAAACAATTTCGTTATATACAAAAGTAATCAGCTTCAGTTCAAAAAGCCTAAAGACATTATTATAAGAACATTGAAGCATTTCTTTTTCTACAAGTAACTTGTTTAAAAATTTATCTAATCCAACAACAAAACAGTGTGATATTATTTATCAGACATATGATAGACATCTTTCTATCTAATTATGCCTAAGCTTCACTTATGATACTACATGGCATTTAATGTAAACTAGCAGAAGTATAAGCCAGAAGCTATTCATGATTTCAAATAAATGAAATTTTCACAAAATAACATAACATAGTAACATACATGACAACTATTTTTATACAAATGCAAAACAAGTTTGATTAAATTTCACTAATGTAAATTGGAAACATGTCAAGATGATATAATGTACAATCTGATGAAAGTCACACCACCTAGTGCATGTTCAAGTTAATTTCACAATATTATCACATAACATACAATAGAAGTTCAATAAACACCTAATGAATAACAGTAAAAAGTAACACAATTGACAAGGACACAAAAAAAAAATCAATAGACACCTCGCCCACACGGCCTGATTGGACAGACCTGCTCTGATACCACTAATGTGACACCCTAAACCCAAATTGAAATAAAAAGCAAAATGTACTAGTTTTGAAAGACATTCGCAGCGGTTCCAAAATTGAGTATAAAAATTTTCATTTAAACTATAAAGTTCAAGACGTCATATTCACACTTATACTAAATGCTTGCAATCTTAATTTTCAATTAAAAATCCTTTATTGTCGAATATAGTTGAGGCTTATTAAATAAAATTTTTTTAACATAAAAACACGTTCTAAACTTAAAGACAATTAATTTCTACATTCGAATAAAAGATGAAAATAACACAATTGATCAATCGAATTTACAAAAACTAAATTAATTCACAACTCAACAGAGTACGATAGATTACTCCCACCCAGTATCACCTATCAGAGCGTGGATCATCAACCAATAACCTGAAATGACTGCACTCTCACAAGCGCCAAACACAAGCAACGAGGGGTGAGCTTCGAAAACATGTAATAGTATAAAATAATTGAAAAGAACTCGTAAAATATATTAAACACCATTTCATTTCAATTCACAATCAACAAGAATAATCAAGGTAAAATATTGATACAATTCATAACATCAAGTAAGTAAACACACAAATCAAGTAATGTTATGCATGCTCTTATACTCTAGATTCCTCCTCTTTCTTTGGTACCATTCTAACTCTGAAGTACTTGGTTAAGAGGCTTGATAAATACTTTATATTAATTACTAAATCTTAATAAATATATATAAATTCACAATGTCATAACAAGTATATAAAAATAAAGGAAATCAAACACAATATCACTACTATCACAAGATAATTATTTATAAAAAAAAACTAAAAATAGAAAATAGTTATAAATAATTGAAATATAATTACGTGCATACTTAATATAAGTCAAATGCACAGAAAAATATTACATTAATTGGGTACGCGTATATACATGTAAAATCGCATAAAATCTTTTTCCTTAAAATATATATATTATACTAAAATACTATTATTTTTAAAAAAAATATATATCAAATAATAAAATATAATATTTATTATTTATATTGCTTATTTAATCTAATATTTATAAAACTAGCACATCATAGAAAGCACCTATATAACGAAAACTAGTCAAAAAATTTATCATCATATATTCTAAAATAATTTTAACATCAAATTAATTATTTAAGATCGTATTTAACTAATAAAATAGTTTATTATAAAATTTAAGGTGTTACAACTCGTCTTTTTCTAGTTCTTTTGGGTTGTTAGTCAATGTAGCTCGTATGATAAATTCAATAGTTTCAATGGATTAAAATTTTAAGTCATTATAGTCTTTACTAGGTCTATTTTAGTTGTTACTCAATCTAGTCATTTTTTTTTTATCTTTATTACGTTTTTTCTATTTCATTTTGATTCTTTGGTCATGTAGTTTGTCCAATAATTTCTTAAGTCTCAATGGATAAAAACTTTAGGTTATTTTTGTGTGTAACAAGTTTTTTCTAGTCAATTTGGTTTCTTAGGCAATGTATTTTGTTCAATAAGTGCATCATTCTCAATGAATTAATAATTAGGTCATTTTGGTCTTTAATAGATTTATTCTAATCTATTTGGATTCTTAGGAAATGTAGTTTTTTCAACAAATGCATAACTCTAAATGGATTTAGAATTTAGGTTATTTTCATTTTAATATGTTTACTTTAATCCATTTTGTTTCTTAGGCAATGATGTTTGTCCAATAAATGCATAACTTCCAATGGATTATGAATTGAGGACATTTTGGTCTTTAATAGGTTTATTCTAATCCATTTT
The DNA here is from genome assembly GCA_037974875.1 of Cicer bijugum. Taxonomy (NCBI): domain Eukaryota; kingdom Viridiplantae; phylum Streptophyta; class Magnoliopsida; order Fabales; family Fabaceae; genus Cicer; species Cicer bijugum. The sequence goes on from JBBPBT010000850.1 coordinate 5,454,415, forward strand.
GGTTCTTTGGCAATGTAGGTCACCCAATAAGTGCATAAATTTCAATTGATTAAGATTTTTGTAATTCTAGTCTTCACTCGGCTTATTCTAGTCCATTGTTATTGTTAGTCAATGTAGTTCGTCTAACAAGTGCAATTGTTTGAATCGATTAAGATTTTAAGTTATTTTGGTCTTTACTAGGTTCGTTCTAGTCCATTTTGATTCTTATTCAACTTAGTTCGTCTAATAATTGCAATAGTCTCATTGAATTAAGATTTTGGTCATTTAGGTTTTTAAATTGTTTATTGTAATGCATTTTGGTTTTTAGGCAATGTAGCTCGTCCAATAAGTGCATAAGTTTCAATGGATTAATATTTTGATAATTTTAGTCTTCACTTGGCTCATTCTAGTCCATTTTGATTGTTAGTTAATGTAGTTCGTCTAATAAGTGCAATTGTTTCAACGAATTAAGATTTTAAGTTATTTTGGTGTTTACAAGTTCGTTGTAGTCCATTTTAGTTCTTATTTAATGTAGTTTGACTAATAATTGCAATAGTCTCATTGGATTAAGATTTTGGTTATTTTGGGTTTTAAATTGTTTTTTGTAATCCATTGTTGGTCTTATGCAATGTAGTACCTCGAATAAGTGCATAATTCTCAATGGATTAAAATTTAAGGTCATTTTGGTCTTTAATAGGTTTATTCTATTGCATTTTGATTCTTAAGCAATGTAGTTCGTCCAATAAATGCTTAAGTCTCATTGAATTATGAATTTAGGTTATTTTTATGTTTAATAGGTTTATTTTAATGCATTTTTGTTCTTAGGCAACGTAGCTCGTCCAATAAGTGCATCAATTTCAATGCTTTAAGATTTTCCTAATTTTTCTAATTTTAGTCTTCACTCAACTTATTTTAGTTCATTTTGGTTCTTAGTCAAAATACTTCATCTAATAAGTGCATTTGTTTCAATGGATTAAGATTTTAAGTCATTTTGTTCTTTACTATGTTTATTCTAGTCCATTTGAGTCCTTAGTCAATGTAGTTCGTCTAACAATTGCAATAGTCTCATTGGATTATGTTTTTGGTCATTTTGGTTTTTAATTGGTTTTATTGTAATCCATTTTGTTTCTTAGGCAATGTATTTCGTCCAATAAGTGCATAACTCTCAATGGATTAAAATTTTAGGTCATTTTGGTTTTTAATAGGTTTAATCTAATCCATTTTGATTCTTAGGCAATGTAGTTTGCCTATTAAAGACCAATTACACCTTGACCCTTCAAGTCAAGTCTTCTCAACACAACTTGGATAGGTTCGTTAAAAGGCAACTACACCTTGACCCTACAAGTCAAGTCTTCTCAACACAACCTGAAAACCACAAATTGTTTGAGGAACACTAAAGCCACTATTGGGCTGAGTTACATAAGTTTGGAATGAATTGTGTTTTGTTTCTACTAAATAGATTGTTACAATTGATTTCTCACACTAAAACACTTACAAAATATTTCTATAAACTAGTGCTTCTTTAGAACTTAAATCTTTGAACATTGAAGGATTTGAGCTCTCAAAAGTTTTTTTGAATTGTAAGGATTTATGAGTTTGTACTTTCTTCTTGAACCATGAGTATCTATTTATAAAATAGATAAGGGTTTCACTTCTCTCCTTGTAAAATTTGGATCATATCTTTCTTGTGAATAAATTATGAATGTATCTTCTTTTGAACAAATTATGAGTGTATTTTCTTGTGAATAATTTTGAATGTATCCTCTTATGAACAAATTATGAGCATTTCTTCTTGTTAGCAAATTATGAGCATATCTTCTTGTGAACACGTTATGAGCGTATCTTCTTGGGAACAATATTTTGACCATATCTTCTTGTGAACAACATTTTGACCATATCTTCTTGTGAGCAATATTTTGACCATATCTTCTTGTGAACAATATTTTGGCCATATCTTCTTGTGAATAATACTTTGACCATATCTTCTTGTGAATAATATTTTGACCATATCTTCTTATGAACAGTAATTTGGTCATATCTTCTTTTAATTTTGGTCAAAGATTTCTTTCAATTATACTTTTGAATCATATCTAATTTCACATTATGTTCAAAAACTTATGGACACAAATCTTCCTTCATACTCTTGATTGATTGGAGCGGGAATGAACTCATACTTGTTCTTGAATATTCAAAATTCTGATTTGACTAAGTCTTTAGTATCTTTGTTAACATAAAGATCTCAAAAGGAAACCAACTTGATTCCAACAGCAGAAACCTAATTTCCCAAATAAACACCCACGATGGTCAAATGCTAACCAACCACCACAAAAAGCCTCCCCATGCAAGAAACAAAAAAAGAAAGCAAAGCAAACCAAAAGATGAAGACTCAAAGATAAACAACCAAAGATTCTTGTAAGACCCTTAATTTTAAATTCTAATTTATGTATTTTGGGAAATTTTGTGATAATTTTCTTAGGCTTTTTAGCCAATTTTATGACATTTTGAGTTAAATGCCAAAAATATATTTTTGGAGACCCTATTAAAATTATTCGCCGATGAATAATTTTATTTAATTACAGTGAATCTTTTGTCGAAGAAAAAAACTTCTGACATGCAACATTTTTCATAAAAATTCATCTGCCCATTGAATTGCGATGAAAGTAGATATTTTTCTGAAAAAGTAGTTTGTGATGTGATGTGAGGTGACAGGCGTAATGATGATTTTTATAAAAATATCTAGATATTTATAAATATCTAGATATTTGTTTAGATATTTAATATTATTATTATAATATATTATGATTATTTAAGTATATTATATATATATATATATATACTTAAGAAAGAAGGAAGAAACAGAACCCATACCCAAGCCTCGCGAGATTTATTTCCTTTCTCCTTCTCTGTTGCTAAGTTTTCTTTGTTTTAAAATCCTCAAACAACAAAAACCTTCATTTTTCTTCTAGATCTAAGCTTCGTTTCGAGAAGTGATAGAAGAGAAAGTTGCTCATTGCCACGCTGCGGTGCTAGTGAGCTAGTTTTCGACGCGACATCACGAACTTAAATTTTACCGAAATTAATTACGGTACTGTAATCGCGTGTTAGAGCTATCGTTAAGGTAAGGGCTCCTTCCAAACTTTTAGTTTGCATTTAGGACATTATTTATGATTTTGTGGATAAGAAATTTGATGTATTGGAGGTGTGATTTTGTGAAAAATTAATTTAATGTGATTATGTGTAATTTAGTGGAATTTAAATTGGAGGTGTGGTTTGTGGTGATTCAAGTTTGGTGTGATTTATATGTTCATAATTATTATTATGAATTTTTTAGATGTGATTTATTTGTGGATTTTGTAGAAAATGAATTGATGAAATTTGGTGGTTTATGTGTAAAAATGTGGAGCTTTGAATTTGGGTGAGTTATGTTTGAATTGTTGAAATTTAATTGAGGTGTTATATGTGTGTTGTGGAATTAAATTGATTGTTGTCGGTGTGAATTGGCGATAATTAAATTTGATGAGTTTGAGTTACGTAATGAGTTATTTTCAAATAAATGTGTTTGAACTGAAATTGAAATTAAAAAAAAAAATAGCGTTGTTAAAGTCGTGAAAAAGTTCAAATTTTAACTAAGTTAAAGAGTTTAAGCAAAAAGATATATTGAAATTAAAAATGGTTAGAGTACAAAATGTTACTTTATTAATTACTCTTTGAATGAGTTTAAAAAGAAAAAAAGTTTAGAGTATTTTATTAACTCAAAAATTTTGGTGCTTTAATAGTCGAGTGTGTGTATGGGAAATTTTGACGATATTTGTTTTATTTAGTTTTAAGTAAATAATATAGATTATTTGGTTTTAAAAGTTTGGTGTGTGAGAAAGATTTAATTTTGGAAATTTTGTTGTGTTTGGATTAGTTTTATTGTGAACAAGTTGTTATAGATATTCATGTTTATGTAGTTAGCACTTTGAGTCTCGAAAAGGAATTGTAAGACCCATAGTTTTTAAATCCTAAATTATACAATTTTAGGGTATTTTGTGTGGAATTTCTTAGGCTGTTAGCCCAGTTGTTGGTATTGAGTGACTTAAATGCCAAAAATATATTTTGGAAATTGGATTAAAATTAATTGTCAAAAAATAATTTATTTACGTTACGAAGGATTTAGTAGCGGGCAATTTTGTTAAAAATATCTCGGGTTGCTGAAAATTGTACCGGTCATTTGAGTTGCGACGTGAGTAGATATTTTTATCAAATTAGATTAAGTGGGGAAATGAAATGATGGGGGTAAGAGTTGTTAGATAATTGTTGGTTTTGTTTTAATTATAATTTATTAATATATAAATATATATGTATATATTCTAAGTAACATATATATGTGTTTGTGTGGAGGGAAAAGAGGAAAGGAAAGAGAAAGAGAGGAAAAGGAAAGAAAAACAAAGGAAAGGAAACAGAAAAACTTCTCTCCCTCTCTCACTGCCTCGTGCGAGAACCATTCTCCTTCTTTCTTCCATTTTCGTTTTCTTTGCTTCTTTGGCTTCAATAATAGAAACCCAAGGCTTAGTGGGTAAGAAAGCAAGGATTTCTCAGCTTCATACTTCCTCGTTGTTTCAAAAACGGAGAGAAACGGTGTTAGGGATTTCAAAACCGTCAAACACAAACCTCCCCGTTTCATCTAGATCTAAGCTTCGTTTCGCGAAGAGACAGAAGGGAAAGTTGCTCACTACCACGCTACGGTGCTAGGGAACCAACTCTGGAAGCAACGTTGCAAGTGGAGATTTTACCGGATTTACTCGCGGTACCGTAATCGCACATTAAAGCTAACGTGAAGGTAAGGGCTACTTCCAAACTTTTAGTTTGCATTTAGGGCCTTATCTGTGGTTGTGTGGAAAAGAATTTTGTTAGGGTTGGAGTATTGATTTGGGGAAAATGAATCTAAGGCTTTAAGGGTAAAATCTTAGAGTTAGGTTTTCGTTATAATGATGAATGTTTCGTGGAAAATGAATTTAAACTCATTTATGTTTGATTTTGAGTAAATGAAACTTGTTGTGTTTGAGTGGTGGATTGTGTTGATTTGTGTTCGTCGTATTTGACGTGTTCTTAATTAATACTGATGAAATTTGATATGTGTATGGTTGGATTTTGTGGAGAAATGAATTGATGTGTTTTGGTGTGAATCGTGGATTGAATTTGATAATACGTTTGAGGTTGTTTTGTGTGGAATTTGAAAACCATTAAGTTAGACAAGTATTAAGAATGGGGAATCTCTTAATGTCTTGTTTACTTAATGTGTGTTTGTGAAAATCGTTTAAGTTAAATGAGTATTAAGAATGGGGAATCTCTTAATGTCTTGTTTACTTAATGTTTGTTTTGAAAATCGTTTAAGATAAATGAGTATTAAGAATAGGGAATCTCTTAATATCTTGTTTACTTAATGTGTGTTTGTGAAAATCGTTTAAGTTAAATGAGTATTAAGAATGGGGAATCTCTGAATGTCTTGTTTACTTATTGTTTGTTTTGAAAATCGTTTAAGATAAATGAGTATTAAGAATGGGGAATCTCTTAATGTCTTGTTTACTTAATGTTCATTTTGAAAATCGTTTAAGTTAAAAGAGTCTTAAGAATGGGGAATCTCTTAATATTTCTGTTTGCTTAATGTTTGTTGTCAAAATCGTTTAAGTTAAAAGAGTATTAAGAATGGGGAATCTCTTAATATTTCTGTTTGCTTAATGTTTGTTGTGAAAATCGGTTAAGTTAAATGAGTATTAAAAATGGGGAATCTTTTAATATCTACATTTGCTTAACGATTGTTGTGGATGGAGTCAGTATATGCTCATGCATTTTCATTCTTTTTGTAAATCGTGCAGACCCGTGATAGGTGGCACCTTGATAAATAATACTTTGGCCTGTGATAGGCGGTTCATTTATGGTTCACGTTTTTGTAAGTTGTGCAAACCCGTGATAGGTGGCACCTTGGTAAATAGCACTTTGGCCCGTGATAGGCAGTACATTTATGATTTACGGTTTTTTGTAAATTGTGCAGACCCGTGATAGGTGGCACCTTGGTAAATAGTACTTTGGCCTGTGATAGGCGGTACATTTACAATTTACGTTCTTTTTAGTAAACTGTGCAGACCCGTGATATGTGGCACCTTGGTAAACGGTACGGGCCCATTATAGGCAGTACGTTTATGGTTTACGCTTTTTAGTAAATCGTACAGACCCGTGATAGGTGGCACCTCAGTAATTGGTACTTCGGCCTGCGATAGGCGGTACAATTATGATTTACGGTCCTTCGAGGAGGGTTTGGTTTGGAATTTTGAGTCCATGCATTTTGGCATATACGCATTGCGTTAGGGTGCTTGGCACACGAGTCGTGTTTGAATCAAGTTATGATTAAGTGTTATGTATTGATATTGTGTGTAAGTGTGACTGATTGTTAAACTATTTCGAAACTCAAGTTGTCGTGGTAATTGTGTTGGAATTGCTAAGTTTTATGTATTTATTATCGGGTGTAAGTGTGATGGATTGTAAAACTATTTCGAAACCCAATTTGTCGCGATGATTGTGTGGGAATTGCTAAGTGTTAAGATTTGGAGTTGTGGATGAATGTGAATGAATTAGTTTATGTATTTTTGGAAGAATAAGCAGGGAAATCTATTTGATGAGTTACAGGAACTTCGCTAATTTGATAAAATCAATTTGCTAATCGATTTTATAATTTGTTTTTCAAAACCATTTAAGAAATTGATTTGGCAATCGATTGGTATGTTTCCTGTTTTTTTGAATCTTGAAAATATATTAAAACAATCGATTTGGCCATTACAGCAGCTTAGCTATTTGGACAAAATCGATTTGGTAATCGATTGGATTTGTTACAGGGGCTCAACTATTCATTCAATCGATTTCCCAATCGATTGATTTAAGCCCAGAGTACAGATTTTACAAAAACACCTTCAAGCAATCGATTACCCAATCGATTTGCTTAGTGGAAATTCTTATTTTGAGTTAGATAATCGATTGCTCGATTGATTCATCAATGGATTGGTTTGTTGTATATTACTTGATTGATTTAAGACTTTATTTCATCTCGTTTTTACTTGGCAAGTATTATATGAACTTTTAGCATATGGAAAATCCTTTTAAGGTGCATGCTAAGTTGAAAGGTTATTTTGTGCATTTAAAAACTTAAATGTTATGTGTTAATTGTTAATTTCGGTTGGTGACCCTTTACAACTATTGTGAAAATCTGGGCTTTGCCCTCATATGAGAACCAGGACCATCCTACGGGTTCGTACCCTGTGGATGGGGATGTAGTTGGAAACACCTGGCTGGAGCTATGTTAGGAGGATCTTGCAGGACGTGTGAAGATCACTCAGGATGTATAGTTTTGTGGAATGATCAGATTAGGTTGACGTATAGGGACTAGATGTCTTTTTTTGGATTGGGTTTATTTTAACTTGGAAGACTGTACCTATACTAATATTGTCAGCATGACAGTTTATTTTCGATAGGTTCCATGTACCACTTTTTGAGGTGTAAATACTTTGGATTCATATTTCAAAAATCTTTTCCGCTGCTTATAAATTGTAATGACTTAAATATTTATCCAAAGGTATTTCCTTATTTATTTCTCTATTTTATTTTAATTAATTATTCTTTGTTCCATTTTAATTTCTTTTGAAAAAAAAAATACACCCTCACTTTGAAAATCGGGGTGTTACATTGTGGTATCAGAGCTTTGGTTTGGTTTTCTTTGGGGGCTGTGGAGCCTTTGGTTTATGTTGTAGGTCAACCTGTAGGTTGTGAGTCGTTATCTGATCGTGCGTCGGGGTAATCGATCTGAGTTGTCAGATCAGGGGTAGTTATTATGTGTTGATATATTCGAAACTTAGTTTTGGAATTATTCGAAGTGGATTTATATGTTCATAATTATTAATATGAATTTTTAGATGTGATTTATTTGTGGATTTTGTAGAAAATGAATTGATGAAATTTGGTGGTTTATGTGTAAAAATGTGGAGTTTTGAATTTGGGTGAGTTATGTTTGAATTGTTGAAATTTAATTGAGGTGTTACATGTGTGTTGTGGAATTGAATTGATTGTTGTCGGTGTGAATTGGCGATAATTAAATTTGATGAGTTTGAGTTACGTAATGAGTTATTTTCAAATAAATGAGTTTGAACTGAAATTGAATTTTTTTTAAAAAAATAGCGTTGTTAAAGAAGTGAAAAAGTTCAAATTTTAACTAAGTTAAAGAGTTTGAGCAAAAAGATAGATTGAAATTAAAAATAGTTAGAGATCAAAATGTTACTTTTTTAATTATTCTTTGATTGAGTTTAAAAAGAAAAAAAGTTTAGAGAATTTTATTAACTCAAAAATTTCGGCGCTTTAATAGTCGAGTGTGTGTATGGGAAATTTTGACGATATTTGTTTTATTTAGTTTTAAGTAAATAATATAGATTATTTGGTTTTAAAACTTTGGTGTGTGAGAAAGATTTAATTTTGGAAATTTTGTTGTGTTTGGATTAGTTTTATTGTGAACAAGTTGTTATAGATATTCATGTTTATGTAGTTAGCACCTTGAGTCTCGAAAAGGAATCAAGACCGTTGGCAGCGAGTTAGAAGTGGGGAGAACTCTGATATATTAATGTTGTTGTGGTGATTTATGGTTGAAAATTTTAGAGATTGAATATGGTAATTAATGTTTGGAAATTTTGGTGGTTTATGTTAGGTGAAATTGATGCGTTCATAATTTATATTATGAATTTTTAAGAAAAAATTTATGTGTTGATTGGTGGAAAGAGAATTTAATTCAATTTATGTGTGGATTGGTGGAAAATGAATTTATTTTAATTTTTGTGGATTTAAATTGGAAATGTGATTTATGTGTGTATGTGGATATTGAAATTGGTGTGAATAAATATGTTTGAGTATGCTCTACGTTGTATATGAAAAATCATTAGTGTTAAATGAGTATTAAAAATGGGGAATCTTTTAATAGCTGCATTTACTTAGTGATTATGGTGAAAAGAATCAGAGTATGCTGCATTTCATAGTACAGGGTGACCGCGATGGGGCCATGGTGATAGTGGTGACCGTGATGGGCCACGGGATGATGCCATGTGAATTGTTGGTTCATCTTATCCTTGCAGGGATTATCGCGTCGTGTTGATCTGTGAGAGATTGCACTCTAGAATGTGCTGATCTGTGAGCGATTGCACTCTAGAAAATTGTGCTGGTCTGTGAGCGACTGCACTCTTGTATGTCGTGCTGGTCTGTGAGAGACTGCACGGTAGTAAATCGTGCTGATCCGTGAGAGATTGCACCTCGGTAATTAGTACTGATCTGTGAGAGGCTGTACAATTATGATTTACGCCCCTCGAGGAGTGTTTTGGTTTGGAATTCCGAAATCATGCATTTTGGCATATACGCATTGCATTAGGGTGTTTGGCACGCGAGTCATGTTTGTTATACTTTGATGATTGTATATACATATTCGGTTGTTGTTGTGATTTGTCATAATTGCTTTGAGGTGTGAAGTTGGGTTGATTAAGTTTTGATGTATTTTTGTGTTCATAATTGATTTAATGAATATTCGATGTGTGATTGAGGTGTGAATTTGTGGAGATTAATTTGGTGTTAATTATGTGTTCATAATTGATAATATTAATGTTTGAAGTGTTGATTGATTCAGAGCCATTTTAGAATTGAAAATCTGCATTTTCTCAATTCATTCGACTACGACAATGCAGTTTGTCAAAACATCATTTTTCAATATTTTTTATGCATTTTTGGACATCTGAAAACCCTTTTGAGGAGTATGCTAAGACGAAAGGTTCTTTTGAGCATTTGAAAATATAAGAATTTTGTTATGTGATGTTTGTTAATTTCAGTTGGTGACCTTTACAATTATTGTGGAAATCTGGACTTTGCCCTCAAATAAGAACCATAATCATCCTACTGGTTAGTACCTTGGAGATGGGAAAGTAGTTAGTCATACTTGACCAAAGCTATGTCAGGAGGATCTTGCAAAGCGCGTGGAGATCACCAGGGTGGTGTAGTTTTGTAGCATGATTAGATTAGGTGGTTGTATAAGGACTAGATGTCTTTCTCTTGGGATTGTATTTATTTTATTTTGGAAAATTGTATCTATGCTTAAACTGTTTGATGACTTTTTCTTTTAATGGGTCCATGTTCCACATTTTGATGTGATGTGGGGAAAGTAGAGATTCTTGGGACAGTGCTTTTATGCAGGTGTCTGCTGAGAATACTCCAAGGGTATGAGCTATGCCTGATAGGTCTCATAGCCCAGTTATATTTTTCTATTTAAATACGTTGGATTTTGTTTCAAAAACTATTTCTGTTGTTTGTAAATATTGTTGATTTTTGTCGTTGTGTTACGACTTAAATATTTATCCAAAAGTATTTTCTTCTTTAGTTCTTCGTTTTTATGAATTTGTTTAAAAAAAAAAAATACACTCGCTGTTAAAAATCGAGGTGTTACAAGTATCACCTCATGTCATTTTACCAATCCCTCAAATCCTTTCAACTTGCATGGACATTCCAAAGCTAAACGAACATTGCAAGTTACGTCGAACATATATAGTAGTTGACCTATTTTAGGATTACAACTAATGTCAAATACGTCGTCAATAACCAAGATGACTTTAACTTGTCGATCACAATAAAATTTGGACAAAACACCTTCATAACAGAAGTATTCTTTTCTATTGGAAACCTCTCTAGATAATTTCTGAAGTCATTGCCCGGTCTCCTCGACAAAGACTTGGGGGCAATTGTTCTAGCATTTTTTTTTCCATCTATACATTCTTTTTTATCTTTTAACTATCAATATAAAATATAAAATAATTTAAAAAATATTTATAAAATAATTTAAAAAATATTTATAAAATAATTTTTTTAATTTATTTCTAAATCAAACACATACAAAATATAAAATATATGCGTGAGTACGGCTTCTCGCTGGTTTGTGAGAAAAAAAAAAGGGACGAATTACGTAATAAGTGCGGGAGTAGTATTTAGGCTTAATTGCAATTAAGCTTAGTATTTAAGAAAGAAAGATTTAAGATTTTGTAACAAACCCTGAATTGTTGAAATAAGAAGAAAATATCAGGCATTTGAATTTGGGGTTGGTCTTGGTCGCTGATGCTTATCCGTCATTCTCTTCTTCTCGTTCAAAAAGTAACGCCGTCCTCTAACTTTGGTTTCAACTTCAAATTTCCCAGACAAAATTTGTACGCTCTCATCCCTTACTCAAGGGTAAGGGTTTCTGATTAACGCCTTTGTCTTCTGTTTTATTCATGTTTGTTTCTCCGTATCAACAATTGGTTATTCATCAAACCTTGTTTTCTATGTTTCGATATTTACTTATTTACTAGTGATTATTAATTCACTTTGATTTTCCATGTCGTGATCCAATGGTTGCTAAGGTGTAGATGATGATGAAAGATTCTTGGTAAAGGTGTTTAATTTATTACAGATGGATACTTTGTTGAAGCTTCTATTGAAAACAACTTGACCTATGGTTATATATTGTAGAATTACAAGAGAGTTGTTTATGTTTTAATTATATGTAAAATGTGCAAAATCGATTCTAATTTAGATAGAGTCAGCAAGAGTCAATAGTAGTTGAATCATAACTCGTGGTGGTAGCTGGGGTGTCCAGAAAAGGGTCGGAATCATTGTAGTTCTATGGTAGGAGTCCTTACGTTACATTTGCTTTTTGAACAATGGATCTTTTGGATGCATAATTTAGACTTTTATTTATCCACTTTCCTTTACAATGCAAAATTTGGATTCAATTTTGGCGGATTTTGTGTTGTAAGCTGCTGATGCTTATGTTATAGCTTATCATTATCAAGTTCATTAATTGATAGGAAAGAGAAAATTTCTTCAAAAGTCATGTTGCTATTGTGGGCTTGTATGAAGGAACAATGCATGTGATTTTTTTTCTCAATTTTTATGAGTTTATTGTTGATTTCTAGAACAAAATCTTACCTTGCCATGCCTGTCCTTTAAGCTACAAATTCTTTCAAATCCCGTGGACAGGGAAATTAATTGTAGCATAGCTGAAACTGGTATGTGCACTTTTTGCTCTAAATGCATAAAATATTATTTATGATGATAGATAACATTAATAGCATATATGGAGGCAACCTTCTAGAAAAGTCTGTGATGGACACTTGTTCTGATGCTGATGTGTAAGTATTTTCGTAATTATACATAATTACATATTTAGTGACAATGGTATAAAAGGATAGGATTTGGGTGCCCACTTTCAGAGGGGACATGTTTTTTTTTAGTTTTTTTAAATTGGCTGTCCTAAGTATCAATTTAATATGAGAATCATACATATATTGATATATGTTAAGAAAAATCTCGGGAGTCATTGTTACATTCCAATAGAAATGGTAAGTGATGCTATAATTTGATAGCTTGTTAATGTGTTGCAAATCGCAACGATATGGGTCATATTTTGTTAATTTTGCACATTAACACATTACCTTTTTGTTTATCATAATTGCATTTGATGGAACAGGAAACAATTGGATATACATCTTCCTGAACTAAATTTAATCTGCCCCTGTCATCATGGCTGGTTTGTTGCTTGGTGATATCATTCATAATGGAACATATCACGGTGATTCTCAAAGATGTTCTCAGGAGAATCCTGAGGATGGTTCTCGATGGTACTTTTCTAGAAAGGAGATCGAAGAAAATTCACCTTCGAAACTAGACGGTGTCGATTTGAAGAAAGAAGCATACCTTCGGAAATCATACTGTTCCTTTCTTCAAGATTTAGGCATGAGACTTAAAGTGTGAGTTTTTATGTCCTTTTATACTATCTGCTTTTGTGTGCTGTGTCATTGCAAGGCCAAATTTGTTGCGAGTTTCTTGTTTTTGCTATTTGTTCAACTGATAAGAATGTGTCCGGTGAAAATTGTGTTTAAGTTTAGAAGGTTAGGCTGTATACCAGACTACTAGTAATTTGTGATTCTGAAGAAGCAAAGGAGAACATCAGGAATATCTTAGTTCTTATCATGTTTACATATTTATGTTGCTGTCAATTTTGGGAATTTTTTTAAAGTTATATCTGATCATATTGGAATCATAAATACATGGACACGTAGCTTAAGTTGTCATGATCTTGATACTGATTTAATTGTGATGCAGACCTCAGGTAACTATTGCCTCTGCTATAATTTTTTGCCATCGATTCTTTCTTCGGCAGTCTCATGCAAAGAATGACCGTAGGGTGAGTACAATACAGAGTCTGTTTTGTGTTATGACTTGTGATTACTTGCATATTATCATTCCCGTTGGTGCCAATTGATCCATGTGGCTTCCCGCGCCTACAGATATGATAATGCTGGGGGGATTTATAGTTGTAATTTATAAATGACCTTTCATAGATAACAACGGTTCTCTTCTGTTTGAACTATGCATGAATCTATGTTTTTATAAATTTCAATAAGCAGTGGTAGCTAAATAATATCTTGACTGTTATAATATTTCATATCAATTATTTGAGCCTAAGCAGAATTGTGGTTATTGTATTTTGATCTCTCTGGTTTGAGGACTCTAGCTCGTCATAACCGATTAATGCATTGCTCAATGATTTTCTTGAATAATGAATTACACTGGGATCTATATCTTATGGGAAATTTTAGTTATGTATATTTTTTGTAAATTAAACCAAAGTTGTTTATATATGAGTTGATCCTGCTTTATCTTTTTATTGAGAAATATATCATACATGCATAGTATATATGTGGCTACCACTACCTTTTGATCTTTAGTCTTATATTTATTTGTGGACAAATTAACAGCATATTTAATTATTTATTACAAGTCTTAATTGTAAATTCTGGATTGTGGAATGGAATAGCCAATCCCAAAAATGTTATAGTGGACCGTTGAGGGGCTGCTACACTGTAGTTATGGATTGTACTAAACATTGGGATCCATTTTCTCAAACATAGGAAACAGAGAATGTAGTAAAACTCCAAAACAGAGATTGAGTTTATTTAAACAACGACTGGGACTTATGAAACGAGTCCGCCATCTGAAATAAAGGTTTCTGTGTGAAATACAGGATGAAGTTGCATGCAAAACATAATGTGTTTAGTAGGGGACAAGAACCCTAGGGTTAGATGTGAGGGACCAGGTTCATGACATTCAGCTTTTGCCTAGTAGGAGCCTGGTGGTCCTTAGCTCCCCTTGCTTGAAAGTTGCCTCAGTAAGTTTATTGTGTCGAGAGCCGAGGTAAATATGTTTGAATATCTAATAGATAATTACCCTTTAGTATTATATTTAATGGTTCATGGTTTCATTGTTGTGGTGACTGAGATCAAAATGAGATTTATTAGCTACTAAGAAGCTTGGGCACAGTAAAGTTTTAGCAGCCCATTTATCATATTTTTTTTATCATTCTTATTCCAAATTGTATTTGTAAGATTGTCAAATGCTGGTCGTGAATGTTCCGATTATAATGTCACTTATTTGAGCTTTCATATGAAGTAATTTTATACTATATTTACCACTCTTGAGTTTTCAATTAGAAAATCCTGTGGCTGATTCCTAATTTTACGAATGCTATGCAGTCAAATGTTTGTGGCATTTTTTCTTTCTCATCATAAAATGTTTTTGTATTTCATGTCATCGTTCTTACTCTTATGCCTTTTTGTACTCTCCTCAGCTCTTATGTGAGTTGGTGCTAAATCTTTCCCTCTTATATCTCTTTCAATCTTTGTGTTAATCCTTATAATTTTTACTTTTTACCTTGGTTTTATGGGTGGTGTATAATAAATTTGGCATGTAATCGACATAAGTAACTAAACATGATTGAATTAGTAACATGACCTGTTTTGCAGATCATTGCTACAGTGTGCATGTTTCTTGCTGGGAAGGTTGAAGAAACTCCTCGCCCTCTAAAAGATGTTATTCTTGTTTCGTATGAAATTATACACAAGAAGGATCCTGCAGCTGTTCAGAGGATCAAACAAAAGGTATAGCATGTGCCTCACCACCTTGTACATTGTTTTTCTTTTCCCTAACAAGCAATTTCTACTCCAATCATTGAACTACCTGCTGATATTGTTTTTGTTGCTGCGTTTAGTTGATTTAGTATACTGAGTTCAGCATTTCTATCTTTCACCTAAATTTCTTTCTAGTTGAGATATTACATTTCATCATTGAACAAGTTATAGCATGTATGACAGTCTTGATGTGCATGTTCAAATTGAAATAAGATTTCTGAATACTTTTGTTTTAATATTTGTTTATTATCAAACCCTGTGAGGAGTTATTTTAAAATCAAATTTCTTTTGAACTTTTCATTTTTTTCCCAAGTTTCTTTTCAAAATGATTTTTCTCATGCAATTATTTTTACTTGAAATTGTGGCTCAGGAAGTGTATGAACAGCAGAAGGAATTAATTTTACTTGGAGAGAGGGTTGTTCTTGCAACTCTTGCTTTTGATTTTAATATGCACCATCCTTATAAACCTCTTGTTGAGGCAATAAAGAAATTCAAAGTTGCTCAGAATGCCCTTGCTCAAGTTGCATGGAATTTTGTTAATGATGGGTATGAATATTACGTCATTTTCTTGATGTCCAAGGGATCTTTCATTTTTTTCTTCCTGAAATTCAGATGTGGTGTCTTTGCAGATTAAGGACATCTCTTTGCCTGCAATTTAATCCCCATCACATTGCAGCTGGAGCCATATTCCTTGCTGCAAAGTTCCTCAAAGTAAAGCTCCCATCTGATGGGGATAAGGTTTGGTGGCAAGAGTTTGATGTCACTCCCCGCCAGTTGGAGGGTTCGTGTCTTCTTTTTTCTTTGTAGTAGTGGTATAAAGAGCTGAAAAACAAATGTACTATGTGTCATATCTCACATCACTCTTGCATTTCATTCTTCTTGCTTATTTCTCATTTTCTGATTGTGTTTGATTAGACCAGCACAGTCTAGGTAATAGTCAATACCATATTATTTTTAGCTTTTTATAATTTGTAAAGACCCAACACTGTATCTCTACCTTTTGCAGAAGTTAGTAATCAAATGTTGGAGCTCTATGAACAAAATCGAACAGCGCCATCAAATAATGCTGAAGGAACTGCAGGAGGTGACAATCAAAAAGCTTCAACATTCAAGGACGAAGCTGCAACCACAAACAGTAATTTGCATACCGGAGCCCCAATTACAAGATATGAAACATCAAAACCTACAATATCTAAAAATGTTATTGATTCTCCTAATCGTATTGTGCGCCCTGTAAGCGGTCACGGTAAACATGGCTTTTATGGGAGCACAGAAACAAAACTCAGGGCAGAAGATGATGCTAAAGGCAATTTTCATCTCAAGCAGGAACCTACATCACATAAAGAAAACTTGCAGGAAGCTCGGGAGATAGTGAGATCTCAATCAGGTTCTGGTAAAGAGCAAAAAATCAATGTTCAGAGTGGTGATCTAAATCACAGAGATGCTGTATTCACCCGGCCACCGCAGGAAGCTATTATAAAAATTGACAGAGACAAGGTAAAAGCTGCCTTAGAGAAGCGCAAGAAAGCATCTGATCGTATAAGTAAAAGAACTGAGATAATGGATGAAGATGATCTGATTGAGAGAGAAATTGAAGATGGAATTGAACTGGCTTCTTCTCAGACTGAGAAGAATAAACAGGATAAGGTTCAACAGGATAAGGTTCGAAACTGGTCTAATGCCTTAGACAGATCAGATTATGAGAATATGCAGCATGGAAAGCAACCAGATCATGCAGAAGATCATCTTCAAGGGCTTAAGGTTCTGCCATCATGTGAAACAGATCGAGGTGCGGGAGAGGAAGGGGAGGTTTCGTCATTTCATCGCATTGACTTTGGGGTTCAGTCACCCAAGTCGAGCAACAACAAGAGAAAAGCAGGGAGCTCACCCAACGGAGAAAGGGAAGGGAAAAAATTGCATAATTATAGCTCTGAAACTTCCCATCATAGTTGCTTTGATCATATAGAAAATCGAAACAAGCTCAGCGGGTTGGGACATGCTGAGAGGGACAGCAAAAGGCATGTACAGGAAAATCACATTTGATGCAGTGTTTATTGTGTGGCTGAACATGCTCAATTAACATGATATAAAAAGTCTTGTCTTGGCATACACATGCTTCTCAGGACAGTTCCTTGAATGCTCTTAACGCTGTAATGGTCCAGCTCCTTGGCTTCCATGGGAATTTCACTAGATCGATGGTAATTTGAACAAATTTATTTTGGTCTGTTGGACCAATTCCATATTATGGAAAATGTATCATTCAAAGTGTGAAGTTTCATATAAATTTAACACGGGCTTATTGTAGGAGGTCCATTTTCTCATAAGATCAAGGATCTTTTGTCATTATTATCCTTTTGAAATTTTGGTAGTAATACGTTATGATGATTAGGAAGACGTTGATGGTGAACAATACCAATCAATAAGATAAGACAAGCAATTTTCTACTATTGTATCCTTTTAGATGCGAGTGAACAATGCTTTCATCGTTGTGTCTATTTGTTTGCCCACACACCTTATTGATGTATGGTGATATGGTGTGTATTATAGTTTTGCCCGTATTTCAAAGAATTGCTCTTGGTTGGTGAGACATCATATGGAGCACACTAGAAATATTACACACACGGGTTTAATAATAACGTCTTTAGAATTTTGTTGTTGAGGATAAATAATGAGTTTCTTTTTTTAATTTATATTTTTTTTAAGTTTATATAAAAATAAGTTGTATTTTAAGTTTGAAAAGTATTACAATGTCAAACTTTTTCTTTGGCTTAAATATAGTTTTAGTTTATTTATTTTGTTCAAATTTAACTTTTAGTTCTTTTTTAGCTTAATTGTAGTTTTGGTCCCCTATTTTAACTCAATCGCGAAAGTAGTTCCCCATTTTGTTTCTCCCCAGTTTTGGTCCCCCAAACAAACTTTTGGTCCAAATTTTGATGAAATTTCATTTTTTTTTTGCATTTATTTAAGTCACAATGTCTCAAGATTTCATTTGCAACAATTGTATCTGCAAACCTATGATCATAAATGGTGTAGTACGACTTTAAAAAAAATGAAATTTCATAAAATTTTGGACCAAAATTCTTGGGGACCAAAATTAGAGAGAAACAAAATGGGAGGACTATATTCGCGATTCAGCTAAAATAGGGGACCAAAACTGTTATTAAGCCTTTTTTTTCTTTCTAAATTTGAGTTTTTGGTTGTGCTATTTAGAAACTGGAATTTTTATGTTCCTCTATTAGTTTTTATGAAGTGACACTCTCTTGAACGAAGTGACATGTGTTGAACCTCCGTGCATCCGAAAATAGAATGATACGAGGGTAACCGAGCGAGAAAAACTAGTACCACATTGGTGGGGACAAAGAGCGAATTGATGACGTGTCTAGTGGGACACATAGTGCACCTAAGGAATGAAAAATGTATGTTAGAAAATCTAAGAATGGTGAGTTGGCAGGTGAGGGGGAAAAACATGAGCCCATCCCTTATATAGGGGAAAGGTTGGTAAGGAGAGAGAATAACAACAACTCTGTTAATTCTGTTAATTATGAGTAGATGGAATATTCTCTCTAATTTTAGTGAGTATAGCTCTCAGGAGTAAAAGGAAGGCTTGTGTAACACCCAGATTTTTAACAGTGCGAGTGTATATTTTTTTTTAAACAAATTCATAAAAACGAAGAACTAAAGAAAATACTTTTGGATAAATATTTAAGTCGTAACATGACGACAAAGTCAACAAATATTTACAAGCAGCGGAATAATTTTTTTGAAATAAAAATTCAAAGTATTCAAACATCAGAATACACCGGGACTATGAGGCTTATCGATCATAGCTCATACTCCAGGGGTATTCTCGACAGACCTGTACAAAAGTACTGCCCCAAGAATTTTAACTTTTCCCACATCACATCGAAAAGTGGAACATGGACCCATCAAAAGAAAAGACATCAAAAAGTTTAAACATGAATACAATATTCCAAAATGAAATAAATACAATCACAAAAGAAAGACATCTAGTCCTTAAACAACCACATAATCTGATCATGCTACTAAACTACACCACCCTGATGATCTCCACGCGCCCAGCAAGATCCTCGTGACACATCTTTGGTCAAGTATGACTAACTATTTTCCTATCTCCAGGGTACTAACCGGTGGGATGATTCTGGTTCTTATATGAGGGCAAAACCTAGATTTCCACAATAATTGTAAAGGTCACCAACCGAAATTAACAAATATCATATAGCAAAATTCTTATATTTTCAAATGCTCAAAATAACCTTTCGTCTTAGCATACTCCTCAAAAGGGTTTTCATATGTCCAAAAATGCATAAACAACGTTGAAAAATGAATTTTTGACAAACTGCATTATCGTAGCCGAATACAATTGAAAAAAAATGCAGATTTTCAATTCTAAAATGGCTCTGAATCAATCAACACTTCAAACATTAATATTATCAATTATGAACACATAATTAACACCAAATTAATCTCCACAAATTCAAATCTCAATCACACATCGAATATTCGTTAAATCAATTATGAACACATAAATACATCAAAACTTAATCAACTCAACTTCACACCTCAAAACAATTACAACAAATCACAACAACAACCGAATATGTATATACAATCGTCAAAGTATAACAAACATGACTTGCGTGCCGAGCACCGTAATGCAATGCGTATATGCCAAAATGCATGATTTTGGAATTCCAAACCAAAACCCTCCTCGAGGGGCGTAAATCATAATTGTACAGCCTCTCACAGATCAGTACTAATTACCGAGGTGCAATCTCTCACGGATCAGCACGATTTACTAGCGTGCAGTCTCTCACGGACCAGCACGACATACAAGAGTGCAGTCGCTCACAGACCAGCACAATTTTCTAGAGTGCAATCGCTCACAGATCAGCACATTCTAGAGTGCAATCTCTCACAGATCAACACGACGCGATAATCCCTGCAAGGATAAGATGAACCAACAATTCACATGGCATCATCCCGTGGCCCATCACAGTCACCACTATCACCATGGCCCCATCGCGATCACCATGTACTATGAAACGCATGAGCATACTCTAACTCTTTTCACCATAATCATTAAGTAAATGCAGCTATTAAAAGATTCCTTATTTTTAATACTCATTTAAAACTAATGATTTTTCAAACACAACACAGAGCATACTCAAACATATTTATTCACACCAATTAAAATTTCCACAACCACACGTAAATCACATCTCTGAAAATTCATAATAATCGTTATGAAGACATAAATCACACCAACCGTAAATCACCACAACCCACACCTCAAACATTCATAATATCAATTATGAACACATAATCAAATTAAATTTAATTCTCCCTAAATTCAACATAAATCATGTAAGACCCATAATTTTAAATTATACTTTCTGTATTTTAGTGTACTTTGGTATTAAACTCGGAGGCTTTTTTGCCAAGTTATTAATATTTTGTGAGTTTAATTGCCCAAAAATATATTTTGATGCCCCGATTAAAATTACTCGTCGATAATTAAATTAAATTAAGTGCGGTGAATTATTTACGAAGAATTTAATTCTAGGCAGTTTTCGTTAAAAATATCTCGGGTTGCTAAAAATTGTATCTGTCAATTGAGTTGCGACGAGAGTAGATATTTTTAACAAAAAGTGGTTTGGGAAGTGATGATGAAATGGTAATTTTAATAAATATCTAGATATTTTTAGATATATGTTAATTATAATTAATATATATATATATATATATATAAATACATATATATATGTTTGGAAGCGAAAGGGAAAAAGGAGAGGAAAAAGGAAAAGAAAGGAAATAGAAAGGAAGGAAAAAGGAAGAAAGGAAAACTAAAAGAAAACACAAAACGATTTTCCTCTCCCTGTTGCTCGCGAGAAGCCATTCTCCCTTCTTCTTCCTCTTTTGTGTTTCTTGCTTCCTTTTACTTCAAGAATAGGAACCCAAGGCTTGGTGGGTGAGAAGACAAGGATTTCTCATCTTCATACTTCCTCGTTGATTCGAAAACGAATAAAGACGGTGTTGGGGATTTTAAAACCGTCAAATACAGTCTTCCACGTTTCATCTAAATCTAAGCTTCGTTTCGTGAAGAGATAGAAGGGAAAGTTGCTCACCACCATGCTACGGTGCTAGTGAACTAACTTTGAAAGCGACGCCGCGAGCGGAGATTTTACCGGATTTACTCGCGGTTCCATAATCACACGTTAAAGCTAACGTTAAGGTAAGGGCTCCTTCCAAACTTTTAGTTTACATTTAGGGACTTATCTATGGTTGTGTGGAAAAATAATTTGTTAGGGTTGAAGTGTTGATTTGGGGAAAATGAATCAAATGCGTTTATGGGTAAAATTTTAGAGTTGGGTTTTGGTGATATTGATGAGTGTTTTGTGGAAAATGAATTTAACTCATTTATGTATGATTTAGAGGAAATGAAATTTGTTGTGTTTGAGTGGTGGGTTGTGATGATTTGTTTCGTCATATTTGACGTGTTCATAATTAATACTTATGAAATTTGAGATGTGTTTGTGTGGATTTTGTGGAAAAATGAATTGATGTGATTTGGTGTGAATTGTGGATTGAATTTGAGAATATGTTTGAGAATGCTTTGTGGAGAATATGAAAATCATTAGAGTTAAACGAGTATTAAAAATGGGGAATCTTTTAATATCTCTATTCACTTAATGATTGTCGTAAAAATTGTTTGAGTTAAATGAGTATTAAAAATGGGGAATCTTTTAATATCTGCATTTACTTAATGATTGTCGTGGATAGAGTCAGAGTACGCTCATGCATTTCATAGTACATGGCGACTGGATGGGCCATGGTGATAGTGGTGACCGAATGGGCCATGAGATGATTCCATGTGATTTGTTGGTTCATCTTATCCTTGCGGAGATTGTCGCGTCGTGTAAGGTCTGCGATAGACTGCACATTTTTGGTAAATCGTGCTGACCCGTGATAGGTGGCACCTCGGTAAATAGTATTTCGGCCTGTGATAGGCGGTACATTTACGATTTATGTTTTTAGTAAATCGTGCTGACCCGTGATAGGTAGCACCTCGGTAATTTAGTACTTCGGCCTGTGATAGGCAGTACAATTATGATTTACGGCCCTTCGAAGAGGGTTTTGGTTTGGAATTCCGAGTCCATGCATTTTGGCATATACGCATTGCATTAGGGTGCTTGGCACACGAGTCGTGTTTGATTCAAGATTATGATTGAGTGTTTGAACTCAAGTTGCCATGGCAGTTGTGCTATAATTGCCAAGTGTTATGTTTTGGAATTGTGTGTGAGTGTGATTGATTGCAAAACCATTTCGATCTTAAGTTATCGTGGTAATCGGGTTATAATTGTCAAGTGTGGATGTTTTGGAATTGTGTGATAGTGTGTTTGATTGCAAAACTATTTCGAAACTCATGATGTCGTGGTGATTGTGTTATAAGTGCTAAGTGTTATGTTTTGGAATTGTGTGTAATTGTGATTGATTCAGTTTATGTAGTTTTAGAAAAACTTCAGAAACAATCGATTTCCCAATCGATTCTGTTAAAATGTAATACCAGCTTAATCGATTGCCTAATCGATTATTACGTTCCTGTTTTCTTGAATCTTGAAAATATGTTGAACAAATCAATTTGCCAATCGATTTGGTTTTTTACAGTAGCTCAGCTATTTATAAAAATCGATTTGCCAATCGATTTGGCTTGTTACAGTAGTTCAACTTTTTATTAAAATCGATGTGCCAATCGATTTTGTAATATGTTTCTTAAAACCATTTAAGAAATCGATTTCCCAAACGATTAATTCAGCAAATTCTTTGTTCTGTGAATCACAAAATCGATTTCTCAATGGATGTGCAAATCGATTGTCCAATCGATTGATTTAAACCCAGAATACAGATTTCACTATAAACCTTTAAGAAATCGATTTCCCAATCGATTTACTTTGTAAAAACTTTTATTATGAGTGAGACAATAGATTGCCCAATTGATTCATCAATTGACTGGTCAGTTGATTTATTACTTGATTGATTAAAACCTTATTTTGATTTCATTTTTACTTGGCAAGTATTATATGATTGTTTAGCATATGGAAACCCTTTTAAGGTGCAAGCTAAGTTGAAAGGTTATTTTTTGCATTTAAAAACTTAATTGTTATGTGTTAATTGTTAATTTCGGTTGATGACCCTTTATACTATTGTGGAAATATGGGCTTTTCCCTCAGATGAGAACCAAGACCATCCTACCAGTTCGTACCCTGTGGATGGGAATGTAGTTGGAAACACCTGACTGAAGCTATGTTAGGAGGATCTTGCGGGGCGCGTGAAGATCACTCAGGTTGTATAGTTTTTTTTGTAGAATGATCAGATTAGTTTGATGTATAGGGACTAGATGTCTTTCTTTTGGAATGTGTTTTATTTTAATTTGGAAGACTGTACCTATACTAATATTGTCAGCATGACATTTTATTTTCGATGGGTTCCATGTACCCCTTTTTGATGTGTAAATACTTGGGATTCGTATTTCAAAAAACTATTCCGGTGCTTGTAAATTATGTCGACTTTATTGTCGTTGTGTTATGACTTAAATTGTCGTTGGGTTCCATGTAACACTTATAACACAATTACTACAACATCATGAGTTTCGAAATGGTATTGCAATCAAACATGTTATCACCAAATTCCAAAACATAACACTTAACACTTATAACACAATACTACAACATCAGGAGTTTCGAAATGGTATTGCAATCAAACATGTTATCACCAAATTCCAAAACATAACACTTAACACTTATAACACAATACTACAACATCATGAGTTTCGAAATGGTATTGCAATCAAACATGTTATCACCAAATTCCAAAACATAACACGTAACACTTATAACACAATACCCACACAGACAAGATGAACCAACAAACCACATGATATCATCTTGAAGCGACAATCCCCACAGAGACAAAATGAACCAACAATTCACAATTTAACAGGGTGTAGTCTCTCACGGACAAACACCTGTGCAGTCTCTCACGGACAAATATAATTTATCAAAAACGTAAATCATAAACGTAC
Source organism: Cicer bijugum (assembly GCA_037974875.1). Classification (NCBI taxonomy): domain Eukaryota; kingdom Viridiplantae; phylum Streptophyta; class Magnoliopsida; order Fabales; family Fabaceae; genus Cicer; species Cicer bijugum. The sequence goes on from JBBPBT010000850.1 coordinate 5,478,547, forward strand.
TGCCTATCACAGGCCCGTACCGTTTACCAAGGTGCCACCTATCACGGGTCAGCACAATTTACCAAAACAAACATAAGTAAACAAGACATTAAGAGATTCCCCATTCTTAATTCTCATTTAACTTAAACGATTTTCCAAAACAAACATTAAGTAACCAAGACATTAACACATACCCCATTCTTAACGCCCAATTAACTTAATCGATTTTCAAAACAACATTTAGTAAATAAGTCATTAAGAGATTCCCCATTCTAAATACTTATTTAACTTAAACGATTTTCAAAACAAATTTTAAGTAAACGAGACATTAAGAGATTCCCCATTTTTAATTCTCATTTAACTTAAACGATTTTCCAAAACAAACATTAAGTAACCAAGACATTAAGAGATTCCCCATTCTTAACGCCCAGTTAACTTAATCGATTTTCAAAACAACATTAAGTAAATAAGTCATTAAGAGATTCCCCATTCTTAATACTTATTTAACATAAACGATTTTCAAAACAAATATTAAGTAAACGAGACATTAAGAGATTCCCCATTCTTAATTCTCATTTAACTTAACCGATTTTCCAAAACAAACATTAAGTAACCAAGACATTAAGAGATTCCCCATTCTTAATGCCTAGTTAACTTAATCGATTTTGAAAAAAACATTAAGTAAATAAGTCATTAAGAGATTCCCCATTCTTAATACTTATTTAACTTAAATGATTTCCAAAACAAATATTAAGTAAACGAGACATTAAGAGATTCCCCATTCTTAATTCTCATTTAACTTAACCGATTTTCCAAAACAAACATTAAGTAACCAAGACATTAAGAGATTCCCCATTCTTAACGCCCAGTTAACTTAATCGATTTTCAAAACAACATTAAGTAAATAAGTCATTAAGAGATTCCCCATTCTTAATACTCATTTAACTTAAACGATTTTCAAAACAAATATTAAGTAGAGATTCCCCATTCTTAATTCTCATTTAACTTAAACGATTTTCACAAACACACATTAAGTAAACAAGACATTAAGAGATTCACTATTCTTAATACTCGTTTAACTTAGTGGTTTTCAAATTCCACACAAAACAAACTCAAACATACTATCACATTCAATCCATAATTCACACCAAATCACATCATATCATTTTTCCACAAAATCGTTTTCCCGACAACATTAAGTAAATAAGTCATTAAGAGATTCCCCATTCTTAATACTCATTTCACTTAAACGATTTTCACAAACTCACATTAAGTAAACAAGACATTAAGAGATTCCCCATTCTTAATACTCGTTTAACTTAATGGTTTTCAAATTCCACACAAAACAAACTCAAACATACTTTCACATTCAATCCATAATTCACACCAAATCAAATCAATCAACAAACATCAAGTATGAACACGCCAAATACGATGAACACAAATCAACGCAATCATAACACTAAATACATCAAATTTCATTTACTCAAAATTATACATAGATGAGTTAAATTCATTTTCCCCAATCCAATACACCAACCCTAATCAAATTCTTTTCCACACAACCACAGATAAGTCCCTAAATGCAAACTAAAAGTTTGGAAGGAGCCCTTATCTTCACGTTAGCTGTAATGTGCGATTACCGTACCGCGAGCAAATCCGGTAAAATCTCCGCTCGCAATGCCGCTTCCAAAGTTGGTCCCCTAGCACCGTAGCGTGGTAGTGAGCAACTTTCCCTTCTACCTCTTCCCGAAACGAAGCTTAGATCTAGGTGAAACGGGAAGGTTTGTGTTTGAATCCCTACTACCGTTTTTCTTCGTTTTCGAAACAACGAGGAAGTATGAAGCTGAGAAATCTTTGCTTTCTTACCCCTTAAGCCTTGGGTTTCGTTTTCTTGAAGAAAAGGAAGCAAGGAAAACGAAAATGGAGGGAGGGAGGGAAAATCCTTCTTTCTTTCCTTCTCTTTTCCTTTCTTTCTTTTTCTTTTCGCTCTTTTTCTTTTCTTTCCAATTCCTTCCCTTCCTTTTCTATATATATATATATCCCCAAATCTAGATATTTATTAAATTTACCAGTTTACCCATAACGCATTAAATTCATCGTAAAGGATTTACCGTACTTAATTTAATTTAGGCTTAATTGCACTTTTGGCCCCCCTATTATAGGTGAAAATTGAAAGTAGTCCCCCCATTTTGTTTGTCACCAGTTTTAGCCCCCAAACAGAATTTGAGGCCAAATCATGATGAGTTGTCATTTTTTTAATGACGTGTAAATAAAAAAGGTGACGTGACATACGCTTACGTGGAATAAACTCATTATTATATTATTATTGATTAAAAATATAATTTATATTTTTAAAAATCATTTTTATAATTGTGACAATATTTTTAAAAATACAATTAAATTGTTAAAATTAAATTAAAAGGAATGATTTTAGGTGTTTTTCCTTTTAATTTAATTTTAACAATTTAATTATATTTTTAAAAATATTGTCACAATTATAAAAATGATTTTTAAAAATATAAATTATATTTTTTAATCAAAAATAATATAATAATGAGCTTATTCCACGTAAGCATCTGCCACGTCACCTTTTTTATTGACACGTCATTAAAAAAATGATAACTCATCATGATTTGACCTTAAATTCTGTTTGGGGGACTAAAACTGGTGACAAACAAAATGGGGGGACTACTTTCAATTTTCACCTATAATAGGGGGATCAAAAGTGCAATTAAGCCTTTAATTTATTTATCGACGAGTAATTCTAATCGGGCATCAAAATATCTTTTTGGTCATATAAACTCCAAAATATTAATAACTTTGGCTACAAAGCCTCCAAGTTCAATACCCAAAAATACACTAAAATACATAAAGTACACTTTAAAATTATGGATCTTACACATATAAATAGTGCCTCCAGATCTTCAATGCAAAAACAACAGCAGCAAGCTCTAAATCACGAGTAGGATAGTTTCTCTCATGAATCTTCAATTGCATTGAGGCATAAGCTACAACTTTCTTGTGTTGCATCAGAACACATCCCAACCCTTGCTGAGACGCATCAAAATAAACTTCATAGGGTTCATTTGATTGCGGTAACACCAACACTGGTGATGTCGTCAATTTTGTCTTCAGTATCTAAAAATTTTCCTCACACTTCTCCGTCCATGCGAACGGTTGATCCTTTCTGGTAAGTTGTGTCAATGGGGTCACAATCTTAGCAAAACCTTCAATAAATCTCCTGTAGTATCCTGCCAGTCCTACAAAACATCGTATGTCAGTGACAGTCTGAGGCTGTTTCCAGGCAAGAATCGCCTCAATCTTAGCCGGATCTACAACGATTCCTTCCTTGGTAATCACATGTCCCAAGAAATTCATTTTTTCTAGCCAAAATTCACACTTCGACAGATTGACACCACAACAAACTTATCAAGGAATGGATTAAAGATTCTCCTTCCCTTACTCGAATCTGATGGTAACCCGACTTCAAGTCAATCTTCGAGAATATCGCGACCCCTCTCAATTTATCCATTAAATCATCAATGAGTGGCAGAGGATAACGATTCTTAATAGTTGCCTTATTAAGCTGTCTATAATCCACACATAACTGCGAGCTTCCGTCCTTCTTCTTAACTAGTAAAACCGGAGCTCCCCATGGCGATACACTTGGTCTAATAAATTTCTTCTTCAACAAATCTTCAATTTGGCTTTTGAGCTCATTTAATTCCAATGGTGACATACGGTACAGCGCAATCGAAATTGGTCCTGTTCCTGGGTGCAAATCAATGAAAAATTCCACTTCTCTTACCGGTGGCAATCCTGGAATTTCCGTTGGAAATACATCCCGGTACTCATTGACAAGCATCACATCTTCTATGTTCACATTTATCTTTGCCTCCACATTAGCCAGAGACAAAAACTCATGAGTTCCTTCACATAGCGACACTCGGAGTTTGTTAGCGGCTAAATACTTAACAACTCCTGGTTCGGGGAAAATAACCAATTTACAAGCACAATCCAAGATCACATAATGGTAAGACATCCAATCCATACCGAGAATGACCTCGAGTGATTGTAGAAGTAAACAAATTAAATTAACCAAGAAATCCCTATTCTGAATAGTTATTTGACAATGTAAACATGCAGAATTTACTGTCAAAGTCTTAGCATGTGTGGAGGCAACCAAATCAAAAGGTAAAGCAGACACAAATAACTTCAAACGATTCACACAGTCCATAGCAATGAAGGAATGGGTTGCCCCCGAATCAAAAAGTGCAGTTAGAGTGTTACCTGCAATCTCATAGTCACGTTGAATCAGATTACCAGATGGATTCCCCTCTTCAGCACTCACACAATAAATGCATCCTCTAGCAGTAGGATGAGTAGCCCTAGTTACATTCACAACTGGTTCTACCTTCGCGGCCGTGCAATCCTTTGCCATGTGTCCTGGCTTCTGTAAGACCCATAATTTTAAAGTGTACTTTATGTATTTTAATGGATTTTGGTATTGAACTCAGGGGCTTTTTAGCCAAAGTTATTAATATTTAGGAGTTTATATAATCAAAAGGTATTTTGATGTCCGATTAGTATTACTCGTCGCTAAATAAATTAAATTAACTGCGGCGAATCTTTTGCGAATAGTTTTATGCGTTTTGGGTAAAAGAATAATTTAATAAATATCTAAAGAGTTGGAGATATTTGGTAATTTTAATTAATATATATATATATTATATATAGAAAAGGAAAAGAAAGAAATAAGGAGAAGAGAAGTAGAAAGGAAAGAAAAAGAGAGAAAGGAAAAACAAAGGAAGGAAAATCAGAATTTCCTTCTTCCTCACTGCCTCGCGAGCACCAAATTTCTTCCTTCCTCCATTGTTGCTCGTTTTTGCTTCCTTTTCTTTCCATAGAGCTCGAAATTGATAGTGGGTTATAGGACAAGGATTTCTCAACTTCACTCTTCCTCTTTGATTCGAAAACGGAGAAAAACGGTATTAGGGATTCAAACTCAAATCTCCCCGTTTCATCTAGATCTAAGCGTCATTTCAAGAAGTGATAGAAGGGAAAGTTGCTCACCACTATACTACGGTGCTAGTGAGCTATCTTTGGAAGCGGTGTTGCGAGCGGAGATTTTTACCGGATTTGCTCACGGTACCGTAATCGGACGAAAAAGCTAAAGTGAAGGTAAGGGCTCCTTCCAAACTTTTAGTTTGCATTTAGGGACTTACTTGTGGTTGTGTGGAAAAGAATTTGGTTAGGGTTAAAGTAAGGTTTTATGGAGAATGAATTTTAAACCCATTTATGTATGATTTGAGTATATGAAACTTGCTGTGTTTGAGTGATGGATTATGTTGATTTGTGTTAGTTGTTTTGACGTATTCTAAATTGATAACTGATGAAATTTGAGTTTGTTTTGTGTGGTTTGTGTGGAAAATGATTTGGAATGAAGTAGTGATTGAATGTGAAAGTATGTTTGAGTTGGTTTTGTGTGGTTTGTGTGGAAAACAATTTGGAACGAAGTATGGATTGAATGTGAAAGTATGTGTGAGTTTGTTTTGTGTGGTTTGTGTGGAAAATGATTTGGAATGAAGTAGTGATTGAATGTGAAAGTATGTTTGAGTTGGTTTTGTGTGGTTTGTGTGGAAAACGATTTGGAACGAAGTATGGATTGAATGTGAAAGTATGTGTGAGTTTGTTTTGTGTGGTTTGTGTGGAAAATGATTTGGAATGAAGTAGTGATTGAATGTGAAAGTATGTTTGAGTTGGTTTTGTGTGGTTTGTGTGGAAAACGATTTGGAACGAAGTATGGATTGAATGTGAAAGTATGTGTGAGTTTGTTTTGTGTGGTTTGTGTGGAAAATGTTTTGGAGTGAATTTTGGATTGAATGTGAAAGTTGGTTTTGTGTGGAGTTTGAAATCCATTAAGTTAAACGAGTATTAAGAATGGGGAATCTCTTAATGTCTTGTTTACTTAATGTGAGTTTGTGAAAATCATTAAGTTAACTGGGCGTTAAGAATGGGGAATCTCTTAATGTCTTAGTTATTTAATGTTGTTTGAAAATCGTTTAAGTTAACTGAGCGTTAAGAATGGGGAATCTCTTAATGTCTCAGTTACTTAATGTTTGTTTTTTTTGAAAATGGTTTCAGGGAAACGAGTATTAAGAATGGGGAATCTCTTAATGACTTGTTTACTGAATGTTTTGTTGTGGAAATTGATTAAGTCAAAAGTATATTAAGAATGGGGAATCTCTTAATATGTCTGTTTGCTTAATGTTTTGGTGTGAAAATCGGTTAAGTAAATGAGAATTAAAAATGGGGAATCTTTTAATATCTGCATTTACTTAACGCTTGTTGTGAATGGAGTTGGTGTATGCTCATGCATTTCATTTGGTAAATTGTGCTGACCCGTGATAGGTGGCACCTCGGTAAACTGTGCTGACCCGTGATAGGTGGTATGTTTACGATTTACTTTTTGGTAAGTTGTGCTGACCCGTGATAGGTGGCACCTCGGTAAGTAGTACTTTGGCCTGTGATAGGCGGTACCCTTACGACTTACGCTTTTTCTTTTGGTAAATTGTGTTGACCCGTGATAGGTGGCACCTCGGTAAATAGTACTGACCCGTGATAGGTGGTACGTTTACGATTTACGCTTTTTAGTAAATCGTGCTGACCCGTGATAGGTGGCACCTCGGTAATTGGTACTTTGGCCTGCGATAGGCGGTACAATTATGATTTACGGCCCTTCGAGGAGGGTTTTGGTTTGGAATTCCGAGTCCATGCATTTTGGCATATACGCATTGCATTAGGGTGCTCAGCACACGAGTCGTGGTTGATTCAAATTATGATTGTGTTGATTTTGCTAAGTGTTATGGTTTGAAATTATGTGTAAGGGTGTCTTGATTCAAAATGTGATTTTGTTGATTGTACTAAGAGTTATGTTTTGGAATTGTGTGATAGTATGTTTGGTTGTAACAAATGTTTTCGAAACTCATAATGACGTGGTGATTGTATGGGTATTGCTAAGTGTTAAGGTTTGGGGTGGCGTGTGTATGTGATTGAGTTAGTTTATGAATTTTTGGAAAAATATGCAGGGAAATCGATTTGGAAATCGATTGGCATTAAGTCAGTGGCTCAACTATGCTGTCACTCGATTGCCCAATCTATTGCCCAATCGATTGGCATTAAGTCAGTGGCTCAGCTATGCTGTCACTCGATTGCCCAATCTATTGCCCAATCGATTGGCATTAAGTCAGTGGCTCAACTATCCCGTCAATCTATTGCCCAATCGATTGAATTAAGCCCAGAATTCAAATTTCACTAAAAACCTTTAGGAAATCGATTTGGAAATCGATTGGCTTAGTAGAAATTCTTATTTTGAGTTAGATAACAGATTGCTCATTGATTTATCAATGTCTTGGTTAGTTATGTATTTCTTGATGGATTGAGAACTTTATTTTAATTTCAATTTTATTTGGCAAGCATGATATGAACTTTTAGCATATGGAAAACTCTTCTAAGATGCATGATAAGTTGAAAAGGTTATTTGTGCATTGAAAAGCTTAAATGTTATGTGTTAACTGTTAATTTCGGTTGGTAACCCTTTACAACTATTGTGGAAATCTGGGCTTTGCCCTCAGATGAGAATCAGGATGATCCTACCGGTTCGTACCCTCCGGACGGGAATGTGGATGGGAGTGCTTGATTGGAGCTACGTTAGGAGAATCTCACGGGGCGCGTGGAGATTACTCAAGGCGTATAGTTTTTGTTATGTATAGAATGATCAGACTAGGTTGACACAGAGGGAACATATGTCTTTCTCGTGGGTTGCTTTTAAATTTTAAACTGGAAGACTGTACCACTTTTGTTATGTAAACCTTTTGAATACATATTTTGTTAACTTCTTCCGCTGCTTGTAAATTATAAGAACTTAATTATGTATCCGAAGGTGTTACCTTATTATTTCTCTGTTGTATTTTAAGTTCTATTTTGAAAAAAAAAATACACCCTTGCTATGAAAAACGGGATGTTACATTGTGGTATCAGAGCTGTGGTTTGGTTTTCTTTGGGGGCTGTGGAACCTTTAGTTCTAGATGGTGGTTTAGGAGTTGTTGTCTGATCATGTGTCGGTTTAGGTGGTTCGAGTTGTCAAGTTCAGAATAATTATTATGTGCTGATGTGGTCGGAAGTCATTTTTGGAATTATTGAAGTAGTGTTAAGACTCTGTTTGATGATGGTTTTATAGGAAAACCATGCCGCCAAGGAGGAATGACGTTCCGAGAGCCAATGCCGATAGGGATGATCGGATGGCGGAGGCTATGAATAACATGGCTGCTTCTGTTGCTGCACAGACTGCTGCCAAGACTCAACGTGATCTCGAAAAGAGGGAAAGAGAGATCCGTGCTGCGGAGTCAAGAGGTTTAGAAGACTTCCGTCGTTACAATCCTCCTAAGTTTAAGGGGGATGAGAACTCCGAGAAAGCGGATCAGTGGATCCAAGAAGTGGAGAAGATCTTCGAAATGATTAACTGTCAGGTGGCAGTGAAGGTCAACTATGCCACTTACATGCTATTGGGGAATGCTGAGTACTGGTGGAGGAGTGTAAAACTATTGATGAGATCAGCTCACGAGGAGGTGAACTGGGAATCATTCAAGAGGAAGTTTATAGACAAATACTTCCCGATGAGTACCAGGACTAAATTGGGCGACGATTTCCTGAAACTGCATCAGGGGAACATGACCGTGGGCGAATATGCCGCTAAATTTGAATCGCTTTCAAGGCATTTCCGGTTTTTCCGTGAAGAGATTGATGAACCATTCATGTGTCATCGCTTCCAAGACGGACTAAAGTATGAGATTCAAGACTCTGTCTTGCCCTTGGGAATTCAACGTTTCCAAGCCCTTGTGGAGAAATGTAGGGAAGTTGAGGATATGAAGAACAAGAGGGCTAGCCGAGGAGGAAATTTTAATGCAGGAGGGCCTAGTCGGACGAATTATCAGAATAAAAAGGGGAAACAAGTTGCTAAACCCTATAACCGACCACAAAATAACAACAGTGGGCAGAATCGCCCCGGGAACCAGAATTTTGGAAGACAATTGGGACAAGTGCTTCGATGTTTCCGATGTGGGGAAGAGGGACATTATGCTAGTGCTTGTACCTCTAATGTCCTCTCCTGTTACAATTGTCGGAAGCCAGGGCATATGGCAAGGGATTGCACGGCCCCAAAGGTGGAACCTGTGGTGAATGTGGCTAGGGCTGCTCGTCCTACTGCTAGAGGACGCATTTATTGCGTGAGTGCCGAAGAGGGGAATCCATCTGGCAATCTAATTCAACGTGACTGTGAGATTGCAGGTAACCATTTAACTGCACTTTTTGATTCGGGGGCAACCCATTCCTTCATTGCTATGGATTGTGTGAATCGTTTGAAGTTATCTGTGTCTGCTTTGCCTTTTGATTTGGTTGTCTCCACACCTGCTAAGACCTTGACAGTAAATTCTGCATGTTTACATTGTCAAATGACTATTCAGAATAGGGATTTCTTGGTTAATTTGATTTGTTTACCACTACAATCACTCGAGGTCATCCTCGGTATGGATTGGATGTCGTATCACTATGTGATCTTAGACTGTGCTCGCAAATTGGTTCTTTTCCCCGAACCAGGAGTTGTTAAGTATTTAGCCGCTAACAAACTCCGAGTGTCGCTAAGTGAAGGGACTCATGAGTTTTTGTCTCTGGCTCATGTGGAGGCAAAGATAAATGTGAACATAGAAGATGTGATGCTTGTCAATGAATACTGGGATGTATTTCCAACGGAAATTCCAGGATTGCCACCGGTAAGAGAAGTGGAATTTTTCATTGATTTGCACCCAGGAACGGGACCAATTTCGATTGCACCGTACCGAATGTCACCATTGGAATTAAATGAGCTCAAAGGTAAAATCGAAGATTTGTTGAAGAGGAGATTTATTAGACCAAGCGTATCGCCATGGGGAGCTCCGGTTTTGCTAGTTAAGAAGAAGGATGGAAGCTCACGCTTATGTGTGGATTATAGACAGCTTAATAAGGCAACTATTAAGAATCGTTATCCTTTGCCACGCATTGATGATTTAATGGACCAACTGAGAGGGGCCGCGATATTTTCGAAGATTGACTTGAAGTCGGGTTACCATCAGATTCTAGTAAGGGAAGGAGATGTTCAGAAAACTGCTTTCAGAACCCGTTATGGACATTATGAATATCTCGTTATGCCATTCGGAGTTACCAATGCACCAGCTATTTTCATGGACTACATGAACAGAATCTTTAGTCCATTCCTTGATAAATTTGTTGTGGTGTTCATTGATGATATATTGATTTATTCAAAAACTGAAGAAGAGCATGGAGAACACTTACGTCAAGTTCTTGAGATTTTACGCAAGAAGCAATTGTATGCCAATTTGTCAAAGTGTGAGTTTTGGCTAGAAAAAGTGAATTTCTTGGGACATGTGATAACCAAGGAAGGAATCGCTGTAGATCCAGCTAAGATTGAGGCGGTTCTTGCTTGGAAACAGCCTCAGACTGTCACGGACATACGAAGTTTTGTAGGACTGGCAGGGTACTACAGGAGGTTTATTGAAGGTTTTGCAAAGATTGTGACCCCATTGACACAACTTACCAGAAAGGATCAACCTTTTGCATGGACGAAGAAGTGTGAGGAAAATTTTCAGTTACTGAAGACGAAATTGACGACCTCACCAGTCTTGGTGTTACCGCAATCAGATGAACCCTATGAAGTTTATTGTGATGCATCTCACCAAGGGTTGGGATGTGTTCTGATGCAACACAAGAAAGCTGTAGCTTATGCATCCAGGCAATTGAAGATTCATGAGAGGAACTATCCTACTCATGATTTGGAGCTTGCCGCAGTTGTTTTTGCATTGAAGATTTGGAGGCACTACTTATATGGGTGCACATTCACCGTGTTCAGTGACCATAAGAGTTTGAAATATTTGTTTGATCAGAAGGAATTGAACATGCGTCAAAGAAGATGGATGGAGACTCTCAAGGATTTTGATTTCACACTACAGTACCACCCTGGGAAGGCCAATGTAGTGGCTGATGCGTTGAGCAGAAGAAGTGTATCGGTGTCTTCAACCATTATGGCTAGACAACAAGAGTTATGGGAAGCTTTTAGAGACCTACACTTGAACGTAGAGTTTGCACCAGGAATTTTGAGACTCGGAATGATTAAGATTTCGAGTGGACTACTTGAAGACATTGCAAATTCTCAAGATGACGTCTTAATTCAGGAGAAGAGGAACCTAATAGTGCAAGGGAAGACAACAGAGTTTAAAATTGGAGTAGATAATATTCTACGATGTAATGGTAGGATTTGTGTACCATAAATTACGGATATGAGGAAAACAATTCTAGAAGAGGCTCATAAGAGCAAGTTGAGTATTCATCCTGGAGCAACAAAGATGTATCAGGATTTGAGACAGAATTATTGGTGGCCAGGAATGAAGAAACATGTAGCGGAGTATGTATCGACTTGTCTGACTTGTCAGAAAGCGAAGGTGGAACATCAGCGACCTGCTGGGATGTTGCAACCTTTAGATGTACCCGAATGGAAGTGGGACAACATTTCCATGGATTTTATTACTGGATTGCCCAAAACGAGGAGAAAGAATGATTCTATATGGGTGATAGTGGATCGATTGACTAAATCCGCACACTTTTTGCCAGTAAAGACCACCTATAAGGTAGATCAGTTAACAGAGATTTACATTGCTGAAATTGTGAGGTTACACGGGGTACCATCTAGTATTGTATCATACCGTGATCCGAAGTTCACCTCGCATTTTTGGGGAGCATTGCACGAAGCGTTGGGAACGAAACTACGATTGAGTTCAGCTTACCATCCCCAAACGGATGGACAGACGGAAAGAACGAATCAATCCCTTGAAGATCTGTTGAGAGCATGTGTGTTAGATGATAGAGGAAGTTGGGATGATGTACTTCCGTTGATTGAATTCACCTACAACAATAGTTTCCACGCGAGTATTGGAATGGCGCCATATGAGGCTTTATACGGGCGCAAGTGTCAAACGCCCTTGTGTTGGTATAAGGACGGTGAAAATATGATCCTTGGACCAGAGATGGTGCAACAGACTACAACTAAGGTGAAGAAAATCAAGGAGAAAATGAAGACTTCACAGGATCGTCAGAAGAGCTATGCGGACAAGCGTCGCAGACTTTTAGAATTCGAACAGGGTGACCATGTGTTTCTGAGAGTCACACCTACTACTGGAGTTGGTAGAGCATTGAAATCAAAGAAGTTGACTCCGAAGTTCATTGGACCATATCAGATTTCTGCACGAATTGGGCCCGTTGCTTATCGGATTGCATTACCTCCGATACTGTCCAATATCCATGATGTGTTTCATGTGTCACAATTGAGGAAATATCTTGCAGATCCATCTCATGTGATCGAACCAGACACAATCCAGCTAAAGGATAACCTGTCATTCGAAGTACCACCTGTGAGAATTGATGACAGGAAGATTAAGCGATTGAGGACCAAGGATGTTTCGTTGGTTAAAGTGATTTGGAATCCAATTACTGGAGACGCGACCTGGGAACTGGAGAGCAAGATGAGAGAACAACACCCAGAGTTATTTATTGATGCATAGTTTCGAGGACGAAACTAATTTTAGGGGGGTAGTAATGTAAGACCCATAATTTTAAAGTGTACTTTATGTATTTTAACGGATTTTGGTATTGAACTCAGGGGCTTTTTAGCCAAAGTTATTAATATTTTGGAGTTTATATAATCAAAAGGTATTTTGATGTCCAATTAGTATTACTTGTCGCTAAATAAATTAAATTAACTGCGGCGAATCTTTTGCGAATAGTTTTATGCGTTTTGGGTAAAAGAGTAATTTAATAAATATCTAAAGAGTTGGAGATATTTGGTAATTTTAATTAATATATATATATATATTATATATAGAAAAGGAAAAGAAAGAAATAAGGAGAAGAGAAGTAGAAAGGAAAGAAAAAGAGAGAAAGGAAAAACAAAGGAAGGAAAATCAGAATTTCCTTCTTCCTCACTGCCTCGCGAGCACCAAATTTCTTCCTTCCTCCATTGTTGCTCGTTTTTGCTTCCTTTTCTTTCCATAGAGCTCGAAATTGATAGTGGGTTATAGGACAAGGATTTCTCAACTTCACTCTTCCTCTTTGATTCGAAAACGGAGAAAAACGGTATTAGGGATTCAAACTCAAATCTCCCCGTTTCATCTAGATCTAAGCGTCATTTCAAGAAGTGATAGAAGGGAAAGTTGCTCACCACTACACTACGGTGCTAGTGAGCTATCTTTGGAAGCGGCGTTGCGAGCGGAGATTTTTACCGGATTTGCTCACGGTACCGTAATCGGACGAAAAAGCTAAAGTGAAGGTAAGGGCTCCTTCCAAACTTTTAGTTTGCATTTAGGGACTTACTTGTGGTTGTGTGGAAAAGAATTTGGTTAGGGTTAAAGTAAGGTTTTATGGAGAATGAATTTTAAACCCATTTATGTATGATTTGAGTATATGAAACTTGCTGTGTTTGAGTGATGGATTATGTTGATTTGTGTTCGTTGTTTTGACGTATTCTAAATTGATAACTGATGAAATTTGAGTTTGTTTTGTGTGGTTTGTGTGGAAAATGATTTGGAATGAAGTAGGGATTGAATGTGAAAGTATGTTTGAGTTGGTTTTGTGTGGTTTGTGTGGAAAATGATTTGGAATGAAGTATGGATTGAATGTGAAAGTATGTGTGAGTTTGTTTTGTGTGGTTTGTGTGGAAAATGTTTTGGAGTGAATTTTGGATTGAATGTGAAAGTTGGTTTTGTGTGGAGTTTGAAAACCATTAAGTTAAACGAGTATTAAGAATGGGGAATCTCTTAATGTCTTGTTTACTTAATGTGAGTTTGTGAAAATCATTAAGTTAACTGGGCATTAAGAATGGGGAATCTCTTAATGTCTTAGTTACTTAATGTTGTTGAAAAATCGTTTAAGTTAACTGAGCGTTAAGAATGGGGAATCTCTTAATGTCTTAGTTACTTAAAGTTGTTGGAAATCGTTTAAGTTAACTGAGCGTTAAGAATGGGGAATCTCTTAATGTCTCGGTTACTTAATGTTTGTTTTTGAAAATGGTTTCAGGGAAACGAGTATTAAGAATGGGGAATCTCTTAATGACTTGTTTACTGAAGGTTTTGTTGTGGAAATTGATTAAGTCAAAAGTATATTAAGAATGGGGAATCTCTTAATATGTCTGTTTGCTTAATGTTTTGGTGTGAAAATCGGTTAAGTAAATGAGTATTAAAAATGGGGAATCTTTTAATATCTGCATTTACTTAACGCTTGTTGTGAATGGAGTTGGTGTATGCTCATGCATTTCATTTGGTAAATTGTGCTGACCCGTGATAGGTGGCACCTCGGTAAACTGTACTGACCCGTGATAGGTGGTATGTTTACGATTTACTTTTTGGTAAGTTGTGTTGACTCGTGATAGGTGACACCTCGATAAGTAGTACTTTGGCCTGTGATAGGCGGTACCCTTACAACTTACGTTTTTTCTTTTGGTAAATCGTGCTGACCCGTGATAGGTGGCACCTCGGTAAACAGTACTGACCCGTGATAGGTGGTACGTTTACGATTTACGCTTTTTAGTAAATCGTGCTGACCCGTGATAGGTGGCACCTCGGTAATTGGTACTTTGGCCTGCGATAGGCGGTACAATTATGATTTACGGCCCTTCGAGGAGGGTTTTGGTTTGGAATTCCGAGTCCATGCATTTTGGCATATACGCATTGCATTAGGGTGCTCGGCACACGAGTCGTGTTTGATTCAAATTTATGATTGTGATGATATTACTAAGTGCTATGTTTTGGAATAGATTGTGTGTAAGTGTGTTTGATTCAAGTTTATGATTGAGTGTTTGAACTTAAGTTGTGGTGGTAAATGGGGTTTTATTTGCTAAGAGTTATGTTTTGGAATTGTGTGATTGTATGTTAGATTGTAAAACGATTTCGAAACTCATAATGTCGTGGTGATTGTATGGATATTACTAAGTGTTAAGGTTTGGAGTGGTGTTTGAATGTGATTGAGTTAGTTTAAGTATTTTTGAAAGAATATACAGGGAAATCGATTTACCCAATCGATTTGATGAGTTACAGGGGCCCTGTTTTGCACGAAATCGATTTACCCAACCGATTTTGTATGTTGTCTTTCAAAATTATTTAAGAAATCGATTTGATAAATCGATTTGATTCTATTGGATTCAAGTCAGGGGCTCTGTCTTCCAAAAATCGATTTGCTCAATCGATTGGATTCAATACAGGGGCTCTGTCTGTCAGGAAATCGATTTACCCAATCGATTGAGTCAATCAATTTACCCAATCGATTGATTTAAGCCCAGAGTTCAGTTTTCACTAAAAACTTTCAGGAAATGGATTTCCCTGATCGATTGACTTAGTGGAAAATCTTATTTTGAGTTAGATAATTGATTGCTTAATTGATTTATCCATGTTTTGGTGAGTTACGTATTACTTTATAGATTGAGAACTTTCTTTTGATTTCATTTACATTTGGCAAGAATTACATGAACTTTTAGCATGTGGAAAATCTTTCTAAGATGTATGATAAATTGAAAAGGTTATTTGTGCATTGAAAAGCTTAAATGTTATGTGTTAACTGTTAATTTCGGTTGGTGACCCTTTACAACTATTGTGGAAATCTGGGCTTTGCCCTCAGATGAGAATCAGGATGATCCTACCGGTTCGTACCCTCCGGATGGGAATGTGGATGGGAGTGCTTGATTGGAGCTACGTTAGGAGGATCTCACGGGGCGCGTGGAGATCACTCAGGGTGTTTAGTTGTTTTGTAAAATGATCAGACTAGGATGACACAGAGGGAACATATGTCTTTCTTTTGGGTTGCTTTTATTTTTAAACTGGAAGACTGTACCACTTTTGTTATGTAAATATTTTGAATTCATATTTCGAGAACTTTTTCCGCTGCTTGTAAATTATAATTGCTTAATTATTTTATCCAAAGGTGTTATCTTATTTATCTCTCTGTTTTATTTTAACTTCTTTTGAAAAAAAAAATATACACCCTCGCTTTGAAAAGCTGGGGTGTTACAGATACTACGATTGAGTTCAGCTTACCATCCACAAACGGACGGACAGACTGGAAGGACGAATCAGTCCCTAGAGGATCTGTTGAGAGAACGTGTATTAGATGATAGAGGAAGTTGGGATGACGTACTTCCATTGATTGAGTTCACCTACAACAATAGTTTCCACGCAAGTATTGGAATGGCACCACATGAGGCTTTATATGGGCGCAAGTGTCAGACGCCCTTGTGTTGGTATAAGGACAGCGAAAGTATGATTGTCGGACCAGAGATGGTGAACAGACTACAGCTAAGGTAAGGAAGATCAAGGAGAAAATGAAGACTTCATAGGATCGTCAGAAGAGTTACGCGGACAAGCGTCGCAAACTTTTAGAATTCGAACAGGGGGACCATGTATTTCTAAGAGTCACACCTACTACTGGAGTTGGTAGAGCATTGAAATCGAAGAAGTTGACTCCGAAATTCATGATGTGTTTCATGTGTCACAATTGAGGAAATATCTTGCAGATCCATCTCATGTGATCGAACCAGACACAATCCAGCTAAAGGATAACTTGTCATTCGAAGTACCACCGGTGAGAATTGATGACAGGAAGATCAAGCGATTGAGGACCAAGGATGTTTCGTTAGTCAAAGTGATTTGGAACCCAATTACTGGAGATGCGACTTGGGAACTGGAGAATAAGATGAGAGAACAACACCCAGAGTTATTTATCGACGGATAGTTTCGAGGACGAAACTAATTTTAGGGGGGTAGTAATGTAAGACCCATAATTTTAAAGTGTACTTTATGTATTTTAATGGATCTTGGTATTGAACTCAGGGGCTTTTTAGCCAAAGTTATTAATATTTTAGAGTTTATATAATCAAAAGGTATTTTGATGCTTGATTAAAATTACTCGTCGATAAATAAGTTAATTAACTGCAGTGAATCTTTTACAAATAGTTTTATGCGTTTTGGGTAAAAGAGTAATTTAATAAATATCTATAAAGTTGGAGATATTTGTTAATTATTAATAATATATATATATATATATTTATATATGTATAGAAAAGGAAAAGAAAGAAATAAGGAGAAGAGAAGTAGAAAGGAAAGAAAAAGAGAGAAAGGAAAAACAAAGGAAGGAAAATCAGAATTTCCTTCTTCCTCACTGCCTTGCGTGAACAAATTTCTTCCTCCCTCCATTGTTGCTCGTTTTTGCTTTCTTTTCCTCCCTTAGAGTTCGAAATTGATAGTGGGTTATAGGACAAGGATTTCTCAACTTCACTCTTCCTCTTTGATTCGAAAACGGAGAAAAACGGTATTAGGGATTCAAACTCAAATCTCCCCGTTTCATCTAGATCTAAGCGTCGTTTCAAGAAGTGATAGAAGGGAAAGTTGCTCACCACTACACTACGGTGCTAGTGAGCTAACTTTGGAAGCGGCGTTGCGAGCGGATATTTTATCGGATTTGCTCACGGTACCGTAATCGGACGAAAAAGCTAAAGTGAAGGTAAGGGCTCCTTCCAAACTTTTAGTTTGCATTTAGGGACTTACTTGTGGTTGTGTGGAAAAGAATTTGGTTAGGGTTAAAGTAAGGTTATATGGAGAATGAATTTTAAACCCATTTATGTATGATTTGAGTATATGAAACTTGCTGTGTTTGAGTGATGGATTATGTTGATTTGTGTTCGTTGTTTTGACGTATTCTAAATTGATAACTGATGAAATTTGAGTTTGTTTTGTGTGGTTTGTGTGGAAAATGATTTGGAATGAAGTAGTGATTGAATGTGAAAGTATGTTTGAGTTGGTTTTGTGTGGTTTGTGTGGAAAACGATTTGGAACGAAGTATGGATTGAATGTGAAAGTATGTGTGAGTTTGTTTTGTGTGGTTTGTGTGGAAAATGATTTGGAATGAAGTAGTGATTGAATGTGAAAGTATGTTTGAGTTGGTTTTGTGTGGAAAACGATTTGGAACGAAGTATGGATTGAATGTGAAAGTATGTGTGAGTTTGTTTTGTGTGGTTTGTGTGGAAAATGATTTGGAATGAAGTAGTGATTGAATGTGAAAGTATGTTTGAGTTGGTTTTGTGTGGTTTGTGTGGAAAACGATTTGGAATGAAGTATGGATTGAATGTGAAAGTATGTGTGAGTTTGTTTTGTGTGGTTTGTGTGGAAAATGTTTTGGAGTGAATTTTGGATTGAATGTGAAAGTTGGTTTTGTGTGGAGTTTGAAAACCATTAAGTTAAACGAGTATTAAGAATGGGGAATCTCTTAATGTCTTGTTTACTTAATGTGAGTTTGTGAAAATCATTAAGTTAACTGGGCGTTAAGAATGGGGAATCTCTTAATGTCTTAGTTATTTAATGTTGTTTGAAAATCGTTTAAGTTAACTGAGCGTTAAGAATGGGGAATCTCTTAATGTCTCGGTTACTTAATGTTTGTTTTTTTGAAAATGGTTTCAGGGAAACTAGTATTAAGAATGGGGAATCTCTTAATGACTTGTTTACTGAATGTTTTGTTGTGGAAATTGATTAAGTCAAAAGTATATTAAGAATGGGGAATCTCTTAATATGTCTGTTTGCTTAATGTTTTGGTGTGAAAATCGGTTAAGTAAATGAGTATTAAAAATGGGGAATCTTTTAATATCTGCATTTACTTAACGCTTGTTGTGAATGGAGTTGGTGTATGCTCATGCATTTCATTTGGTAAATTGTGCTGACCCGTGATAGGTGGCACCTCGGTAAACTGTGCTGACCCGTGATAGGTGGTACGTTTACGATTTACTTTTTGGTAAGTTATGCTGACCCGTGATAGGTGGCACCTCGGTAAGTAGTACTTTGGCCTGTGATAGGCGGTACCCTTACGACTTACGCTTTTTCTTTTGGTAAATCGTGCTGACCCGTGATAGGTGGCACCTCGGTAAACAGTACTGACCCGTGATAGGTGGTACGTTTACGATTTACGCTTTTTAGTAAATCGTGCTGACCCGTGATAGGTGGCACCTCGGTAATTGGTACTTTGGCCTGCGATAGGCGGTACAATTATGATTTACGGCCCTTCGAGGAGGGTTTTGGTTTGGAATTCCGAGTCCATGCATTTTGGCATATACGCATTGCATTAGGGTGCTCAGCACACGAGTCGTGGTTGATTCAAATTATGATTGTGTTGATTTTGCTAAGTGTTATGGTTTGAAATTATGTGTAAGGGTGTCCTGATTCAAAATGTGATTTTGTTGATTGTACTAAGAGTTATGTTTTGGAATTGTGTGATAGTATGTTTGGTTGTAACAAACGTTTTCGAAACTCATAATGACGTGGTGATTGTATGGGTATTGCTAAGTGTTAAGGTTTGGGGTGGCGTGTGTATGTGATTGAGTTAGTTTATGAATTTTTGGAAAAATATGCAGGGAAATCGATTTGGAAATCGATTGGCATTAAGTCAGTGGCTCAGCTATGCTGTCACTCGATTGCCCAATCTATTGCCCAATCGATTGGCATTAAGTCAGTGGCTCAGCTATGCTGTCACTCGATTGCCCAATCGATTGGCATTAAGTCAGTGGCTCAACTATCCCGTCCATCTATTGCCCAATCGATTGAATTAAGCCCAGAATTCAAATTTCACTAAAAACCTTCAGGAAATCGATTTGGAAATCGATTGGCTTAGTAGAAATTCTTATTTTGAGCTAGACAACAGATTGCTCATTGATTTATCAATGTCTTGGTTAGTTATGTATTTCTTGATGGATTGAGAACTTTATTTTAATTTCAATTTTATTTGGCAAGCATGATATGAACTTTTAGCATATGGAAAACTCTTCTAAGATCCATGATAAGTTGAAAAGGTTATTTGTGCATTGAAAAGCTTAAATGTTATGTGTTAACTGTTAATTTCGGTTGGTGACCCTTTACAACTATTGTGGAAATCTGGGCTTTGCCCTCAGATGAGAATCAGGATGATCCTACCGGTTCGTACCCTCCGGACGGTAATGTGGATAGGAGTGCTTGATTGGAGCTACGTTAGGAGAATCTCACGGGGCGCGTGGAGATTACTCAAGGCGTATAGTTTTTGTTATGTATAGAATGATCAGACTAGGTTGACACAGAGGAAACATATGTCTTTCTCGTGGGTTGCTTTTAAATTTTAAACTGGAAGACTGTACCACTTTTGTTATGTAAACCTTTTGAATACATATTTTGTTAACTTCTTCCGCTGCTTGTAAATTATAAGAACTTAATTATGTATCCGAAGGTGTTACCTTATTATTTCTCTGTTGTATTTTAAGTTCTATTTTGAAAAAAAAAAAAATACACCCTTGCTTTGAAAAACGGGGTGTTACAGCTTCTGACAATCGTAGCAGGTGAGAGTATTAGGGGTACAAGCGTTAGCATAATGCCCCTCTTCCACACATCGGAAACATCGAACCACTCGTCCCAATTTTCTCCCAAAATTCTGGTTCCCTGGGCGATTCTGCCCATTGTTGTTAGTTCGTGGTCGATCATAAGGTTTAACAACTTGTTTCCCCTGGTTGTTCTGATAATTCACCTGACTAGGCCCTCCTGCACTAAAATTTCCTCCTCGGCTAGCCCTGTTGTTCTTCATATCCTCAACTTCCCTACATTTTTCCACGAGAACTTGGAAACGTTGAATTCCCAAGGGCAAGACCGAGTCTTGAATCTCATACTTTAGTCCGTCTTGGAAACGTTGACACATGAATGGTTCATCAATCTCTTCATGGAAAAACCTGAAATGCCTTGACAGTGATTCAAACTTAGCGGCATATTCGCCCACGGTCATGTTCCCCTGATGCAGTTTCAGGAAATCATCACCCAGCTTAGTTCTAGTACTCATCGGAAAGTATTTGTCTAAAAACTTCCTTTTGAACGATTCCCAGTTCACCTCCTCGTGAGCCGATCTCATCAACAACCTTGCACTCGTCCACCAGTACTCAGCATCCCCTAATAGCATATAAGTGACATAGTTGACCTTCCTTGCCGCCTGCAGTTAATCGTTTCGAAGATCTTTTCCACTTCTTGGATCCACTGATCCGCTTTCTTTGAATTTTCATCCCCCTTAAACTTGGGAGGATTGTAACGACGGAAGTCTTCTAACCATGTTGACTATGCAGCACGGATCTCTCTTTCCCTTTTTCCGAGATCACGTTGAGTCTTGGTAGTAGTCTGTGCAGCAACAGAAGCAGCCATGTTATTCATAGCCTCCGCCATTTGATCATCCCTATTAGCATTAGCTCTC
Organism: Cicer bijugum; assembly: GCA_037974875.1. NCBI lineage: Eukaryota > Viridiplantae > Streptophyta > Magnoliopsida > Fabales > Fabaceae > Cicer > Cicer bijugum. The sequence continues at coordinate 5,499,916 of JBBPBT010000850.1, forward strand.
AAAACGTCATTTCTTCTTGGCGGTATGGTTTTCCTATAAAACCATCATCAAGTAGAGTCTTAACACTACTTCAAATAATTCCAAAAATAACTTCCGACCACGTCGACACATAATAAAAGGAAGACATCCGTTCCCTCTGTGTCAACCTAGTCTAATCATTTTACAAAACAACTAAACACCCTAAGTAATCTCCACACGCCCCGTGAGATCCTCCTAACATAGCTCCAGTCAGGCACTCCCATCTACATCCCCATCAGCAGGGTACGACCCGGTAGGATTGTCCTGGCTCTCATCTGAGGGCGAAGCCCAGATTTCCACAATAGTTGTAAAAGGTCACCAACCGAAATTAACAGTTAACACATAACATTTAAGTTTCAAATCCACAAAATGACCTTTCCATATGCTAAAAGTTCATACAATGCTTACCAAATTAATATGAAATCAAAATAAGTCTCAAATCAATCAAGTAATAAACAACGGCCAATTCGTTGATGAACCAATTGAGCAATCGATTATCTAACTCAAAATAAGAATTTCAACTGAACCAATCTATTGGGGAAATCGATTTGGAAGAAGGGTTTTAGTGAACAATGAACTCTGAACTTACATCAATTGATTAGGGAAATCGATATACTGAATAACTGAGCCCCTGTGTTAAAGCCAATCGATTGGGGCAATCGATTGAATGAAAAACTGAGCTCCTATATTGAAGCCAATCGATTTCCTAATCGATTTTGTCAATTTGGCTGAGTTCCTGTCTTGGCCAAATCGATTTGGCCAATCGATTTCTTCAATACATTTTCAAAATTCAAGAAAATAGGAGACATATCAATCGATTCATTCAATCGATTTCTTAAAAGGTTTTGAAAGACAAATTACAAAATCGATTTGACAAATCGATTTAATCAATTTACAGAAGTCCCTGTAACTTTTCCAATCAATTGGGGCAATCGATTTCCCTGCGTAATCTTCCAAAAATACATAAACTAACTCAATCACATTCATACATAATACCAAATCTTAACACTTAGCAATTCCAACGCGATCACCACGACAATTTGGGTTTTGAAATAGTTTTATACTCCATCCCATTCACACGCAATTCAAAACATAACTCTTAGTAAAATCACACAATCACAATGACATCTCAAGTTCAAACACTCAATTTCAAAACACGACTCGTGTGCCAAGCACCCTTAAGATTTGAATCCAACACACTTAAACTTGAATCCAACACACTTATACATAATTTCAAAACATAACACTTAGCAAAATCAACACAATCATAAATTTGAATCAACCACGACTCGTGTGCCAAGCACCCTAATGCAATGCGTATATGCCAAAATGCATGGACTCGGAATTCCAAACCAAAACCCTCCTCGAAGGGCCGTAAATCATAATTGTACCGCCTATCGTAGGCCAAAGTACAAATTACCGAGGTGCCACCTATCACGGGTCTGCACGATTTACTAAAAAGTGTAAACCATAAACGTATTGCCTATCACGGGCCCGTATCGTTTACCAAGGTGCCATCTATCACGGGTCTGCACGGTTTACTAAAAGAACAAAAATTGTAAATGTACCGCCTATCACAGGCCAAAGTACTCCTTACCAAGGTGCCACCTATCACGGGTCTGCACAATTTACAAAAACCCGTAAATCGTAAATGTACCGCCTATCACGGGCAAAAGTACTATTTAACAAGGTGCCACCTATCACGGTTCTGCACAATTTACAAAAACGTAAAGCATAAATGTACCGCCTATCACAGGCCAAAGTACTATTTATCAAGGTGCCACCTATCACGGGTCTGCACGATTTACAAAAAGCATGAAAATGCATGAGCGTATACTGACTCCATCCACAACAATTGTTAAGCAAATGCAGATATTAAAAGATTTCCCATTTTTAACACTCATTTAACTTAAACGATTTTCACAACAAACTTTAAGCAAACAGAAATATTAAGAGATTCCCCATTCTTAATACTCTTTTAACTTAACAATTTTCAAAACGAACATTAAGTAAACAACACATTAAGAGATTCCCCATTCTTAATTCTCATTTAACTTAAACGATTTTTCAAAACAAACATCAAGTAAATAAGACATTAAGAGATTCCCCATTCTTAATTCTCATATAACTTAAACGATTTTCCAAAACACACATTAAGTAAACGAGACATTAAGAGATTCCCCATTCTTAATACTCGTTTAACTCTAATGGTTTTCACGACAACATTAAGTAAATAAGTCATTAAGAGATTCCCCATTATTAATACTCATTTAACTTAAACGCTTTTCACAAACTCACATTAAGTAAACAAGACATTAAGAGATTCCCCATTCTTAATACTCGTTTAACTCTAATGGTTTTTACGACAACATTAAGTAAATAAGTCATTAAGAGATTCCCCATTCTTAATACTCATTTAACTTAAACGATTTTCACAAATTCACATTAAGTAAACGAGACATTAAGAGATTCCCCATTCTTAATACCCGTTTAACTCTAATGGTTTTCAAATTCCACACCAAACAAACTCAAACATAATATCCAATTCAACCCTCGATTCACACCAAATCACATCAATCAACAAACATCAAGTATGAAGACGCTAAGTACGATGAACAGAAATCAACGCAATCATAACACTCAAATACATCAATTTTCATTTACTCAAATTATACATAAATGAGTTAAATTCATTTTCCCCAAATCAATACTTTAACCCTAACAAAATTCTTTTCCTCACGACCACAAATAAGTCACTAAATGCAAACTAAAAGTTTGGAAGGAGCCCTTACCTTCACGTTAGCTTTCACGTGCGATTACAGTACCGTGAGTAAGTCCAGTAAAATCTCCGTTCACAACGTTGCTTCCAAAGTTGGTCCACTAGCACCGTAGCACGGAGGTGAGCAACCTTCCCTTCTATCACTTCTTGAAAGGAGGCCTAGATCTAGATGAAACGGGATGGTTTGTGTTTGACGGTTTTGGAATCCCTAATACTGTTTTTCTTCGTTTTCTAAACAACGAGGAAGTATGGAGCTGAGAAAACCTTGCTCTCTTATCCACTAAACCTTGGGTTTCAACTTTCGAACTTAAAGGGAAGCAAAGAAAGCAAAAACCAGCAACAATGGAGGAAGGAGGGGGAATGAGCGCGCGAGACAGGGAGAGGAAAATGTGTTTTCTGTTTTCCTTTGGTTTTCCTTTCTTCCAGTTTCCTTTCCTCCTATTTCCTTTTTCTTTCTTTTCTATCTCTTTCCTTTTTCCCTCCACACAAACATATATATATATGTTTATATATATTAATTATAATTAACAAATATCTCAAAACTAGATATTTATTAAAATTACCATTTCACCCATAACGCATTAAATTCCTCGTAAAGGATTCACCGTACTTAATTTAACTTATTTAACGACGAGTAATTTTAGTCGAGCGTCAAAATATCTTTTTGATCATATAAACTCCAAAATATTAATAACTTTGGCTAAAAAGCCTCCGAGCTCAATATCAAAAATACACTAAAATACATAAAGTATACTTTATAATTGTGGGTCTTACAATTTCTGTAAGACCCATAATTTTAAATTATACTTTATGTATTTTAGTGGATTTTGGTATTGAACTCTGAGGCTTTTTAGCCAAGTTATTAATATTTTGGGAGTTTAAATGACCAAAAAGATATTCTGATGCCCGATTAAAATTACTCGTCGATAAATAAATTAAATTAACTGCGGTGAATCTTTTATGAATAATTTAATTCTGGGGAGTTTTGTTAAAAATATCTCGAGTTGCTAAGAATTGTATATGTCAATTGAGTTGCGATGATAGTAGATATTTTTAACAAAAAGTGGTTTGGAGAGGTTATGGGTGAAATGGTAATTTTAATAAATATCTAGATATTTTGAGATATTTATTAAGTTATAATTAATATATATGTTTGTTTGGAGGGAAAAGAAAAGAAAATAGAAGGGAAAGAAAAGGAAATAGAAAGAAAGGAAAATAGAAGAAAGGAAAACAGAGAAAGGAAAAAAACAAAACTCTTCTTCCTCCTCCAGCCTCGCGAACCCATTTCTTCCTCTTCCTTCTACCTTCCATTTTTTTCTTCCTTTTGCTTCAAGAAAAACCAAGTTAGTTAAATAAAAACATTTCCCTGCTACTCGACTTCATCTCTTCGACTTCATTCTTCTCCTTTGATTCAAAAACGGAGAAAAACGGTGTTGGTGTTTCCAAAACTGTTAAACTCAAAACCCCACATTTCATCTAGATCTAAGCTTCCTTTCGCGAAGAGATAGAAGGGAAAGTTGCTCACCACCACGCTACGGTGCTAGTGAACTAACTTTAGAAGCTACGGTGCTAGGGTTGAAGTGTTGATTTGGGGGAAAATGAATCTAAGGCTTTTATGGGTAAAATCTTAGAGTGGGTTTGGGTGATATTGATGAGTGTTTTATAGAAAATGAATTTAACTCATTTATGTATGATTTTGAGGAAATAAAATTTGACGTGTTCATAATTAATACTTATAAGTTTTGAGATGTGTTTGTGTGGATTTTGTGGAAAATGAATGGATGTGATTTGGTGTGAATTGTGAATTGAATTTGAGAATATGTCTGAGTATGTTCTGTGTGGAATTTGAAAATCATTATAGTTAAACGAGTATTAAAAATGGGGAATCTTTTAATATCTCTGCTTACTTAATGTTTGCAATGAAAATCGTTAGAGTTAAATGAGTATTAAAAATGGGGAATCTTTTAATATCTGCATTTACTTAACGATTGTCGTGGATAGAGTCAGAGTATGCTTGTGCATTTCATATTGGGTAAATCATGCAGAGCCGTGATAGGTGGCACCTCGGCAAATAGTACTTCGGCCTGTGATAGGCATACATTTACGACTTACGTTTTTGGTAAATCGTGCTGACCCGTGATAGGTGGCACCTTGGTAAATAGTACATCGGCCTGTGATAGGCGGTACATTTACGATTTACGTTTCTTTTTAGTAAATCGTGCAGACCCGTTATAGGTGGCACCTCGGTAAACAGTACTTCGACCTATGATAGGCGGTACAATTATGATTTACGACCCTTCGAGGAGGGTTTTGGTTTGGAATTCTGAATCCATGCATTTTGGCATATACGCATAGCATTAGGGTGCTTGGCACACGAGTCGTGTTTGATTCAAGATTATGATTGAGTGTTTGAACTTGAGATTATGATTGAGTGTTTGATTCAAGATTATGATTGAGTGTTTGAACGAGTCGTGGTAATTGCGTTGTAATTGCTAAGTGTTATGTTTTGAAATTGTGTGTAAGTGTGATTGATTCCAAAACTATTTCGAAACTCAAGTTGTCGTGGTGATTGTGTTGAAATTGCTAAGTGTTATGTTTTGAAATTGTGTGTAAGTGTGATTGATTTCAAAACTATTTTGAGACTCAATATGTCGTGGTGATTGGGTTGAAATTGCTAAGTGTTATGTTTTGAAATTGTGTGTAAGTGTGATTGATTTCAAAACTATTTCGAGACTCAAGATGTCGTGGTGATTGTGTTGTAATTACTAAGTGTTATGCTTTGGAATTGTGTGTTGTGTGTAATTGTGATTGATTCAGTTTATGTAGTTTAGAAAAACTTCAGAAAAATCAATTTCCCAATCAATTCTGTTAAAAAGATATTGAACAAATCGATTTGCCAATCGATTTGGCTTGTCACAGTAGCTCAAATTTTTATCAAAATTGATGGGCCAATCGATTAGGCATGTCATAGGGGCTCAGCTATTTATCAAAATCGATTTGCCAATCGATTTGACATGTTACAGGGGCTCAGCTATTTATCAAAATAGATTTGCCTATTGATTTGGCATGTTACAGGGGCTCAGTTATTTATCAAAATCGATTTGCCACTCGATTTGGCATGTTATAGGGGCTCAACTATTTATCAAAATCGATTTGCCAATCAATTTGGCATGTTACAGGGGCTCAACTATTTAAAAAATCGATTTCCCAATCGATTTCCTAATCGATTGCCCAATCGATTGATTTAAACCCAGAATATAGGTTTGACTAAAAGCCTTTAAGAAATCGATTTCCCAATCGATTTGCTTAGTAAAAACTTTTATTTTGAGTCAGACAATCGATTGCTCAGTAGATTCAACAATTGGTCGGTTAGTTGATTCATTACTTGATTGATTAAAACCCTATTTTGATTTCATTTTTACTTGGCAAGTATTATATGAACTTTTAGCATATGGAAAACCCTTTCAAGGTGCATGCTAAGTTGAAAGGTTATTCTGTGCATTTAAAAGCTTAATTGTTATATGTTAATTGTTAATTTCGGTTGGTGACCCTTTACAACTATTGTGGAAATATGGGCTTTGCCCTCAGATGAGAATCAGGACAATCCTACCGGTTCGTACCCTGTGGATGGGGATGTAGTTGGAAACACCTGACTGGAGCTATGTTAGGAGGATCTTGCGGGGCGCGTGAAGATCACTCAAGATGTATAGTTTTTTGTAGAATGATCAGATTAGGTTGACGTATAGGGACTAGATGTCTTTCTTTTGGATTGTGTTTATTTTAATTCGAAGACTGTACCTATACTAATATTGTCAGCATGACATTTTATTTTCGATGGGTCCCATGTACCACTTTTTGATGTGTAAATACTTTGGATTCATATTTCAAAAACTATTATGACTTAAATATTTATCCAAAGGTATTTCCTTATTTATTTCTTTGTTTTATGAATTTGTTTTAAAAAAACAATACACTCTCGCTGTTAAAAATCGGGGTGTTACATTGTGGTATTAGAGCTTTGGTTTAGATTTCTTTGGGGATGTGGAGTTTTGGTTATAGATTATAGGTCAACCTGTAGGTTGGGAGTTGTTATCTGATCATGTGTCGGTTTAGGTGGTTTGAGTTGTCAGGTCCAAAATAATTATTATGTGTTGATGTGGTCGGAAGTTAGTTTTGGTATTGTTTGAAGTAGTGTTAAGACTCTACTTGATGATGGTTTTATAGGAAAACCATGCCGTCAAGAAGGAATGATGCTTCGAGAGCCAATGCTAATAGGGATGATCGAATGGCGGAGGCTATGAATAACATGGTTGTTTCTGTTGCTGCACAGACTGCTGCCAAGACTCAACGTGATCTTGAAAAGAGGGAAAAAGAGATTCGTGATGCAGAGTCAAGAGGATTAGAAGACTTTCGTCGTTACAATCCTCCCATGTTTAAGGGGAATGAGACTTCAGAGAATGCGGATCAATGGATCTAAGAAGTGGAAAAGATCTTCAAAATGATTAACTGTCAAGCGGGAGTGAAGGTCAACTTTGCCACTTATATACTATTGGGGGATGCTGAGTACTGGTGGAGGAGTACAAGATTGATGATGGGATCAGCTCACGAGGACGTGAATTGGGAATCATTCAAAAGGGAGTTTTTAGACAAATAATTCCCGATGAGTATCAGGACTAAACTGGGTGATGATTTTCTGAAACTGTATCAGGGGAACATGACCGTGGATGAATATACTTCTAAGTTTGAATCGCTATCAAGGCATTTCAGGTTTTTCCCTGAAGAGATTGATGAACCATTCATGTGTTATCGTTTCCAAGACGGACTAAAGGATGAGATTCAAGACTCTGTCTCACCATTGGGAATTCAACGTTTCCAAGTTCTTGTGGAAAAATGTAGAGAAGTTGAGGATATGAAGAATAAGAGGGCTAGCCGAGGAGGGAATTTTAGTTCAGGAGGGCCTAGTCAGGTGAATCATCAGAACAACAAGGGGAAACAAGTTGCTAAACCTTATAATCGACCACAAAATAACAATAGTGGGCAGAATCGCCCAGGAAACCAGAATTTCGGAAGACAATTGGGACGAGTGGTTTGATGTTTCCGATGTGGGGAAGAGGGACATTATGCTAGTGCTTGTACCCCTAATATTCTCACCTGCTACAATTGTCAAAAGCCAGGGCACATGGCAAAGGATTGCACGGCTCCGAAGGTGGAACCAGTTGTGAATGTAACTAGGGCCACTCGTCCTACTGCTAGAGGACACATTTATTGTGTGAGTGCTGAAGATGGATTCAACGTGATTGTGAGATTGCAGGTAACACTCTAACTGCACTTTTTGATTCGGGGGAAACCCATTCCTTCATTGCTATGGATTGTGTGAATCGTTTGAAGTTATTTGTGTCTGCTTTACCTTTTGATTTGGTTGTTTCCACACCTGCTAAGACTTTGACAGTAAATTATGCATGTTTACACTATCAAATGACTATTCAGAATAGGGATTTCTTGGTTAATTTGATTTGTTTACCTCTACAATCACTCAAGGTCATTCTCGGTATGGATTGGATGTCGTATCATTATGTGATTTTTGATTGTGCTCGCAAATTAGTTCATTTCCCTGAACCAGGAGTAGTTAAGTATCTAGCCGCTAACCAACTCCGAGTGTCACTAAGAGAAGGAACTCATGAGTTTTTGTCTCTGGCTAATGTGGAGGCAAAGATAAATGTGAACATAGAAGATGTGATGCTTGTCAATGAGTACCGAGACGTATTTCCAACGGAAATTCCAGGATTGCCACCGGTAAGAGAAGTGGAATTTTTCATTGATTTGCACCCAGGAATCGGGCCTATTTCAATGGCACCGTATCGAATGTCGCCATTGGAATTAAATGAGCTCAAAGGCCAAATTGAAGATTTGTTGGAGAAGAAATTTATTAGACCAAGTGTATCGCCATGGGGAGCTCCAGTTTTGCTAGTTAAGAAGAAGGACGGAAGCTCGTGCTTATGTGTGGATTATAGACAGCTTAATAAGGAAACTATTAAGAATCGTTATACTTGCCACGCATCGATGATTTAATGGATCAGTTGAGAGGGGCCGCAATATTTTCGAAGATTAACTTGAAGTCGGGTTACCATCAGATTCGAGTAAGGGAATGAGATATTCAGAAAACTGCTTTCAGAACCCGTTATGGACATTATGAATATCTTGTTATGCCGTTTGGAGTTACCAATGCACCAGCAATTTTCATGGACTACATGAACATAATCTTTAATCCATTCCTAGATAAATCACATGTCACCCACTCAACTTTTGTATCACCGGGATCCCACTTATACACATCTCTGGGTTTTTGGTTGCCTATGCTACCCATTACTTCCTTCTACCAGTCTCCATAAATTACAACCTCGCTCTACCCCATGTGTTTTCTTGGGCTACCCATCCAATCATAGAGGATATAAATGTTATGATTTGTCAACCAAAAAAATAATTATTTCACGGCATGTAATCTTTGATGAAACACAATTTCCTTTTACTAAGCTACATTTACCCATAAAAGCTGGATATGATTTTCTAGATGATACTCTACATCCTTCCCGCATCCATCACTGGAAAAATCAAACTTTCTAGCCCATTACAACCAACCCTCCAGCTACAACCCAAACTGCTTCCCCAAACAACAACCATGTTCCACACACCATCATCCAAACCAACCCACCTCCAACAAATGACCAGCCAATTCACCAACCCGCCAGAACCATAACAACTTGCAGCATGCATGGAATTACCAAACCCAAACGCCTGTTCAACCTCTCTTCCTCGGCTAATGCCATCTTACCCTCTCCCATTCCGAAAACTCCATATTTAGCCTTGTCCGATCCACATTGGAAATCTTCCATGCAAGCAGAATTTGATGCTCTTATTAAAAATAAGACGTGGGATTTGGTCCCCCGGCCTTGTGGTGTCAATATTATTCAATCTATGTGGATTTTTCGTCATAAAAAGAAATCTGACGGTTCTTTTGAGCGCTATAAGGCTCGTCTTGTTGGTGATGGCAGGTCTCAAAAAGCTGGAGTGGATTGTGATAAAACATTTAGCCCTGTGGTGAAACTAGCAACTATCTGGAAGGTTCTCAACATTGCCTTATCATACTCATGGCCCATCCATCAGTTAGATGTCCAGAATGCCTTTTTACACGGTAATCTTCGTGAGACCGTCTATATGCATCAGCACATGGGTTTGCGCGATCCTGTTCATCCAGACTATGTCTGTCTTCTGCGCAAATCACTATATGGCCTCAAACTGGCTCCTCGAGCTTGGTACCAGAGGTTTGCTGACTATGTCTCCACCATAGGCTTCCTTCACAGCAAATCTGACCATTCCTTATTCATCTACCGTAAAGGCACAAACATTGCATACCTTCTTCTATATGTAGATGATATCATTCTCATTACATCCACTGATGCTCTTCGGAAGTCCATCATGATGCTGCTTGCTTTCGAATTTGCTATGAAGGATTTGGGCCCTCTCAGCTATTTTCTAGGCATTGCAGTAACGGGACATTTCTTTGTTAGAAAAATTATGCAGCAGAGATCATTGATCGAGCCGTCATGTCCTCTTGCAAACCGTCCGCTACACCTGTTGACACCAAACAAAAACTCAATGTCTCCTCAGGTGTTTCGGTTGAGGATCCAACTCATTATCGGAGCCTCGCAGGTGCTTTGCAGTATCTCACATTTACTCGACCAAATATTTCATATGTTGTCCAGCAGATATGCCTCCACATGCATGCTCCAAAAGCCGAACACATGAACGCTCTAAAACGCATTATGCGTTACGTCCAAGGCACTCTGCATTTCGGTTTACATCGATACCCTTCATCCATCTCCAATCTTACCTCCTACACTGATGTTGATTGGGGTGGTTGTCTTGACACAAGGCGTTCTGCATCTGGTTATTGTGTCTTTCTTATTGATAATCTTATCTCATGGTCATCTAAACGACAGCCTACCCTCTCTCGCTCCAGTGCTGAAGCAGAATATAGAGGGGTAGCCAACGTCGTGTCCGAGTCATGCTGGATTCGAAATCTTCTCCTAGAACTGCATTTTCCAATCCTAAAAGCAACATTGGTGTACTGTGACAATGTCAGTGCCATCTACCTCTCCAGCAACCCAGTTCAACACCAACGCACCAAGCACATCGAGCTGGATATTCACTTTATTCGCGAGAAGGTGGCTCGCGGTCAAGCTCGGGTTCTTCATGTCCCATCCCGTCATCAGATTGCTGAAATATTTACTAAAGGGCTCCTGCGCATACTTTTTGATGAATTTCGAGCAAGTCTCAGCGTACGGGAACCTCCCTCTTCCACTGCGGGGGAGTGATAGACTACAATATTTGCTAGAATATTCTTGTAATTATATGTGTATCCTTTCTATTCATAGAATAGTCAATACCTTCCTAATCTATTTTAAGTAAACCATTAATGTATAGTTAATAGGTTTCTATATTGGACATGCATGATCATTGTATATATATGTTTCTAGATTAATGAGAAAGCACAACAATATAATTCCTTTCAATATCATTTTCAAAACCTTAAAAATTAAGGTTTTTTGTAAATAACTTTAACCGCGGGAAACATGGGATCAAATGGTGGCTCATATATTACTCCATTAAGAAAGAGCTTGCCATTTAGGATTCTAAATGGTGGGTCATATATTACTCGGAAACATGGGATTAAATGGTGGCTCATATGTTACTTGGAAGTTGAAAACAATATAATGTGTTGTAACATCCTAAATCAAAGGACTGAAACTAATTAGAATACAAACTGTGAAATATTCTAATTCATAGATTATTATGATTATATTATTATTATTATTATTATTATTATTGTTATTATTATTTTTATTTTTATTATTGATACCTAATTATTATCAATAACCAATTTTCTTAAAATAAGGTAACATTAGTAAGTTTTGTTTGTTTGTTAAACACTTATAAGGTAATATTAGGAAGTTTGTTTTAACAACCTATTGTAATCTAATTATCTATTATTAATGAGTCAAACAAAACCAAACAAACAATTTTAAATGAATTGAATTCAATATGTATTTGTTTTATTTATCACAAGCAATAGTTTAGTGTGGCAAATAGATAAAAAAGATGAAAATACTAATTAAAAACTCAATAGAACTATGCCAACATAAAAAGGAGCAAAAGTACGGTTGCAGTTGCAATAGCGGTTAATAACGATTGAGATATACGGAACCTTTTTTTTTTATCAAATAACGCTTCAAGAGGTGGCTAATCACACCCTATAAACTTTCATGATATATTTATTTTGGAAATTTAGAATGGAAAAAGAGTTAGATATTTTGGTTGGTATTTTGTTATTAAAATATATTTTTTTTTTCGAAAATCTAACTATTAAAATTGAGATTTTATGAACTCTAATAATTGATTACAAATTGATTTATTTACTACTCTTTGTTGAATTACCGTTTTTATGATTGTTTGAAGATATATTATTTTAAAAGATTGTTTTATTATATTTTCTTGAATAATTAATATTATATATTCAAATGAAATATTATATTTAAATATAATTTTACAAATATGGTTGTTAAAAATGTGAATTATTTTGGATTGTGTGTTTCAGATATATATATTCTTTAGAAGATTATTTTATCATATCTTCCAGAATGATTGTTGTTATTATATATTCAAATAAAATATTATATTATATTATATATTTGATTTTATAAATATAAATGTTAAAAACGTGAATTATTTCGATTGTGTGTGTTTTGAAATATATATATATATATTATTTAAAAAATTGTTGTATTATATTTACTTGAATGACGATTCTTATTATATATTCAAATGAAATATTATAATATAAATATGATTTTACGAATATCATTATTAAAAATATGAATAATTTTGATTGTGTGTTTTGGAGATGAGCTTACGCTACATATCGATGAGTTATAAGCTTCACAAAGAGACGAGGTTTAAACTCCACAAAGATGGGTCTTGTACCCCCACCTATATATGATTTTTAAACTTCACAAAGAGATGAGGTTTAAACTCCACAAGGATGGGTCTTGTACCCCACATATAGATGAGTATTAAACTTCACAAGGATATGAGGTTTAAACTCCACACGGATGAGTCTTATACCCCACTATAAAAGAGTTTTAAACTCCACAATGGGATGAAGTTTAAACTCCATACATATGGGTCTTGTACCCCACACTGGATGAGTTGGTGCTCCACATGATGAGATAATACTCACTTCGCAGAAGTAGCATATCTCCATCAATGAATTGATCGATTATTTTCTGTAGAATAAATATGTATATTGGATTTATTTGATTATTGTAAATGTGGATTATTTTTAATTTAATTGATAAGTTTTTATTAATTATTGGAAGTAATTGGTTATTACAGAAAAATCTTAGTTATATCATGAACATTTTTAAAGAATATTTTTGGAAGAAGATAAGTTCCATGATCCATTTTTCCGGTTACCGCTCCCGTTGAGAACTATTTTAAAATTGTGTATTATTCAGTGGGATTTAGTATCTCAAAGTGTTATTTTCAGAGATTGAGATCATCAAAAATATGAGAGTTGAGATGTCCAACCTCCGTTGAGAAGAGTTATTCCCTTCGATTAGGTTAGAAGATCAAGCATAAGTAGACATATTGTCTACATTATATTTTATTTTGGGATTAGATACTATTTGCCCAGTTTTGGATATTTTAACTATTAAAGATTTTTCAGTTGTAAGGATTTATTTTAAGATTTCGTAACATTACTTCTTTCGGAAAATTCATTATTTATTATAGTATCTTATTCTCTTAAATAATTTGAATTTTTTTCCATTATTACCTCCCAATTGTTATGCCCACTGAACTAGTAATTACATTTTTGGTATCAGAGCCAATTCAAACCTTGATCGGATTGTGGTGTGGGTTTACTTTACTTTATTTTTATTATAAATTTTTTTAAGAAAAAAAATCGAGACTTGGGTTTATAGGATTGCTCGCTATAGTCATGCATTTTGTATGATATTATATTTGGCCTGGCCAACCCAGTGCTTGATTGGTGGTGTGCATATTTATGACGAGTAACAAGTGAAGTAAGAATGACGCACTTGCTAACGCTCTCTTCTTGAGCAAGTGTGTTATTTTAGAGGACCCAATGTTGAATCGATAACATTTGTAGACCCACAATATGTTAGGCTTTCTGAATTTCGAAAGAAAAATCCACCATCTTTTTAGGTCAGTTATGATCCAATCGAAGCACAAGCGTGGTTGTTGAAGTTAGAGAAGATCTTTGGAATCATGCATTGTGAAATACCCATAATTTTAAATTCAAATCTATATATTTTGGTGAATTTTTTGTTGAATTTCTGAGGCTTTTTAGCCAATTTTATGACATTTTGTGGGTTAAATGCCAAAAATATGTTTTTAGAGACCCGATTAAAATTATTCATCGATGAATAATTTTATTTAATTACGGTGAATTTTTGTCGAAGAAAAAAATTTATATAAGGCAAAGAAAGGAAGCAGAAAAAAAAAAAAGAAAAGCATTACGTGCAGCCCTCACCATCCTTCCTTCTTTTCTTTCTTCTGTTTCGTGGAAAAATGAATACTAAGTACCAAGTGTTTAAAAAAAACATAAAACACAAATCATCATTTTTCTTCTAGATCTAAGCTTCCATTCGAGAAGTGACAGAAGGGAAAGTTGCTCATCTCCACGCTACGGTGCTTGTGAGCCAACTTTGCAAGCGACGTCACGAACTTAAATTTTACCAGAATTAATCGCGGTGCCGTAATCGGTTGTTAAAGCTACAACGGAGGTAAGGGCACATTCCAAACTTTTAGTTTGCATTTAGGACATTAATTGTGATTTTGTGTAAAAGAAATTTGATGTATTTGAGGTGTGATTTTGTGAAAAATTAATTTATGTGATTATGTGTAATTTGGTGGAGTTTAAATTGGAGGTGTGGTTTGTGATGATTCAAGTTTGGTGTGATTTATATGTTCATAATTATTATTATGAATTTTTGAGATGTGATTTATTTGTGGATTTTGTAGAAAATGAATTGATGAAATTTAGTGGTTTATGTGTAAAAATGTGGAGTTTTGAACTTTGGTGAGTTATGTTTGAATTGTTGAAATTTAATTGAGCTGTTATATGTGTGTTGTGGAATTGAATTGATTGTTGTTGGTGTGAATTGGCGATAATTAAATTTGATAATTAAATTGGCGATAACTAAATTAGAAAAAATTTATGTGTTGATTGGTGGAAAGAGAATTTAATTCAATTTATGTGTGGATTGGTGGAAAATAAATTTAATTTAATTTGTGTGGATTGAATTTGGAAATGTGATATGTGTGTGTCTGTGGAAAGTAAAATTGGTGTGAATAAATATGTTTGAGTATGCTCTGCGTTGTATATGAAAAATCATTAGTGTTAAATGAGTATTAAAAATGGGGAATCTTTTAATAGCTGCATTTACTTAATGATTGTGGTGAAAAGAGTCAGAGTATGCTCATGCATTTCATAGTACATGGTGACCACGATGGGGCCACGGTGATAGTGGTGACCGTGATAGGCCATGAGATGATGCCATGTGAATTGTCGGTTCATCTTATCCTTGCAGGGATTGTCGCGTCGTGCTGATCTGTGAGAGATTGCACTCGAAATTGTGCTGATCTGTGAGCAATTGCACTCTAGAAAATTGTGTTGGTCTGTGAGCGACTGCACTCTTGTATGTCGTGCTGGTCTGTGAGAGACCGCACGCTAGTAAATCGTGCTGATCTGTGAGAGATTGCACTCTAGAATGTGCTGATCTGTGAGCGATTGCACTCTAGAAAATTGTCCTGGTCTGTGAGCGACTGCACTCTTGTATGTCGTGCTGGTCTGTGAGATACTGCACGCTAGTAAATCATGCTGATCTGTGAGAGATTGCACTCTAGAATATGTTGATCTATGAGCGATTGCACTCTAGAAAATTGTGCTGGTCTGTGAGCGACTACACTCTTGTATGTCGTGCTGGTCTGCCAGAGACTGCACCCTAGTAAATCATGCTGATCTGTGAGAGATTGCACTCTAGAATGTGCTGATCTGTGAGCGATTGCACTCTAGAATGTGCTGATCTGTGAGCGATAGCACTCTAGAAAATTGTGCTGGTCTGTGAGCGACTGCACCCTTGTATGTCGTGCTGGTCTGCCAGAGACTGCACACTAGTAAATCATGCTGATCTGTGAGAGATTGCACTCTAGAATGTGCTGATCTGTGAGCGATTGCACTCTAGAAAATTGTGCTGGTCTGTGAGCGACTGCACCCTTGTATGTCGTGCTGATCTGTGAGAGACTGCACGCTAGTAAATCATGTTGATCTATGAGAGATTGCACCTTGGTAATTAGGCTGTACAATTATGATTTGTGAGAGATTGCACTGGTCTGTGAGAGATTGCACTGGTCTGTGAAAGGCTGTACAATTATGATTTACGCCTTTCGAGAAGGGTTTTGGTTTGGAATTTCGGAATCATGCATTTTGGCATATACGCATTGCTTTATAGTGTTTGGCATGCGAGTCATGTTTGTTATACTATGATGATTGTATATACATATTCGGTTGATGTGGTGATTTGTTGTAATTGCTTTGAGGTGTGAAGTTGAGTTGAATAAGTTTTGATGTAATTATGTGTTCATAATTGATTTAATGAATATTCGATGTATGACTGAGGTGTGAATTTATGGAGATTAATTTAGTGTTAATTATGTGTTCATAATTGATAACATTAATGTTTGAAGTGTTAACTGATTTAGAGCCATTTTAGAATTGAAAATCTGCATTTTCTCAGTTTATTCAACTATGATAATGCAGTTTGTCAAAACTTCATTTTTCAACATTGTTTATGCATTTTTGGACATATGAAAACCCTTTCGAGGAGTATTGTAAGACCCGTAATTTTAAATTATACTTTATGGATTTTGGTATTGAGCTCAGGGGCTTTGTAGCCAAGCTATTAATATTTTGGGAGTCGAAATGACCAAAAAGACATTTTGATGCCCGAATAGAATTACTCGTCGATGAATAAATTAAATTAACTGCGGTGAATCTCTTACGAAGAATTTAATGCGTTATAGGTGAAATGGTAATTTAACAAATACCTAAATATTTTGAGATATTTGTTAAAAGTAATTAATATATATATATATATATATTTATATATATATATATTTGCTTGGAGGGAAAACAAAAGGAAGAGAGAAGGGAAAGACAAGGAAATAGAAAGAAGAGAAGTAGAAAGGAAAGAAAAGAAAAAAAGTTCGTCTTCTTCCTCCCCAGCCTCGCGACCAAACCATTTTCCTTTTTCTTGGTTTTTCTTTCTTTTTCTTTCTTTGGCTTCATGAAAACGAAACCCAAGGCTTAAGGGATAAGAAAGCAAAGATTTCTCAGCTTCATACTTCCTCGTTGTATCGAAAACGTAGAAAAACGGTATTAGGGATTCAAACCCAAACCTTCCCGTTTCACATAGATCTAAGCTTCGTTTCGCGAAGAGATTGAAGGGAAAGTTGCTCACTACCATGCTACGGTGCTAGGGGACCAACCTTGGAAGCAGCATTGCGAGCAGAGATTTTACCGGATTTGCTCGCGGTACGGTAATCGCACGTTACAGCTAACGTGAAGGTAAGGGCTCCTTCCAAACTTTTAGTTTGCCTTTAGGGACTTATCTGTGGTCGTGTGGAAATGGATTATGTTAGGGTTGAAGTATTAAATTGGGGAAAATGAATTTAATGCGTTATGGGTGAAATTCTAATGTGGGGTTTTGGTGATAATGAATGAATATTTCGTGGAAAATCAATTTAACCCATTTATGTATGATTTCGAGTATACGAAACTTGTTGTGTTTGAGTGATGGATTGTGTTAACTTGTGTCGTCGTATTCGGCGTGTTCATACTTGATGTTTGTTGATTGATGTGTTTTGGTATGAATTATGGATTGAATGTGAAAGTATATTTGAGTTTGTTTTGTTTGGAATTTGAAAACCATTAAGTGAAACGAGTATTAAGAATGGGGAATCTCTTAATGTCTTGTGTACTTAATGTGAGTTTGTGAAAATCGTTTAAGTTAAATGAGAATTAAGAATGGGGAATCTCTTAATGTCTCGTTTACTTAATGTTGTTTGAAAATCGTTTAAGTTAACTAGCTGTTAAGAATGGGGAATCTCTTAATGTCTTGGTTACTTACCGTTTGTTTTTGAAAAATCGTTTCAGTTAAATGAGTATTAAGAATGGGGAATCTCTTAATGACTTGTTTACTGAATGTTTTGTTATGGAAATCGTTTAAGTCAAAAGTATATTAAGAATGGGGAATCTCTTAATATGTCTGTTTGCTTATGGTTGTTGTGAAAATCGTTAAGTTAAATGAGTATTAAGAATGGGGAATCTCTTGATATCTGCGTTTACTTAATGTCGTCGCGAAAATGATTTTGTGGGGAAATGAATTGTCGTGTTTTGGCGTGAATAGTGTAATAAATTTGTGAATATGTTTGAGTCTGTATTGTGTGGAATTTGAAAACCATTAAGTTAAACAAGTATTAAGAATGGGGAATCTCTTAATGTCTTGTTTACTTAATGTGTGTTCGTTTGTGAAAATCGTTTAAGTTAAATGGGAATTAAGAATGGGGAATCTCTTAATGTCTCATTTAAATCCTAAGTTATACAATTTTAGGGTATTTTGTGTTAAATTGCTTAGGCTTTTAACCCAGTTTTCGGTATTTAGTGAGTTAAAGGCCGAAAATATATTTTTGGAAATTGGATTAAAATTATGTGTCGAAGAATAATTTATTTAAGTTTCGAAGAATTTAATTCTGGGCGGTTTTGTTCAAAATATCTCAGGTTGTTGAAAATTGTATTTGACAATTGAGTTGCGACGAGAGTAGATATTTTTATCAAAATAGTTTGAGATGAGAGTGAAGTGATGGATGTGAGAGTTGTTAGATAATTGTTGGTTTTGTTTTAATTATAATATATTAATATATAAATATATATTTATATATTGTAAGTAATATATATATATATATATATATGGTTGGAGGGAAATAGGAGAAAGGGAAATGGAAAGGAAAAAAATAGAAAGGAAAGAGAAAGAGGATAAAAGGAAGGGAAAGAAAAAGAAAAGAAAGAAAAAAAAGGAAAGTTCATCTTCTTCTTGTGCCTCGCGATGCTTCTTTCTACTTCCTCCCTTCATGTTCATTTTCGTTGCTCTTTGGCTTCAAGAATAGAAACCCAAGGCTTGTGGGTGAGTAAGAACAAATTTACAGCTTTTTCCTTCCTCTCGGATTCGAAAACGGAGTTAGGGATTTCAAAACCGTCAAACACAAACCTTCTCGTTTCATCTAGATCTAAGCTTCGTTTTACGAAGAGATAGAAGGGAAAGTTGCTCACTACCACGCTACGGTGCTAGGGGACCAACTTTGGAAGCGGTGTTGCGAGCGGAGATTTTACCGGATTTACTCACGGTGCCGTAATCGCACGTTAAAGCTAACGTGAAGGTAAGGGCTCCTTCCAAACTTTTAGTTTGCATTTAGGGACTTATCTGTGGTTGTGTGGAATAGAATTTTGTTAAGGTTGAAGTATTGATTTGGAGAAAATGAATTTAACTCATTTATGTATAATTTTGAGTAAATGAAATTTGATGTATTTGAGTGTTATGAATTCGTGATTTTTGTTCATCGTACTTGGCGTGTTCATATTTGATGTTGTTGATTGATGTGATTTGGTGTGAATCATTGATTGATTTGGATGGAATTTGATAACATGTTTGAGATGTGTTTGTGTGGCTTGTGTGGAAAAATGATTTTGTGTGAGTTATGGATTGAATGTGAATGTACTTTTGAGTTTGTTTTTGTGTGGGATTTTGAAAACCATTAAGTTAAACGAGTATTAAGAACGGGGAATCTCTTAATGTCTTGTATACTTAATGAGAGTTTGTGAAAATCGTTTAAGATAAATGAGTATTAAGAATGGGGAATCTCTTAATGTCTTATTTACTTAATGTTGTCATGAAAACCATTAGAGTTAAACGAGTATTAACAATGGGGAATCTCTTAATGTCTCGTTTACTCAATGTGTGTTTTGGAAAATCGTTTAGGTTAAATGAGAATTAAGAATGGGGAATCTCTTAATGTCTAATTTACTTGAAGTTGTTTTGAAAATCGTTTAAGTTAGCTGGGCGTTAAGAATGGGGAATCTCTTAATGTCTTAGTTACTTAATGTTTGTTTTGAACATCGTTTCAGTTAAATGAGTATTAAGAATGGGGAATCTCTTAATGACTTGTTTACTGAATGTTTTGTGTTGAAATCGTTTAAGTCAAATGAGTGTTAAAAATGGGGAATCTTTTAATAACTGCATTTGCTTAACGATTGTTGTGATTGGAGTCAGTATACGCTCATGCGTTTTCATGCTTTTGTAAATCGTGCAGACCTGTGATTGGTGGCACCTTGATAAATAGTACTTTGGCCTGTGATAGGCGGTACATTTATGATTTTCGTTTTTGTAAGTTGTGCAGACCCGTGATAGGTGGTACCTTGGTAAATAGTACTTTGGCCCGTGATAGGCGGTACATTTACGACTTACGGTTTTTTGTAAATTGTGCAGACCCGTGATAGGTGGCACCTCGGTAAAGAGTACTTTGGCCTGTGATAGGCGGTACCTTTACAATTTATTTACTTAATGTTGTCGTGAAAACCATCAGAGTTAAACGAGTATTAAGAATGGGGAATATCTTAATGTCTCGTTTACTCAATGTGTGTTTTGGAAAATCGTTTAGGTTAAATGAGAATTAAGAATGGGGAATCTCTTAATGTCTTATTTACTTGAAGTTGTTTTGAAAATCGTTTAAGTTAGCTGGGCGTTAAGAATGGGGAATGTAAGACCCATAATTTTAAAGTGTACTTTATGTATTTTAATGGATTTTGGTATTGAACTCAGGGGCTTTTTAGTCAAAGTTATTAATATTTTGGAGTCTATATAATCAAAAGGTATTTTGATGCCCGATTAGTATTACTCGTCGATAAATAAATTAAATTAACTGCGGCGAATCTTTTGCGAAGAGTTTAATGCGTTATGGGTGAAATGGTAATTTAACAAATATCTAGATATTTTTTTAGATATTTGATAATTATAATTAATATATATAATGAATATATATAATGATATTTTTTTAGATATTTGATATTTTTTTAACAAATATTTAGAATGATTAAGATTTCGAGTGGACTACTTGAAGACATTGCAAATTCTCAAGATGACGTCTTAATTCAGGAGAAGAGGAACCTAATAGTGCAAGGGAAGACAACAGAGTTCAAAATTGGAGTAGATAATATTCTGAGATGTAATGGGAGAATTTGTGTACCATAAATTACGGATATGAGGAAAACAATTCTAGAAGAGGCTCATAAGAGCAAGTTGAGTATTCATCCTGGAGCAACAAAGATGTATCAGGATTTGAGACAGAATTATTGGTGGCCAGGAATGAAGAAACATGTAGCGGAGTATGTATCGACTTGTCTGACTTGTCAGAAAGCGAAGGTGGAACATCAGCGACCTGCTGGGATGTTGCAACCTTTAGATGTACCCGAATGGAAGTGGGACAGCATTTCCATGGATTTTATTACTGGATTGCCCAAAACGAGGAGAAAGAATGATTCTATATGGGTGATAGTGGATCGATTGACTAAATCCGCACACTTTTTGCCAGTAAAGACCACCTATAAGGTAGATCAGTTAACAGAGATTTACATTGCTGAAATTGTGAGGTTACACGGGGTACCATCTAGTATTGTATCAGACCGTGATCCGAAGTTCACCTCGCATTTTTGGGGAGCATTGCACGAAGCGTTGGGAACGAAACTACGATTGAGTTCAGCTTACCATCCCCAAACGGATGGACAGACTGAAAGAACAAATCAGTCCCTTGAAGACCTGTTGAGAGCATGTGTGTTAGATGATAGAGGAAGTTGGGATGATGTACTTCCGTTGATTGAGTTCACCTACAACAATAGTTTCCACGCGAGTATTGGAATGGCGCCATATGAGGCTTTATACGGGCGCAAGTGTCAAACGCCCTTGTGTTGGTATAAGGACGGTGAAAATATGATCGTCGGACCAGAGATGGTGCAACAGACTACAGCTAAGGTAAGGAGAATCAAGGAGAAAATGAAGACTTCATAGGATCGTCAGAAGAGTTATGCGGACAGGCGTCGCAGACTTTTGGAATTCGAACAAGGTGACCATGTATTTCTGAGAGTCACACCTACTACTGGAGTTGGTAGAGCATTGAAATCGAAGAAGTTGACTCCGAAATTCATTGGACCATATCAGATTTCTGCACGAATTGGGCCCGTTGCTTATCGGATTGCATTGCCTCCGATACTGTCCAATATTCATGACGTGTTTCATGTGTCATAGTTGAGGAGATATCTTGCAGATCCATCTCATGTGATCGAACCAGACACAATCCAGCTAAAGGATAATCTGTCATTCGAAGTACCACCTGTGAGAATTGATGACAGGAAGATTAAGCGATTGAGGACCAAGGATGTTTCGTTGGTTAAAGTGATTTGGAATCCAATTACTGGAGACGCGACCTGGGAACTAGAGAGCAAGATGAGAGAACAACACCCAGAGTTGTTTATTGACGCATAGTTTCGAGGACGAAACTAATTTTAGGGGGGTAGTAATGTAAGACCCATAATTTTAAAGTGTACTTTATGTATTTTAATGGATTTTGGTATTGAACTCAGGGGCTTTTTACTCAAAGTTATTAATATTTTGGAGTCTATATAATCAAAAGGTATTTGATGCCCGATTAGTATTACTCGTCGATAAATAAATTAAATTAACTGCGGCGAATCTTTTGCGAAGAGTTTAATGCGTTATGGGTGAAATGGTAATTTAACAAATTTCTAGATATTTTTTTAGATATTTGATAATTATAATTAATATATATAATGAATATATGTTTGGAAGGAAAGGAAAAAGGAAGGAAAAGAGAAAAGAGGTAGAAAAGAAAGAAAAGGAAATAGAAAGAAGGGAAAATAGAAGGAAGGAAAAAACAGAAAACTCTCTCTTCTTCCTCCTTCAGCCGCGCGCAAATTCCTCCCCCCTCCTCCTTTCATTTTCGTTTTTCTTGCTCCCTTTAAGTTTGAGAATTGAAACCCAAGGCTTGGTGGGTGATAGGACAAGGATTACCCAACTTCACTCTTCCTCTTTGATTCGAAAACGGAGAAAAACGGTATTAGGGATTCGAACTCAAATCTCCCCATTTCATCTAGATCTAAGCGTCGTTTCAAGAAGTGATAGAAGGGAAAGTTGCTCACCACTACACTACGGTGCTAGTGAGCTAACTTTGGAAGCGGCGTTGCGAGCGGAGGTTTTTACCGGATTTGCTCACGGTACCGTAATCGGACGTAAAAGCTAAAGTGAAGGTAAGGGCTCCTTCCAAACTTTTAGTTTGCATTTAGGGCCTTATCTGTAGTTGTGTGGAAAAGAATTTTGTTAGGGCTTGAGTGTTGATTTGGGGGAAAATGAATCTAAGGTTTTACGGGTAAAATCTTAGAGTTAGGTTTTGGTTATATTGATGAATGCTTTGTGGAAAAGGAATTTAAACTCATTTATGTATGATTTTGAATGAATGAAACTTGTGTGTTTGAGTGGTGGATTGTGTTGATGTGGGTTCGTTGTTTTGACGCGTTCTAAATTGATATCTGATGAAACTTGAGATGTGTTTTGTGTGGTTTTGTGGGTTGTGTGGAAAATGATTTGGTGTGAATTATGGATTGAATGTGAAAGTATGTGTTTGTTTGTTTTGTGTGGTTTGTGTGGAAAATGTTTTGGAGTGAATTCTGGATTGAATGTGAAAGTTGGTTTTTGTGTGGAGTTTGAAAACCATTAAGTTAAACGAGTATTAAGAATGGGGAATCTCTTAATGTCTTGTTTACTTAATGTGAGTTTGTGAAAATCATTTAAGTTAACTGGGCGTTAAGAATGGGGAATCTCTTAAAGTCTTAGTTACTTAATGTTGTTTGAGAATCGTTTAAGTTAACTGAGCGTTAAGAATGGGGAATCTCTTAATGTCTTGGTTACTTAATGTTTGTTTTTGAAAATGGTTACAGTGAAATGAGTATTAAGAATGGGGAATCTCTTAATGACTTGTTTACTGAATGTTTTGTTGTGGAAATCGTTTAAGTCAAAAGTATATTAAGAATGGGGAATCTCTTAATATGTCTGTTTGCTTAATGTTTTGGTGTGAAAATCGGTTAAGTAAATCAGTATTAAAAATGGGGAATCTTTTAATATCTGCATTTACTTAACGCTTGTTGTGAATGGAGTTGGTGTATGCTCATGCATTTCATTTGGTAAATTGTGCTGACCCGTGATAGGTGGCACCTCGGTAAACTGTACTGACCCGTGATAGGTGGTACGTTTACGATTTACTTTTTGGTAAGTTGTGCTGACCCGTGATAGGTGGCACCTCGGTAAGTAGTACTTTGGCCTGTGATAGGCGGTACCCTTACGACTTACGCTTTTCTTTTGGTAAATCGTGCTGACCCGTGATAGGTGGCACCTCGGTAAACAGTACTGACCCGTGATAGGTGGTACGTTTATGATATACGCTTTTTAGTAAATCGTGCTGACCCGTGATAGGTGGCTCCTCGGTAATTGGTACTTTGGCCTGCGATAGGCGGTACAATTATGATTTACGGCCCTTCGAGGAGGGTTTTGGTTTGGAATTCCGAGTCCATGCATTTTGGCATATACGCATTGCATTAGGGTGCTTGGCACATGAGTTGTGTTTGATGCAAATTATGATTGTGTTGATTTTGCTAAGTGTTATGGTTTGAAACTATGTGTAAGTGTGTTTGATTCAAATTATGATTGTGTTGATTTTGCTAAGTGTTATGGTTTGAAACTATGTGTAAGTGTGTTTGATTCAAATTATGATTGTGTTGATTTTGCTAAGTGTTATGGTTTGAAACTATTTTGAAACTAAAGTTGTTGTGGTGATTGTGTTATAATTGCCAAGTGTGGATGTTTGGGAATTGTGTGATAGCGTGATTGATTGCAAAACCATTTCGAAACTTAAGATGTCGTGGTAATTGTGTTATAATCGCTAAGTGTTTTGTTTTGGAGTTGTTTGTAAGTGTGATTGATTGCAAAATTGTTTCGAAACTCAAGATGTCGTGGTGATTGCGCTATAATTGCTAAGTTTGATTGTTTGGAGTTGTGGGTAAGTGTCGATTGATTTCGAAACCCTTTGAAAAGCTGAAAAATGCTGAATTTTGCTGTTTTTCTGCTGCTGTCTGATGTGTATTCGAATACAGTAAGCTGTATTCGAATACAGACATGCTGTTTTGCCACTGACTTACCGTGTAGTCGAATACAGACATGTTGTTTTGCTGCTGAATGCTGAAATAGCCTTGTATTCGAATACCAAGATGCTGTATTCGAATACAACAGTGCTGTTTTGTTAAAAACATCATTTTTCAACTTTGTGTATGCATGTTTGGCATATAGAAACCCTTTTAAGGTGTATGCTAAGTTGAAATGTTATTTTGTGCATTTAAAATCTTAAATGTTATGTGTTAACTGTTAATTTCGGTTGGTGACCCTTTACAACTATTGTGGAAATCTGGGCTTTGCCCTCAGATGAGAGTCAGGATGATCCTACCGGTTTGTACCCTCCGGATGGGAATATGGATGGGAGGGCTTGATTGGAGCTACGATAGGAGAATCTCACGGGGCGCGTGGAGATTACTCAAGGCATATAGTTTTTTTGTTATGTATAGAATGATCAGACTAGGTTGTCGCCTAGGACACATATATCTTTCTTTTGGGTTACCTTTATGTTAAGTAGGAAGGATGTACATGTACTAATGTTGACGTCAGGACATGCTTTGGATTTATATTTTGGAAAAACTTTTCCGCTGTTTGTAAATTATAATGACTAAATTATTTTTCCAAAGGTTTTACCTTATTTATTTCTCTGTTGTATTTTAATTTCGTTCGAAAAAAAAAAAATGCACCCTCGCTTTGAAAAACGGGGTGTTACAGGGAATCTCTTAATGACTTGTTAACTGAATATTTTGTGTGGAAATCGTTTAAGTCAAATGAGTGTTAAAAATGGGGAATCTTTTAATAACTGCATTTGCTTAATGATTGTTGTGAATGGAGTCAGTATACGCTCATGCATTTTCATGCTTTTGTAAATCGTGCAGACCCGTGATAGGTGGCACCTTGATAAATAGTACTTTGGCCTGTGATAGGCGGTACATTTATGATTTACGTTTTTGTAAGTTGTGCAGACCCGTGATAGGTGGCACCTTGGTAAATAGTACTTTCGCCCGTGATAGGCGGTACATTTACGACTTACGGTTTTTTGTAAATTGTGCAGACCCGTGATAGGTGGCACCTTGGTAAAGAGTACTTTGGCCTGTGATAGGCGGTACCTTTACAATTTACGTTCTTTTTAGTAAGCCGTGCAGACCCGTGATAGGTGGCACCTTGGTAAACGATACGGGCCCGTGATAGGCAGTACGTTTATGGTTTACGGTTTTTAGTAAATCGTGAAGACCCGTGATAGGTGGCACCTCGGTAATTGGTACTTTGGCCTACGATAGGCGGTACAATTATGATTTACGGCCCTTCGAGGAGGGTTTTGGTTTGGAATTCCGAGTCCATGCATTTTGGCATATACGCATTGCATTAGGGTGCTCGGCACACGAGTCGTGGTTGATTCAAATTATGATTGTGTTGATTTTGCTAAGTGTTATGGTTTGAAATTATGTGTAAGTGTGTTTTGATTCAGATTGTGATTTCGTTGATTGCACTAAGAGTTATGTTTTGGAACTGTGTGATAGTATGTTAGGTTGTAAAAACGTTTTCGAAACTCATAATGACGTGATGCTTGTATGGGTATTGCTAAGTGTTAAGGTTTGGAGTGGTGTTTGTATGTGATTGAGTTAGTTTATGTATTTTTGAAAGAATACACAGGGAAATCGATTTACCCAATCGATTTGATGAGTTACAGGGGCCCTGTCATTCACGAAATCGATTTACCCAATCGATTTTGTAAAAAGTATTTCAAAATCATTTAAGAAATCGATTTGGTAAATCGATTTGGATACAATTGGATTCAAGTCAGGGGCTTTGTTTTCCCAAAATCGATTTACCCAATCGATTGGATTCAATATAAGGGCTCTGTCTGTCAGGAAATCGATTTACCCAATCGATTGATTTATGCCCAGAGTTCAGTTTTCACTAAAAACTTTCAGGAAATGGATTTCCCCGATCGATTGGCTTAGTGGAAAATCTTATTTTGAGTTAGATGATTGATTGTTCAATTGATTTATCAATGTTTTGGTGAGTTACGTATTACTTGATGGATTGAGAACTTTCTTTTGATTTCATTTACATTTGGCAAGCAAGACATGAACTTTTAGCATATGGAAAACCCTTCTGAGATGCATGATAACTTGAAAAGGTTATTTGTGCATTGAAAAGTAAATGTTATGTGTTAACTGTTAATTTTCGGTTGGTGACCCTTTTACAACTATTGTGGAAATCTGGGCTTTGCCCTCAGATGAGAGTCGGGATGATCCTACCGGTCCGTACCCTCCGGATGGGAATGTGGATGGGAGTGCTTGATTGGAGCTACGATAGGAGAATCTCACGGGGCGCGTGGAGATTACTCAAGGCGTATAGTTTTTTTTGTTATGTATAGAATGATCAGACTAGGTTGTCACTCAGGACACATATGTCTTTCTTTTTGGGCTACCTTTATGTAAAGTTGAAAGGATGTACCTGTACTATTGCTGACAGCATTACATGCTTTGGATTTATATTTTGAAAAACTTTTCCGCTGCTTATAAATTTTAATGGCTTAGTTATATATATATCCAAAGGTTTTATTTTATTAATTTGCTCGGTTTTATTTATTTCCTTGTTGTATTTTTAATTTCTTTCGAAAAAAAAAATACACCCTCGTTTTGAAAAATGGGGTGTTACATTGTGGTATCAGAGCTTTGGTTTGGTTTTCTTTGGGGGCTGTGTAACCTTAGGTTCTAGATTGGAGGTTAGGAGTTGTTGTCTGATCATGCGTCGGGGTAATTGGTCTGAGTTATCAGATCAGGGGTGGTTATTATGTGTTGATATATTCGAAACTTAGTTTTGGAATTATTCAAAGTGGTGTTAACACTTCTTCTTGTTGTTGGTTTTTCGGAAACACTACCTCTAAGAGGGAACGACGTTGCAAGGATGAACGTCAGTGGGGATGAACAAATGGTTGAAGCTACAAATAACATGGATGTTTTGTTGTTGCACGAACTGCTGCAAATACTCTACGGGATCTGGAGAAGAGGAAAATAGAGATTTGTGCTCTTAAGATTAAGAGGGTTAGAGTATTTTCGTCGTTACCATCCTCCAAAGGTCAAGGGTGATGAGGACTCAGGAAAAGAGTTGATTAGTAGATTCAAGAAATGGAAAAGATCTTCGAGATGACGGAGTATCAGGCAGAGTTGAAGCAAGTCATGACAGCATGGAATTTATGAAATGGTTCCAAGGACACAGAAGCTATGTGTTGATGTTAACTCGAAGATGATGAGTATGGATGGATTAATATTAGACTAATAAGGGATTTCAAGTAAAGATCTAAGTGGTGGACTTTTGGTAAGAAAAGTATTAGATGTTTTCCCTGGTAGATTTCACGATGAGTCTGGATGAAGTTTGACAACTGTCAAAGAGATGTGAACATCATGGAATTGTTGAGAAGATAAGGCTTCCATTTGGAATAACATTTGGTGCTTAGGTATCAATGAAAGAGATTGGTAGTGAAGTTAAGGGAGCGTTGCACATTAGGAGTGAATACTCCTTTGGATAGATAAAATACGTTTTGAGGAATTGTCAATACCTTGAGGGGAAAAGTCGAGCATTCGAGTTAGACTAGATTCGTAACTTGGATTATTAAGTATGGATAGTAATATTGGATGAATCTATAGACACGTAAGTGTGAATTTTGAGCGATGTCCAGAAAAACCTAATGAGTTAAGCCTTGATGTATTGAACTCTATGTTACCATTAAGTGGAAATTGAAGAAATCGAGTACGAGAATAGTTGAGATTGCGGTAATATAAGTTTGAGAGTCTATTAAAGGATGGAAATTACTAAGAGAATGTTAATATTTTGATAGGACTGAATGATTATTCGAAATTTGATTTGGGACCCTAAGATGGTTGATTTTAGCTGATGATTTAAAATCTCGCAAGGTTGGAGGGAGGACCAAGTGATGCTTAAAACTTTCATAATCGAAGGAGTTGAGACAGGCAAGTGATAAATAATTCATGTTAAGGATGGAAGTGTTTGGAGATTTCGAGGATCATATTTTAGAATATTATTCAATGATAAAAAGTGAAAAAGAAGAAATGTAACAACTGATTTATGGTTTAGTTGTTGGTCTTGGGAAGTCAGACGTGAAGATTTGAAGTGATCATTTCAGTAACTAGATGGACGAAGGAAGACATGTGGGTTTTTGAGATATTTTACAAAAAAAAAAATAATAATAATAATAATAATAGATAATTATTTCATAGAAAACGTTTGAGAAGTAATTATTTAGGACATTCGATTGTTAGGATTCTTTCAGTTTGTATCTCGGTGAAGGTTGAGAAGGAATAAGAACTCAGCGAGTGAACCAAAAATTGGAAAAGGTACCAATAAAATTGATGGAACGGCACATAGAGATGTAGCTTATGACAATTAAAGATTCAGGAAAGGAATTATCTCACCTAGAAATTTAGACATTGTTATTATAAAGGTATGCCAAGACATAAAGACATTACTTGAGTGCATGTCATGGGGATTGTTATTGTGTTCGTCAATCAAAGGAGTTAATTGTTTGCTTGATAGGAAACAATTGAACATGAAATGGAAAAGTTTGGTAGGAATTAGTAAGCCTTGATTTATTGGAATCACTATAATGAAGATGTATCAAGGTTTGAGGTAGAAATTTAAGGTTTGTATAAATGGAAAAGTGATGAAGTGAATACAATGCGGTTGACCTGTCATAATGAAAGGATAATCATCAAGTTGCAAATGAGGGACACAACGAAATTAAGAAGTATCAGAATGAATGTTGGCAGTAGAGGTAGGAGAATTAATTTCGAGTTTGTGCATAATTGCGAAGTATGTAAGAGATTTTCTAGCGAAGCGTGAATTTGGAGGTGTTAGGCATGAGACGAATGTAGACCTTGATCGGTGAATCAAATTCAAGTTGGATTTTAATGGAAAACGTGACTTTTGAAATGAAGTACTAAACTGAAAGGAGGTTTGTATGTCTCGAGTGGTATAGTCTTTCACATGATTTCGAAAATATTTGGGGAAGCTAGGTGGGGATGGAATTATTAAATTTATGACTGGAATGACATACTGATAAGAACACTATAGTTTGACGTAGTTGTACGACTTAAGAAAAATCGAGGATTTATGGACAAGGGAGAAATTTAGGAGTTCTCGGATGTAGTGATTGTTCGGTGCTCAGTGTGTTAGGGTCATTCTAAGTGTTTCAGTTTGGTACCAAATGGATGTTTCGTACCAAGTGGATGCAAATGAGACTACGAGACATAAGTATGGGATATTTTACTTCGTCGACAGGATCAAAGTTATAGGAAAATAAGGGAAACTCAATGGACTTTAAGAAGATTGTTGACTGCTTGTACATTAAGATAACCTCAGTTATAAGTTGCAAGGAGCGCTACTACAGTTCGGTTAAGATAGTCTAAGCCACTATCATAGTTGTTGGCTATTTATTGACAAATTGAGGGACTCGTCATCCTTAATCTCTTGTCGATAGTAGACAAAACCATGTTGAATGGAACGGACGAGCCTTACCGACTATGAATGGGTGCAGAGTTATTAAGCACCTTATGAAAAGGGGTAGACAACACTTTCTTCGAGAAGGCCGGGTGAAATAAGTTGTGACTGATATGATGAATTCGGGTACAAACCAAGTGTGGATTGTTACTCGTACTTTAAGTTTCGAGGACGAAACTAATTTAAGGGGGGTAGTAATGTAAGACCCGTAATTTTAAATCCTAAGTTATACAATTTTAGGGTATTTTGTGTTAAATTGCTTAGGCTTTTAACCCAGTTTTCGGTATTTAGTGAGTTAAAGGCCGAAAATATATTTTTGGAAATTGGATTAAAATAATTTGTCGAAGAATAATTTATTTAAGTTTCGAAGAATTTAATTCTGGGCGGTTTTGTTCAAAATATCTCAGGTTGTTGAAAATTGTATTTGACAATTGAGTTGCAACGAGAGTAGATATTTTTATCAAAATAGTTTGAGATGAGAGTGAAGTGATGGATTTGAGAGTTGTTAGATAATTGTTGGTTTTGTTTTAATTATAATATATTAATATATAAATATATATTTATATATTGTAAGTAATATATATATATGTATACATATATATATATATATATATATGGTTGGAGGGAAATAGGAGAAAGGGAAATGGAAAGGAAAAAAAATAGAAAGGAAAGAGAAAGAGGAGAAAAGGAAGGGAAAGAAAAAGAAAAGAAAGAAAAAAAGGAAAGTTCATCTTCTTCCTGTGCCTCGCGATGCTTCTTTCTACTTCCTCCCTTCATGTTCATTTTCGTTGCTCTTTGGCTTCAAGAATAGAAACCCAAGGCTTGTGGGTGAGTAAGAACAAATTTACAGCTTCTTCCTTCCTCTGGGATTCGAAAACGGAGTTAGGGATTTCAAAACCGTCAAACACAAACCTTCCCGTTTCATCTAGATCTAAGCTTCGTTTCGCGAAGAGATAGAAGGGAAAGTTGCTCACTACCATGCTACGGTGCTAGGGGACCAACTTTGGAAGCGGTGTTGCGAGCGGAGATTTTACCGGATTTACTCACGGTGCCGTAATCGCACGTTAAAGCTAACGTGAAGGTAAGGGCTCCTTCCAAACTTTTAGTTTGCATTTAGGGACTTTTCTGTGGTTGTGTGGAATAGAACTTTGTTAGGGTTGAAGTATTGATTTGGAGAAAATGAATTCGTGATTTGTGTTCATCGTACTTGGCGTGTTCATATTTGATGTTGTTGATTGATGTGATTTGGTGTGAATCATTGATTGATTTGGATGGAATTTGATAACATGTTTGAGATGTGTTTGTGTTGCTTGTGTGGAAAAATGTTTGATTGATTTGTGTTGCTTGTGTTGCTTTTGAGTTTGTTTTCGTGTGGGATTTTGAAAACCATTAAGTTAAACGAATATTAAGAACGGGGAATCTCTTAATGTCTTGTATACTTAATGAGAGTTTGTGAAAATCGTTTAAGATAAATGAGTATTAAGAATGGGGAATCTCTTAATGTCTTATTTACTTAATGTTGTCGTGAAAACCATTAGAGTTAAACGAGTATTAAGAATGGGGAATATCTTAATGTCTCGTTTACTCAATGTGTGTTTTGGAAAATCGTTTAGGTTAAATGAGAATTAAGAATGGGGAATCTCTTAATGTCTTATTTACTTGAAGTTGTTTTGAAAATCGTTTAAGTTAGCTGGGCGTTAAGAATGGGGAATCTCTTAATGACTTGTTTACTGAATGTTTTGTGTGGAAATCGTTTAAGTCAAATGAGTGTTAAAAATGGGGAATCTTTTAATAACTGCATTTGCTTAATGATTGTTGTGAATGGAGTCAGTATACGCTCATGCATTTTCATGCTTTTGTAAATCGTGCAGACCCGTGATAGGTGGCACCTTGATAAATAGTACTTTGGCCTGTGATAGGCGGTACATTTATGATTTACGTTTTTGTAAGTTGTGCAGACCCGTGATAGGTGGCACCTTGGTAAATAGTACTTTGGCCCGTGATAGGCGGTACATTTACGACTTACGGTTTTTTGTAAATTGTGCAGACCCGTAATAGGTGGCACCTTGGTAAAGAGTACTTTGGCCTGTGATAGGCGGTACCTTTACAATTTACGTTCTTTTTAGTAAGCCGTGCAGACCCGTGATAGGTGGCACCTTGGTAAACGATACGGGCCCGTGATAGGCAGTACGTTTATGGTTTACGCTTTTTAGTAAATCGTGAAGACCCGTGATAGGTGGCATCTCGGTAATTGGTACTTTGGCCTGCGATAGGCGGTACAATTATGATTTACGGCCCTTCGAGGAGGGTTTTGGTTTGGAATTCCGAGTCCATGCATTTTGGCATATACGCATTGCATTAGGGTGCTCGGCACACGAGTCGTGGTTGATTCAAATTATGATTGTGTTGATTTTGCTAAGTGTTATGGTTTGAAATTATGTGTAAGTGTGTTTTGATTCAGATTGTGATTTCGTTGATTGCACTAAGAGTTATGTTTTGGAATCGTGTGATAGTATGTTAGGTTGTAAAAACGTTTTCGAAACTCATAATGACGTGATGCTTGTATGGGTATTGCTAAGTGTTAAGGTTTGGAGTGGTGTTTGTATGTGATTGAGTTAGTTTATGTATTTTTGAAAGAATACACAGGGAAATCGATTTACCCAATCGATTTGATGAGTTATAGGGGCCCTGTCATTCACGAAATCGATTTACCCAATCGATTTTGTAAGAAGTATTTCAAAATCATTTAAGAAATTGATTTGGTAAATCGATTTGGATATAGTTGGATTCATGTCAGGGGCTTTGTTTTCCCAAAATCGATTTACCCAATCGATTGGATTCAATACAGGGGCTCTGTCTGTCAGGAAATCGATTTACCCAATCGATTGAGTCAATCGATTTACCCAATCGATTGATTTATGCCCAGAGTTCAGTTTTCACTAAAAACTTTCAGGAAATGGATTTCCCCGAACGATTGGCTTAGTGGAAAATCTTATTTTGAGTTAGATGATTGATTGTTCAATTGATTTATCAATGTTTTGGTGAGTTACGTATTACTTGATGGATTGAGAACTTTCTTTTGATATCATTTACATTTGGCAAGCATGACATGAACTTTTAGCATATGGAAAACCCTTCTGAGATGCATGATAAGTTGAAAAGGTTATTTGTGCATTGAAAAGTAAATGTTATGTGTTAACTGTTAATTTTCGCTTGGTGACCCTTTTACAACTATTGTGGAAATCTGGGCTTTGCCCTCAGATGAGAGTCGGGATGATCCTACCGGTCCGTACCCTCCGGATGGGAATGTGGATGGGAGTGCTTGGTTGGAGCTACGATAGGAGAATCTCACGGGGCGCATGGAGATTACTCAAGGCGTATAGTTTTTTTTGTTATGTATAGAATGATCAGACTAGGTTGTCACTCAGGACACATATGTCTTTCTTTTTGGGCTACCTTTATGTAAAGTTGAAAGGATGTACCTGTACTGTTGCTGACAGCATTACATGCTTTGGATTTATATTTTGAAAAACTTTTCCGCTGCTTATA
Source organism: Cicer bijugum (assembly GCA_037974875.1). Classification (NCBI taxonomy): domain Eukaryota; kingdom Viridiplantae; phylum Streptophyta; class Magnoliopsida; order Fabales; family Fabaceae; genus Cicer; species Cicer bijugum. Next base: position 5,534,212 of record JBBPBT010000850.1, read on the forward strand.
AATTTTAATGGCTTAGTTATATATATATCCAAAGGTTTTATTTTATTAATTTGCTCGGTTTTATTTATTTCCTTGTTGTATTTTTAATTTCTTTCGAAAAAAAAAATACACCCTCGTTTTGAAAAATGGGGTGTTACATTGTGGTATCAGAGCTTTGGTTTGGTTTTCTTTGGGGGCTGTGTAACCTTAGGTTCTAGATTGGAGGTTAGGAGTTGTTGTCTGATCATGCGTCGGGGTAATTGGTCTGAGTTATCAGATCAGGGGTGGTTATTATGTGTTGATATATTCGAAACTTAGTTTCGGAATTATTCGAAGTGGTGTTAACACTTCTTCTTGTTGTTGGTTTTTCGGAAACACTACCTCTAAGAGGGAACGACGTTGCAAGGATGAACGTCAGTGGGGATGAACAAATGGTTGAAGCTACAAATAACATGGATGTTTTGTTGTTGCACGAACTGCTGCAAAGACTCTGCGGGATCTGGAGAAGAGGAAAATAGAGATTTGTGCTCTTAAGATTAAGAGGGTTAGAATATTTTCGTCGTTACCATCCTCCAAAGGTCAAGGGTGATGAGGACTCAGGAAAAGAGTTGATTAGTAGATTCAAGAAATGGAAAAGATCTTCTAGATGACGGAGTATCAGGCAGAGTTGAAGCAAGTCATGACAGCATGGAATTTATGAAATGGTTCCAAGGACACAGAAGCTATGTGTTGATGTTAACTCGAAGATGACGAGTATGGATGGATTAATATTAGACTAATGAGGGATTTCAAGTAAAGATCTAAGTGGTGGACTTTTGGTAAGAAAAGTATTAGATGTTTTCCCTGGTAGATTTCACGATGAGTCTGGATGAAGTTTGACAACTGTCAAAGAGATGTGAACATCATGGAATTGTTGAGAAGATAAGGCTTCCATTTGGAATAACATTTGGTGCTTAGGTATCAATGAAAGAGATTGGTAGTGAAGTTAAGGGAGCGTTGCACATTAGGAGTGAATACTCCTTTGGATAGATAAAATACGTTTTGAGGAATTGTCAATACCTTGAGGGGAAAAGTCGAGCATTCGAGTTAGACTAGATTCGTAACTTGGATTATTAAGTATGGATAGTAATATTGGATGAATCTATAGACACGTAAGTGTGAATTTTGAGCGATGTTCAGAAAAACCTAATGAGTTAAGCCTTGATGTATTGAACTCTATGTTACCATTAAGTGGAATTTGAAGTAATCGAGTATGAGAATACTTGAGATTGCGGTAATATAAGTTTGAGAGTCTATTAAAGGATCGAAATTACTAAGAGGATGTTAATATTTTGATAGGACTGAAGGATTATTCGAGATTTCATTTGGGACCCTAAGAAATTATCTAGTGAAGCGTGAATTTGAGGTGTTAGGCATGAGACAAATGTAGACCTTTATCTGTGAATTAAATTCAAGTTGGATTTTTATGGAAAACGTGACTCTTGAAATGAAGTACTAAACTGAAATGAAGTTTGTGTGTCCTAAATAGTATAGTCTTTGGCATGATTTCGAAAATAATTGAGGAAGCTTTGATCACCAAGCATATGTGGAGATTGGATTATTAAATTTATAACTGGAATAACATACTGATAAGAACACTATAGTTTGACGTAGTTGTACGACAAGAAAAATCGAGGATTTGTGGACAAGGGAGAAATTTAGGAGTTCTCGGATGTAGTGATTGTTTGGTGCTTAGTGTATTAGGGTCATTCTAAGCGTTTCAGTTTGGTACCAAATGGATGTTTCGTACCAATTGGATGCAAATGAGACAACGAGACATAAGTATGGGATATTTTACTTCGTCGACAGGATCAAAGTTATAGGAAAATAAGGGAAACTCAATGGACTTTGAGAAGATTGTTGACTGCTTGTACATTAAGATAACCTTAGTTATAAGTTGCAAGGAGCGCTACTACAGTTCGGTTAAGATAGTCTAAGCCACTACCATGGTTGTTGGCTATTTATTGACAAATTGAGGTACTAATCATGCTTAATCTCTTGTCGATAGTAGACAAAACCATGTTGAATGGAACGGACGAGCCATACCGACTATGAATGGGTGCAGAGTTATTAAGCACCTTATGAAAAGGGGTAGACAACACTTTTTTCGAGAAGGCCGAGTGAAATAAGTTGTGACTGATATGATGAATTCGGGTACAAACCAAGTGTGGATTGTTACTCGTACTTTAAGTTTCGAGGACGAAACTAATATAAGCGGGGTAGTAATGTAAGACCCGTAATTTTAAATCCTAAGTTATACAATTTTAGGGTATTTTGTGTTGAATTGCTTAGGCTTTTAACCCAGTTTTCGGTATTTAGTGAGTTAAAGGCCGAAAATAAATTTTTGGAAATTGGATTAAAATTATTTGTCGAAGAATAATTTATTTAAGTTTCGAAGAATTTAATTCTGGGCGGTTTTGTTCAAAATATCTCAGGTTGTTGAAAATTGTATTTGACAATTGAGTTGCGACGAGAGTAGATATTTTTATCAAAATAGTTTGAGATGAGAGTGAAGTGATGGATGTGAGAGTTGTTAGATAATTGTTGGTTTTGTTTTAATTATAATATATTAATATATAAATATATATTTATATATTGTAAGTAATATATATATATATATATATATGGTTGGAGGGAAATAGGAGAAAGGGAAATGGAAAGGAAAAAAATAGAAAGGAAAGAGAAAGAGGATAAAAGGAAGGGAAAGAAAAAGAAAAGAAAGAAAAAAAAGGAAAGTTCATCTTCTTCTTGTGCCTCGCGATGCTTCTTTCTACTTCCTCCCTTCATGTTCATTTTCGTTGCTCTTTGGCTTCAAGAATAGAAACCCAAGGCTTGTGGGTGAGTAAGAACAAATTTACAGCTTTTTCCTTCCTCTCGGATTCGAAAACGGAGTTAGGGATTTCAAAACCGTCAAACACAAACCTTCTCGTTTCATCTAGATCTAAGCTTCGTTTTACGAAGAGATAGAAGGGAAAGTTGCTCACTACCACGCTACGGTGCTAGGGGACCAACTTTGGAAGCGGTGTTGCGAGCGGAGATTTTACCGGATTTACTCACGGTGCCGTAATCGCACGTTAAAGCTAACGTGAAGGTAAGGGCTCCTTCCAAACTTTTAGTTTGCATTTAGGGACTTTTCTGTGGTTGTGTGGAATAGAACTTTGTTAGGGTTGAAGTATTGATTTGGAGAAAATGAATTCGTGATTTGTGTTCATCGTACTTGGCGTGTTCATATTTGATGTTGTTGATTGATGTGATTTGGTGTGAATCATTGATTGATTTGGATGGAATTTGATAACATGTTTGAGATGTGTTTGTGTTGCTTGTGTGGAAAAATGTTTGATTGATTTGTGTTGCTTGTGTTGCTTTTGAGTTTGTTTTCGTGTGGGATTTTGAAAACCATTAAGTTAAACGAATATTAAGAACGGGGAATCTCTTAATGTCTTGTATACTTAATGAGAGTTTGTGAAAATCGTTTAAGATAAATGAGTATTAAGAATGGGGAATCTCTTAATGTCTTATTTACTTAATGTTGTCGTGAAAACCATTAGAGTTAAACGAGTATTAAGAATGGGGAATATCTTAATGTCTCGTTTACTCAATGTGTGTTTTGGAAAATCGTTTAGGTTAAATGAGAATTAAGAATGGGGAATCTCTTAATGTCTTATTTACTTGAAGTTGTTTTGAAAATCGTTTAAGTTAGCTGGGCGTTAAGAATGGGGAATCTCTTAATGACTTGTTTACTGAATGTTTTGTGTGGAAATCGTTTAAGTCAAATGAGTGTTAAAAATGGGGAATCTTTTAATAACTGCATTTGCTTAATGATTGTTGTGAATGGAATCAGTATACGCTCATGCATTTTCATGCTTTTGTAAATCGTGCAGACCCGTGATAGGTGGCACCTTGATAAATAGTACTTTGGCCTGTGATAGGCGGTACATTTATGATTTACGTTTTTGTAAGTTGTGCAGACCCGTGATAGGTGGCACCTTGGTAAATAGTACTTTGGCCCGTGATAGGCGGTACATTTACGACTTACGGTTTTTTGTAAATTGTGCAGACCCGTGATAGGTGGCACCTTGGTAAACGATACGGGCCCGTGATAGGCAGTACGTTTATGGTTTACGCTTTTTAGTAAATCGTGCAGACCCGTGATAGGTGGCACCTCGGTAATTGGTACTTTGGTCTGCGATAGGCGGTACAATTATGATTTACGGCCCTTCGAGGAGGGTTTTGGTTTGGAATTCCGAGTCCATGCATTTTGGCATATACGCATTGCATTAGGGTGCTCGGCACACGAGTCGTGGTTGATCCAAATTATGATTGTGTTGATTTTGCTAAGTGTTATGGTTTGAAATTATGTGTAAGTGTGTTTTGATTCAGATTGTGATTTCGTTGATTGCATTAAGAGTTATGTTTTGGAATTGTGTGATAGTATGTTAGGTTGTAAAAACGTTTTCGAAACTCATAATGACGTGGTGCTTGTATGGGTATTGCTAAGTGTTAAGGTTTGGAGTGGTGTTTGTATGTGATTGAGTTAGTTTATGTATTTTTGAAAGAATACACAGGGAAATCGATTTACCCAATCGATTTGATGAGTTACAGGGGCTCTGTCTTTCACGAAATCGATTTACCCAATCGAGTTTGTAATATGTTTTTCAAAACCATTTAAGAAATCGATTTGCCAAATCGATTGGATTCATTACAAGGGCTCTGTCTTTCACGAAATCGATTTGCCCAATCGATTGGATTCAATACAGGGGCTCTGTCTGTCTGTCAATCGATTTACCCAATCGATTGAGTCAATCGATTTACCCAATCGATTGATTTAAGCCCAGAGTTCAGTTTTCACTAAAATCTTTCAGGAAATTGATTTCCCCAATCGATTGGTTCAGTGGGAAATCTTATGTTGAGTTTGATAATTGATTTCTCAATGCTTTGTTCAGTTATGTATTACTTGATGGATTGATAACTCTATTTGATGTCATTTACATTTGGCAAGCTTTACATGAACTTTTAGCATGTGGAAAAACCCATCTAATATGTTTGATAAATTGAAAAGGTTATTTGTGCATTGAAAAGTGTAAATGTTATGTGTTAACTGTTAATTTCGGTTGGTGACCCTTTACAACTATTGTGGAAATCTGGGCTTTGCCCTCAGATGAGAGTCGGGATGATCCTACCGGTCCGTACCCTCCGGATGGGAGTGCTTGATTGGAGCTACGATAGGAGAATCTCACGGGGCGCGTGGAGATTACTCAAGGCGTATAGTTCCTTTGTTATGTATAGAATGATCAGACTAGGTTGTCACTCAGGACACATATGTCTTTCTTTTTGGGCTACCTTTATGTAAAGTTGAAAGGATGTACCTGTACTATTGCTGTCAGCATTACATGCTTTGGATTTATATTTTGAAAAACTTTTCCGCTGCTTATAAATTTTAATGGCTTAGTTATATATATATCCAAAGGTTTTATTTTATTTATTTCCTTGTTGTATTTTTAATTTCTTTCGAAAAAAAAAAATACACCCTCGCTTTGAAAAATGGGGTGTTACAATGTGGTATCAGAGCTTTGGTTTGGTTTTCTTTGGGGGCTGTGGAGCCTTTGGTTGTAGATTGTAAGTCAAACTATAGGTTAGGAGTTGTTGTCTGATCATGCGTCGGGGTAATTGGTCTGAGTTATCAGATCAGGGGTGGTTATTATGTGTTGATATATTTGAAACTTAGTTTTGGAATTATTCGAAGTGGTGTTAACACTTCTTCTTGTTATTGGTTTTTCGGAAACACTACCTCTAAGAGGGAACGACGTTGCAAGGATGAACGTCAGTGGGGATGATCAAATGGTTGAAGCTACAAATAACATGGATGTTTTGTTGTTGCACGAACTGCTGCAAAGACTCTGCGGGATCTGGAGAAGAGGAAAATAGAGATTTGTGCTCTTAAGATTAAGAGGGTTAGAATATTTTCGTCGTTACCATCCTCCAAAGGTCAAGGGTGATGAGGACTCAGGAAAAGAGTTGATTAGTAGATTCAAGAAATGGAAAAGATCTTCTAGATGACGGAGTATCAGGCAGAGTTGAAGCAAGTCATGACAGCATGGAATTTATGAAATGGTTCCAAGGACACAGAAGCTATGTGTTGATGTTAACTCGAAGATGACGAGTATGGATGGATTAATATTAGACTAATGAGGGATTTCAAGTAAAGATCTAAGTGGTGGACTTTTGGTAAGAAAAGTATTAGATGTTTTCCCTGGTAGATTTCACGATGAGTCTGGATGAAGTTTGACAACTGTCAAAGAGATGTGAACATCATGGAATTGTTGAGAAGATAAGGCTTCCATTTGGAATAACATTTGGTGCTTAGGTATCAATGAAAGAGATTGGTAGTGAAGTTAAGGGAGCGTTGCACATTAGGAGTGAATACTCCTTTGGAAAGATAAAATACGTTTTGAGGAATTGTCAATACCTTGAGGGGAAAAGTCGAGCATTCGAGTTAGACTAGATTCGTAACTTGGATTATTAAGTATGGATAGTAATATTGGATGAATCTATAGATACGTAAGTGTGAATTTTGAGCGATGTTCAGAAAAACCTAATGAGTTAAGCCTTGATGTATTGAACTCTATGTTACCATTAAGTGGAAATTGAAGAAATCGAGTACGAGAATACTTGAGATTGCGGTAATATAAGTTTAAGAGTCTATTAAAGGATGGAAATTACTAAGAGAATGTTAATATTTTGATAGGACTGAATGATTATTCGAAATTTGATTTGGGACCCTAAGATGGTTGATTTTAGCTGATGATTTAAAATCTCGCAAGGTTGGAGGGAGGACCAAGTGATGCTTAAAACTTTCATAATCGAAGGAGTTGAGACAGGCAAGTGATAAATAATTCATGTTAAGGATGGAAGTGTTTGGAGATTTCGAGGATCATATTTTAGAATATTATTCAATGATAAAAAGTGAAAAAGAAGAAATGTAACAACTGATTTATGGTTTAGTTGTTGGTCTTGGGAAGTCAAGCGTGAAGATTTGAAGTGATCATTTCAGTAACTAGATGGACGAAGAAAGGTATGTGGGTTTTTGAGACATTGTACTGCAAAAAAAATTCATGAGGATGAAGTTATAGATAATTATCTTTTTGGAAATGTTTATAGGGAACGTTTGAGAAATAATTCTTTAGAACGTTCGAATGTTAGGATTCTTTCAGTTTATATCTCGGTGAAGGTTGAGAAGGAATAAGAATCCAGCAAGTGAAACAAATATTGGAAAATGTGCCAAGAAATTGTCGGAGCAGCACATAGAGATGTAGCTTATGACGATTAAAGATTCAGGAAAGGAATTATCTCACCTATAATTCAGACATTATTATTATAAAGGTATGCCAATGATATAAAGACATTACTTGAGTACATGTCATGGGGATTATTATTGTGTTCGTCAATCAAAGGAGTTCAATGTTTGTTTGATGGGAAACAATTGAACATGAAATGGAAAGGTTTGGTGGGAATTAGTAAGCCTTGATTTATTGGAATCACTATAATGAAGATGTATCAAGGTTCGAGGTAGAAATTTAAGGTTTGTATAAAAGGAAAAGTGATGGAGTGAATACAATGCGGTTGACCTATCATAATGAAAGGATAATCATCAAGATGCAAATGAAGGACACAACAAAATTAAGAAGTATCATAATGAATGTTGGCAGTAAAGGTAGGAGAATTATTTTCGAGTTTATGCGTAATTGCGGAGTATGTAAGAAATTTTTTAGTGAAGCGTGAATTTGAGGTGTTAGGCATGAGACAAATGTAGACCTTGATCTGTGAATTAAATTCAAGTTGGATTTTAATGGAAAACGTGACTCTTGAAATGAAGTACTAAACTGAAAGGAAGTTTGTGTGTCCTAAATAGTATAGTCTTTGGCATGATTTCGAAAATAATTGAGGAAGCTTTGATCACCAAGCATATGTGGAGATTGGATTATTAAATTTATAACTGGAATAACATACTGATAAGAACACTATAGTTTGACGTAGTTGTACGACTTAAGAAAAATCGAGGATTTGTGGACAAGGGAGAAATTTAGGAGTTCTCGGATGTAGTGATGGTTCGGTGCTCAGTGTGTTAGGGTCATTCTAAGTGTTTTAGTTTGGTACCAAATGGATGTTTCGTACCAAGTGGATGTAAATGAGACTACGAGACATAAGTATGGGATATTTTACTTCGTCGACAGGATCAAAGTTATAGAAAAATAAGGGAAACTCAATGGACTTTGAGAAGATTGTTGACTGCTTGTACCTTAAGATAACCTCAGTTATAAGTTGCAAGGAGCGCTACTACTGTTCGGTTAAGATAGTCTAAGCCACTATTTTATCATGGTTGTTGGCTATTTATTGACAAATTGAGGGACTGATCATCCTTAATCTCTTGTGATAGTAGACAAAACCATGTTGAATGGAACGAACGAGCCTTACCGACTACGAATGGGTGCAGAGTTATTAAGCACCTTATGAAAAGGGGTAGACAACACTTTCTTCGAGAAGGCCGGGTGAAATAAGTTGTGACTGATATGATGATTTCAGGTACAAACCAAGTGTGGATTGTTACTCGTACTTTAAGTTTCGAGGACGAAACTAATTTAAGGGGGGTAGTAATGTAAGACCCGTAATTTTAAATCCTAAGTTATACAATTTTAGGGTATTTTGTGTTAAATTGCTTAGGCTTTTAACCCAGTTTTCGGTATTTAGTGAGTTAAAGGCCGAAAATATATTTTTGGAAATTGGATTAAAATTATTTGTCGAAGAATAATTTATTTAAGTTTCGAAGAATTTAATTCTGGGCGGTTTTGTTCAAAATATCTCAGGTTGTTGAAAATTGTATTTGACAATTGAGTTGCGACGAGAGTAGATATTTTTATCAAAATAGTTTGAGATGAGAGTGAAGTGATGGATGTGAGAGTTGTTAGATAATTGTTGGTTTTGTTTTAATTATAATATATTAATATATAAATATATATTTATATATTGTAAGTAATATATATATATATATATATATGGTTGGAGGGAAATAGGAGAAAGGGAAATGGAAAGGAAAAAAATAGAAAGGAAAGAGAAAGAGGATAAAAGGAAGGGAAAGAAAAAGAAAAGAAAGAAAAAAAAGGAAAGTTCATCTTCTTCTTGTGCCTCGCGATGCTTCTTTCTACTTCCTCCCTTCATGTTCATTTTCGTTGCTCTTTGGCTTCAAGAATAGAAACCCAAGGCTTGTGGGTGAGTAAGAACAAATTTACAGCTTTTTCCTTCCTCTCGGATTCGAAAACGGAGTTAGGGATTTCAAAACCGTCAAACACAAACCTTCTCGTTTCATCTAGATCTAAGCTTCGTTTTACGAAGAGATAGAAGGGAAAGTTGCTCACTACCACGCTACGGTGCTAGGGGACCAACTTTGGAAGCGGTGTTGCGAGCGGAGATTTTACCGGATTTACTCACGGTGCCGTAATCGCACGTTAAAGCTAACGTGAAGGTAAGGGCTCCTTCCAAACTTTTAGTTTGCATTTAGGGACTTTTCTGTGGTTGTGTGGAATAGAACTTTGTTAGGGTTGAAGTATTGATTTGGAGAAAATGAATTCGTGATTTGTGTTCATCGTACTTGGCGTGTTCATATTTGATGTTGTTGATTGATGTGATTTGGTGTGAATCATTGATTGATTTGGATGGAATTTGATAACATGTTTGAGATGTGTTTGTGTTGCTTGTGTGGAAAAATGTTTGATTGATTTGTGTTGCTTGTGTTGCTTTTGAGTTTGTTTTCGTGTGGGATTTTGAAAACCATTAAGTTAAACGAATATTAAGAACGGGGAATCTCTTAATGTCTTGTATACTTAATGAGAGTTTGTGAAAATCGTTTAAGATAAATGAGTATTAAGAATGGGGAATCTCTTAATGTCTTATTTACTTAATGTTGTCGTGAAAACCATTAGAGTTAAACGAGTATTAAGAATGGGGAATATCTTAATGTCTCGTTTACTCAATGTGTGTTTTGGAAAATCGTTTAGGTTAAATGAGAATTAAGAATGGGGAATCTCTTAATGTCTTATTTACTTGAAGTTGTTTTGAAAATCGTTTAAGTTAGCTGGGCGTTAAGAATGGGGAATCTCTTAATGACTTGTTTACTGAATGTTTTGTGTGGAAATCGTTTAAGTCAAATGAGTGTTAAAAATGGGGAATCTTTTAATAACTGCATTTGCTTAATGATTGTTGTGAATGGAGTCAGTATACGCTCATGCATTTTCATGCTTTTGTAAATCGTGCAGACCCGTGATAGGTGGCACCTTGATAAATAGTACTTTGGCCTGTGATAGGCGGTACATTTATGATTTACGTTTTTGTAAGTTGTGCAGACCCGTGATAGGTGGCACCTTGGTAAATAGTACTTTGGCCCGTGATAGGCGGTACATTTACGACTTACGGTTTTTTGTAAATTGTGCAGACCCGTGATAGGTGGCACCTCGGTAAAGAGTACTTTGGCCTGTGATAGGCGGTACCTTTACAATTTACGTTCTTTTTAGTAAGCCGTGCAAACCCATGATAGGTGGCACCTTGGTAAACGATACGGGCCCGTGATAGGCAGTACGTTTATGGTTTACGCTTTTTAGTAAATCGTGCAGACCCGTGATAGGTGGGACCCGTGATAGGCGATACTATTATGATTTACGGCCCTTCGAGGAGGGTTTTGGTTTGGAATTCCGAGTCCATGCATTTTGGCATATACGCATTGCATTAGGGTGCTCGGCACACGAGTCGTGGTTGATCCAAATTATGATTGTGTTGATTTTGCTAAGTGTTATGGTTTGAAATTATGTGTAAGTGTGTTTTGATTCAGATCGTGATTTCGTTGATTTCACTAAGAGTTATATTTGGGAATTGTGTGATAGTATGTTAGGTTGTAACAAAGGTTTTCGAAACCCATAATGACGTGGTGATTGTATGGGTATTGCTAAGTGTTAAGGTTTGGAGTGGTGTGTGCATATGATTGAGTTAGTTTATGAATTTTTGGAAGAATATGCAGAGAAATCGATTTGGAAATCGACTGGCATTAAGTCAGTGGCTCAGCTATGCTGTCACTCGATTGCCCAATCAATTGCCCAATCTATTGCCCAATCGATTGACATTAAGTCAGTGGCTCAACTATCCCGTCAATCTATTGCCCAATCGATTGAATTAAGCCCAGAATTCAAATTTCACTAAAAACCTTCAGGAAATCGATTTGGAAATCGATTGGCTTTGTAGAAATTCTTATTTTGAGTTAGATAACAGATTGCTCATTGATTTTTCAATGTCTTGGTTAGTTAGGTATTTCTTGATGGATTGAGAACTTTATTTTGATTTCAATTTTATTTGGCAAGCATGATATGAACTTTTAGCATATGGAAAACCCTTATAAGATGCATGATAAGTTGAAAAGGTTATTTGTGCATTGAAAAGTAAATGTTATGTGTTAACTGTTAATTTCGGTTGGTGACCCTTTACAACTATTGTGGAAATCTGGGCTTTGCCCTCAGATGAGAGCCAGGATGATCCTACCGGTTCGTACCCTACGGATGGGAATGTAGATGGGGATGCTTGATTTGAGCTACATTAGGAGGATCTCACGGGGCGCGTGGAGATCATTCAGGGTGTTTAGTTGTGTTGTAAAATGATCAGACTAGGTTGACACAGGGGGAACATATGTCTTTCTTTTGGGTTGCTTTTATTTTTAAACTGGAAGATTGTACCACCTTTGTTATGTAAATATTTTGAATTCATATTTGGAGAACTTTTTCCGCTGCTTGTAAATTATAATGACTTAATTGTTTATTCAAAGGTGTTACCTTAATTATTTCTCTGTTTTATTTTAATTTCTTTTAAAAAAAAAAATACACCCTCGCTTTGAAAAACGGGGTGTTACATTGTGGTATCAGAGCTTTGGTTTGGTTTTCTTTGGGGGCTGTGGAACCTTAGGTTCTAGATTGGAGGTTAGGAGTTGTTGTCTGATCATGCGTCGGGGTAATTGGTCTGAGTTATCAGATCAGGGGTGGTTATTATGTGTTGATATATTCGAAACTTAGTTTTGGAATTATTCAAAGTGGTGTTAACACTTCTTCTTGTTGTTGGTTTTTCGGAAACACTACCTCTAAGAGGGAACGACGTTGCAAGGATGAACGTCAGTGGGGATGAACAAATGGTTGAAGCTACAAATAACATGGATGTTTTGTTGTTGCACGAACTGCTGCAAATACTCTACGGGATCTGGAGAAGAGGAAAATAGAGATTTGTGCTCTTAAGATTAAGAGGGTTAGAGTATTTTCGTCGTTACCATCCTCCAAAGGTCAAGGGTGATGAGGACTCAGGAAAAGAGTTGATTAGTAGATTCAAGAAATGGAAAAGATCTTCGAGATGACGGAGTATCAGGCAGAGTTGAAGCAAGTCATGACAGCATGGAATTTATGAAATGGTTCCAAGGACACAGAAGCTATGTGTTGATGTTAACTCGAAGATGATGAGTATGGATGGATTAATATTAGACTAATAAGGGATTTCAAGTAAAGATCTAAGTGGTGGACTTTTGGTAAGAAAAGTATTAGATGTTTTCCCTGGTAGATTTCACGATGAGTCTGGATGAAGTTTGACAACTGTCAAAGAGATGTGAACATCATGGAATTGTTGAGAAGATAAGGCTTCCATTTGGAATAACATTTGGTGCTTAGGTATCAATGAAAGAGATTGGTAGTGAAGTTAAGGGAGCGTTGCACATTAGGAGTGAATACTCCTTTGGAAAGATAAAATACGTTTTGAGGAATTGTCAATACCTTGAGGGGAAAAGTCGAGCATTCGAGTTAGACTAGATTCGTAACTTGGATTATTAAGTATGGATAGTAATATTGGATGAATCTATAGATACGTAAGTGTGAATTTTGAGCGATGTTCAGAAAAACCTAATGAGTTAAGCCTTGATGTATTGAACTCTATGTTACCATTAAGTGGAAATTGAAGAAATCGAGTACGAGAATACTTGAGATTGCGGTAATATAAGTTTAAGAGTCTATTAAAGGATGGAAATTACTAAGAGAATGTTAATATTTTGATAGGACTGAATGATTATTCGAAATTTGATTTGGGACCCTAAGATGGTTGATTTTAGCTGATGATTTAAAATCTCGCAAGGTTGGAGGGAGGACAAAGTGATGCTTAAAACTTTCATAATCGAAGGAGTTGAGACAGGCAAGTGATAAATAATTCATGTTAAGGATGGAAGTGTTTGGAGATTTCGAGGATCATATTTTAGAATATTATTCAACGATAAAAAGTGAAAAAGAAGAAACGTAACAACTGATTTATGGTTTAGTTGTTGGTCTTGGGAAGTCAGACGTGAAGATTTGAAGTGATCATTTCAGTAACTAGATCGACGAAGGAAGACATGTGGGTTTTTGAGATATTTTACAAAAAAAAAGATAATAATAATAATAATAGATAATTATTTCATAGAAAACGTTTGAGAAGTAATTATTTAGGACGTTCGATTGTTAGGATTCTTTCTGTTTGTATCTCGGTGAAGGTTGAGAAGGAATAAGAACTCAGCGAGTGAACCAAAAATTGGAAAAGGTACCAAGAAAATTGATGGAGCGGCACATAGAGATGTAGCTTATGACAATTAAAGATTCAGGAAAGGAATTATCTCACCTAGAAATTCAGACATTGTTATTATAAAGGTATGCCAAGACATAAAGACATTACTTGAGTGCATGTCATGGGGATTGTTATTGTGTTCGTCAATCAAAGGAGTTAATTGTTTGCTTGATAGGAAACAATTGAACATGAAATGGAAAAGTTTGGTAGGAATTAGTAAGCCTTGATTTATTAGAATCACTATAATGAAGATGTATCAAGGTTCGAGGTAGAAATTTAAGGTTTGTATAAATGGAAAAGTGATGGAGTGAATACAATGCGGTTGACCTGTCATAATGAAAGGATAATCATCAAGTTGCAAATGAGGGACACAACGAAATTAAGAAGTATCAGAATGAATGTTGGCAGTAGAGGTAGGAGAATTAATTTCGAGTTTGTGCATAATTGCGAAGTATGTAAGAGATTTTCTAGCGAAGCGTGAATTTGGAGGTGTTAGGCATGAGACGAATGTAGACCTTGATCGGTGAATCAAATTCAAGTTGGATTTTAATGGAAAACGTGACTTTTGAAATGAAGTACTAAACTGAAAGGAAGTTTGTATGTCTCGAGTGGTATAGTCTTTCACATGATTTCGAAAATATTTGGGGAAGCAAGGTGGGGATGGAATTATTAAATTTATGACTGGAATGACATACTGATAAGAACACTATAGTTTGACGTAGTTGTACGACTTAAGAAAAATCGAGGATTTATGGACAAGGGAGAAATTTAGGAGTTCTCGGATGTAGTGATTGTTCGGTGCTCAGTGTGTTAGGGTCATTCTAAGTGTTTCAGTTTGGTACCAAATGGATGTTTCGTACCAAGTGGATGCAAATGAGACTACGAGACATAAGTATGGGATATTTTACTTCGTCGACAGGATCAAAGTTATAGGAAAATAAGGGAAACTCAATGGACTTTAAGAAGATTGTTGACTGCTTGTACATTAAGATAACCTCAGTTATAAGTTGCAAGGAGCGCTACTACAGTTCGGTTAAGATAGTCTAAGCCACTATCATAGTTGTTGGCTATTTATTGACAAATTGAGGGACTGGTCATCCTTAATCTCTTGTCGATAGTAGACAAAACCATGTTGAATGGAACGGACGAGCCTTACCGACTATGAATGGGTGTAGAGTTATTAAGCACCTTATGAAAAGGGGTAGACAACACTTTCTTCGAGAAGGCCGGGTGAAATAAGTTGTGACTGATATGATGAATTCGGGTACAAACCAAGTGTGGATTGTTACTCGTACTTTACGTTTCGAGGACGAAACTAATTTAAGGGGGGTAGTAATGTAAGACCCGTAATTTTAAATCCTAAGTTATACAATTTTAGGGTATTTTGTGTTAAATTGCTTAGGCTTTTAACCCAGTTTTCGGTATTTAGTGAGTTAAAGGCCGAAAATATATTTTTGGAAATTGGATTAAAATTATTTGTCGAAGAATAATTTATTTAAGTTTCGAAGAATTTAATTCTGGGCGGTTTTGTTCAAAATATCTCTGGTTGTTGAAAATTGTATTTGACAATTGAGTTGCAACGAGAGTAGATATTTTTATCAAAATAGTTTGAGATGAGAGTGAAGTGATGGATTTGAGAGTTGTTAGATAATTGTTGGTTTTGTTTTAATTATAATATATTAATATATAAATATATATTTATATATTGTAAGTAATATATATATATATACATATATATATATATATATATATGGCTGGAGGGAAATAGGAGAAAGAGAAATGGAAAGGAAAAAAAATAGAAAGGAAAGAGAAAGAGGAGAAAAGGAAGGGAAAGAAAAAGAAAAGAAAGAAAAAAAGGAAAGTTCATCTTCTTCCTGTGCCTCGCGATGCTTCTTTCTACTTCCTCCCTTCATGTTCATTTTCGTTGCTCTTTGGCTTCAAGAATAGAAACCCAAGGCTTGTGGGTGAGTAAGAACAAATTTACAGCTTCTTCCTTCCTCTGGGATTCGAAAACGGAGTTAGGGATTTCAAAACCGTCAAACACAAACCTTCCCGTTTCATCTAGATCTAAGCTTCGTTTCGCGAAGAGATAGAAGGGAAAGTTGCTCACTACCATGCTACGGTGCTAGGGGACCAACTTTGGAAGCGGTGTTGCGAGCGGAGATTTTACCAGATTTACTCACGGTGCCGTAATCGCACGTTAAAGCTAACGTAAAGGTAAAGGCTCCTTCCAAACTTTTAGTTTGCATTTAGGGACTTTTCTGTGGTTGTGTGGAATAGAACTTTGTTAGGGTTGAAGTATTGATTTGGAGAAAATGAATTCGTGATTTGTGTTCATCGTACTTGGCGTGTTCATATTTGATGTTGTTGATTGATGTGATTTGGTGTGAATCATTGATTGATTTGGATGGAATTTGATAACATGTTTGAGATGTGTTTGTGTTGCTTGTGTGGAAAAATGTTTGATTGATTTGTGTTGCTTGTGTTGCTTTTGAGTTTGTTTTCGTGTGGGATTTTGAAAACCATTAAGTTAAACGAATATTAAGAACGGGGAATCTCTTAATGTCTTGTATACTTAATGAGAGTTTGTGAAAATCGTTTAAGATAAATGAGTATTAAGAATGGGGAATCTCTTAATGTCTTATTTACTTAATGTTGTCGTGAAAACCATTAGAGTTAAACGAGTATTAAGAATGGGGAATATCTTAATGTCTCGTTTACTCAATGTGTGTTTTGGAAAATCGTTTAGGTTAAATGAGAATTAAGAATGGGGAATCTCTTAATGTCTTATTTACTTGAAGTTGTTTTGAAAATCGTTTAAGTTAGCTGGGCGTTAAGAATGGGGAATCTCTTAATGACTTGTTTACTGAATGTTTTGTGTGGAAATCGTTTAAGTCAAATGAGTGTTAAAAATGGGGAATCTTTTAATAACTGCATTTGCTTAATGATTGTTGTGAATGGAATCAGTATACGCTCATGCATTTTCATGCTTTTGTAAATCGTGCAGACCCGTGATAGGTGGCACCTTGATAAATAGTACTTTGGCCTGTGATAGGCGGTACATTTATGATTTACGTTTTTGTAAGTTGTGCAGACCCGTGATAGGTGGCACCTTGGTAAATAGTACTTTGGCCCGTGATAGGCGGTACATTTACGACTTACGGTTTTTTGTAAATTGTGCAGACCCGTGATAGGTGGCACCTTGGTAAAGAGTACTTTGGCCTGTGATAGGCGGTACCTTTACAATTTACGTTCTTTTTAGTAAGCCGTGCAGACCCGTGATAGGTGGCACCTTGGTAAACGATACGGGCCCGTGATAGGCAGTACGTTTATGGTTTACGCTTTTTAGTAAATCGTGAAGACCCGTGATAGGTGGCACCTCGGTAATTGGTACTTTGGCCTGCGATAGGCGGTACAATTATGATTTACGGCCCTTCGAGGAGGGTTTTGGTTTGGAATTCCGAGTCCATGCATTTTGGCATATACGCATTGCATTAGGGTGCTCGGCACACGAGTCGTGGTTGATTCAAATTATGATTGTGTTGATTTTGCTAAGTGTTATGGTTTGAAATTATGTGTAAGTGTGTTTTGATTCAGATTGTGATTTCGTTGATTGCACTAAGAGTTATGTTTTGGAACTGTGTGATAGTATGTTAGGTTGTAAAAACGTTTTCGAAACTCATAATGACGTGATGCTTGTATGGGTATTGCTAAGTGTTAAGGTTTGGAGTGGTGTTTGTATGTGATTGAGTTAGTTTATGTATTTTTGAAAGAATACACAGGGAAATCGATTTACCCAATCGATTTGATGAGTTACAGGGGCCCTGTCATTCACGAAATCGATTTACCCAATCGATTTTGTAAGAAGTATTTCAAAATCATTTAAGAAATCGATTTGGTAAATCGATTTGGATACAATTGGATTCAAGTCAGGGGCTTTGTTTTCCCAAAATCGATTTACCCAATCGATTGGATTCAATACAGGGGCTCTGTCTGTCAAGAAATCGATTTACCCAATCGATTGATTTATGCCCAGAGTTCAGTTTTCACTAAAAACTTTCAGGAAATGGATTTCCCCGATCGATTGGCTTAGTGGAAAATCTTATTTTGAGTTAGATGATTGATTGTTCAATTGATTGATCAATGTTTTGGTGAGTTACGTATTACTTGATGGATTGAGAACTTTCTTTTGATTTCATTTACATTTGGCAAGCATGACATGAACTTTTAGCATATGGAAAACCCTTCTGAGATGCATGATAACTTGAAAAGGTTATTTGTGCATTGAAAAGTAAATGTTATGTGTTAACTGTTAATTTTCGGTTGGTGACCCTTTTACAACTATTGTGGAAATCTGGGCTTTGCCCTCAGATGAGAGTCGGGATGATCCTACCGGTCCGTACCCTCCGGATGGGAATGTGGATGGGAGTGCTTGATTGGAGCTACGATAGGAGAATCTCATGGGGCGCGTGGAGATTACTCAAGGCGTATAGTTTTTTTGTTATGTATAGAATGATCAGACTAGGTTGTCACTCAGGACACATATGTCTTTCTTTTTGGGCTACCTTTATGTAAAGTTGAAAGGATGTACCTGTACTATTGCTGACAGCATTACATGCTATGGATTTATATTTTGAAAAACTTTTCCGCTGCTTATAAATTTTAATGGCTTAGTTATATATATATCCAAAGGTTTTATTTTATTAATTTGCTCAGTTTTATTTATTTCTTTGTTGTATTTTTAATTTCTTTCGAAAAAAAAATACACCCTCGTTTTGGAAAACGGGGTGTTACATTTTGAAAATCGTTAAAGTTAACTGGGCGTTAAGAATGGGGAATCTCTTAATGTCTTGGTTATTTAATGTTGTTTTGAAAATTGTTTAAGTTAACTGGGCGTTAAGAATGGGGAATCTCTTAATGTCTTGGTTACTTATTGTTTGTTATGGTAAATCGTGTTGACCCGTGATAGGTGGCACCTCGGTAAACTGTACTGACCCGTGATAGGTGGTACGTTTACGATTTACGTTTGGTAAGTTGTGCTGACCCGTGATAGGTGGCACCTCGGTAAACAGTATTGACCCGTGATAGGTGGTACGTTTACGACTTACGTTTCTTGGTGAATTGTGTTTGTCCGTGAGAGACTGCACAGGTGTTTGTCCGTGAGAGACTACACCCTGGTAAATTGTGTTTGTCCGTGAGAGACTGCACAGGGGTTGGTCCGTGAGAGACTACGCCCTGGTGAATTGTGTTTGTCCGTGAAAGACTGCACAGGTGTTTGTCCGTGAGAGACTACACCCTGGTAAATTGTGAATTGTTGGTTCATTTTGTCCGTGTGGGTATTATGTTATAAGTGTTAAGTGTTATGTTTTGGAATTTGGTGATAACATGTTTAATTGCAGTACCATTTCGAAACTCATGATGTCGTAGAAATTGTGTTATAAGTGTTAAGTGTTATGTTTTGGAATTTGGTGATAACATGTTTGATTGCAATACTATTTCGAAACTCATGATGTTGTAGTATTGTGTTATGAGTGTTAAGTGTTATTTTTTTGGAATTTGGTGATAAATGTTTGATTGCAATACCATTTCGAAACTCATGATGTCGTAGTAATTGTGTTATAAGTGTTAAGTTTTATGTTTTGGAATTTGGTGATAGCATGTTTGATTGCAATACTATTTCGAAACTCATGTTGTTGTAGCGATTGTGTTATCAATGCTAAGTGTTAAGATTTGGGATTATGTATGAATGTGATTGAGTTAGTTTATGAATTTTTGAAAGAAATATACAGGGAAATCGATTTACCCAATCGATTTGATGAGTTACTGGGGCCCTGTCTTTCACGAAATTGATTTACCCAATCGATTTTGTAATATGTTTTTCAAAATCATTTAAGAAATCGATTTGCCAAATCGATTGGATTCATTACAGGGGCTCTGTCTTTCACGAAATCGATTTGCCCAATCGATTGGATTCATTACAGGGGCTCTGTCTTTCACGAAATTGATTTGGCCAATACAGGGGCTCTGTCCTTCTCAAAATCGATAGCCCCAATCGATTGATGCAAGTCTAGAGTTCAATTTTCACTAAAAACTTTTAGGAAATCGATTGGCTCAGTGGGAAATCTTATTTTGAGTTTGATAATTGATTGCTCAATTAATTTATCAACGTTTTGTTCAATTATGTATTACTTGATAGATTGAGAACTCTATTTGATTTCATTTACATTTGGCAAGCATTATATGAACTTTTAGCATATGGAAAATCCTTTTAAGGTGCATGCTTAGTTGAGAGGATATTTTGTGC
This sequence comes from Cicer bijugum, assembly GCA_037974875.1. NCBI lineage: Eukaryota > Viridiplantae > Streptophyta > Magnoliopsida > Fabales > Fabaceae > Cicer > Cicer bijugum. The sequence continues at coordinate 5,554,193 of JBBPBT010000850.1, forward strand.
ATTTAAAAACTTAAATGTTATGTGTTAACTGGTAATTTCGGTTGGTGACCCTTTACAACTATTGTGGAAATCTGGGCTTTGCCCTCAGATGAGAGCCAGGATGATCCTACCGGTTCGTACCCTACGGATGGGAATGTAGATGGGAATGCTTGATTGGAGCTACGTTAGGAGGATCTCACGGGGTGTGTGGAGATCATTCAGGGTGTTTAGTTGTTTTGTAAAATGATCAGACTAGGTTGACACAGAGGGAACGTATGTCTTTCTTTTGGGTTGCTTTTATTTTTAAACTGGAAGGCTGTACCACCTTTGTTATGTAAATATTTTGAATTTATATTTTGAGAACTTTTTCCGCTGCTTGTAAATTATAATGACTTAATTATTTATCCAAAGGTGTTACCTTATTTATTTCTTTGTTTTATTTTAATTTCTTTTGAAAAAAAAAATACACCCTCGCTTTGAAAAATGGGGTGTTACATTGTGGTATCGGAGCTTTGGTTTGGTTTTCTTTGGGGGCTGTGGAACCTTTAGTTCTAGATTGTAGGTTAGGAGTTGTTGTCTGATCATGTGTCGGTTTAGGTGGTTTGAGTTGTCAAGTTCAGATTAATTATTATGTGCTGATGTGGTCGGAAGTTATTTTTGGAATTATTGAAGTAGTGTTAAGACTCGACTTGATGATGGTTTTATAGGAAAACCATGCCGCCAAGGAGGAATGATGTTCCGAGAGCCAATGCCAATAGGGATGATCGAATGGCAGAGGCTATGATTAACATGGTTGCTTCTGTTGCTGCACAGACTGCTGTCAAGACTCAACGTGATCTCGAAAAGAGGGATAGAGAGATTCGTGCTGTAGAGTCAAGAGGATTAAAAGACTTTCGTCGTTACAATCCTCCCAAGTTTGAGGGGGATGAGAATTCAGAGGAAGCGGATCAATGGATCCAGGAAGTGGAGAAGATCTTCGAAATGATTAACTGTCAGGCGGAAGTGAGGGTCAACTATGCCACTTATATGCTACTAGGGGATGCTGAGTACTGGTGGAGGAGTATAAGGTTGTTGATGAGATCAGCTCACGAGGAGGTGAACTGGGAATCTTTCAAAAGGATGTTTTTAGACAAATACTTCCCGATGAGTACCAGGACTAGACTGGGTGATGATTTCCTGAAACTGCATTAGGGGAACATGACCGTGGGCGAATATGCTGCTAAGTTTGAATCACTATCAAGACATTTTAGATTTTTCCGTGAAGAGATTGACGAGCCATTCTTGTGTCATCGTTTCCAAGACGGACTAAATTATGAGATTCAAGACTCTGTCTTACCCTTGGGAATTCAACGTTTCCAAGTTCTTGTGGAAAAATGTAGAGAAGTTGAGGATATGAAGAATAAGAGAGCTAGCCGAGGAGGGAATTTTAACTCAGGAGGGCCTAGTCGGGTGAAGTATCAGAACAAGGGAAAACAAGTTGCTAAACCTTATAACCACAAGATAACAACGGGGGACAGAATAACCCAGGAAACCAAGACTTTGGGAGACAAGTGGGACAAGGTATACGATGTTTCTGATGCGGAGAAGAGGGACATTATGCCTACTTGCTACAACTTCCATAAACCAGGGCACTTTGCAAAGAATTGCAAGACTCCGAAGGTGGAACCAATGGTGAATGTAGCTAGGATTACTCTTCCTACTGCTAGAGGACATGTTTATTGCGTTGGCGCTGAAGTTGGAAATTTATCTAGCAATCTGACTCAATATGACTGTGCGATTACAGGTAACCCCCTAGCTGCAATTTCTGATTCGGGGGCAACCCATTCCTTCATTGCTATGGATTGTGTAAATCGTTTGAAGTTGTCTGTGTCTGTTTTACTGCTAAGACTTTGACAGTAAATTATGCATGTTTACATTGTCAAATAACTATTCAGAATAGGGACTTCTCGATTAATCTGATTTGTTTACCTCTACAATAACCCAAGATCATTCTTGGTATGGATGGGAAGCCCTATCATTAGGTAATGATACATTGTACTCAATGTGTCGGTGTCATACATAGTGTTTAGGTTTGGTACTAGACAGATGTTCCGTACATGGTGGAACATCAGCGACCTGCTGGGGTGTTGCAACCTTTGGAGATTACACGGAGTACCATCGAGTATTGTATCAGACCGTGATTTGAAGTTCACATCACATTTTTTGGGGAGCATTGCACGAAGCCTTGGGAACGAAACTACGATTGAGTTCATCTACAACAATAGTTTCCACGCAAGTATTGGAATGGCACCATATGAGGCTTTATATGGGCGCAAGTGTCAAACGCCCTTGTGTTGGTATAAGGACGGTGAAAATATGATTGTCGGACCAGAGATGGTGCAACAGACTACAACTAAGGTAAGGAAAATCAAGGAGAAAATGAAGACTTCACAAGGTCGTCAGAAGAGTTACACGGACAAGCGTCGCAGACTTTTAGAATTCGAACAGGGTGACCATGAGTTTCTAAGAGTCACACCTACTACGGGAGTTGGTAGGGAATTGAAATCGAAGAAGTTGACTCCGAAATTCATTGGACCATATCAGATTTCTGCACGAATTGGGCCTGTTGCTTATCGGATTGCATTGCCTCCGATACTGTCCGATGTTCATGACGTGTTTCATGTGTCACAGTTGAGGAAATATCTTGCAGATCCATCTCATGTGATCGGACCAGACACAATCCAGCTAAAGGACAACCTGTCGTTCGAAGTACCACCTGTGAGGATTGATGACA
>JBBPBT010000850.1:5557213-5583175 GCA_037974875.1 Cicer bijugum
TTCATGACGTGTTTCATGTGTCACAGTTGAGGAAATATCTTGCAGATCCATCTCATGTGATCGGACCAGACACAATCCAGCTAAAGGACAACCTGTCGTTCGAAGTACCACCTGTGAGGATTGATGACATGAAAGTTAAGCAATTGAGGACCAAGGATGTTTCCTTGGTCAAGGTGATTTGGAACCCAATTACTAAACATGCGACTTGGGAACTGGAGAGCAAGATGAGAGAACAACACCCAGAATTATTTATCGACGCATAGTTTCGAGGACGAAACTAATTTTAGGGGGGTAGTAATGTAAGACCCGTAATTTTAAATTATACTTTATGGATTTTGGTATTGAGCTCAGGGGCTTTGTAGCCAAGCTATTAATATTTTGGGAGTCGAAATGACCAAAAAGATATTTTGATGCCCGAATAGAATTACTCGTCGATGAATAAATTAAATTAACTGCGGTGAATCTCTTACGAAGAATTTAATGCGTTATAGGTGAAATGGTAATTTAACAAATACCTATATATTTTGAGATATTTGTTAAAAGTAATTAATATATATATATATATATATATATATATATATATGTTTGCTTGGAGGCAAAACAAAAGGAAGAGAGAAGGGAAAGACAAGGAAATAGAAAGAAGAGAAGTAGAAAGGAAAGAAAAGAAAAAAAGTCCGTCTTCTTCCTCCCCTGCCTCGCGACTAAACCATTCTCCTTCTTCTTGGTTTTGCTTTCTTTTTCTTTCTTTGGCTTCAAGAAAACGAAACCCAAGGCTTAAGGGGTAAGAAAGCAAAGATTTCTCAGCTTCATACTTCCTCGTTGTATCGAAAACGTAGAAAAACGGTATTAGGGATTCAAACACAAACCTTCCCGTTTCACCTAGATCTAAGCTTCGTTTCGCGAAGAGATTGAAGGGAAAGTTGCTCACTACCATGCTACGGTGCTAAGGGACCAACTTTGGAAGCGGCGTTGCGAGCGGAGATTTTACCGGATTTGCTCGCGGTACGGTAATCGCACGTTACAACTAACGTGAAGGTAAGGGCTCTTTCCAAACTTTTAGTTTGCATTTAGGGACTTATCTGTGGTCGTGTGGAAATGGATTATGTTAGGGTTGAAGTATTAAATTGGGGAAAATGAATTTAATGCGTTATGGGTGAAATTCTAACGAAGAAAAACGGTTTAGGGATTTCAAAACCGTCAAACACAAACCTCGCCGTTTCTTCTAGATCCAAGCTTCGTTTCGCGAAGGGATAGAAGGGAAAGTTACTCACCACTACCCTATGGTGCTAGTGAGCTAACTTTGGAAGCGGTGTTGCGAGCGGAGATTTTACCGGATTTGCTCACGGTACTGTAATCGCACGTTAAAGCTAACGTGAAGGTAATGGCTCCTTCCAAACTTTTAGTTTGCATTTAGGGACTTACTTGTGGTTGTGTGGAAAAGAATTTGGTTAGGGTTAAAGTAATGTTTTGTGGAGAATTAATTTTAAACCCATTTATGTATGATTTCGAGTATATGAAACTTTTGTGTTTGAGTGATGGATTGTGTTAATTTGTGTCGTCGTATTCGGCGTGTTCATACTTGATGTTTGTTGATTGATGTGTTTTGGTGTGAATTATGGATTGAATGTGAAAGTATGTTTGAGTTTGTTTTGTTTGGAATTCGAAAACCATTAAGTGAAACGAGTATTAAGAATGGGGAATCTCTTAATGTCTTGTTTACTTAATGTGAGTTTGTGAAAATCGTTTAAGTTAAATGAGAATTAAGAATGGGGAATCTCTTAATGTCTCGTTTACTTAATGTTGTTTGAAAATCGTTTAAGTTAACTGGGCGTTAAGAATGAGGAATCTCTTAATGTCTTGGTTACTTAACGTTTGTTTTTGCAAAATCGTTTCAGTTAAATGAGTATTAAGAATGGGGAATCTCTTAATGACTTGTTTATTGAATGTTTTGTTATGGAAATCGTTTAAGTCAAAAGTATATTAAGAATGGGGAATCTCTTAATATGTCTGTTTGCTTATGGTTGTTGTGAAAATTGTTAAGTTAAATGAGTACTAAGAATGGGGAATCTCTTGATATCTGCGTTTACTTAATGTCGTCGCGAAAATGATTTTGTGGGGAAATGAATTGTCGTGTTTTGGCGTGAATAGTGTAATAAATTTGTGAATATGTTTGAGTCTATATTGTGTGGAATTTGAAAACCATTAAGTTAAACGAGTATTAAGAATGGGGAATCTCTTAATGTCTTGTTTACTTAATGTGTGTTCGTTTGTGAAAATCGTTTAAGTTAAATGGGAATTAAGAATGGGGAATCTCTTAATGTCTCATTTACTTAATATTTGTTTTGAAAATCGTTTAAGTTAAATAAGTATTAAGAATAGGGAATCTCTTAATGACTTATTTACTTAATGTTGTTTTGAAAATCGTTTAAGTTAACTGGGCATTAAGAATGGGGAATCTCTTAATGTCTTGGTTACTTAATGTTGTTTTGAAAATTGTTTAAGTTAATTGGGCGTTAAGAATGGGGTATCTCTTAATGTCTTGGTTACTTATTGTTTGTTATGGTAAATCGTGATGACCCGTGATAGGTGGCACCTCGGTAAATTGTACTGACCCGTGATAGGTGGTACGTTTACGATTTACGTTTGGTAAGTTGTGCTGACCCGTGATAGGTGGCACCTCGGTAAACAGTATTGACCCGTGATAGGTGGTAAGTTTACGACTTACGTTTCTTGGTGAATTGTGTTTGTCCGTGAGAGACTGCACAGGTGTTTGTCCGTGAGAGACTACACCCTGGTAAATTGTGTTTGTCCGTGAGAGACTGCACAGGGGTTTGTTCGTGAGAGACTACGCCCTGGTGAATTGTGTTTGTCCGTGAGAGACTGCATAGGTGTTTGTCCGTGAGAGACTACACCCTGGTAAATTGTGAATTGTTGGTTCATTTTGTCCGTGTGGGTATTATGTTATAAGTGTTAAGTGTTATGTTTTGGAATTTGGTGATAACATGTTTAATTGCAGTACCATTTCGAAACTCATGATGTCGTAGAAATTGTGTTATAAGTGTTAAGTGTTATGTTTTGGAATTTGGTGATAACATGTTTGATTGCAATACTATTTCGAAACTCATGATGTTGTAGCATTGTGTTATGAGTGTTAAGTGTTATGTTTTGGAATTTGGTGATAACATATTTGATTGCAATACCATTTTGAAACTCATGATGTCGTAGTAATTGTGTTATAAGTGTTAAGTTTTCGGTTTTGGAATTTGGTGATAGCATGTTTGATTGCAATACTATTTCGAAACTCATGTTGTTGTAGCGATTGTGTTATCAATTCTAAGTGTTAAGATTTGGGATTATGTATGAATGTGATTGAGTTAGTTTATGAATTTTTGAAAGAAATATACAGGGAAATCGATTTACCCAATCGATTTGATGAGTTACAAGGGCCCTGTCTTTCACGAAATTGATTTACCCAATCGATTTTGTAATATGTTTTTCAAAATCATTTAAGAAATCGATTTGCCAAATCGATTGGATTCATTACAGGGGCTCTGTCTTTCACGAAATCGATTTGCCCAATCGATTTGGCCAATACAGAGGCTCTGTCCTTCTCAAAATCGATTGCCCCAACCGATTGATGCAAGTCCAGAGTTCAATTTTCAATAAAAACTTTTAGGAAATCGATTTACCCAATCGATTGGCTCAGTGGGAAATCTTATTTTGAGTTTGATAATTTATTGCTCAATTAATTTATCAATGTTTTGTTCAATTATGTATTACTTGATGGATTGAGAACTCTATTTGATTTCATTTACATTTGGCAAGCATTATATGAACTTTTAGCATATGGAAAATCCTTTTAAGGTGCATGCTTAGTTGAGAGGATATTTTGTGCATTTAAAAACTTAAATGTTATGTGTTAACTGTTAATTTCGGTTGGTGACCCTTTACAACTATTTTGGAAATCTGGGCTTTGCCCTCAGATGATAGCTAGGATGATCCTACCGGTTCGTACCCTACGGATGGGAATGTAGATGGGAAAGCTTGATTGGAGCTACGTAAGGAGGATCTCATGGGGTGCGTGGAGATCATTCAGGGTGTTTAGTTGTTTTGTAAAATGATCAGACTAGGTTGACACAGAGGGAACATATGTCTTTCTTTTGGGTTGCTTTTATTTTTAAACTGGAAGACTGTACCATCTTTGTTATGTAAATATTTTGAATTCATATTTTGAGAACTTTTTCCGCAGCTTGTAAATTATAATGACTTAATTATTTATCCAAAGGTGTTACCTTATTTATTTCTCTGTTTTATTTTAATTTCTTTTGAAAAAAAAAAATACACCCTCGCTTTGAAAAACGGGGTGTTACAAGTATGCTAAGACGAAAGGTTCGTTTGAGCATTTGAAAATATAAGAATTTTGCTATGTGATATTTGTTAATTTCGATTGGTGACCTTTACAATTATTGTGGAAATCTGGGCTTTGCCCTCATATGAGAATCAGGATCATCCTACCGGTTAGAACCCTAGAGAAGGGAAAGTAGTTAGTCATACTTAGCCGAAGCTGTGTCAGGAGGATCTTGCGGGGCGCGTGGAGAGATCATCTGGGTTGTGTAGTTTTTGTAGCATGATCAGGTTAGAGGGTTGTATAGGGTTTAGTTGGCTTTCTTTTGTGGATGTATTTATTTTAATTTTAAAGACTGTACATGCACCTCATATTGTCAGCTTGACTTTTATTTTGATGGGTCCTTCTACCATTTTTTTTGATGCGACGTGGGGAAGTTAAAATTCTTGGGACATTGCTTTTGTACAGGTGTCTGCCGAGAATACTCTAGGGGTATGAGCTATGTCTGATAGGTCTCATAGCCTAGATGTATTTTGTCGTGTAAATACTTTGAGTATGTATTTCAAAAACTATTTCCGCTGCTTGTAAATATTGTTAGCTTTTTCGTTATGTTACCACTAAAATATTTATCCAAAATATTTTCTTCTTTATTTCTTCATTTTTCTGAATTTGTTTTTAAAAAAAATACACTCGCGTTGTTAAAAATTGGGGTGTTACACATTGTGTTGACACCTACAAAGTGGACCTCGTCGTTTATATGTCAAGGTCTGATGTTGAACATTTGTGGGTTTTTATTAGAGGAGGTCTGCTGATGAAACGAGTTTCTTTTACTAGGGATAGTTTTAAAGAGTTATTTCTAGAGAAGTATATTCCTCACAATGTTCGTATTCAGAAGGAAAACAAGTTTATTCATATTCGTCAAGGAGATATTTCAGTTGTAAAGTATGTTGCCAAATTTTGAAGCTATATAAGGATACTCTTGTTATCTTAGGGACAATCCTCAAGACGAGTGAAAGGCGATCAAATTTGAGTAAGGATTTAAGCCTGAGTTGCAAAGCCTTAATTGGAATTTTAAGGGTTTATGACTACCCCACCATGGAAAACAAGTCTAGGGTGGTTGAGAAAAATATGCAAGCATCGGAAGCTGAGAAACCAAAAGGGTAGTTTATCTCTGGTGGAAAGATGTTATGCAGTAAAGACAATAAATTTCATAAGAATTTACACCCTTTACCGACAATTTCAAAGGACAAGTAAAGACAAGCTCCAACTAGTAAGAGTATGAGGTTGTGCATAGACTATATAAAATTGAATTAAGTTACCATCAAGAATAAAAATCCCTTGCATAGGATAGATGACCTCTTAGATCAGTTGAGAAGAGCTTTAGTATTTTCTTAGATAGACTTAAGGTCTGGGAACCATCAAATTAGGGTCAAAAGTGAAGATATTCCTAAGACAACTTTTAGGACCAAATACATACACTATGAGTATGTAGTGATGCCTTTTGGAGTTACCAATGCCCTTTCTTAGATAGATTTGTGGTGGTGTTCATCTATGAAATTCTAATCCATTATAGGAGCTTGGGAGAGCATGAGGAACACATGAGGATAATATTGCAAGTTTTGAGAGATAACACATTGTATGCAAAACCTGAGAAATGTGAGTTTTGGCTAATGATGTGAGGTTTTAGGACATACCATCTCTAGTAAAGGAATAGCAGTTAACTCAAGTAAGGTAGATTCTGTATTAAGTTGGCCCTAACCTAAATCAGTGACTGAAGTAAGAAATTTCCTAGGATTGATGGGTTACTATAGGAAATTTATAGAGTGGTTTTCTAGTCTAGTCTTACCTCTCACCAAGTAGACTAGATAAGGGAAAAAATTTGTCTGGGACTAAGAGTGCGAAGATAATTTCCACGAGTTTAATGGAAGATTAATTTCAACACCTGTTTTAGCTATACCAGACCCATCCATGAATTTTGTGGTTTATTGTGACGCTTCTAAAAATGGTTTAGAATGTGTTTTAATGCAAGAAGGAAAAGTGGTAGCTTATACATATAGACAATTTATATCACATGAGGAAAATTATCCAACCCATGATCTTGAACTAGCAGTTGTAGTATTTGCTCTTAAGATTTGGAGGCATTACTTGCATGGAGCGAAATTTGAAGTTTTTAGTCATCATAAAGGCCTTAAGTATTTTTTTGGTCAACTATGAGAAGGTGGATGGAGTTCCTTAAGGACTAAGATTTTGAGTTGAAATATCACCCTGGGTAAGCTAATGTAGTGGTTGATGCTCTAAATAGAAAATCCTTATATGTAGCTTGTATGATGGTGCAAGAGACAAGCCTAATTAAAGAGATTAGAGATATGAATTTGGATGTGTCCCTTAATGCTTTAAGCTTGAATCTGAATAGGCTAGAAATTAGTAATAACTTGAGACGGATAATACAAATTGAATACCTATTAGCTAAAGTATTGCAGTCTCTTGTGGACAAGGAGAACTATACCTAATTTGGTGACAATTTAGTGTTGTTTAAGGATAAGATCATTGTTCCTAAGGAGGGGAATCTTAAGGATAAAATTTTAGAGGAAACTCATAACATTAAGTCCACGAAACACCTAAGGATAACTAAAATGTATCAAGATTTGAGAAAAATATATTGTTTTTGTGTCTGTGTCTAGTATGTCAGAAGGTTAATATTGAGCACCAAAATCCTTCAGGATTGTTACAACCTTTAGAAATTTCTGAGTGGAAATGGGAGAGGGTATCTATGGATTTTCATGCTATTTGGATGATAGTTGATCAAATGACCAAATCAGCTCATTTCCTACCAATTAAAGCACCCAATAGTTTAGATAGACTAGTTGAGCTCTACATTAAGGAGATAGTAAAGTTACACAATATACCCACCTCTATAGTATGAGATAGGGATCCACGATTTACCTTTAGATTTTGGAAAGCTTTTAAGAGAGCTTTTGCTACTAGACTGATATTTTGCACATCTTACCTTCCACAGACAGATGATCAATCATAGGGAACTATTCAAACTCTTTAGAATATGCTAAGAGCGTGTGTTCTAGATAAAGACAGGAGTTGGGCACTCCACTAGAATATTTTTTATAACAACAATTATCACTCTAGTAAAGGTATGGCACTGTATAAGGCTCTTTATGGAAGAAAGTATAGGTCTCACATAAGTGTATCAATGTGAACTTAGAGATACGTCTTTGTTAGGACCTTATTTAGTGCAAGACACCACTAGTAGAATTCAACTAATTATGGAAAGGATGCATACAACTCAAAGTAGGGAAAATAGTTATGTTGACAAGAGAAGAAAGCAATTGGAATTTCAAGAAGAGACACATGTATTCTTAAGAGTCACTTCAAAGACATGGGTGAGAATGTCAATGAAAGTAAAAGAAGAAAAAAAACTCTCCTTCATGGGTCATTTCCATATTTTAAAAATAGTCGGGTCAATTGCATATCAATAAGCTCTTCCTTCACGTGTATCTAACATTCATGAAATCTTTCTTATTTCTCAAGCCCAAACATATGTGTTAAATAATTCATACGTGATAAATATTGTTGATGCAAGTACATAAGCTTCTTTATATTTGCACCAGTGCGTCACTTTGGTTTTATTCGGTTTGATGTAAATTTCTAGGACAAAATTTCTTAAGTAGGGGAGAAAATGTAACATACTAAATCAAAAGACTAAAACTAATTAGAATTTCAAACTTTGGAATATTCTAATTCATAGATTATATTATTATTATTATTATTATTATTATTATTATTTTATTGTTAGTATTATTATGATTGTTATTATTATTACTATTATTATTATTATTATTATTATTATTGTTGTTGTTGTTGTTGTTTTTATTACTAATACCTAATTGTTATCAATAATCAATTTGCTTAAAATAAGGTAACAATTGTTTTGTTTGTTAAAGACTTATAAGGTAATAATAAGAAGTTTGTTTTGTTTGTTAAACGTTTATGTGAAATAGATAATAACAAACAAGCTATTATAACAAACCATTTGTTATCTAATTATCTATTATTAAGGAGTCAAACAAAACCAAACAAATAATCCTAAATGAATTCAACATGTATTTGTTTTATTTATAACAACCAATAATTTAGTGGGAGCAAATATAGGATACCTAGTGAAATCATCTCATAAATATTTAAATATAAATAGATAAAAAGATGAAAATACTAATTAAAAACTCAATAGAACTATGCCAACATAAAAAGATACCAAAAGTATGGTTGCGATTGCAATACTGGATAATAACGATTACATATATCGAACCTTTTTATAAAAGAACGCTTCAATAGGTAAGTAATCACACGCTTCAAACTTTCATGTTACATTTATTTTGGAAATTTAAAAAGGAAAAAGAGTTAGATAATTTTATTCGTATTTTCTTAACAAATGTATCTTTTTTTGAAAACCTAACTCTATTAAAATTGAGATTTTATGAACTGTAATAATTGATTATAAATTGATTTACTTACTACTGTTTATTGAATTACCGTTTGTATGATTGTTTGAATATATATTCTTTAAAAAGATTGTTTTATTATATTTTCTTGAATACTTGTTATTATATATTCAAATGAAATATTATAAAAATAATTTTACGAATATGGTAGTTAAAAACATGAATTATTTGAATTGTGTGTGTTTGAGATATATATATTCTTTAAAAGATTGTTTTATTATATCTTTTTCAATTATTTTTTTTATTATATATTCAAATAAAATATTATATTATAAATATGATTTTATGAATATGGTTGTTAAAAATGTGAATTATTTGGAATGTGTGTGTTTTGAGATAAATATATTATTTAAAAGATTATTTTATTATATCTTCTTAGATGATTGTTGTTATTATATATTGAAATGAAATATTATATTATAAATATGATTTTATCAATATGATTGTTCAAAATATGAATGATTTTGATAGTGTGTGTTGTAGATGAGCTTACCCTCCATATAGATGAATTTTAAGCTTGACAAAGAGACGATGTTTAAACACCACACGGGGTCTTGTACCCCACATATAGATGAGTATTAAACTTTACAATGAGATGAGGTTTAAACTCCACACGGATGGGTCTTGTACCCCACATATAAATGAGTATTAAACTTCACAAAGAGATGAGGTTTAAACTCCACACGGATGAGTCTTGTACCCTACATATAGACGAGTATTAAACTTTACAATGAGATGAGGTTTAAACTTCACATGGATGGGTCTTGCACCCTATATAAAGATGAGTATTAAACTTCACAAAGGGATGAGGTTTAAACTCCACACGGACGAGTCTTGATCCCCACATATAGACAAGTATTAAACTTCACAAGGAGACGAGGTTTAAACTCCACACAGAGGGTCTTGTACCCCATATATAGATGAGTATTAAACTTCACAAAGAGATGGGGTTTAAACTCCACACGGATAAGTCTTGCTCCCCAGATATAGATGAGTATTAAACTTCACAAGGATATGAGGTTTAAACTCCACACAGATGGGTTTTGTACCCTACATATAGATGAGTTTTAAACTCCACAGCGAGATAAAGTTTAAATTCCACATAGATGGCTCTTGTACCCCACACTGGATGAACTGGTGCTCCATATGATGAGATAAGTAATATATCTCCATCGTTGAATCGATTGATTACTTTCTGCATAATAAATGTGTATATTGGATTTATTTGATTATTGTAAATGTGGATTATCGTTAATTTAATTGATGAGTTTTTATTAATTATTGGGTTTTAAACACAGATGGGTTTTGTACCCTACATATAGATGAGTTTTAAACTCCACAGTGAGATAAAGTTTAAATTCCACATAGATGGCTCTTGTACCCCACACTGGATGAACTGGTGCTCCATATGATGAGATAAGTAATATATCTCCATCATTGAATCGATTGATTACTTTCTGCATAATAAATGTGTATATTGGATTTATTTGATTATTGTAAATGTGGATTATCGTTAATTTAATTGATGAGTTTTTATTAATTATGGGAAGTAATTGGAAAGGCGGGTGCCATGATCGCATTTTCTTGTCAGTTGAGAACAATTTTAAAATTGTGCGTATTATTTATTGGGATTTAGTATCTCATTAAAGTGTTATTTTCAGAGATTGAGACCGTCGGGGACGTCGAGAGTTGAGAACTCCTACTTCCCTTGAGGAGAGTGATTTCCTTTGATAAGGTTAGTAGATCAAGAATAAGTAGACATATAGTCTACATTGTACTTTATTTTGGGATTAGATACTATTTCTCCAATTTTGGATATTTTAATTATTAAATATTTGTCAGTTGTAAGAATTTATTTTAATATTTTGTAACATTACTTCTTACGGACAATTCATTATTTATTATAGTATTTTATTTTGTTATATAATTTGAATTTTTTTGTTTGTTATTAGCTCAATTGTTATACCCACTTAATTAGGCATTACACGTGTAATCTTTATGGGGAAATTCGAAAAAAAAATTGGATTTACTAGAAGTTAATGTGCAAGTGGATTTCCCTATAGAGTTGGCCCAATTTTATGACCCTCATTTCCGATGTTTCACCTTTAAGGACTTTCAGCAATCCCCATCGTTGGAAGAGTTCAAATGAATAATGGAATATCAGATGAAGCGAAGAAACCTTACCAATACATGGAAAACCATCCCTCATTGAATACAATTGGTTAAACACTTGATATCTCTATAAAGGAAATAGAAGACAATAGAACCAACAAAAAAAATTTGAGGGAGTTCCCAAGAAAATAACTTGAAAAGAAAGCAGTAAACTTAGCGAGAGATGAAAAATGGGACACTTTCATGGATGTGCTCGCCTTAATTATATATGTAATTGTTTTATTTCAAAGCAGTAAGGACTTTGTGGGTTTTACGGCGGTAGACGTCTTTTTGGCCCACAAGCATAGAAGGAAGAACCCAATACCAGCAATACGGGGACTAATCAATTGTTGCTCGCCAATTCTCTATCTTTGGTTCGTCAAACATGCTTTCCAAGACATACATCAATTAAGAATTACGAGAAAAAAGGAATGGGGCAATATTTTGGCAAATCTCAACGAAAGAACGATCCAGTGGTACTCCCAAACTCAGGATATAAATGAATTGATTTGTAGATGTGGTGTCTTTGTTGTTTTTCCCCTCATGGAAACTAAGGGGTATATAAATTATAATCCTTATGTGGCATTGAGACAACTAGGTTATCTTATGAAGAAACCTCAGATGATGGATGTAACAAAATATTTTGCCATTCGTGGATGAGACATTTATGACGCTAGACTGTTGAGAAGAATACATAAGTCTTGAGGAAGTGTCGTTTGAAAAGGTCAAGAATTAGGGTCTTGAAGTTGTTGTATAGCAGAGGAATATCATAATTGGGTCAAAAAGAGGGCATTAGAGATCAAGTTGCCTTTTCACATCAATATCATTACCCACGAAGTAATAACAACAATCTTTTTTTAGTACTAAAGATTTACAGGTCGAGTTAGCTCTAAAAAAACAAGAAATAAAAAAATTACAACAAGAATTGGAGAAGGCGCACCAAACTTATAGAGATGTGGAGTATAAGAATACCCAACAATCTTTTATCCTTGAGAAAGTACAGAAAAGGGCAAGAGAGGAAGAAGAAAGCAAGGAGAGAACTCAGATCTATTTGCGAGGTGCGCATAAAGAGTTGAGACTTAGACATCAAGAAAGGGACAATGCAGTGATTGAATGTTTCAAGCTTAAAGAGTTGTCAAAGAAATCTAGGAAAAACATGAAGTCTCTCGTCGTCAAGAAGTAAGTCTAAAACAATAAATTGATAGGGTAAAAGAAAATGTGAAAGCAAGATCATGGTAGAAAGGCAATGTCAATAAGAGATCACTAAGATCTACCAAGTTGAACTTGCAAGAAAAGAAGTAGAGATGCATACACAAATAAACATTATCTAGAGACTTATTCAATAAGGAATGTTTTGGATGGATCACTTCTCCAAATTCGTTTTTTTGACCAACTCTGTTACCAGAGATATTCCACCGTTATTAAGAGTTGTCGACGGGATGGTTAATCCTCTCTCTCTACTTCTAATTGCTCATTAAACTTTAAAATTTCATCTTTAGGTTTCTAATTTTGTTTTTAGTTTTGTTTGTTTTCTCATTTGTGGTAAAACTTGTATTTCACTTTTTCTCAATGAATTAAATTTGGCCCCACTTTTTGATCCCATGGTCTTCTTGTGACACCCTAAATCCCAAAATAATATATATAACAGTTTATATCATATTCCTATAAAATTTGCAGCGGATAAATAAAATTATATTTTCAAGAAAATAAAAACTTTTGTAACTAATCTAGGATATCACGTTTCTGAAAGTACACATGCAACAAATTCAAATTTTATTACTCAAATAAAACAATTTAATCTCAATAAACTTGGTTTAAGTATAATTACTTGATTTAATTCTAAAAACTTAGTACTTCTAAAGTTATCATACAAAAATTTGATTCAAATTAAATAAGTAAAATACAAATTAAAACTCTTATTCTCGGTATCACCTATCAGAGCGGGGTTCCTCCCAAACTTGAACTTCAAGGCTCATTAACCTGTAATAATTGCGATTTTGCAAACGCAGGGCCCAGCTAGTCAAACAAAAACAACAAAGGAGGTGAGTTTTGAAATAATGTTAATAGTATAATATGAGTAAGAAGAACACGCAAACAATCATAATAGAACCGTATCATAATCACTTTACGATATATCAAAATATTTAATTAAATAGTATCATACTATAACATCAAATTCACTCAAGTAAAACAATCATCTCACTATGATGTGCATCAAATCATCTAATTATTATTACCTTTGAAACACATCAATCACAACAAAACAATCACAATGAAATGCAATGCTATTCATGAACTTAGACTCTACTTCACAATGTGGTACCATTCTAACTCTAAAGTACTTGGTTAGGAGGCCATGATACTATGCCACCATCCCGGTGGATGGACAATTCAAATTGGCCCTATCCTCATAGATCCCCTCAACTCAACTTGAGACACATATACGTGACAGTCGAGGTAAACGTGTGTTGCATGGTAGCTCCCGACATTTGGAGTGCTACCTCCAAGTCACCTAGGAATTCCCCACCAGAATACCTCCAAGGTCTAACAATCTTGCCTTAAGGCTCGACAGTAGACCGCCACGATCAGGCTCATTCAGTTGTACTTCCCCAGAATCACTAGGCTTGTCAAGCCCTACCTATATGATGACAAAATAATCTCCACTTCACAATTCACAATATTTATTTTCTCCCCCTGTTAGCTTAGACTACTCCATTAAGAGCCCCATATTTAAGAATCATCACTATCTCATCAAGTATGGGGTACTTCAATATTTTCATCACAATCTTATAATATCATTAATCATAAATAATCATGGTCATCGTATAAACTCATCACAATTTTATAACATCATTATCATCAATCAAAAATCATCATTATCATCACGTAAGCATATATCAAACCATGCATCCATATTTTATTATCACATCACATAATTTCATCTAAGCAAACATGTACACATAATTTCATTCAACATCCAACATCACAATAATAACAAATATCAACTACCACACAAGTATCAAAAATTAAATCAATCAACACCTTAGAAAAATTTCTATTTCACATTTTAATCTCACAATTCTCATATTTCAAATTAATCAATTTATCTCTCAAAGGGCTACTGCCGTACGTAGCAAGCCCCGGATGAATCGTTGGGAAATACGGTTTTCCAGTTCATCTCACAATATATTATACTCATGAATTCAAACGCTCTCTCACCCCTTACCTTATTTCGACGCTTTCAGACACGAGTACAATTCCACGAGCAAACAATATTTGTTCTTTGACTTTTTGTCCATCAATCGATCTAACTAGACAATTTATGGGTAAACGTCAAAAATAAATTATGAGAAAATAGTCTAAAAACTGATTTCGAAATTCGGTCAAAGAAAATTACCATAAATCAGAAAACCAATCAGTGGATAATATAGCCACTTTGCACACGGTCGTTTTGGCGTTGGTTTCACTAAAATCGGACTTACGGTGAAGGAGAACGACGCAAAATAAGGATATCTGTAAACGGGGAAATCGGGTATTTTAGGGAGAAATTCGGGTAGTTAAAAATCTGAAAAATTGTGTTTAATTGAATAGATAAATGAGTAAAACAACATACTGAAATTTGGACGAAAACAGATAAACTTTTCTGGCACAGTTATGGCTTTCCAATGTCAAACGATAGGTTGTTGTTGTGTTTACTCTTTGGTTCTACGGCTGCCCTTCCAACTCCCTTCCCTTCTTTTGTTTGTTTTATTTTATTAACAATTAGGGTTTATAGAGTCAAACCCATTGGTCTCTTTATTTATATTTTACTATTATTATTTTTATTTTGTTAAAATAAACTAATAATTATTTAATCTCTTTTTTTTAATATTCCTCCAAACACCATTTAGTTTTCCAAACATTGACAATATTTTATAAACTAGAGTAATTAAAATAATCAATATAAAAAAAAACATATTACTAATAATCAAAACTCTCACATTCAAAATAATCTCTACAATTATACTTATTTCTCAAAATAATCACATTATAATAATACCATCATATTAGAAAATAGTCAAAATTATAAAATAAATAAATATAACATCAATATTCTATATTAATTACTAAATCATAATAAATATCTATAAAATCACAATACCATAACAAGTATTTAAAAATAAACGAAATCAAATACAATATCAATTCTATATCAAGATAATTATTTATAAAAAAAAATAACTAAAAATAGAAAATAGTTATAAATAATTGAAACATAACTATCTGCATAGTTAACATAAGTCAAGCATCCATAAAAATATTACATTAATTGGGTACATGTATACACACGTAAAATCGCATAAAATCTTTTTCTTTAAAATATATATTACACTAAAATACTATTATTTTTAGAAAAATATACAAAATAATAAAATAAAATATTTATTATTTATATTGCTCATTAAATATAATATCTATCAAACCAACACATCATAGAAAGCATTCATATAACAAAATTTACTCACAAAATTTATCAACATATATTCTAAAATAATTTTAACATCAAATTAATTATTTAAAATCCTATTTAATTAATTAAATAGTTTATTATCAAATTTAGGGTGTTACACTTCTCTTTATTATTGGTTAAGGTATTCAAAAACATGCAATAAACAAGTCTTTATCATTCATGCACAATTACATTTTCATGCATCACGTTGCATACTCATGTTATATTCTTTCACACAAAACATAACACCCACAAAAAAAAATGGTGCTACCACCTCGTTATCGAACACAATCCTAGTCAAAAATCATGGTTGAGCTATAGCAAACAGAAATAAGAGATGATGTGAACCAGATTAAGGGGCAAATGACCAAAGATCTTGGAGATTCTACAAGCACTTGGAAATAGAAATGATGAGAATCCTTTGATAGACAAAGGGGTACCCTAAAACACTTTTGTTCACTCAAAGGGCATCGCTCCACACCTTCACACTAGTTATTAGGAATGGAAGGCACAACAATTTTGACCTTATGGTCTATCGTCAGGTTATACCCCACCAATAGACACTCATCTCCACAACAATGATTCACTAAATGTGGCTACAAATCTAGAACATAGTACTGGCGAGTTTCCTCAAGTGCAACCTTCGCCATTTGCTTCGGGCTTCCCTGGCTTTTCGCCGGAAGAAAAATCTACTGAAGCTACACCAGTGACATTAAACGTACATCATGAACCTCGACCGATCGAGAGCCATCAATCCAATGAAAAGTGGCAAGTCTTGGAAGAGTGTTTGAGAGTTATCGAAGGGGAAAATATGGCTTTCATGCTCCGATCCTATACCTTGTTTTTGATGTTATAATATCTCCCAAATTCAAATTACCTAAATTCAAAAAATACAAGGGAACTATATAATGGGGTATGGGATTGGGGTTATCTTAATACCTCAAAAAAATAGTTCATACTTATCACAACATGATTGTGTTTTGATTGTACCAATAATATGGTAGAATATGAAGCTTGTTCCATGTTCTTTGGAATTAAAATCAAAAGTACTGAAAGTATATGGAGATTCAGCCTTAGTCATTAATCAGCTTAACCAATAATGGGAAACTTGATATGCGAAATTAATACCTTATTTTAAAGGAATTGTCTTTACAATTTGACAAAATCACTTTTCACTATGTCCCTCAAGAAAACTATAAATTGGCTTATGCTTTGGCCAATTTATCCTCGATATTCCAAATAAGTTGAAACGATGAAATCCCATCCATTAAAATGGAGAGTCGAGATCATCCTGCCTAGTTCCACATAATGGAATAAGAAATCGATGGGAAACCTTGGTATGAAGACATCAAACATTATCTTATAAATAAAGAATATTGTAAGACCCATTGTTTTACATTCTAATTTATGTTTTTCAGTGTATTTTGATATTGAACTCTGAGGCTTTCTACCTAAGTTATTGATATGTTGTGAGTTTAATGCCCAAAAATATATTTTGATGTCCCTATTAAAATTATTCGTTGATAAATAAATTAGATTAAGTACGATCAATCTTTTGTTGAAGAATAATTTACTTATGTTACGAAGAATTTAATTATGTGCAGTTTAGTTGAAAATATCTCGGGTTGCTGAAAATTGTATTTGTCAATTGAGTTGCGACGAGAGTGGATATTTTGATCAAATGGTTTGAGAGGTTATAGGTGAAATGGTAATTTTAATAAATATCTAGATATTTTTAGATATTTGTTAAGTTATAATTAATATATATAAATATATATATATATATATATATATATATATGTTTGGAGGGAAAAAGAAAGGAAAAAGGAAAAGAAGGAAAATAGAAAGGAAGGAAAAAGGAAGAAAGGAAAACTGAAAGAAAACAAAAAAGGATTTTCCTCTTCCTGTTACTCGCGTTTTCTCCTTCATTCTTCTCCATTCTTCTTCATTCGTTTCATTTACTTCTATTGCTTCAAGAAAAGGAACCCAAGGCTTGGTGGGTGAGAAGACAAGGATTTCTCAACTTCATTCTTCTCCTTTGATTCAAAAACAGAGAAAAATGGTGTTGGTGTTTTCAAAACCGTCAAACACAAACCTCCATGTTTCTTCTAGATCTAAGACGAAACAAAAGTTTTTCTACCAAACTCCAAGGTGATTTAATTAAAATTAGGTATTTGGATTATAATGTGGCTAGTAACTGAAAGAAAAAGGCAAAGCTCAAAGGAGATAGCAAAACATAAAATTTGCATAGTGTAATTAGTGCAAGTTCTCAAGAGATAACACATGTATGGATAATCATACAACAAATAGTTAGAGTGTTTAGGCTCTATAGCTCACAACTATGATAATAAGAAAGAGTATGAACATCAAAATTATGCCAAACATGTCACCGAAAATTTTATATTTTAAAAAAAAAAAAATGATGGCAAGTTAGACTTCTACAACCAAAGAGTAATCAACAATGTATGCATTAGTGAAACTCGTCAAATTAAACAATGAACGTGATCAAAGAATCAAATTTTAAAACTTGAAATCAAAAACAAACAACTTAAGACCAACTTTAAATTGTTAAAAATTCTTCATCATAGTGCACGTTTACACAATTAAAAACAAACAAATTCAAATACCAAATTTATGATTGCAAAAATAAAAGTTACCTCTACCTATGGGTTGTCTCTCACGATGCGCTTCTTTAAAGTCATTAGCTTGACGCCTCAACCATTGTCAATGTGTATTATATGACACAAAGAACACATCATCTTTCTCATCAAGGAATACATATTTCAAGTGAGGTGGCAATTGCTTGAGCTCAAACAGTGGTGTCTCCTTTTTTCTACAAGATTTTCTGCATTCCCTCTAAACTCCTCCCATCTAGTATGGAAGCGTGAAGAGTAAGATGGTGATTCTTTTAATATGGCTAAAAAAAATTTCAGTCTTGGATTTTCATTATCTTTAACAACATCATGGGACAACCACAATGTAAGACCCTGGATTTTCTAAGTTCTAATTTGTGCAATTTTAGTGTATTTAGTGTTAAATTGTTTAGACCTTTAGCCCAATATTTATTTTATGAATCAAGTATTAAAGATACATTTTGTTAGAGTTAGTAATACGTTTAAAATATAGGTATATATATTATTTTTGGAGACCTAATTAAAATTATTTATTAGAGTATTGTAAGACCCTTAATTTTAAATCCTAAATTATACAATTTTAATGTATATTGTGGTGAATTTGTTAGGATGTTAGCCCATTTTTTGGTATTTAGTGAATTAAATTCCAAAAATATATTTTTTGAAACTAGATTAAAATTATTTGTCGGAAAATAATTTAGTTACGTTGCAAATGATTTAATGCCAGAAAGTTTTGTTAAAAATATCTCTGGTTGCTGAAAATTTTATCAGTCAATTGAGTTGCAACGAGAGTGTATATTTTTATCAAATAGTTTGAGATGTGAGTGAGGTGATGTGTGTAAGAGTTATTAGATATTTGTGGGTTTAGTTTTAATTATAATATATATATATAAATATATATATTATTAGTATAAGTAATATATTTATATATATGTTGAAAAGGAGATAGAGAAGGAAACAAAGGAACTAAAACACGTTTCCCTCCCTGTTCGTAGACCTTTCTTCTTCCATTTTCTTTTTCCTTCTTTTGTTTCAAGAAAAGAAATCCAAGACTTGGAGGGTGAGAAAGCAAAGAATTTCTCAGCTTCATTCTTCCTCTTTGATTTGGAAAACGGAGAAAAACGGTGTTGGTGTTTTCAAAACCGTCAAATGCAAACCTCCACATTTCTTCTAGATCTAAGCTTTGTTTCGTGAAGAGATAGAAGGGAAAGTTGCTCACCTCCACGCTACGGTGCTAGTGAACTAACTTTGGAAGCGACGTCGCGAGCGAAGATTTTATCAGAATTACTCGCGGTATCGTAATCGCTCATTAAAGCTAACGTCAATAAAAGAGACAACGATAACTCATTATTTTGTTAGAAGTACCTTTTAGTTTTATTTTTAAATAATTAAAATAATATGTTCATTGCTTATATCAATTGAATGGATTTAATTATTAAATATATGTTATTAGGGAATAGTATCTCTATCATTATTTTTGCCTTGATTATATATATAATATGTTTTTATAGAGAAATTAATTGTAATTCTATTATAGTGCATTAAGTTGTTAAATGTGTTTGATATTTTAAAAAAAGCTAATCTCTTTGTCAAGTCTAAGTTAAATTTGTTAAATGTTTCATGATATGATTTAGACTTTATTTTAAGAAGTAAAAACTAGTAATATTTGGTTTGAAAGAAATAGTTGAAATTAAAAACATACTTGGAATGTGTTTTATTTAACAAAACTAAATTAACTACGTTATTATTGACAAAATCTATATGTTATGTTTTATATGTAAATTACAGTGAGTAACTCTATGGTATTTTATTTCATAATTGAATGATAAATGTTGTGTGTTTAATTGGTTTATAGTGTCATGTTGTTAGTCTATCATGCTATGTTAGTTGATTTTCTACATGTTGTGCTTAATTGGAGATTGAATTTCTTAAATATATTTATAGACTAAGTTTGAATCTTGAGGGTGGTAAGTTAGATATTAGTTCACTCACCGCAAATTTCGAGGACGAAATTCTTTAACAAGGGGAGAATTGTAACACCCTAAATTTGATAATAAACTAGTTTATTAATTAAATAGGATTTTAAATAATTAATTTGATGTTAAAATTATTTTAGAATATATGTTGATAAATTTCGTGAGTAATTTTTGTTATAAGGATGCTTTCTATGATGTGCTAGTTTGATACATGTTTTATTACATGAGCGATATAAATAATACATATTATATTTTATTATTTGATATATTTAAAAAAATAATAATAGTATTTTAGTGTAATATATATTTTAAAGAAAAATATTTTATGCGATTTTACATGTATATACGTGTACCTAATTAATGTAATATTTTTCTGTGCACTAGATTGATGTTAAGTATGTACATAGTTATATTTCAATTATTTATAACTACTTTCTATTTTAAATTATTTAATTTATAAATAACTATCTTGAAACGTTAGAAATATTGTGATTGATTTCCTTTACTTTTATATATTTCCTATGACATGATGATTTTATAAATATTTGTAGTGATTTGGTAATTAATAAAAATTATTGATGTTATGTTTATTTATTTTATCGTTTTGACTATTCTATAAAAATAGTAATATTTTTTATAAGTTTATTTTAAAAAAATGTTATAGTAATAATTATAATTACTATTTTGAATGAGAGAGTTTTGTTTTTAATATATTTTAAAATAAATAGATAAATAAATAATAATGATACATTAAAATATATAGAACAAGCTAAATTGTAGAATCAGATTGATATATGTAAGGTAGGCATGGGCTGTTAACAAATTTTACAAATATTTAGATGAGTATGTTAGGTTTTGCTAATATTTAGATGAATTTGTTAGGTTTTGCTAATATTTAAATGAGTTTGTTAGGTTTTGCTGCTTGTTTTCTATCCACCGCTTTCCAAAACAAAAACATAAATAAAGAGACCTTGTGAACCCTGATTTGTACTAAAATAAAACAAAACAAAGAAAAAGGAAAGGAGTTGAATGGGAAGCCATAGAACCAAAGAGTAAACACAACAACAACCTATCGTTTTTGACACCGGTGATCGATAACTGTTCCGTAAAAGCTTCTCCGTTCTCATCCAAATTTGAGTATGTTATTTCATTCATTTAACTCATCAATTAAACATAATTTTCCAGATTTTTAACAACCCCAATTTCTCTCTAAAATACCCGATTTCTCCGTTTATAGAAATCCTTATTTTGCACCGTTCTCCTTCACCGTAAGTCCGATTTGAGCGAAACCAATGCCAAAATGACCGTGTGAAAAGTGGCTATATTATCCACTAATTGGTTTTATGATTTATGGTAATTTTTCTTGACCGAATTTCGAATTTAGTTTTTAGAGTATCTTCTCATAATTTATTTTTAACGTTTACTCATAAACTATCGAGTTAGATCGATTGAAGGACAAAGAGTCAATGAACAAAGGTTGGTTTCTCGTGGAATCGCATTTGTGTGTGAAAGCTTCAAAATAAGGTAAGGGGTGAGAGAGCGTTTGAATTCATGAGTATAATATATTGTGAGATGAACGGGAAAACCGTATTTCCCAACGATTCATCCGGGGCTTGCTACGTACGGCAGTAGCCCTTTGAGAGATAAATTGATTAATTTGAAATATAAGAATTGTGAGATTAAAATGTGAAATAGAAACTTTTATAAGGTGTTGATTGATTTAATTTTCGATATTTGTGTGGTAGTTGATATTTGTTATTATTGTGATGTTGGATGTTGAATGAAATTATGTGTACCTGTTGCTTAGATGAAATTATGTGATGTGATAATAAAATATGGATGCATGGTTTGATATATGCTTACGTGATGATAATGATGATTTTTTATTGATGATAGTGATGTTATAAAATTGTGATGAGTGTATACGATGATCATGATTATTTATGATTAATGATATTATAAAATTGTGATGAAAATATTGAAGTACCCCACACTTGATGAGATAGTGATGATTCTTAAATATGGTGCTCTTAATGGAGTAGTCTAAGCTAACAGGGGGAGAAAATAAATATGGTGAATTGTGAAGTGAAGATTATTTTGTCATCATATAGGTAGGGCCTGACAAGCCTAGTGATTATGGGGAAGTACAACTGAATGAGTCTGATCGTGGAGGGCTACAGTCGAACTGTAAAGTAAGACTGATAGACCTTGGGGGTACACCTAGTGGGGAATTCCTAAGTGGATTAGTGGGTTATTCCCTAAGGCCGGGAGCTACCGTGCAACACAAGAGTACCCCGACCGTCGCGTATATGTGTCTCGGGTTAAGTTGAGGGGATCTATGAGGAATTGGCCATTCATGAATTGTCTGTCCACTCTTATAGTGGCATAGTATCATGGCCTCCTAACCAAGTACTTCAGAGTTAGAATGGTACCACATTGTGAAGTAGAGTCTAAGCTCATGCATAGCATTGCATTTCTTTGTGATTGTTTTGTTGTGATTGATGTGTTTCAAAGGTAATATTAATTAGATGATTTGATGCATATTATAATGAGATGATTATTTTACTTGAGTGACTTTGATGTTATAGTATGATGCTATTTAGTTAAATATTTTGATATATTATAAAGTGATTATGATACGGTTCTATTATGATTGTTTATGTGTCCTTCTTACTCATATTATACTATTAACATGATTTCAAAACTCACCTCCTTCGTTGTTTGTGTTTGACTGGCTGGGCCCTGCGTTTGCGAAATCGCAGTTATTACAGGTTAATGAGTCTTGAAGTTCAAGTTTGGGAGGAACCCCGCTCTGATAGGTGATACCGGGAATAAGGGTTTTAATTTGTATTTTACTTATTTAATTCGAATAGAAATTTTGTATGAAAACCTTAGAAGTACTAGTAAGTTTTTAGAATTAAATCAAGTGATTATACTTAAATCAAGCTTATCAAGATTGCACTATTTTAAATATAAAGTTTTTAATTCCTTGGAAATATATCTTTATTTATCCGCTGCAAATTTTATAGGAATATGATATAAATTATTATATATATTATTTTGGGATTTAGGGTGTCACATTCTATCTTGAACAACTCATACTTTTTGACTAGGAGGTTGGCCTTTGCTTCTTGAACTTGCATGCTTCCTTTATAGGTCAACATCGGACTATCATAAATATTCTTTGTTGGTGCACTTGTCAAACTCCTTTAAAGTGAGTGCATTTATCATGAATGTTCTTGAACTTGAATGCTTCCTATATGATGTATTATAAGTCTCATCTAATGTATTTATCAAACAAATGCATCTATGCAATTTCAGTGATCTAGATCATCAATTTGTCTTAGAAGCGATGAATGTTTCATGTCTATCCATTAGATCTCCCAACTGATATTTGAAAGATAAATAGTTTGTGCCTATTAACATGTACTCATGAAAGTTTATAAATTAATTGAAAGTTTGGTTACAAATTATTTGTGGCAACACATCAAGTATGATTAATATTTGGGGAGTTTTGTAATTCTCATGTTATCTTTTTCGTTTGTAGGATGAGTTAAAAAAAAAAAATAGTAACACAATGTTTGGGTATTGTCATATTTTATGCATTACTTCACAAATTTGAATAAATGTTGAACTTATTTGTTCCACACGCAATGCATGGGTCTAATTCTAGTTAAAATTATTATTATTGTGTGTATTGTGTGGTTGTTGTGTAAATTAGAAGGTAGCATAGTAAAGTTAGAAGAATAATAATTAGGAAAAAACAACACTAGTAATTAAGACACATTTATAATTATGAATAACCTTCCATAGTAGTAAGGATATAAAGAAAACCATTTCCACTTGGAATATAAAACCAACATCCCTTTACATCTTCCTTTAATAACACCCACTCAATTGCACAACCAATACCATTACATGCATTCTAACTCATACTCATTAGCAACTCAAAAAGGAATAAGAAAACCCATGCATTAGCCTTACATGTATGTAATTCATACTCATTAGCAACTAAGAAACGAATAAGAAAAAAAATTGAGAGAGTGAACCGTGAATAAGGAAGGGAAAAAAGACATACAAAGATAAAGAGGGAGAGATGGAACTTTAGCCTTACCTATTGGATCTTTTGTTGGAGGAATGCTGCAAATCTGGAATAAGAAGATGATGAAATTGATGAAGAGAAGGTTGCACAAATAAATTCTAAAACGTGTGTATCACACTAAACTTTAGGTTCGATTCGTTCCCATCAATCTATATATATTGGATGGAAAGGGGTTAACCGGCGAATTCCCTTCAAGATACTTTGGAATCCTTAAAGTGAATTGCACATTCACATCAAACTTATCGATCAATGATAGTTTATAGAATAAAATTTCTTCATTTACTCTCGTGCACTAGAGAAAAAAAGAAATGACTTATAAATGTTTTTGACAGAATCTTGTCTCATTAAACATGAATTTTGTCTATCCTTTCTGCCTATAAAGCATCTCTATTTATAGAGAAACTCATACCTATCGGTGAAAGAAAACAACTCTTTGAAAAAGATTCTAACATTTGGTAACTTAATAGATGTATTGGTTTTAATTAAATTGAAGCATTGCGATCACTTGACCAAGTGGTACATTAAGTTATTTAATTTTGCTACATTACTATAGCTATTAAATAATTTCAAAAATTCCCCTCATAATCTCTCATCATTTTCAAAATATATTTAAATCCGTTATATCGAAAATCTCATGGTTTTAGATAAAAGTATCTTATGATTTGAACCATTACTTATTAAATTATGTTTTTACTCATTCCCGAATAAATTGGTAGACAAACTTTGAATCAACCATTCATTAGAATAAGTGTGCATAACTCACACATCAAACCTTTCGTCAAAGGATCTGCAAAAATCTTTTTAATTTTTACAAACACTATGGATATCACTCCATTAAATCTTTTACATAGCTATGTCTTAAACCAATATGTAAAAATTTTCTATTATATACTTGGTTATATGTTTTTGATAGTATGTATCACAATGTATGGATGTTGATGCCATTGACTTTGGCCAAATTGGTATCTCATACAACAAATTTCTTAGTCATTCAGTCTCTTTACTACACGCAGCTAGAACAATAACTTCTACAATCATGGTGGAGTCGGCAATGCAAGTTTGTTTCTTTGAACCCCACAAACTACTCATCCACTATGGTTGAAGATCCCTCCACTTGTGGAAGAATTATCCTCAACATGATTTACCTAATTGGCATTTTTATATCCTTTCAAAAATGAAGGATATCCATTATAGATTAAACCATGGGTAATTGTTCATTTTAAATATTTTAATACTTTATTAATAGCATGTTAATATTATTTACTTCGATTGCTTGTATATCACCTTAATCTTCCAAACACATATGTTATGTCATGTTTATTACAAGTCATGACTTACATCAAGCATTTGATTACCTTTTATATTCTAGATATTGTTGACCAATTATCGCCAAATCATGATACTTTTACTATTTAATCTCTTCACGTTGTATCACATACAATTAATAAACATTTCAATTATCACATACACAAACTATTATGTCATTCTACCTTTTATTATATTTAATAAGCATCTCAATATAAAATTCCAATTCTCTTTTCAATATATCCAAGTTCAATATATAATATATTGAATGTATTAAATATATATTGCAAGAAGCTAACAAAACATGATGATAAAAATTTCTCATAATCAAATATTATAAGGTCGGTTCAAACATGTTTTCATCTAATTCTTAACAAATAAGAATTAATTTCATTTCTATTAAAAAAATCATATCTTCATAGTTATATTATAATTAATACATGTATC
>JBBPBT010000850.1:5583185-5614309 GCA_037974875.1 Cicer bijugum
ATATATATATATTTGGCATAAAAAGGATAAACATTTTATCCAAATAAAGAAAACAAGATTTTCATTAATAACAATGATAGAATCATAATCCATCATGAAACAACACAACTCTTCACCAAACATTCCAATTGTATACCTTTCAAATGTATACTTTCAAACACGTTTTTTTCAAAAGAAAAAAGTTTAGATCTTCAAAAATAAATATCTACCATTTTTTCAAATCATTCTGATTGTGGAAAACTATAGTATTAAATTTATCCATGTTATAAGAAAACATAAAACTAACAATCATGCATCAAAATAAATTTAAATGAAAATTTTGTAAACTATCATAATCACATGCAATGAACATCAAATCTTATATCAAGTTTGCTTGTATTTATAACACCATATATAAATATATAAATATTTGTGTACCTTTAACCGTAGATATAAAGAAATAGTATATGTGTATTAATTTCTTCATCAAAATTGCAAGCATTGCTCAAAAATAAATTGTAAATCGAAGTCAAACCTAAAGATTGTTGGATCTTTTGTTGGAAGAATGTTGCAAATATGAAACAAGAAGATGATGAAATTGATGATGATGAAGGTTAAACAAATAAATTTCAAAGCATGTGTAAGCCACTAAGCTTTAGGTTCGATTTTCCTCCACCAATCAATATATATTTTGGAATCCTTGAAGTGAACTGCACATTCACATCAAGTTTATCGATCAATGATAGTTTACATAATAAAGTTCATTTCTCTCGTATGCTAGAGAAAAGAAGAAATTACTCAAAAATGTTCTTAACAGAATTTTGACTCATGTAACATGAATTTTGTCTATCCTTTATGTCTCGAAAGTATCTCTATTTATAGAGAAACTCATACTAATTGGTGAAAGAAACTCTTAAAAAAATTGTAACATTTGGTAACTTAATAGATGTTTTGGTTTAAATTAAATCCAAGCATTGCAACCACTTGACCAAGTGGTACATTAAGTTATTTTATTTTACTACATTAATATAGCTATTAGAGAATTTCAAATATATTTTAGAAATTCCCCTCACATTGCCCACCATCAACAAGAACATTAACAGAAAAGGCTTTATTTTTCCTCTCCTATTGCATGGTTTCCTTAAGAAGGAGAGATTGAAGAATGAAGAAAAGTAGCAACGAGAGAAAGTGATCGATAGAAGATTAGGGTTCATCATTAAGAGATAGAGATCAAAATTATATGTCGGACAACCATCATCAACTCCAAAAAATTTAAGGCATAGAATCCCAAGCTTAAAACCTCTTTAGGGTGTGTGTTAGATTTCTATTTGAATTGAATATTTGAAAGAAATAATTTTCTAATTGATTTCCCTTTTTGCATGTCAATAGTTTCATTTGATTTGGGAAATTGTTTTGTAGCATATTATTAGTTTTATTGAGGCGGTGAAAATACAAGTATATATTTGAGTGTGATTAAAGGAAGAAGAATAAGTTGAGAGGTTGCTCAACTTACTAGTGAAAATCTCACAAGTTTTGAGGACTGAGATCACATTGGATAAATCAAGATATTTCTTTTGTGTGATTTTCTTATCTTTATCTTTTATTATTCTATTATTTCAATAAATCACACTACTATCAATTATAATCAATTTTCTGGAAGGTTTATTATAATCAATTTCCTTATCTTGAAAGGTTTATTATAATCAATTTTCTGGATATGTCAAATGTTTTAAAATTATTTTGTTTATATAAACTTTAACTATTTTCCTCTGATAAATATTTCCTTTCATTCCTTTGATACTTTTTTCATTCATTTTACTATCCTCTGATTTAATTTTGTATGTGCTATTTTCAGTGTTTAGAAAACCTGGTCTATCATCGAACCGGGAAAAACAACGGTTTTAGGTGTAAAGGTTCAACCACAGTTGAACATGAAGTAAAGAAATTAATAATTTTAAATTAATTTTTTATATTTTAATAGTTATATTAAATGATTTTGTAAAACACATAATTATATTAAGTAAAAGTACTTGTATAGTATAATAATATTTTTATTTGTTTTTTCACTCAATAATAATATTTTTTGTATAAGAATATGTTTCTAATTATATTTACACAACTTTTATTTTATTTGTTGGCATCTGGTTTACCAAATTAAAAATTTGTAATAGTAATATAATAAAGAGAGTAGTACTAGTCCTAGTTAGTCAAACTCTTTCCCATTCGGCCATTCCAAAGTCAAATCACATGAATTTACTAACGATAACGATATGATAATCTATACTCTGAGTCACAGTTAGAGGATAAGAAAAATCAGTCAATAAGTGTTATCCTAATCACAAAGGAAAACAACACTATTATTATCATTTGACTCAGACAAAATTCAACTATGAATTAAGATTTTTGTTCATCCTTAGAACAAAAATCTAAAAAGAGAAATCTCTTGAGAAACTTTCGAAAAAGTAAAGTCAAATCCTCTAAAGAAGTAATTAATCGTAGAACATTTGTAAGGAGAAACAATTCATCCAAAGAGTTATCATATGAATAAGTCAATGCCTCAAGTTAACAAAGATCGATTCTTCTTAAGACAAATATCTTATGAGAAAACATTTTATTCCGATAAATATTAGTTTATGTGATGTTGCCCCAGAACATGAAGCATTAGGATAGAAATGTTGTATATTGCTCAACTAATATAATACAGATGTCTAAATAGTACAAGAATGACCTGGAATAGTACTATGTGTTAGGGGATGTGACCTCTGATTTGCGGAAGAATTATGCAGAATAATGTCTATTCTAACAATATGCGCAGCAGTTTAATAAATTCAATATTTACTAAACACCAAATTGAACAAGGTCCCTAATTAACAATTCTAATGAATGTCAAACTATATGGATCATGGTATATATGGAGAAATGCATCAGAAAAGAATTATTATTATGGATGTTGATTTTCATGCAATTATGTTAAGACAATTAATCATACAAAGTCACTTAACATAGAATCTTTATCATGCATTCAATCAATATCAGAAACGTAATAATTGCAGAAATTTAAACAAGATAAGGGAAAGAAAAGTGTACGCAGATTTTTATACTGGTTCAGTCGTCTCGTGACGACCTACATCCAGTCCCAAGATCCAACTAGATCTTAACCTATCCAATAGAACTTCTTAGAATCAGTTTACAAATTTTGACACAGCGCCTCGCACCAATCTTAAACTATTCTCCCTGTTTTATCTTTTCCCTCCCTGAATTCCCAAGTTTAAGTCCCATAAACTTGACCAAGAATTCAGTCAAGCGTCTTCTTGTTGACAGCCCTCAACCCCGAAGAACACCACCAGTAACAATTGGATTTTCTCAAAGTAATTTGGTTATAGAAAATGATTTACAGAAATTTGAAACCTATCAATTATACAAAGTTCTTGATCTTCCTTCTTCTCAAAGCAATCGTTCTCAATTCAGTCTTTTTCAAACCTCATTGATCACAAATGTTGATTGTTCATGGCTGAAAAAGATGTTCAAATTGATATCAGTTGAGAAAAAGTTATCTCATGTGTGTTGTGCAAGTTTATTGAAAGTTATCTCCAAAGGTTATGAAAAAAGGTTATGAGAAGAAGAGTAAGAAAGCAGTTTATATAGTTTCAGGAATCGATTTGGCCAATCAATTCATTAAAGTTATAAAGCACACTAATCGATTTATCAAATCGATTTCGTGAATCTTGTTTTTCTTGAATCTTGAAATTGCATAACCTAATCGATTTATGTAATCGATTATTTTAAATGAGTTCTTCAGACTTGGATGAATGTTCATATTTGAATCGATGTTCATAATCTACTTGGAGTGTTTTGTTCAAACAACGAGATCGAAACAATCGATGTACGTAATCGATTCAAACATTTCAGTTGTAACACCCCATTTTTCAAAGCGAGGGTGTATTTTTTTTTCAAAAGAGAAATTAAAATACAACAGAGAAATAAATATGGTAAAGCCTTTGGATAAATAATTAAGTCATTATAATTTACAAGCAGCGGAAAAAGTTCTCAAAATATGAATTCAACATGTTTACATAACGAAAGTGGTACAGTCTTCCAGTTTAAAAATAAAAGCAACCCAAAAGAAAAACATATGTCCCTTCTGTGTCAACCTAGTCTGATCATTTTACAAAACAACTAAACACCATGAGTGATCTCCACGAGCCCCGTGAGATCCTCCTAACGCATCTCCAATCAAGCATTCCCATCTACATTCCCATCCGTAGGGTACGAACCGGTAGGATCATCCTGGCTCTAATCTGAGGGCAAAGCCCAGATTTCTACAATAGTTGTAAAGGGTCACTAACTGAAATTAACAGTTAACACATAACATTTAAGTTTTTAAATGCACAAAATATCCTCTCAACTAAGCATGCACCTTAAAAGGATTTTCCATATGCTAAAAGCTCATATAATGCTTGCCAAATGTAAATGAAATCAAATAGAGTTCTCAATCCATCAAATAATACGTAACTCACCAAAACATTGATATATCAATTGAGCAATCAATTATCTAACTCAAAATAAGATTTTCCACTAAGCCAATCGAATGGGGAAATCAATTTCCTGAAAGTTTTTAGTGAAAACTGAACTCTGGGCTTAAATCAATCGATTGGGTAAATCGATTGACTCAATCGATTGGGTAAATCGATTGACAGACAGAGCCCCTGTATTGATTCTAGTCGATTGAGCAAATCGATTTCGTGAAAGACAGAGCCCCTGTAATGAATCCAATCGATTTGGCAAATCGATTTCTTAAATGGTTTTGAAAAACATATTACAAAATCGATTGGGTAAATCGATTTCGTGAAAGACAGGGCCCCTGTAACTCATCAAATCGATTGGGTAAATCGATTTCCCTGTGTATTCTTTCAAAAATTCATAAACTAACTCAATCACATTCATACATAATCCCAAATCTTAACACTTAGCACTGATAACGCAATCGCTACAACAACATGAGTTTCGAAATAGTATTGCAATTAAACATGCTATCACCAAATTCCAAAACATAGAATTTAACACTTATGACACAATTACTAAAACATCAGGAGTTTTGAAATGGTATTGCAATCAAACATGTTATCACCAAATTCCAAAACATAACACTTAACACTTATAACACAATTACTACAACATCATGAGTTTTCGAAATGGTATTGCAATCAAACATGTTATCACCAAATTCCAAAACATAACACTTAACACTTATGACACAATTACTACAACATCAGGAGTTTTCGAAATGGTATTGCAATCAAACATGTTATCTTCAAATTCCAAAACATAACACTTAACACTTATAACACAATACCCACACGGACAAAATGAACCAACAATTCACAATTTAACAGGGTGTAGTCTCTCACGGACAAACACAATTCACCAGGGCGTAGTCTCTCACGGACAAACCCCTGTGCAGTCTCTCAGAGACAAACACAATTCACCAAGAAACGTAAGTCGTAAACGTACTGCCTATCACGGGCCCGTACCGTTTACCAAGGTGCCACCTATCCCGGGTCTGCACAACTTACCAAAAATCGTAAACCATAAACATACTGCCTATCACGGGCCCGTACTGTTTACCAAGAAACGTAAGTCGTAAACGTACCACCTATCACGGGTCTGTACTGTTTACCGAGGTGCCACCTATCACGGGTCTGCACAACTTACCAAAAAGCGTAAACCATAAATGTACTGCCTATCACGGGCCCGTACCGTTTACCAAGGTGCCACCTATCACGGGTCTGCACGGTTTACTAAAACAAACATTAAGTAAACGAGTCATTAAGAGATTCTCCATTCTTAATACTCATTTGACTTAAGCGATTTTCAAAACAAACAACAAGTAAACAAGACATTAAGAGATTCCCCATTCTTAATTCTTATTTAACTTAAACAAATTTCAAAACAAACATTAAGTAAACGAGACATTAAGAGATTCCCCATTCTTAATACTCATTTAACTTAAGCGATTTTTAAAACAAACAATAAGTAAACAAGACATTAAGAGATTCCCCATTCTTAACGCCCAGTTAACTTAAGCGATTTTCAAAACAACATTAAGTAACCGAGACATTAAGAGATTCCCCATTCTTAATGCCCAGTTAACTTAAACGATTTTCAAACAAACAAACACACATTAAGTAAACAAGACATTAAGAGATTCCCCATTCTTAATACTTATTTAACTTAACGGTTTTCAAATCCCACACAGAACAAACTCAAACATATTCACAAATTTATTACACAATTCACGCCAAAACACGACAAGTACGATGAACACAAATCACGCAATCATAACACTCAAATACATCAAGTTTCATATAATCGAAATCAAACATAAATGGGTTTAAAGTTCATTCTCCACAAAACATTACTTTAGCCCTAACCAAATTCTTTTCCACACAACCACAAGTAAGTCCCTAAATGCAAACTAAAAGTTTGGAAGGAGCCCTTACCTTCACTTTAGCTTTTTCGTTCGATTTCAGTACCGTGAGAAAATCCGGTAAAAATCTCCGCTCGCAACGCCGCTTCCAAAGTTAGCTCACTAGCACCGTAGTGTAGTGGTGAGCAACAACTTTCCCTTCTATCACTTCTTGAAACGACGCTTAGATCTAGATGAAACATAGAGATTTGAGTTTGAATCCCTAAAACCGTTTTTCTTCGCTTTCGAATCAAAGGTGAAGAGTGAAGTTGAGAAATCCTTGTCCTATCACCCACTATCAATTTCGAACTCCAAGGAAAGAAAAGAAAGCAAAAACGAGCAACAATGGAGGAAGGGGGAGGAATGGGTGTGCGCGGCAGAGAGGGAGAGGGAGGGAAAATGTTTTTTTCTTTCCTTCTCTTTTCCTTTCTTTCTTTTTCTTTTCTCTCTTTTTCTTTTCTTCCCAATTCCTTCCTTTCCTTTTCTATATATACATATTAACTATTTTCAACAAATATCTCCAACTCTTTAGATATTTATTAAATTACTCTTTTACCCAAAACGCATAAAACTATTCGCAAAGGATTCACCGCAATTAATTAACTTATTTATCGACGAGTAATTTAATCGGGCATCAAAATACCTTTTTGATCATATAAACTCCAAAATATTAATAACTTGGCTAAAAAGCCCCTGAGTTCAATACCAAAAATCCATTAAAATACATAAAGTACACTTAAAAATTATGGGTCTTACATCAGTCATCTCTGTTTCTAAAACTTTTTGTACCAATCGCTTTAGTCAATCGATTTCACTGGTTCCAGGGACACAGTGATTTTCACAAATCGATTTGCCTAACCGATTGTGGACTTAAGTCTGAAGCTCATTTCAACAGTTGGTTCATTCAATCGATTTACCAAGTCGATTGATACCAAACTTAATTCAACAGAAGTAAATTAGTAGATTGTGCTAATCGACTGTGTATGTTCCAGACCAAGGTTATTTTGAAACTTATTTTAGTAAGTCGATTTCCCTAATCGCTTTATTAACCATTGGTTTGGCTCTGGGACATTCACACTCGATTTTGTCAATCGATGTAGACAAACTAAAATAAAGAATTGATTGGATTAATCGATTTTCCAAATCGACTAGCTTGCAAGGCATGTCACTGACTTGCGCATTTTAATTTCAGAAAGTGTACCAATCGATTTGTCTAATCAATATAAGCAATCAGTTCAGTCTTGGTGATTTAAACAATCGATCTGCCTAATCGATTTGTGGCAAACTGGCTCTCTGACTTGCACAATTTATTTTCTAATAAGTGTACAAATCGATTTGCCTGATCGATTGATGGCCTGTTTGATTTTTCGTAAGATTGTGCAAATCGATTTTGCCCATCGATTGATTAATCCCAGACTGCATAATATCATTCAACCCTGTTACATAATCGATTTTACTAATCAATTTGCTTATGGATCTTCAAGCTTTTGTTGATTTCTTGAGTTCCAAGCAATTGTCTCAAATTTGTAGGATTGAGTTGTTGTTCCTGAAATTTTTCTCAGTTCACAATGTCAGATTTATATCATGATGTATGTTTGTCAATAACTTCAAAAACGAACGAACATATGTCTAACAATCTCCCATATGTCTAACAATCTCCCCCTTTTTGATTTAAGTGACAAACATGCAATTTTAACTTGAGAAACATTTCAAAGGAATACAATGTAATAATAACAGTCTAGTGAAGCTCCCCCTAAATACGAGTACCATTCTTTACATGTAGTGAAATGGGGGTTAGAGCTATCACAGACAATACCAGATCGTATCAGAGTAATAATTTGCGTGTATCCGAGCAAATTTGCAAAAGTACTACTGGCATAAGAACTGTTAGTACAAGTTAGCATATCAGAGCATATAAAGCAAACACTGCTATCATCTGCTATCATAGAGTATCATAGCATAAAGTTAGTAAAATTAGTACAAGTTATAAATTTCTCTCCCCCTTTTGTTAGTTAAGTCAAAAAGAGGTAAAAGAATCAGAAGTTTGCTCCCCCTGGGTTGGTAGCAAACATGAAAATTGAAAGCTGCTATATAATGAAACTTGAACAGATTAGTAACAAGAGCAGGAAATTCAGTATGATCATAAACTTAGAAAAAAAACTTGTATCAGTTCAATAAACAGAAACAGATTATGGCACGCACTAGAAATCATCAAAATGAATATGCAGCAGTCAATATGATCAATAAACTCTACTATTATATTCATTCATCAACAGGCAAATTACATCCAATTGAAACAATTACACAGAAAAGAGCAAAACAGAAAATCAAACAACTAAGAAAACTAAAGTCCGAAAAATCTAGAGTTTGTTGGCCCTCATTATTATCTGGGGATGAGGCTGAGACTGTTGTATTACCCTCAGCAGGTGTCTCCTCATCATGAGTTTCATCAACCTCTAAGTGTGTCGGAGTTGGTTCTTCAGCCGCTTGTCTTCCAATTTCAGCAACATCGCTGAAGGACAACTTAATGCCCAGATGTTCCTGAATTGCTGCCACATCTTGTGCAATCTGGTTCTGGTCGGATTGAATCTTCTGGATTGCAGCTTCCATTCTCTCATTCGACGCCTCCATCTTGGTGTTGTGAGCCGCTTGAGCTGCCATAAATTCAAGCAGTTTGGTGAGCACCTCAGACCCTGCTGAAACACTTTGCTGGTTTTGTTCAGCACTAGCTTGAGGTCGCCTCCAAATGCCATTCACTTTGCGCAGCTGCATTTGGTTCACGATGGCTTCACCAAATGTCAGAATGGTCTTGGACACTTCTTCACCCTTAACAGCTACCTTGAAGTGAGTGAGAATTTTAGTGATCAACTGCGGATACGGAAGCACCAGCTTTCCTTGCGCTGCTTCCTGCATGTGTCAAAGCACGATCCATGCCCAGCTCATCTTGAGCTCTTTGCATAGACCCCACAGTAGCACAATGTCCAACCGTTGGACAACTGTGTGATTTCCGGAACGCGGGACAAGCATCCGGGTGAGCACGTACATCAGCATACGATGATGAACCTTCATCTGGCCAATTGGAAGCGAAATGGATTCCACAAACCCTTCAACCATTAGGTCCTGCATAGCTGCTTGCCTCTCTAGAGACTCTTCCCATCCTTCGTCAGCAGCGTCGGCTTCAGTGCTGCCGTCAACCGAGTTTCCATGGTAGGGAAGTCCCGACAAGTTCGAGAACTCCTCATAAGACATGGAGATTTTCTTCCCCTTCACCATCGCTTTGAAGCCTGTATCCGTCAACTTGAACGTAGCGAAGAATGCTCGAATCAGGTTCGGATAAGTATCAAGTGAGCAGGACAAGAAATCTTCCAATCCATGAAACCGAAGATGGTTTTGAAACGTAAAACCATCACTATCGAAGTAGTTGAAATCCAGTACATGAGCTTCGTGAATTTTTCTTTTGATGAACAACGGAGGAAGCTTAAATTCCTCAGCTGGCTTGTTTTGAGGAGTATGAGTTTTCTGTTGCGGTGTTGATTTCTTTTGAGGTGTTGTCTTCTTCTGTGGTGTTGAAGAAGCACTCTTTTTCTTCTTCTTCTTTTGCGATACTTCCTTCATCGCATCTGCCATCAGCTTCTCAGTTGGGGGCTCTTTCCTCTTCTTAGTTTTTCCTTGCTCTGTTGCAACACCTTTGCCCTTGTCTTGTGCTGCAATCTTATGAGTAGGAATGGGAACCCTTTTGGAAAGAGTGGGTGGAGGAGATGGGGTTCTTCCACTTGAAGAAGATGAAGTAGAAGGAGTAGAGGGGGAAGTTCTCTTTACTCTTGCCATAGTAAGTGATGTAGAGAAGTAATCTGAAGTAGTATAGGTGAACAGGAAGATTGTATGGATCAAAACACTGAGAAAAATAGAGATTTGCAGAGGTTTGGATGCTGGAGTAATGAGAAATCAATGTTGGGGTTCGATTGAAACGGTTCCTTTTATACTGCTGGATATGTAAATCGATTGGTCCAATTGATTTAGTTACCGTTGCTGGGGAAGATCAAAGAAAGGGTGTGTAACGGCTAGTAAAAACATGTAACGGTAATAAAGTCAGTCGATTACCCAAATCGATGTCCATAGTTACCTAGTCGATTGTTATAATCGATTTCGTATCAATTCAGAAACTTCAAATAATAGAACAGACAGGAATCCATCTCAGCATCGATTTCCGAATCAATTCTTTAAGTGGAACTCTCAATACAGTTCTAACAATCGATTTCGTAAATCGATTTCGAGCTTGTTCAGAAATCTTTCATATCAGTCCAGAACCTGAGTTATATCAGCACCGATTTCCCAAATCGATTCTTTTGAATGAAGATTTCAAACATATTTACAACAATCGATCTTCCAAATCGATTTCGAGGCAGATTCAAGAGGAATTCTTCAATTTTGTAGTCTGGGTCTAAACTAATTGATTTTTCAAATCGATTCTTTAACCACTATAACATGAAGTCAGTCGAATTCCAAAAGCGATTGAACTGGAAAAGTAAGAACATCTGAAGCTTCCTGGAAATGTCAAATCGATTTACCCAGCCGATTAGACACATAACTCAGATCTGACTAGGATCTATTATGCCCAGTTTCATCCTAATGTGATGGAAGCTATCCTTTGGCAATGCTTTGGTGAATATGTCTGCTAACTGCTCAGTTGTGTTGACGTACTCTAACTTGATGTTTCCACACTAAAACTGATCTCGGATGAAATGATGCCGAATTTCGATATGTTTGGTCCGGGAATGCATAACTGGATTCTTAGTGACGCTGATCGCACTTGTGTTGTCGCACAAGATGGGAACAGTTCCTAAGTCCACACCAAAATCTGAAAAATGTTGTTTCATCCACATGATCTGGGCACAGCAACTCCCAACTGCAATGTACTCAGCTTCAGCTGTTGACAAAGCAATACTGGTTTGTTTCTTGTTGAACCAAGATACAAGTGAATTGCCTAGCAAATGACAAGTACCTGAGGTACTTTTCCTATCCAGTTTGCATCCAGCAAAATCTGAATCCGAATAACCGACCAAAGAACAAGTTGATCCCTTAAGATACCACAATCCAAGGCTCCTAGTTCCAACTAAATACCTGAAAATCCTCTTAACTGCACTAAGGTGAGACTCTTTAGGATTGGATTGATATCTCGCACACATGCAAACACTGAACTTAATGTCAGGCCTGCTTGCTGTGAGATAGAGCAATGATCCTATCATGCCTCTATACCTAGTAACATCCACTGGTTTTCCTATTTCATCTCTATCTAAAAGGTTTCCTTGGCTCATTGGAGTATCAATGGGCTTGAAGCTATCAAAGGAGAATCTCTTTATCAAATCATTACAATACTTTGTTTGACTAATGAAGATACCTTGCTTATTTTGGTTAATTTGAAATCCCAAAAAGTATGATAGTTCACCCATCATAGACATTTCAAATTGACCTTTCATCAAATTTTCAAAATTTTTGCACAACTTGTCATTTGTTGATCCAAAGATTATGTCATCAACATAAACTTGGACCAGCAAGATATCTTTTCCATTAGTTTGTATGAAAAGTGTTTTATCCACATTTCCTCTCAAAAAGTTTTGTGAAATGAGGAAATTGCTAAGTTTTTCATACCAAGCTCTAGGAGCTTGTTTCAACCCATAGAGGGCTTTTGTTAGCTTGTACAGATGATTAGGAAATTCTGGATTTTCAAAACTAGGTGTTTGGCTAACAAAAACTTCCTCTTGGATCTCACCGTTGAGAAAGGCCCTTTTCACATCATTTGATAAAGCTTAAAGTCCATTATACATGCATAAGCAAGGAGTATTCTAATGGCTTCTAGTCTAGCTATAGGGGCATAGGTTTCATCAAAATCTATTCCCTCCTCTTGGTTGTAACCCTTGGCCACTAACCTAGCTTTGTTCCTAGTTATGACACCATTCTCATCTACCTTGTTCCTAAACACCCACCTAGTTCCTATGATGTGCTGGTTTTCTGGTTTAGGTACTAGCTGCCACACTTTGTTCCTCTCAAATTGGTTCAACTCCTCTTGCATAGCAAGTATCCACTCACTATCAAGTAAGGCTTCCTTAATGTTCTTAGGTTCAATCTGAGATACAAAGGCTGTAAGGTTACAAAAGTGTCTAAGGTTCCTTCTAGTTGCCACTCCTTTTGAGATGTCACCTATGATGTTATCTATGGGATGGTTTCTATTGAACTTCCACTCCTTAGGTAACTCATCTATTCTAATAGGTTAAATTCAGTCACTGTTTGTTGGAGGTGTAGGTTCCTTTGGTTCTATAGGTTCAGATTCTATAACTTCATCCCAGGAAGCATCAACAATAGAAGGAGTGTTGTTCAAGTTTTCTTTAAAAAGTTCATCAAATTTCACATGAACTGACTCTTCTATTGTTTTTGTTCTCTTGTTATCAATTCTATAGGCTTTGCTAGTTTAGGAATAACCTAGAAAGATACCCTCATCTGCCTTGGGATCAAACTTGCCTAGGTGTTCTTTACCATTGTTCAAAACAAAGCACTTGCAACCAAACACTCTAAAGTAGGAAATATTAGGCTTTCTACCCTTGTACAACTCATAAGGAGTTTTCCTAAGTATTGGCCTAATCAAAACCCTATTGACAACATGTGTGGCAGTGTTAATCGCATCAGCCCAGAAATACTTGGGAGTATTTGAATCTTTCAGCATGGTCCTAGCCAACTCCTCTAAAGACCTATTCTTTCTCTCCACTACACCATTTTGTTGTGGTGTCCTAGGGGCTGAATACATGTGATGAATGCCATTCTCTTCATAGTAAGTATCAAAAGAATCATTTTGGAATTCACCTCCATGATCACTTTTGATGGACATAATTTTCTGACTTGTTTCATTTTGAACTAAGTTAGCAAACTTTTTGAAAACAGAAAATGTGTCACTTTTATGAGTCAGAAAATAAGTCCAAGTGAATCTAGAATAGTCATCGATTAACACGAATCCATACAGGTTACCTCCAAAACTTCTCACTTGGAATGGTCCAAACAAATCCATGTGGATAAGTTGCAAAACCCTATTGGTTTTGACCATATCTATTGGGGGAAAAGTAGACTTGACAAGCTTACTTTTCTCACAAGAATCACACAACCTATCCTTAGAAAACTTTCTATTTGGAAGACCTATGACTAACTGCTTGCTAACAAGTCTATTCAAATGATCTATATGAATGTGTGCAATGCGTTTATGCCATAACCATGTCTCATCAGCATTAGATAATAAGCAACAAACAGAATCAGCAGGCATAGCAGTTAAATCCAGCATGTAAATGTTGTTAATTCTATCACCTACTAATTTCATGCTTTTATCATGCTTATTTTCAATTATGCAAGAAAGTGGTGAAAAGCTTACTTGAAAACCATTGTCACATAGCTGACTTATACTTAGAAGGTTATGTTTCAGCCCTTCCACATATAAGACATTTTTAATTATGACAGTTGATTCGCTGCCAATGTTACCTTCACCGCATATCTTGCCCTTATTGTTATCGCCGTACTTTACAAATCCAACTTCTTTTAAATTTAGGGACAGAAACATTGACTTGTCCCCTGTCATATGCTTTGAGCATCCACTATCAAGATACCATTGGTGTTTAGTGGATCTCAAGCATACCTGCAATAAAATCAGAAACTCAATTTAGGTCCCCAATTTAAATTGGGTCCTGGGGGGTCAGTTTTAACATCTTTTGTCTTGATTTTCCAAATCTGTTTACATCCTCTATTGGCAAGTCTTTTTAATTTGAAATTGTAAACAAAATGTCCTTTTCTACAACAAAAATGACAAGTGACAGTAGAGGATGCATACTGTTTTGGTTTGACAAAGACATTATGCATGTGGCTAGATTTCACAAATTTCTGGTTATGCTTAACATTACCATATCCTATGCCATGTTTAGTCCTATTCTGATTAGCATGCATATTCTGATTAAAACCAAGTCCAGATTTTATATTGACATTTCTCTGGTTGCTAAGAATATCATTCAGTTTATCCTTGCAACTAGAGAATTTCAATAAATCAGACTTCAATAATGCAACAGAATTCTCAAGTTCAATGCATTTGGCAGATTTATCATGTGAGTCCTTTTTCAATTGTTCACACAAGTCCTCAATTTTCCTATAATCAGTTTTCATTTGATCATGCAACATGCATTGTTGTTCAAGCATTTTCTTAGTATTAACTAATTGCTTAACAGATTTAACATATTCATTATGCAGTTCATTAAATGCATCTTGCAGTTCATCAAAAGAAGGATTATATTGAAAACTTACCTCGCTTTCTGATTCAGAATCCGTGTTAGCCATGAGGCACAGATTTGCTTCTTCAGTTTCGGAAGATGAGGAGGATTCTTCATGGTCATTCCATGCAATATATGCCTTTCTGTTTTTCTGAGTTGGTTCCTTGCCTTTAGTTTTGGAATTTCTGTTTTTGTTCTGCAGCTTGTAACAATCAGCCTTGATATGACCAGTTTTTCCACACTCATAGCATGTGATTGTCTTACTGTCATTGTTCTTTGAGCTGGACTGTTTTTTGAATTTACTGGCTTTCTTTTTCAAAAATTTCTTAAACTTCTTGACAAGTAACCCAAGTTCAGGTTCCTCATCATCTTCACTACTCGATTCATCTGAGCTGCTCTCATGTTCAGATTTAGACTGATGTGTTTGGGCTTTCAACGACAATCCTTTTCATTTCTTATCAACTTGCTCAGCTTCATTGAGTCTATGTAGTTCCATT
Organism: Cicer bijugum; assembly: GCA_037974875.1. Taxonomy (NCBI): domain Eukaryota; kingdom Viridiplantae; phylum Streptophyta; class Magnoliopsida; order Fabales; family Fabaceae; genus Cicer; species Cicer bijugum. The sequence continues at coordinate 5,598,422 of JBBPBT010000850.1, forward strand.
TCATGCTCCCTCAGTTTTCCAAACAATGTAGCTATTGTCATACTTCCTAGATCATTCGATTCTGCAATGGCAGTGACTTTTGGTTTACATTCCCTAGTCAAACACCTCATCACCTTGCTAATTTGTTGATCATTATCAATCTCCTTGCCTAAGGCAGTTAGGTTGTTGACTATGTGTGTAAACCGGGTGTGCATGTCATTTACTGATTCTTCTTTCTTCATGCTAAACAATTCGTACTCGTGCATGAGGGTATTAATCTGAGCTCTCTTTACGTTTGTGGTTCCTTCATGCGTCTGCTGAAGTGTGTCCCACATTTGTTTTGTTGTCTTGCAATTTGAGACTCTGAAGAATTCATCATGACTCAAGGATGCAGTGATAATGTTCTTGGCTTTGGCGTTGTACCCAACTTTCTTTTTGTCATCCTCAGTCCAGTCACTTTTAGGCTTTAGGATTGCTGATTCACCAATACCTGCTATGGTTGGCACAAACGGTCCATTTTCTACAGCATCTAGAATGTCAATACCACTAGCTTCAAGAAAAATTAGCATGTGTTGTTTCCAATACATGTATGCGGCTCCGGTAAAGGCAGGAGGCCTAGCTAATGATGCACCTTCTCCTAGGAAATCAGAAGTCATGATCCTTTTTTTTTTGAGAAAAACAACTCTTTTAAAAAAGGCAGGCTCTTGATGCCAATTGTTGGGGGATGTGACCTCTGATTTGCGGAAGAATTATGCAGAATAATGCCTATTCTAACAATATGCGCAGCAGTTTAATAAATTCAATATTTACTAAACACCAAATTGAACAAGGTCCCTAATTAGCAATTCTAATAAATGTCAAACTCTATGGATCATGGTATATATGGAGAAATGCATCAGAAAAGAATTATTATTATGGATGTTGATTTTCATGCAATTATGTTAAGACAATTAATCATACAAAGTCACTTAACATAGAATCTTTATCATGCATTCAATCAATATCAGAAACGTAATAATTCCATAAATTTAAACAAGATAAGGGAAAGAAAAGTGTACGCAGATTTTTATACTAGTTCAGCCGTCTCGTGACGACCTACATCCAGTCCCAAGATCCAACTAGATCTTAGCCTATCCAATAGAACTTCTTAGAATCAGTTTACAGATTTTTACACAGCGCCTCGCACCAATCTTAAACTATTCTCCCTGTTCTATCTTTTCCCTCCCTGAATTCCCAAGTTTAAGTCCCATAAACTTGACCAAGAATTCAGTCAAGCGTCTTCTTGTTGACAGCCCTCAACCCCGAAGAACACCACCAGTAACAACTGGATTTTCTCAAAGTAATTTGGTTACAGAAAATGATTTACAGAAATTTGAAATATATCAATTATACAAAGTTCTTGATCTTCCTTCTTCTCAAAGCAATCTTTCTTAATTTAGTCTTTTTCAATCCTCATTGATCACAAATGTGGATTGTTCATGGCTGAAAAAGATGTTCAAATTGATATCAGTTGAGAAAAAGTTATCTCATGTGTGTTGTGAAAGTTTATTGAAAGTTATCTCCAAAGGTTATGAAAAAAGGTTATGAGAAGAAGAGTAAGAAAGTAGTTTATATAGTTTCAGGAAAAACAACATATGAATCGATTTGGCCAATCAATTCATTAAAGTTATAAAGCACACTAATCGATTTATCAAATCGATTTCGCGAATCTTGTTTTTCTTGAATCTTGAAACTGCATAACCTAATCGATTTATGTAATCGATTATTTTAAATGAGTTCTTCAGACTTGGATGAATGTTCATATTTGAATCGATGTTCATAATCAAATTGGAGTGTTTTGTTCAAACAACGAGATCAAAACAATCGATGTACGTAATCGATTCAAACATTTCAGTCATCTATGTTTCTAAAACTTTTTGTACCAATCGCTTTTTGTACCAGGGACACAGTGATTTTCACAAATCGATTTGCCTAACCGATTGTGGACTTAAGTCTGATGCTCATTTCAACAGTTGGTTCATTCAATCGAGTTACCAAGTCGATTGATGTCAAACTTAATTCAACAGAAGTAAATTAGTAGATTGTGCTAATCGACTGTGTATGTTCCAGACCAAGGTTATTTTGAAACTTATTTTAGTAAGTCAATTTTCCTAATCGCTTTATTAACCATTGATTTGGCTCTGGGACATTCACACTTGATTTTGTCAATCGATGTAGACAAACAAAAATAAAGAGGTGATTGGATTAATCGATTTTCCAAATCGACTAGCTTGCAATGCATGTCACTGACTTGCGCATTTTAATTTCAGAAAGTGTACTAATTGATTTGTCTAATCGATGTAACCAATCAGTTCAGTCTTGGTGATTTAAACAATCGATCTGCCTAATCGATTTGTGGCAAACTGGCTCCCTGACTTGCACAATTTATTTTCTAATAAGTGTACCAATCGATTTGCCTGATCGATTGATAGCCTGTTTGATTTTTCATAAGATTGTGCAAATCGATTTTGCCTATCGATTGATTAATCCAAGACTACATAATATCATTCAACCCTGTTACAGAATTGATTTTACTAATCGATTTGCTTATGGATCTTCAAGCTTTTGTTGATTTCTTGAGTTCCAAGCAATTGTCTCAAGTTTGTAGGATTGAGTTGTTGTTCCTGAAATTTTTCTCAGTTCACAATGTCAGATTTATATCATGATGTATGTTTGTCAATAACTTCAAAATCGAACGAACATATGTCTAACAATCTCCCATATGTCTAACACTATGAATAGTATATATGCCTCAATGACTTAGTATATTATTGATACGAGTCAAATTTCCAATTAATATATTCTTCAGTATTTAAATCTAAATATTTGAATATTGATGACGACGATGATCTCCATCATCCATGATATGAATATTCTAAAGATACGATAATGATACAGTCAAAAAAAATATGAAAATAACTTTTATATCAAAAGAAAAAGGCAATGATCAAATTAGATTGTGGAAAGCTTTGAACACATCAAAAGAAAAATGATTGAAATGTAATATTATCTCGATGAGAGTTATAATCTTGAAGACAAATTTTGTGTCAATTTACACACACACATTATAATTGATGTAAATCAACCTCATAGTAAAAGCAACTCTTTAACTCATAAGAGGTACTTAAAGAGGTGTAAGAAAACTTATAATTCTCAACGACAACTTTTTCAAAATGTTGAGAATTCTAGAAAGGTTTCTAGTGGTGATAGGCTAAAGAGATAGAAGAATATGAATACTAAAAGCCTAAACAGAAAGTCTAAGACCCAGAGTTTTAAATTCTAATTTATGTATTTTTGTGTGTTTTTATGTTGAACTCTAAGGCTTTTTAGCCAAGTTATTAATATTTTGTGAGTTTAATGTCAAAAATATATTTTTTGAGCCCCGATTAAATTTATTTATCGAGGAATAACTTTATTGATTTACAATTAATCTTTTGTCGAAAAGAAAATTTTGAGATGCAACATTTTTCAGAAAAATTCATCTACTAATTGAATTGCGGCAAGAGAAGATATTTTTTTGAAAAAGTAATTTGAGAAGTGATGGATATTTTGATAAATTTTTTTTTTAAATATCTAAATATTTATTTAGATAGTTGTCATATATATATATATGAAAGAATAAGCAAAGAAATAAAGGAAAAGAAAAACCGAAAGCAAAAAAACTTTCCTACACTCGCGAATTCTGTAAGATCCATAATTTTAAATTAAACTTTATGTATTTTAGTGTATTTTGGGTATTGAACTCGGAGGCTTTTTAGCCAAGTTCTTAATATTTGGTGAGCTTAAATGCCCAAAAATATATTTTGATACCCCGATTAAAATTATTCGTCGATAAATAAATTAAATTAAGTGCGGTGAATCCTTTACGAAGAATTAAATTCTGAGCAGTTTCGTTAAAAATATCTCGGACTGCTAAAAGTTGTATTTGTCAATTGAGTTGCGACGAGAGTAGATATTTTTAACAAAAAGTGGTTTGGAGAGGTTATGGGTGAAATGGTAAATTTAATAAATATCTAAATATTTTGAGATATTTGTTAATTATATTTACTATATATAATGAATATTTGTTTGGAGGGAAAAAGAAAGGAAAGAGAAAGAGAAGAAAAGAAAAAGAAAGAAAAAGAAAGGAAAGAAAACAAAAAAGCTTCTTCCTCTCCCTTCCTGCGCGCGAGAACCTCCCTCCCTTCTTCTTTCTCATTTGTTTTCTTTTCGTCCTTTTAGTTCAAGAAAAGAAACCCAAGGCTTAGTGGGTGAGAAAGATCAAATCCCCAGCTTCTTCCTTCTTCTCGGATTCAAAAACGGAGTTAGGGATTTCGAAACCGTCAAACACAAACCTCCATGTTTCATCTAGATCTAAGCTTCGTTTCACAAAGAGATAGAAGGGAAAGTTGCTCACTACCACGCTACGGTGCTAGGGAACCAACTTTGGAAGCGACGTCGCGAGCGGAAATTTTACCAGATTTACTCGCGGTACCGTAATCGCACGTTAAAGCTAACGTGAAGGTAAGGTCTCCTTCCAAACTTTTAGTTTGCATTTAGGGACTTATCTGTGGTTGTGTGGAAAAGAATTTTGTTAGGGTTGGAGTATTGATTTGGGGGAAAATGAATTTAACTCATTATTGTATGATTTTGAGGAAATGAGATTTGATGTGTTTGAGTGGTATGTTGTGATGATTTGTGTTCGTCGTATTTGACGTGTTCATAATTAATGCTTATGAAATTTGATATGTGTATGGTTGGATTTTGTGGAGAAATGAATTGATGTATTTTGGTGTGAATTATGGATTGAATTCGTGAATATGTTTGAGTATGTTCTGTGTGGAATTTGAAAACCATTAGAGTAAACGAGTATTAAGAATGGGGAATCTCTTAATGTCTACATTTACTTAATGTTGTCGTGAAAACCATTAGAGTTAAACGAGTATTAAAAATGGGGAATCTTTAATATCTGTGTTTACTTAATGTTTACAGTGAAAATCGTTAGAGTTAAACGAGTATTAAGAATGGGGAATCTCTTAATGTTTATGTTTACTTAATGTTATCGTGAAAACCATTAGAGTTAAACGAGTATTAAAAATGTGGAATCTTTTAATATCTCTGTTTACTTAATGTTTACAGTGAAAATCGTTAGAGTTAAATGAGTATTAGAAATGGGGAATCTTTTAATATCTCTGTTTACTTAACGATTGTTGTGAAAATTGTTAGAGTTAAATGGGTATTAAAAATGGGGAATCTTTTCATATCTGCATTTGCTTAACGATTGTCGTGGATGGAGTCAGAGTATGCTCATGCATTTTCATTTTTTTTTGTAAATCGTGCAGACCCGTGATGGGTGGCACCTTGATAAATAGTACTTTGGCCTGTGATAGGCGGTACATTTATGATTTACGTTTTTGTAAATTGTGCAGACCCATGATAGGTGGCACCTTGGTAAATAGTACTTTGGCACGTGATAGGCGGTACATTTACGATTTACGGTTTTTTGTAAATTGTGCAGACCCGTGATAGGTGGCACCTTGGTAAATAGTACTTTGGCCTGTGATAGGCGGTACATTTACGATTTATGTTTCTTTTTAGTAAACCGTGAAGACCCATGATAGGTGGCACCTCGGTAAACGGTACGAGCCCGTGATAGGCAGTACGTTTATGGTTTACGCTTTTAAGTAAATCGTGCAGACCCGTGATAGGTGGCACCTTAGTAATTGGTACTTCAGCCTACGATAGGCGGTACAATTATGATTTACGGCCCTTCGAGGAGGGTTTTGGTTTGGAATTTCGAGTCCATGCATTTAGGCATATACGCGTTGCATTAGAGTGCTTGGCACACGAGTCGTGTTTGATTCAAGTTCATGATTGAGTGTTTGAACTTGAGTTGTTGTGGTAATTGTGTTGAAATTGCTAAGTGTTATGCATTGATATTGTGTGTAAGTGTGATTGATTGTAAAACTATTTCGAAACTCGAGTTGTCGTGGTGATTGTGTTGAAATTGCTAAGTGTTATGTTTTGGAGTTGTGTGTGAATGTGATTGAGTTAGTTTATGTAGTTTTAGAAAAACATTCAGGGAAATCGATTCTATGAAAAGCCATTTATAAAAATCGATTTGCCAATCGATTTGATGTATTATAGGAGCTCAGCTATTTTGACAAAATCGATGTGCCAATCAATTTTGTAAATATGTTTCATAAAACTAATTAAGAAATTGATTTCCCAATCGATTATTGTGTCTCCTGTTTTCTTGAATCTTGAAAAGATATTGAGCTAATCGATTTACCAATCGATTTGAGCTATTATAGTACCTCAGCTAATTGGTCAAAATCGATTTGCCAATCGATTGGATTTATTACAGGGGCTCAGCTCTTCATTCAATCGATTTCCCAATCAATTGATTTAAGTCCAGAGTACAGGTTTCACTAAAAACCTTTAAGAAATTGATTTCCCAATCGATTTGCTTAGTAGAAACTCTTACTCTGAGTTAGATAATCGATTGCTCAATTGATTTATCAATGGATTGGTCAGTTATTTATTACTTGATTGATTAAAAACTTTATTTGGATTTCATTGTTATTTGGCAAGTGTTACATGAACTTTTAGCATATGGAAAACCCTTTTAAGGTGCATGCTAAGTTGAAAGGTTATTTTGTGCATTTAAAAGCTTAAATGTTATGTGTTAACTGTTAATTTCGGTTGGTGACCCTTTACAACTATTGTGGAAATCTGGGTTTTGCCCTCAAATGAGAGCCAGGACAATCCTACCGGTTCGTACCCTGTGGATGGGAATGTAGATGGGAATGCTTGACTGGAGCTATGTTAGGAGGATTTTACGGGGCGCGTGGAGATCACTCAAGGTGTTTAGTTTGTTTCGTAGAATGATCAGATTAGGTTGACATGGAGGGAACAGATGTCTTTCTTTTGGATTGCGTTTATTTTAAATTGGAAGACTGTACCTGCACTAATATTGTCGGCATGACATGTTATTTTCGATGGATTCCATGTACTACTTTTGATGTGTAAATACTTTGGATTCATATTTCGAAAAACTATTTCGCTGCTTGTAAATTTTAATGACTTAAATATTTATCCAAAGGTATTACCTTATTTATTTATTCATTAAATGATTTTGTTTTGAAAAAAAAAAATACACTCTCGCTTTGAAAATTGAGGTGTTACAAATTCCTTATTTATCTGTTCCAAGCTTTTGAAACCAAAACCCATAAACTCAAACCTCCATTTTTCTTCAACTTCTAAGCTTCATTTCAAGAAATGATAGAAGGGAAAGTTGCTCGCTTTTGAAAAAAAAAAATACACTCTCGCTTTGAAAATTGAGGTGTTACAAATTCCTTATTTATCTGTTCCAAGCTTTTGAAACCAAAACCCATAAACTCAAACCTCCATTTTTCTTCAACTTCTAAGCTTCATTTCAAGAAATGATAGAAGGGAAAGTTGCTCATTGCCACGCAGCAGTGCTAGTGAGCTAACTTTGGAAGCGACCACTTGAGTGAAGTTTTTACTGGAATTTATTAAGGTACCTTAATCGCGTGTTAGAGCTATCGTTAAGGTAAGGACTCCTTCCGAAATTTTAGTTTGCATTTAGGATATTATTTGTGATTTTGTGGAAAAGAAATTTGATGTATTTGTTGTGTGGATTTGTAGAAAATGAATTTAATGTGATTTATGTGTGGTGACTAAATTTGAAGTGTTTGAGTTACGTAATGAGTTATTTTAAAATAAATGAGTTTGAACTGAAGTTGAAATTTTACCTAAAAAATTTAGAGTTGTTAAAGTTGTGAAAAAGTTTCAAATTTTAGCTAAGTTAAAGAGTCAGAGCAAAAAGATAGATTGAAATTAAAAATGGTTAGAGTTTAAATGTTACTCTTTTAATTACTCTTGAACTGAGTTTTAAAAAGGAAAAAAGTTTAGAGTATTTTATTAAATAATATAGATTATTTGATTTTAAAGGTTTGGTGTGTGAGAAAGATTTAAATTTGGGAATTTTGTTGTGTTTAGATTAGTTTTTTTTTTTTTTTTGTGAACAAACTGTTATAAATATTCATGTTTATGTAGTTAGCTCATTGAGTCTCGAAAAGGAATCGAGACCGTTGACACTCAGGTTGGCGGTGGGGAGAACGCTGATATATTAATGTTGTTGTGGTGATTTATGGTTGAAAATTTTGGAGATTGAATATGGGTTATTAATGTTTGATAATTTATGGTGATTGATGATTGAACTTGGTATGGATTTTGTGGTTTTTAAATTGATTGAATTTAATGTAAATTGTAGATTAAATTTGATGTGTGTGGTGAAAATAAATGTTTCATTATGTTCTGTGTGGAATTTGAAAATCATTAGTGTTTAAATGAGTATTAAAAATGGGGAATCTTTTAATAGCTGCATTTACTTATATATTGTCGTGGAAAGAGTCAGAGTATGCTCATGCATTTCATTGTACATGGCAACCAGATGGGCCACGAGATGATGCCATGTGATTTGTTGGTTCATCTTATCCTTGCAGGGATTGTCGCGTCGTGTAAGGTCCGCGATAGACTGCATATTTTTGGTAAATCGTGGTGACCCGTGATAGGTGGCACCTCGGTAAATAGTACTTCGACCTGTGATAGGTGGTACATTTACGATTTCCGTTTTTAGTAAATCGTGTTGACCCGTGATAGGTGGCACATTGGTAATTTAGTACTTCAGCATGTGATAGGCGGTACAATCATGATTTACGACCCTTCGAGGAGGATTTTGATGGGAATTCCGAGCTAATGCATTTTGGCATATGCGCATTGCATTAAAGTGCTTGTCACGTGAGTCATGTTTGATTTAATGTTATGATTACGTATGTAAACTCAAGTGGTTGTTGTATTTGTGTCATAATTGCAAAGTGTGATTGTTTGAATTTGTGTGGAAGTGTGGATGGATTGTGAAACCTCTTTAAAAGCTGATTTTTGCTATTTTCTAATGTGTATTCGAATACAAAAGGCTTGTAGTCGAATACAGATGTTCTAATTTGGCTACTGACTTATGAAACAACTGTGTAATCGAATACACTGAGCTTGTAGTCGAATACAAGCATCCTGTTTTTGCTACTAACTTCTAAAGCAGCCTTGTATTTGAATACAGAGATGCTGTATTCAAATACGATAGTGCAGTTTTGTTTTGATCTTCCCACCGGTTAGTACCCTGTAGATGGGAAGATATTTGGACACACCTGATTGGAGTTGTGTCAGGAGAATCTAGTTGGGCGTGTGGAGATCACACGGGTCGTATAGTTTTTTTAGTATGATTAGATTAGATGGTTGTATAGGGACTAGAGGTCTTTCTTTGCGGATGTATTTATTGTATATTGGAAGACTGTACTTATACTAATATTTGGAGATCACACCTGATTGGAGTTGTGTCAGGAGAATCTAGTTGGGCGTGTGGAGATCACACGGGTCGTATAGTTTTTTTAGTATGATTAGATTAGATGGTTGTATAGTTGGGCGTGTGGAGATCACACGGGTCATATAGTTTTTTTAGTATGATTAGATTAGATGGTTGTATAGGGACTAGAGGTCTTTCTTTGCGGATGTATTTATTGTATATTGGAAGACTGTACTTATACTAATATTGTCAGCTTGACTTTTATTTTGATGGGTCCATATACCACTTTTTGATGTGACGTGGGGGAGTTAAAATTTTTGGGACAGTGCTTTTGTACAGGTGTCTACCGAGAATACCCCAAGGCTATGAGCTATGTCTGATATGCCTCATAGCCCCGATGTATTTTGATGTGTAAATACTTTGGATTTGTATTTCAAAAACTATTCCGCTGTTTATAAATACTGTTGACTTTTGTCGTTGTGTTACGACTTAAATATTTATCCAAGAGTATTTATTTATTTTATTTCCGAAATTATTTATTGTGTTAAAAAAATGGGTTGTTACAGAAAGAGTGAATAGTACTTATTTGGTATTAGATTACAGTGAATTAAGTTATCGACTTTACTGATGTAAAATCTCTCAATAAGGGGAGGACTAGATGTAGCAACATTTTGTTACGATCTAGTATAAAAATTATTGTGTCCCTCTCTTTTATCTCATGTCTTTTATTTCACAAAGTTCTTTATGGTTCAACTTAACATATGCTTCAACTAGTTTATAATCATAATTTGAATGCTTTGATAATGAACATATTTTTTTGTTTATTGAAAAAATTAATTTATAAAATGGTCAACACGATTCAAACGTTATTTCTTCTATATTTGAGCATCATCAATTGGTATTAGAGTTCGGTCTCTTGATTGAACATTTTATGGTGTGAAGTAAAAATCTTTCATTGTTGTCTTTTCCTCACCATCAAACAAGCCTTACGTGTTCATCTAATAATTGTTGAGTTATAGTAAATTTGCAAGTGTATGTTTCTTAGGCTTTGACATAATTTATTTTGAGTGATGTCATAACTTGCTTTGAGATTAGATGATGAGGGATTTATTTTCACCTTAATTGGGGAAAATTAGGTTTTTAGGATGGAATTTCCATGTTTTGAAGAAGTTGAATCAAAAACATGAAAATTAAAGGTTGAATGTTGAATTTGCAGCCATATCAAACTGGAATTCAAGGTGATTCTTGAAGGTTTTTCAAAAATTGAAGGTTTTAAGTCTCAATTGAAGTAGAAAGCATTTAAGCAAAGGATTTTGTTCAATTGGCTCTCACAATGATCTTCTTATTGTAATGATAACAATTCATCATTTACTAAAATGGAAGAAAATTCCTTATTGATTAATATGTAGACAAGATGTATGCCACCTAGGAGGATGATTTGTTTTCGAACCAGTATATATCTTAGTGTCTTCTTCTCAGCCTTAATTTATTTACTTTTAGAAATTTTGATTTTGATTAAATAGGATTAAAATATTTATTAGAGTTTGCCTTATTGTAATTTAAACACAAATTACTTGTATTCAAAAAAAATTGTTAGATCAAGTGCAAAAAGTAACCATTTCAAGATTGAAATTTTTTCTTGATTTTAGTTCATTTGTAGATTGTGATTTAATTTGGGACGTTTTAGAAGTTGCCTATGACAGAATCAGTATAGTAAAGTGTTCAATGATCAATATGCAAACGCAAGATTTCGAGCAAAAAAAACCTTGTACATCTTGTAAATAAGTTGAATAATGTGGGTCAGACTATACCAAACAAGGATTGAATGAACACAATTTTGAGATGCTAAACTAGAGATTAGAAACCTAGAGTGACTATAATTAAGGCAACGATGAACTTGACTATTATGACAATTACAACATTGTTTGTTAAGTTAGATGAACATGAGCAAGTGCTCACCCAATTGGTCAAACATAAAGAGAGCTCCATAGAGAAGGATGAGGATAAGGAAAAAGGCAAGGACAATAAGAGTATAACTCTCAAAGCCTTATCATCCAAGGCAATCGTAGAAGAGTTGTCGAATAATAGTGAAAAAGACGAAGAGATGAAAAGGGACTATCTAAGCCCAACACAAAAATAAAAGGTTGAAGGTCATATATAGCTAGGGAAGATGAAAATGAAGCTTCCTCTAACTCTTCTATCGATAATGAGGTGTCCAACCTATAATATTATGGATAAAAAAAATCAAGAGCCATGAGGTAAGTGATTCCGAGTCAAACGTTTCTAATAATGAACCATCTTATAAACAAAAATAGACATAAAACTAAAAAGAATATATCTCAAAGAAAAATTATTATGGCTTTGGAAGCAAAAATTTCAAAATTAGGAAGGGATTTAGTAGAAGCCCTAAATATTCCTCGTGAAGATCCAAAAATATATATGCTTGAGATGAAATAATATAACAAATTGTTTGTCATTATTGTTGCAAAAAGAGGCATACAAGTGCTACATTAAGAAACACATTGTTCCACAAGGTAGAATGGTTTGGATTTCCATGTGCAATCTTGTTGCTACAAATCACCAAAGAATCAATGAAAGTATGTTACCTATAAATCCTACTTTATCGTTTTGCAGGTATAAAATCCAAATTCTGATATAAAGTCCAAATTAGCACAAGTTACAAATGGAGACCTATAAATTGTTAAGGAAAATGAATCATTTGAAAGGCCAAACGGAAGTACTTTAGAAAGTATTTCAAATGATCACCTAGAAGGAAGTTCAAAAAGCCTTTTAGGAAATTTAACCATGACAATAGCAAGTTTCATGCATCACAAATTGTTTGTCATTCTTTTTGCAAAAAGAGGCACACAAGTGCTACATTAAGAAATACATTTTTCCACAGGGTAGAATGGTTTGGATTTCCAAATGCAATCATGTTGCTACAAATCACCAAATAATCAACAAAAGTATCATACCTATAAATCCTACTTAATTGTTTTGCAGGTATAAAATTCAACAAAAGTATGATACCTATAAACCCTTGGATCTTATGAGAGACTTTCTAAAGTACTTTTTGTTTGGTCTTTCAAATGATTTATTTTCCTTAACAACTTATAGGTCAACATCTCGAATTTGTTAAATGTCTAAAATCTTTGTGACATCCTCAACTGGTAACATCCTCCGAGATTTACCCTCTTAAATTGAAGATACACATAATAAATCACGAAGATATATATGGATATATCTTAAAGATTAATCTGCATTAAATGGTTTATAATATTATCGTTGGAGATCTTCAATCACCATTTAAGGTAGATCAGTCTTTAAGATGTATATATATATATATATATATATATATATATATATATATATATATATATATATATATAATTGATTATGAACGAACATCTTCAATTAAGAAGACATATCCAAGAAGATGTCCCAAAGACTTCCAATCAGCTAATAGATTCAAGATGTTGAGCAAAGGATTTGGTTATGAATTTGGTTATGATATCTTCATGAAAGTTGTAGCTATGGATCTTAGATTTCATTTGCACTGTATTTGACTCCAATTGGACATCTACAACTCCAAATACAACTGAAGTACTCCAAATAGATCATGTCGATTTCTCACCAAAATTCAGCACTGCACTAAAACGAAGTGACAACGCAAAAATCCGAAAAATATCTACTTAATCAAGGAAATAAGAACATAAACATTTCATTAAATCCAAGAAATAAAATTAAAAAATATATCAAATAAATCCTTAAATTAACTAATGAATAAAAGATAAATATGACTTAAAACAATAAAAAAAAATATGCATATGATGAAGAGTCATCACTTCTTCAGAATCACGGTGAATTTTGTTTATTAGATTATATTTTCTTTTTTCATCGGAGGATTTAAATTATTCCAGAACAATGACTTGTATTTATTTTGTCTTGAACACTTTGACTAGATCTGCATATCATAATACTTCCTATTGTTATATTATGACTTGCTCTATTAGCAAGCATAATTATTTTTTTATTAAGTGAAAATATTCTTTGTTTTTAGATACACTTAGATTATTATTTCTAGCTAACTTGTAATTTATGCTACCATAAAATAGATAGTCATTTATATAAATATTTGTTTTCTAACTTAATATGTACACTCAGCAAATACAATTAAGAGATAATTGTTCTTTATTTATTTGTTTTTGTTAGCATCAGAACATCAACTAAATGATTGTAGTTAAAACCACTTTTGTACTTAACGTTTTTATGGATGCAAAAATATGTCTTGAATATTTTGACCAAATAAATCAAGAAGAAATCCTCCCCTTTTTAATACCTACCTCATGCTCTCTTTCCCTTACCCTTCATGGATCACTAGATGCATTAGCTTCTTCCAAACGCCTATCTAGTAATTTAATCCCCTTGATTTCAATTATTCTTTTATGACTAGGGTTAACAAAAAAAAATTGATATTGTCTTCTTTCCTATTTGCTCATTCACACTCACTTTCTCCCTACCCACCTATTTCACTTTAAATTTTTCTAAGTCCATAACTCTCCTACACTTAGTAACAGTAAGCAGAAAAACGAAACCCCTAACTCACAAACCATTTACAAACAAGATTAAGTAAACAAAAAGGAATACATAAATTCTAACCACCAACAATCTCATGCCTCCAACATCGTCATTTTGTTAATCAAATAGTTGTAAGTCCAAAAGAATAATCTCTAGCATCCTCTTATTCTCAATTTTGTTTGACAAAACGTAAAGCCATCTTCATCAGTTTTCTTCGTTTTCATCTTGGTGTTCTTCCATCTCTAACTTTGGGATTCACCTTGAAAGCTTGGAACTCCTCTCCCTTTTAAAAAATTTTGTGGGACGTAGAAATTTGTGTTATGAAGAAAAGTGGTCAAGGTAAGGGTTTTTCCTCATACAAGTCATAGTTAGATCATTGGTTAGATTATATAAATTAGATAATTGTGATTGTTTGTCAATAAACATTGACCGATAAATTAAAATAATAAAATCTTAAATTGTCATTGAATTTAATATGAAGTATGCGATTTCTACGGTGAACGTTCAAATTTTTATGTTATATGTGTTAAAATATAAATTTTATGGTTTATATAAAGTTCAAAATGTTATGTTATATATGTTGCGATTTTAATTTTTATGATGAAGCACCAGTTGAAATCATGTTATTAGCGTCGAAATTTAGCATCAACTCACTACTCCAGCGTTAGATTAACTTAAGCTTACACATATATTTTAAATTGTGTTAGTTCATAAATGCTTGTGTCGGCCCAACCGACACTATATTTAAAAATGTGGACATTACAAAATTTCTAACTTTGTCTTTAATTGTAGGGTTCGGTAATGGATAGACGCAAATTTTATAATCAAAACTAGTCGCCTATCCATGCGATGCTCGGGTAAAATATGTGTGGGATAAAATTATATTTTTTTCGTTATAATTTTATTTTCAAGATACAAATGATATATTGTTACTATAACATTTTTCATAGATAAGTTAAGATGTTTGCTTTTAAATATTTTTCAATAATAAACTAAATAATAAAACACTAAAGCATTACTTTTAAATTTAATAGATATAAAACATATTGAATATCAATGTAATTTTAATAATCGGTAGTGTATTAATATTGATGATTAAAGAACTTGTATAAGTTAAAAAACTTGTAAAAAATTATGTATATCTATTGTAAATATTAACATAATATATATAAAATAAAAATAAAATAAAATAAAAAATTGAACAATCAAAATAAATTACATATTGAATAAAAAGTTAAGATACATTTACATATTTTAAAATTTGACTTATATAAAATAACTTGATGATATAAGTTAAATTATAAATTTACTACATATTACAATTTAAAATTTAAGATTTTCCTTTTCCAAAACTATATATTTGTGATAATTAAAGTTTTATTTTCCAAAATAATAAAATAAAACAGTTATACGAATATATGCATTTACGTTTAGAAATAATGCACATAAATATATGTTTTGCTGTACAAATATAATAACTGATTCCTCTATTATAATAATCACAATCAATGAAAAAAAATCATAGAATTCAATCTTATCTACAAATAATAGACGTTTTTCATATCAAAATAATGTATGGCTACTTATGAATATTGAATCATAAAGCTAATGTTTACGTGAAAAATGAGTCAATTGAAGATAAAAGGCCAGATAAACATCCACATCATTCTCAACATGATGAGAAGCGTGTTCTTAAAAAGGAAGAATAAACAATCTTTGTAGCAGAAAGATGTTTAGTAAATTAAATTCCTTATGACTATAGTCCTACATTCTATATATAAATTAGATTAAAAATACAATAATAACAATGAAACTGCACCGGTCTATTTAAAAACACAAGAACTTAATTGAGATATAATATTGAAATAAAAATTGTCCTAATACGCCTTTTAAGAACATTTAAAAAAAATATATATATATATATATAT
>JBBPBT010000850.1:5614472-5627479 GCA_037974875.1 Cicer bijugum
TATCATATTTTTTATGATTAGCATTTCTGAACAAAACTTCTTAAATGAAAACGGTACATAATAAGTCCACTCACCAAAAATTATATCAAAGTAATATGGAAGTTAATAATTCACAAACAAAATATTGAATCTTGCTTTACATTCGAAAGACGAAAATAAACTGTAAAATAACTCAAATAGCAACCCAAAGTTGAAACTTGAAATAAAGAACTTAGTACATAATTAATGAAGTTCTTGAAACACTACAACCAAATGCCATACAAACAAATGAAAGTGTTAACCATATAACAGTATTTACAAATGCATAAGAGTTATGTCTATTATATATCCTCTTGTAATATCTCTTTTAATTGGACAACAAGCAAGAGTTGCTTAAGTGACCGTATCATTCATTTTTAATTCATGCATGTTTTGGTTCAATCCATGTATGACAGTTCTAATATTGCCTTCCCCCCGTTACCGAGTTTGATTCCCATGGAAGGAAAAAATTTACTATTTCCTACGCAGATGAAAGGGGGGCAAGAATGTCATGAGTAACACTGTCGGTATCGGTAAGGACTGAATGTTACAAACGGCTTTTTCCTATTACTGCAAACTTGATTGGTATTCTTAACCATATAATGTTGATAAATCAAAGAAAGAAAATTATTAGTCGTGTCATCACAATGATATATAATTAATGAAAAAGAGACACTTACTTTTGAAGTATTCTAGTCATCGTGAACAGTCATAGTGTGCTAATTAATTAATAATCGAATAATATAAATCATATTAATATTGCATGGTCCTGCCATTTAGTTTTGTAAGATTCAACAAAGTTTCATTTGAAATCAAAATTGGTGTTTTAATTTTGGGATTATGTCAAATGTCATAAAGTTGCTGTACTTTTTTGTTTGATTTTTGAGATAGAAAAATAACACATTCAATTTAAATAGTTATGTATATAGTTTATGGGAATGTAGACATGCAAGGTTGTGTATTGTTATAACATTTTGAGAAGTTAAATGTCTACATACATAGTTGTCGAACATAATCCCTTGCAAAAATGAAAATTGAAGGATATATGAGTTGAATAGAATTGACATCTAAGTGAAGATGGCAACAACCAAAACAAATTATGTCATCAATTAGGTTGATTGAAAAGGTTTCTAAATAATAAACAATATCAACTATTAACCTATCTATAAATTGTAGAAATTAGTTAAAATATAGTAAAGTTAAAAACGGTAAACATGAGTAATAGCATCTACATTTTATCACACAATGCATCCATATTTTATCAATATCTCACATAAACTCATCTAATCAAACATAGACACCAAATTTATTAGACATCCAATATTACAATAATATCAAATATCATTTAACAAAATTAAATCAAATATCACAATAATATCAAATGCCACACATTAAACGAAATTAAATCAAATATCACAATAATATCAAATGTCACACATTTAACGAAATTAAATCAAATATCACAATAATATTAAATTTCACACATTTAACGAATCAATCAACACCTTATAAGTATTTCTATTCCAAATTTTAATCTCACAATTTTCATTTTGCATACTAATTAATTTATCACTCAATGGGCTACTGTCGTACGTAGCGAGCCCCGAATGAATCGTTGGAAAATACAGTTTTCCGTTCATCTCACAAAATATTATACTTATGAATTCAAACGCTGAAATCAATGGAAGTTTTCAACCGCAATTGCAGATCGACAATGTATACCGAGCAAATCCAAATAAACGGCGAGTTCACAAAATCACCAAGATGCGACTTCTAAAGTATGTGGAGCATGAAAGTAAATGTTAAATAATTAATAATAATATTAGCAACAAAAATGGAGTCAAAACGATGAGAAAAACTGCAGAAAAATTATCACCGACTCGTCGGAGCGCTGGAAGGGTCCAACGTCAACTTCACCAAAAAATTCAAATGAGTAGTGCTTCTTGAAGTTTTCGACGACAGGAATCTAAAAGCGATACCATTTTTTTGGAGACGACAAATGTGGTGATCAAAATCAAGCAAAAATAGTTCTCCCCAGGAAAGAAACATAATTGTTTTTTATGAAACAAAACCACGAACGATAAAATTGACGCAGAAAATGGATTCAAGGGCCGATTTTGTGTGGGATAGAGGTTGGGATCGATTCAAATGGCAAAGAATTGGTTGGAGTGAATTTGAGAGGAAAAAAATGGTTTGCTGCGATTTGTCTGTCATTTGTCTGTTTTTGGTTTTTATTTTTTAAATTGTAGAAGGAGGGGTGCAAACAGCTTATGTAAGCCCAACACATGATAGTCAAGTATGAAGCAGAAATAAGGGTGTAATGAGCAACTCGCATGTGTATGAAAGAAAAGTCCAACCAGTAATAGCTCAAATTAATATGCAGAAGTAGAAAATAGAGTTGTAAATAATTGTCTAGTCCAAAATTCATTTTCTAGTATTTCTAAAAGCCCTTAATATATAAATAATTTATTTTACTTTTCTAAAAACTTTTTCTCCAAAATACTCATTTTAACATAATATTATTTATCGTTAACATAGTTAAATCTAATTTTAACCAAAATTCTCATATTCAAAATAATAACTATAAGTATTACTATAACATTTTTCAAAATAATCACAAAAATAAATCATCATACCATAATAACTTTATGAAAATAAAGAAACTAAATATAATATTACTAATACTTCAAGATAATTATTTATAAAATAAATAATTAAAATATGATATATTTATAAAATATTGAATATAATTATGTGCACACTTAACATTAGTCAAACATATATGAAAATATCGTATTAACTACGGACGCACATATACACGTAGAATCGCCCTCGAAATATCGTATTTGGGATGTTACAATTATTCATTTGTTATAAAAATTTCGTCCTCGAAATTTGTGGTGAGTGAACTAATATCTAACTTACCACCCTCAAGATTCAAACTTAATCTATAAACATATTTAAGACATTCATTATTCAATTAAGCACAACATGTCAAATATCAATTAGCTTAACATGATAGGCTAATATGACACAACAAATTAACTAAACACATTAAATTCAAGAGCTCAAATGTGAAAGAAATATTATGATTAATCATTATTGTGTATAGATAAAAATAAGCATGTGAATTTAGTCAACAACACTTAGTACTACATTCAGTTAAATCAAATAACACATATCTCAAATACATTTTCAAGTTCAACTAACTTCTCAAACAATACTCCACTAGTTTCAATCTCTTAAAAGAATGTTTAAATCATAACGACAATTACTCTATATATTTCACAAAAGTTAGGCTTATAAAAAAACATTTCAAAAAATTTTACACTTTCAAGAATTATAAACAGAAATGCGTATAACAACTCAACGACATACAATTACTTAATTTTTTTTTATTTTCTAAAACGAATATGTATAATCACAGTGGAATAAGACAAATATTTTCACATATAGTTTCAAACACACTCAAAGTCTAAATTAGTTTCAAAGTCTTATACACAAGATTCATTTATAGAACTCATACCATAGTTTTAGATCCTTACCAAGTGAGACAATATAGAACAAATAATAGGATACTAACACAATGCACTTATATTTTTCTAGCAAGTTACTTAGAAGATCAAACCTATTTAATTAAATATTTAAATTATGTACACACCTCTATACCAATTCACGTCACATGAAACAGTTGTTAGCATTTGACATTGGTATCTGGTATGACATATAATACTCAAAATTATGTAAGAGATAAATATGATTTTAAACTATTTCAAAAAAAAACGAATTAACAAGTAATTTTAACAATAATAATAAGAGGTTATTGTTGTCTCTTTTATCGACGATGAGTCATCGGGGTAGCTAGTCCCTCCTACTGATATAGTCAACTACTTAAGGTAACCATAAATATAGTCATTCAAATTCAAACATGAGTAATTAAAAGTATCATTAATGTGGTTCAAGAGTGCAAAGGCGGCGCCACAACTTCTACTCCTTATTTCAAGTTAAAAATTCACTTAATTACACATTCACACTAATTTATTTATAACTTACAAGTAGTAACAACAATATTTACATCAATATATAAGACACACTGGTTATGATAATGAATTACACTAATTCATAAATCTACAAAATAATAGCCTCCTCTCACACTAGCTACTCAACATGCTTATACGTGTATCCTCAATTTCTATCAAGCCACAAAATTGATCTAAAGCATAACACACCATCAACTTTGAAGATTTTAGAGGTCTCCTCTAATCTTAAAAATTGAGTCTCAAATAAAAATTGAAATTGTATAATTCATAAAAATTGTGATGTTATAGATTGTGCCAAGTTTATGTGATGATGTACGATTGATGATAGTGATGCTATAAATTTATGATAAGTGTACGTGATGATAGTGATGATGTATGATTAATGATAGTGATGATGTATGACTAATGATAATGATAGTGATCCTATCAAGAATCATGTACTCATCCCTAAGTTTCTATAAGAAAAGTTGACTATTTTAAGACAAACTCTTGAAAACTATAACGACTTCTTAACAAAATTTTCATTTTGTTACAAATCTAGTACAACCAATCCAAAGTATTATCTAAAAATTCATCCATGACACCTTATAAGTCAATTTCTCAAAAGATTTAGACAAAATGAATAACCAAACAACAGAAACAAATGTGTAAGAAAAAGAACTTTTTTGTTGCTTGTAGTAATATACTATGTATAAGAAGAAGGAGATGAGAAGTTAAAAAAATCAATAAGGCAAGCCTGCACTAAAAAGTAAGAGGTTCCAACTAAAAAATCATTCCTAGTTTCATAAAATACACCTCGTTTTAAATAACCACACCTCAACATTTTTAAGAGAAGCCTTCTTATACCATCTACTTTCAGATATAGAAGCCATGAAAGAAAAAAATTTCAAAGCTCTTACTTGGTGAAGATATTACATGTGGAAATAAAGGCATTGCAGTAGCTTTGGCACTGCCTAATGCCATTACAAACTTAGCAGGTATACTTTTCCCCATAATCACATGAAACTTTCTTTTTTTTTAATGCCAAATGTTAGTAATTAATTATTAGTAATGGTAGTGGAGAGATTTTGTTGGAGTATAGCTCATAACATAGTAATAAGTGAGTATGATTTATAAAATTTACCATTTAATACATGAAGCTTACAAAGTTTTTATCTCCAAATGTCAAAAGCATAAAAATCTTTTAAACTAATAGAATTATATAATTTCACTTGCAAGAGTACATGATTAGTTTTTATTCATTTCTATTATTTATTTGGTTTATTTTATAAGCCAATCTTTGTAATTCAATGATCATATGCAGTTACTATTTTTGAAAATTTGATCGCAGCAACATATAGAGGTGGAGGTGATTCACTCATGGTCTACTCCAAGATCTGTCAACACATCTCTTATATATTCATTTTCTCAAGTATCGTCAATCATCTCTCTGTCATATTCTTTTTTCACTTTCCCTAATTTATCTTTGAATTGTGTAACTTAGCGAGATGATATAGAAGTGCTTGATGAACTACTTTCTAAAGTGGTGTTTATCTATCTATCTATCTATCTATTTATCTCATTTCAAAATCCTACCAACTATTCATTCACTCATAAATCTTAATTTCTTTAATTTGATTTTTCAAGTAAAATTGGAATCTGATGGAAAGAAGGTCGTTAAAGATATTATATATGGTCCAGGATCCAAAAAGTATAGATTTTGCAAGGTAAATAATAAATTATGTCCCAGTTGTTCTTTTCATAAATGAATAATATAAGGTTGAGGTAGTTTATGCTAAGCTAAACAATGTCCATGGTGCAAATAACAATAGACCATGAAATGCATTCTTTTCACAATAAATTTAGAAAAATTACTATAGAGTCGAAAGAAACTTATTTCTTAAATCTAGCTTAGGAGAGGAATAATACAATGCAACATAGAAGCTAAATCACTCAATATATGCACAATTAATGAAATAATCAACACATATCCATGGAGTTGACAAACATATTTTCCAAAGATACACTAATGAAAACTGAAACCTTGGGCGACACACAATCATAGAATTGGCAATCAAATTGGCCAAAGAAACAGATAATAAAGGTATCTTTAAATTGAAACCATAAGAGCAAAAGAGAATAATAGTAAATAAATACCATTATTTCTTCTATTGTGAGGGAAGGTAGAGAGTCTTCTTAAACGAATTATTTTTTTTCTTTGAAACCTTGCTTGTTAGAGCTGACATAATGTTCGCAGATGGTGTTTTCTGAAGTAAAAAAAAAAAAGCATAGTAAACATGATAATGTAAGAATCGAAAGCCATTAGTTAAAATCATATGAAGTTTGTCACGCAGGTCTTGAAGACACATAATATCTAATTCGCCTCTGCTTACCACCATTTTCATTTCTTGCTTTAACCTAGCTATTTTTTTTCATAAGTTTATTATGGACATCAGGATTAAAGGCAAAACTTATTTTGTTTCTTATCACAAAGTGATCTAAGAAATTCAGAAATTCAAATGTGACAAATTAGCAAACGATATTTAGATATTCAAATGTTTATTTGGAGGGTTGACAACACCCTTTTATTTTAAGTTGAAGTCATTATTAATTGTCTATTATTTTGTTTGATTGTTTGACGGTTTCTTGGTTGTAATAGATGAATTAAGAAGCTAGTAAAAGCATTGTATTCAAAATTAGAATGAACGTCCCTTATTTTGTTTCCATTTATTTTTGTCAATGTCTCTCCGGTCATAACAGCTAATTTTGTTTGATGAAAAAAATACACAAATAAATGAGAGTATTTGAATATTGAATAGCATTTAAGTTGATATAATCATGATATGATGGATCCATATCATATATAGCATATATAATATAAATATAACTCAATAATGAAATCAACAATAATTAAAGGACTTTTTTAAAAAGAAATGACATTATAAGATTAATTTGTGTTTTTTGTTCATATTTTAACTTACCATAAGCTATTAAATTTTAATTATTTCTCAATTCAATGGCACAAATATTTTAAACATGATTAGAATTTAATTGAGTTAGACTTTTTCTTACCTAACTAGTGATTATTTGTCTAATAATAAGAAGTGAACTGAATGTTGAGAAAACAAGAACACCTCCAATCAAAATTGAGGAGCAGAGTGATGCATCTTCTCCAAATCTCATGCTTTGAAACAATACTAGAGCATAAAATAGAATTGAATTTATGACAGTCAAAATCTAAGAAGCAGGTTATCCGCAAAGTCAGAAATAGACAAAGAAAGGGAAATTTTTTGTTGCAACGAACAAACCTATACCTCTTTTGGGGTATCTTTAGAGCATAGTCGGTTATTCATAAAACACAGTTGTGAGATGTTGGGGCCACTGGGAAACGTAATTGGAGGTGTCACAAAATGATTCTAAGATGCAATGCCATTACCAATATCCTCGGTTTCTTCTACGGTTCCATTATCCTAATCAATTTGTGAACTTTCCACTAAAATATCCCAATCAATGTCAGGAGCAGCGATTTCCTCAATGCTTACTGCAAAATTTGTTTCCTTGTAACAACAACAACACTATACTAATCCCAATCAATGTCGAGAGCATCGCCGAATCTAACAACAACATTTAAAGATGGAGGATTTTCACACATGTTCCTCAAGTTATGTAGTACAACTTTCGAATATTTGATATCTGCAATCATTATACTAATCCTAATTATGCATTCATAAACATGTCAAATTATAATCCTAAAGAAGAAATTATAAGTGAACAAATTATAATCTATAAGAATAAATTGTTAGAGGAAGCATTTAAAAAAATTAGGGATTTGAGGTATTAAAAGAGGGAAAAATTATTTAAAAACTGAGTGGAGGAAAATGAGGTGAAACACAAGATACAAGAGAACTCTCTAACATGGAGCGTACACATCAGCTTTTTTGATGATGTGGGATATGTTTTTACACGTGGAAGGAATTACTATGACTTGGCTGCAATCGAATGAGGGAGTTTGTTTTAAATAGACATAGTAGATAATAGATTGGTGCTATTCCAAAATTTGTGACATAATGAAAGATGGTCGCATGATTTCTCATGTTGTGTTTTGTAAAATATCTTTTGCAAATATTAGTGGAAGAATCTTCTAAGTTTTTTATTTCTAGATGGGTTACTTTGACAAGATCTAGCCTTAGGACTATAACAGTAACTTCTCCAAGATCTTGCATTTTTCTAATTCCTCAAAATTTAATTCATAATGTTTTTATAGCATGTGGTTGTGATTAATTGTTTTTAGTATTTTTTTTTTCTAAAGTGTGGGCTATGCTGATGCTATCTAGCGTCGGACAATTCGCCACAACTATTAGTAGTGATTGTAACACTCCAAATTTTATAATAAATTATGTTATTAATTAAATAAGATTTTAAATAATTGATTTGGTGTTAAAATTATTTTAGAATATATGTTTAGTTTTATGATTAATTGTCTTTATAATTTTCTATGATGTGTTAATCTTGTACATATTTGACCAAATATGTTATCTAAATAATAAATGTTATATTTTTTTATTTTATATATTTTTCTAAAAATAATAGTATATTAGTGTAAATATTTTGAAGCATAAGATTTAAGTGATTTTACATGTATATGTGAGTTGATAATTAATATGATATTTTTGTGTGTGTTTGACTAATATTAAATGTGCATTTAATTGTATTTAATTATTTCTAAATATATCTTATTTTAATTATTTATTTTATAAATAGTTATCTTGAGATTGTATTAATATTATGTTTGATTTCTTTGTTTTTATATACTTATTTTGGAATTGTGATTTTATATATATTTATTATAATTTAGTGATTAACAAAAAATATTGTTTTTATATTTATTTATTTTATAATTTTGACTATTCTCAAATGATAGTATTATTATAACGTGAGTATTTTGAAAATAAGTATTGCGAT
This sequence comes from Cicer bijugum, assembly GCA_037974875.1. Classification (NCBI taxonomy): domain Eukaryota; kingdom Viridiplantae; phylum Streptophyta; class Magnoliopsida; order Fabales; family Fabaceae; genus Cicer; species Cicer bijugum. The sequence continues at coordinate 5,623,472 of JBBPBT010000850.1, forward strand.
AGTGATTATTTAGAATATGAGAGTTTTGGTTATTAATGTATTTTAAAGATTAATTACTTTAATTACTTTATTTTATAAAATATTAGTTTTAAAGTATTAGTAATATTTTAGTAATTAAATTGTGTTTAAAAAAATATTAAAAGTAATTGTTTTGGTAGTTATTTGTTTTATTTAAAATGAATGAATAAAGAAATAAAATATGTTTTATGAGTTAGGCCCATGTGTAATATTAAAACCTAATTAAATAATATAAACAAAAAAAAATATTAATTGAAAAGGAAAGAAAATAAAATATGAGAAGGACTGAAAGAGAGAGCCGCTGGATAGAATTGCAGCAGCTACGTTACCCAATTTGAGAGAAAATCAACAAAATCGACACAAGCGGTCCATAAGTGTTCCATAAAACTTTTCATGTTTTGGTCCAAATTTTAGTATTTTGTTTCGTTTATTTAATTAGTCAATTAAACATATTTTCTTATATTTTTAACCATTTTAATTTCTCTCTAAAATACCAAACTCATTTGTTTATAAAAGTCCTTATTTTACATCGTTCTTCTTCAAAGTAAGTCCGATTTGAGTGAAACCAACGCCAAAACAATTGTATGAAAAGTGGCTATCTTATCCACTTATTGGTTTTCTAATTTACGGTAAATTTCCTTGATCGAATTTCAAAATTTAGTTTTTATAATTTCTTCTCATAATTTATTTTGACATCACTCATCAAATGTCGAGTTAGATCAATTGAAAGACAAATAGTCAAAGTACAAATCTTGTTTGCTTGTGGAATCGTATTCGTGTGTGAAAGTGTCGAAATAAGGGAGCATTTGAATTCATGAGTATAATATATTGTTAGATGAATGGAAAAATCGTATTTCCCAATGATTCATCTAGAGCTTGCTACGTACGGTGGTAGCTCTGTGAGTGATAAATTAATTAATGTAAAAATATGGATGCATAATGATAATTTTATGTGAAGATGATGATGTATAATTAATAATTGTGATGGTATAAATTGTGACAAGTTTATGTGACGATGTACGATTGATGATAGTGATGTTATAAATTTATGATAAGTGTATGTGATGATAGTGATGATGTATGACTAATTAATGATAGTGATGTTATAAATTTGTGATGAGAATATTGAAGTAAACCTATAATTAATGAAATAATGGTGATTTTAATTTGTGTTTGGGATGACAGTGTTAATGGAGTATCATAGGCCAACGAGGGGAGAAAATAAATATTGAGAATTTGTGAAGTGCAGACTATTTTTTCATCATATAGGTAGGGCCTGACAAGGCTAACAATTTTGAGGGAGTACAACTAAATGAGCTTGATCATGGTGTTCTTATGTTGAGCCTTAAGACAAGATTGTTAGACCTTGGGGGTATTCGAGTGGGGAATTCCTAGGTGACTTGGAGGTAGCATTCCAAATATCGGGAGCTACCATGCAACACACTTTACCTCGAATGTCGCATATATGTGTATCGGATTGAATTGAGAGGATCTATGAGGATAAGACCAATTTGAATTGTTCATCCATCGGGATGGTGGCATAGTATCAAGTCTCCTAATCAAGTACTTTAGAGTTAGAATGGTACAACATTTGAAGTAAAGTCTAAACTCATGCATAGCATTGCATTTCTTTGTGATTCTTCTATTGTGATTGATGTATTTCAAAAGTGATAATAATTTCTCTTAAACGATTTGAAGTTATAATAAAATGTATTGATTTTTCTTGAGTGATTTTGACTATTTAATGTGATGTTTTTCTTGGGGAATGTTTGTGTAATAATATGGTTCTACTATGATTGTTTGTGTTCTTCTTACTTGTATTATACTAGTAACAAGATTTCAAAACTCGCCTCATATGTTGTTTGTGTTTGACTAGTTCGGCCCTACATTTGTGAAATCGCAGTTATTATAGGTTAATGTGTGTTGAAGTTCAAGTTTTAGAGAAACTCCGCTTTGATATGTGATACCGAGAATAAGAGTCGTAATTTGTATTTTACTTTTACTTATTTAATTAGAAAGGAAATTTGGTATCTAAACTCTATAAGTACAAGTAAGTTTTTGGATTTATATTAAGAAACTATAATTAAATCAAGTTTATGGGAATTGCCTCTTTTATAGAAGCAAAATAACTTTAAGTGTATCTTTTGATTTTTGAAAAATGTGATATTTTAAATTAGTTATTAAACTTTTTGTTTTCTTGGAAACACATTATCTTTATCCGCTGCAAATTTTACTAAAAAAAAATCTAGTAAAAGTTATTATATATGTTATTTTAGGTTTAATTAGGGTGTCACTGTGGTTTGTGTAGGAATGGTTGTAGCATGAGGTTAACATTGGCTAAAGCAGCCCTAAGTAGCTTAGGATGTAAATAAGTCGACACAAACAATTAGCTTCGAGACTTTTAGAATTGGTTGCCACGCAAATCCTAATCTGACATTAAATTTATGTAATTTCGTCCTTTTGCTTGTCATCTTGTATTTTTTTGCCAACCCTAAAATCTAGTTTTTCTAGTAATGGTAAATGAAATAAAGTTCAAAGTTTTAATTTTTATGATGTAAATGAAATAAAAAATTTATTTAGTGTATGTGATGAAACTTGAAATTTTATAATTTGAAATATTAAAGTTTCAATCTTTATGGTTATTTATCTATGAATATATGATTCTCATGATAAGGACATGTGGTATATGATCTTAGTAATTTTATGTATAAGATGATGATTTCAATAAGTGGTTTTTGAATGCATATAACATGATCTTAGTGGAAAGATTATATTTTGATAATACATCATCATATCATGACATATGTATCTTTGTGGAATTTGTCTTGTGGCAGGTTTATTTTCCTCATTGGTGCATGTGATTTTGCTATGTGGAATTTGTCTTAGTGACAGGTTTTATATTTGAATCATCCAGTTTTTAAGAGCATGCATAAGTACACATGTTTTTGTTTTACAAATTAATTTTTTGCGTTCTATTCCTTTTAAATTGGAAGTTTTTATATTTATTTGTTGAAACATTTTTCCATATGTTTATATTTGGTTTGATGTATATGATGGAAAAAGTTAACTCTTACAACAATATTTTAGATATTAACGACTTCAAGGAGATTCAACAATATTTATTGTGATGTATGTCGATGCACTACGAACGTGAGGTGTAAATGAGTTTTTAAACTATTTTATAATTAAAAAATTAACTTTATCCAATATTTCTAAGTTTTTTTATAATATTTGTAACCGACTTTTTAAAAGTATTAGAAATACGAATATGAGTTCTTATGTTATAAATAATTATATCATCGTCATTTTTAATTATTATAATTTTTATGACTTTGACTTACAAGATTTTATCTTATTTTAATGTCTAAATAAATATTTTCTAAATAGTAGTAAATAAAAGTTGTTATTAGTTATTCAAGTAAATAGTAGTCTAGACATATTTACAAATTAATTATTTATATTATTCTAAAAAGAATGACCAAAAAATAAAATATATTATTTACAAATTAAATAAGTAAAAATATTTTTTATTAATTTGGTTTAACAAAGAAAAGACTTTGCTCCTACGTATCTTCAGATGCAATAGGAAAATCAAAACAGACGTAGTTTTTGGTATAAAATATTTGTGTTGGTCAATTTAAATTTTTATTTATTTTTTATTTGTGTGACAGTCATAAGAAACTATAAATATAAATAAGAGTTTGTGTGAGGTTTGCGATTTTTTAAGTATTTTTAAGTTTACATGAATGAGTAAAACTATAAATAAGAGTTTGTGTGAGGTTTGCGATTTTTTCACATTGATTGTTGAAGAATGTGTTTTCTCAATTCAATATTTTATTTTAGATTTAAAATATGAAAATACAGTTTATTTAAATTATAACATCATTTATACAAAATAAAAAGACATGATAGTATTATAAAAAAAAATATTACAAATAGCCTTAATATATATAAACAAAGTTAACATGAAAAGAATAAATAAAAACTAAG